>JAOXXN010000191.1:970930-981546 GCA_026770055.1 Myrmophylax atrothorax | reverse complement strand
GGGCCCGGAGTGCCATGGGCTGGTGATCACAGTGGGGTTGGATCAGGGGTTGGACTTGATGATCCTGGAGGTCTTTTCCAACCCAATCAATTCTATGATTCTGTCATACTGCTTTTGTCAGTTTACTTTGCATATATAAACGTCACTGCAGGTGCCAGGAGAGCAGCAGGTGGTGCTCGGGGTGTTCCTCACCTGTGGGCATGTACTCCCACCACCGGCCGGCACACAGATCCACGACCTTCACCACGCGCAGGTACAGCGTCACCGCCTCCTTCAGCTTCCGGGACAGGCACTCCATGCACATGATATCCTGCAAGGGAAGGTACCTTTGGGAGAGGAAAAAACACCCCTCTGATTTATCGAAGCTGGGTTCTTTTGGGTATTTTTTTTTAAAACTAAAGCACATCCCAAGCCTGACTACAAAAATTCATGTATTTCTAACATGTGATAACACTCAAATAGAATTTTCAGACTGTATTCAAATAAAATGTGAAATTTTGCTACACAGAATGATTCATCGGGTTTTGATACTGAATATAGAATATTCAAGGTACAAATAATATTGAAATGGAGAGATGCCTTAGTTCTCTAATAAATCATAAAATCACAGAATAGTTTAGGCTGGAAGGGACCTTAAAGATCATCTCGTTCCACCCCCTGCCATGGGCAGGGACACCTTCCACCAGACCAGGTTGCTCCAAGCCCCATCCAACATGGCCTTGGACACTTCCAGAGATGGAGCTGCTGCAGCTCCTCTGGGCAACCTGTGCCAGGGCCCCACCATTCTCACAAGGGAGAATATCTTCCCGATATCTGATTTAAACCAAACCAAGTACTGTTGACCAAGCCATTCCCATCAGTAGTTGCTACATGGTTTAATTAAAGGTACTTTCATTTTCTATCACATTCTACACGCTCAATTTGCAAATATTTTTGAGGCCTACTTTTTCCAAAGAACTTGTTGGGAAGGCATTATGTTTTGGATGTAATAGAGATGAGTGAACACCTCTGAGAAGGACTGTGCAATAGGAAAGATTAAATACTCATCCCACTTCCTTCTGCCCACTATGAAGCAGATGCAACAATTTCAAAACAAGCATCTAAACTGTGCACTACCCCTGATGTATCTGTGCTGTCAAAGTCAGTGTCCATACAATGGTGAACAGAATTAAAACAGTGATTTATCACTTCTTTGTTCTACCATTCATGCCACTCACATAAATTAATTTTCAAAGTATCAAAATGAATTCTGGAACTGAAAAAAACCCATTTCTCATCCCTTTTTATCTATCAGCTCACTCGTGGTACAGCCACACTCTCTGAATACTATGTGCCACCAGACTCAATGCAGGCAACACTGGAGAAATAATAGAAAACTACATAATAATAAACAATAAATTGACTTCTGATGACCAGCTCACCTAAAGATGTGGCACAGCACTTCATGAGAGAGCTGGTTCATGTAATCTTTTGGCTCATCAGCTTTGGTGGACTCAGCACCTTCCCTGTTTACTGAGCTTGGTTTCACATTTTTCCGCCGGGGACCCATCTTTGCACCGAGTTCTGATGGAAGGAAATGTTCACAATGTTATGAAATTCAGTGCAACTGGAAGAGACAAGGACAGAGAGTAGAGGAGGACACACCAGTTAAGCTCCAAAAACCCAAGCTGTAGTTTGTTTAGCACAGGTCTCAGACATAACCTGGTGATCACCAGACAAACGAGACAGTTCTCCAAGTGAAGGGAAATGGACCAAGAGGAAAATTGCCACAAGTTGAACCAGAGATCAATTATTTTGCATGAATGAAAGGTCTTCAGAAATACCACCCTGTGATCAAGATAAATCACAGCAAAGCTGTGCAGACACTACAGAGGTCACCAAGCCAACACCAACTAGAACATTCCAGTGAAAAGAAAGCCTCAAGTCTCTGTCTAGCAGAAAAATTACTTACTTTCTTTTGGAAAAAATCAGCTCCTAAAATGCCCTCTCAAAAAATGCCCTATTACAAGTCCTCAAACTGGCTCCTCTTCGAGGTCAGAACACCAAATAAAACATTCAGGTTGCTTACTTAAAGATCAAAGCTGCAGAAAAACTGAAAGTCATTGCCTCAGCAGCAACGTGCAGGAAATCTTGTCCTCCTTCCCTTCACTGCACTAATGTGTTCATGTCTACACTTCCTGCAGCACACACGGGCTGAAACAGCAACGGGCCATTTAGAAACATACAAAATTATTAGGAGAAGTAACAAAGAAGTAACTAAAATAAATATAAACTTTAGGCTGACATGAGAGTAACATCTTATGCAGATGATGAGACACATTTTCACAAGTGTAACTAGCAGAGATTTATTTTAGTCTAATGTAAGACAAGAACAAAAACGCTCCCTGGTGAGGAGGGCAAAGCATCACCAAGTCAGTAAACCTGTTTAACAGGTTGAATGCCAAAATTCAGTGAATGAGGAAAAACAACTTGTTAAAAAACAGAGATTTTGGAAAACTTATCAGCAAGGGATTTGGTACAGCCTCCACTGTGATGCAAACACACCTCATTGTTTGCACATTATGTGGAACTGGCAACTCAGGAGAAAAACAAAGTATCTCATGAATTTGTAAAAGAAAAGATTTCGCCTTCTCCAGCACAAATGCTTTATACGTTGGCACAAAATCTGAAACACCGACAGCTTCAGTGGGATTTCACTACTGAAAAACATGTGATTTCACACATTTTTGTATGCATTTTAAGTTAACAACTGTATGCTGCCATGAACTTATTTTAAATGGGGATATTAAAATAAATAGATTACCACCTTCTGCCCATGAAGAGCATGAAATACATCTCTGCTCCTCTGGATTGGTGGGAATTCTCCAGTCAGAAGCAGACAGGGAGTTTGTTGCCTGTTCCTGCACTGCCCTTTTTGGTGCCCGCTGGAAGGGGCCAGTTTGTAATTCTGTGTTGTCACGTTGATCCGCTTCATGAAGCCCAAAACAGACTAATTCTGACACCGGATTCCAGAGAAAACAAGAATTCCATGGATTCCCAGTCACCTGGGAAGACTCAGTTTGAACGAAGGGCAGGATATAACCTAACAAATTCCAGATTGATGCAGCCACACGCTGGGCTGCAATACAGCAGTAAAGAACAGCAACAGGGATGTGACATAAGGTAGAGAAATAAAGATATTACCCAAGAGAGCAGGAAGAATCCTGTAAGACACAAAAGCAACGAGCACAACCTGCCCCAAGTTTGGCCTCTGACATTAAATAAAGGGGAGAAAGAACGATCTCGTGTCCCTGTGAGGCTGCAGTCTGTGCACAATAAAAGCCCCTCCTGGTACTATTTTGAGGTAATGAGCAGAGCTTTAACATCTCACTGCACGTTAGCAAGCTGACCCCGTTTAAAAATTAAAAAAAAAAATCAGAAAACTGCACGACAAAATACCTTCATACATTCAATAAAGCGGGCAAACAGAATTTTGCTGCCCTCACCAAAGTTACCCCACGGGAATGAGTAATGTACGAAACAACAGCTCGACGTGCGATATCGTACTACACTGAGCTCAGAAAGCTTAAAATGTCGTGGGGAGGCCGCAGAGTCACGACAAACGAGGGAAACGCGGGGAGAGGAGGCCGGCCCGGCCCGGCGGACACCAGATAAGGGAGGACAGGCCTGTGCTCGCTGAGACAGGCGACACAACAGCACCTTCCCCAGCCATGGGGGTCCCTCTCGGCTCTCCCCGCGCCCCTCAGGGCCTGGCACGGCGGGCACGGCCCGAGGGGCGCGGCAGCCTCCGGGTCACCGCCCGCCGCCCCGCGAGGGCTCCGCGCGGCTCGTCCCGCCCGCTCCCGTCCCGCTGCCCCTCACCTGCCCCTCGCAGCCCCGGTGTTGTGGCCGCGGCCGAGCCCCGGCCGCCGCTTCCTGCGCGGCCCTTTCCGCCTCCGCTTCCTCCGCCGCTCCCACCGCCCCTTCCGGGAGCGTCGCGCCCGCCCCGGCGCCATCTTGAGTGCGTCAGCCCTGCCGCCATCTTGAGTGTGTCCGCCCCGGCGCCATCTTGAGAGTGGCAGCCCCCGCCGCCATGTCCGGGGGTGGTGCAGCCCTGAGGGCGAGAAGGTCCCGCCAGGGCAGTGGGACTCGGGGTGGGCGCTCCGGGAGGAGCGAGTGGAGCCCCCCGGAGCTGGGTGGGCAGCTGTGGCACGGCAGCAGGAACACCTGTGGTGGTGCGCCCTTGGCGCGCTGTGGGTTAAAGCAGTTCTCAGGTTGAGGGAAAGGAGTGTAATTTATAAAAATTATATCCCGAACCAGTGTTGTAGAATCGTAGTATGGCCTGAGCTGTAAGGGACCCACAAGAATCGCAAGGGGTGGAGCTCTGAGCAGCCTGGTTTAGGGGAAGGTGTCCCTGCCCGTGGCCAGGTTGGAATGAGAAAGGCTTTAAGGCCTCTTCCAGCCCAAACCATTCTGGACTTCTGTGGTCATCCAAGCCCAACCCCTGGCCCTGCACAGACACCCCAACAATCCCTGCTCCCTCAGGTCCTGTCACTGGTCACACAGAGCAGAGATTGGAGCTGCCCCTCATAAGGAACCTGCAGACCCCAGTGAGGTCTGACCTCAGTCTCCTCCCAGAACAAGCCAAGTGCCCTCAGCTGGTCTTCAAAGGGCCCCTCCAGACCCTTCACCATCCTCGTGTCCCTCCTTTGGAACCTCTCTAATAACTTATTAAGTGATACATCACCTGGAGAGGCTTTAACCTGGCCCCAAGAGCCCCGAGAGCTGCCTTTGCCAGGGTGTTTTTAGCATTATATGGGTTTGTATTTAGGCCATTCATCTTCTGCAAAACAGAGAGGAAATTGTGCTTCTTTCACAATTTTTTGCAAGGAAGTTTGTAACATTTAAAACTGAGGAACGAGAAAAAAACAGGCAAAACCATATTTGTTAATATTTGTTCGGGTATGAGTCCAAAAACCCTAATAGTCATCAGGTGCATCAGCACAAGTAAGGAAGGTGTCATGACTTAACCCCAACTGGCATTTTCTTTTTCAGAAATTCAACTATCTAATTTTTGTGCCTGTATTTCATTACATCTTGTCTTAGAAAATAAAAATTTTATAAAGCCTTACTGTGAACCCCCTTTCTTGTCCTCCACATATAAATACATCAGATATATACATCGTATATACAGATACATCAGTGATATATAAGAACCATTTCTGTGCAGAGTTTTGAAAACTCCAATCCTCCCTGAATGCAAGATTTGTTCTATTTTCCATTCAACACCAATATCTGGCTCCCTCTATTTTATTTTCTAGCAAACAGGACCTGAGCTTGTTTCATTAACTCGCTCAAGCTACGTACATTTTTCCTTCCCCATATTTCCATGTCATTGCTCCATCACACAAACTCGACTGTCCAGATTGTCCAGACACTTCAGCATTTTCTTCAGCTGTCATTTGAAGCAATTTTCAAATGCTGTTCTTTGCTCTGGTATGTGGCAGGAGCTGCCTCTCTCATTATCTGCAGCCACGGGCCAGCAGGAGCTCATAAAAAGCACTCCATGTGCGAAAGTCTTGCTCTCCAGCTGCTCTTGTCTCACTTAATTTCAGGTCAGAAATTATCAGAAGCAAATTAGAGTCCCAGAGGTGTAGTTTACACCTCTGACTTACAGGTTCTTGAATCATTCTTGAGGATGTGCATAGGCCCACGAGCACAGTCAGTTAAATATCTCAAAGTACTGAAGCAGAGGGTGGGAACATCCACTGACGCTGTAACAAACGTGAAAATATGCACAAATTGCCTCCTGGATTTTCTGATGTCATGATGAAACCTCAGAGTTTGCCTTTGTGTTCTCAGTTTGATCTTTCTTTTCTTATTTTTATGTTTTTCACTCAAGATGACCTGTTGTGAGACCCTCAACACTGACTGCCCAGAGCCACGTTGCCTCTGAGCTCTGAGAAACTATTACGATGTTGCCTTGCTTATTTGCATTCCTGCTGCCTAATTGTTGGGATCTGGTTTTCAGATAACCAGAATTTATTATAGGTATGGCTTTATTCTGTGGCCAACTGTTCCAAAATTTTCCTCCTATGTAAGCCCAGTGAAGTTAGTCATTCATCAGTTTTAATTCTGAGAAAATGCATTTCCCTGACCAACTATTTAAGTGTAAAAGACACAAATTGGCTTAATAATCAAGAAAATAAGGATGTAAGAACAGATCAGAAATTTCTTTAGGTCTGAAAGCCACCAATTTATCAGAAGTGAAGAGAATCATTAACGATTACATTTAAATTACAGAATTTAACAGAGATGCTGCTCTGAAGCTTATACAGTCTAAAAGTGTGCCAGATATCTTTAATTTGAAGTTAAAGAGAGACATATTGTAAGGGAAATTTCTGTAACATGAAGCCATCTAGTGGAATACAAGTTTTGTCTTCCAGGCTTTGATTTTTTACCTCTGGACTCAGGACCTGGTCCACAGTAGTTTTCTGTAACTTGGGAAATACTTGTTACTAACAGACACAATAAACTTATTCTCTAGAAAGTTCACCACGGACAAACCCAAAAGAGTTAACATTTATTTTAATAAACCTGCTAAACAACATACATGAATCAGAATTGCACAAAGATAAAGGAAAAATAAGCATTTAAAATTTAGCTACAAAACTGGGAGAGTCAAACCACTGCCGAGGAAATCTAAAACCTTTGGGAAAAAGTATCTGCTGAAGTTTATGGATAAATGAAAGAAAACTCTTAATCAAGGGGAAGAGAGGCCGTGCCTGCACTGACTCGTGTCCACTCAGATCACGTGGCGTTGTCAGAAGATTTGAACTTTAACTGTGTAGACCAATATATAGTGAAGGGCTCATGTAAAACCAACTTTCCTGCTACAGTAACAGGAATGCTCCTGGGAATCCCAGGGAAGTGTTTTTCAGGGAGGACGGAAGTGTCAATCCCAACACTCTCGAGCAGAGTGAAGCAGCAAATGAAGGAACACAGGCAAAAAGCTGAGTTTGTGCTGTGTCATCGTCAGCGCAGGCAGGATGAGCAGAATCCAGTTAAGAGGCTGTGGTGGGGCAGTGTGGAGCTGTTCTCAGCACTCTCTGTCAGGCAGAGCTCCTTCAGCAGACCCCTGCTTGCTTCACATGTAAGGCACCTCTACTTCTCCTGCAAAGGAAGGGAAGAACATCGATATTGCAGACAAAAGGCTCAACATTATGCACTAAAATCTCTCTGAAGCCCTTTGCTAACAGAGAAGACACTATAAACATTTGTAGCAGACATGAGGACACATCTATAAACAACTTCCCCTTGAAAATTATATATTTTATGCATAATAAGCAATTTCATGTACCACTTGTGAATTATATGACCCAAGCTGGGTCCAGGTACCATGTTAGGCCTGTGTTGCTCATTGGATTTCTCTCCTTACTGTCCAACTTCTACAGTTTCTGCTACAATAGGAAGTTGCTCACACAAACATCAAGGTCATTTCTTTAGATCAGTTGGACCTTATTGGCGTGAGAAAAAATTAATCTGTAAAGATTAAGCAAAGGAACAGAGAATTAACAACCCTGAAAAAAAATTATAGCACTAAGTGAAATGGAAATCCCAGCTAATGCAGCTAACCTCAGCCTTTGGCTAATTCAGCAGTAATTAGGTAGCGTTGTACTTACAGGACTGCTTTGCAGAAAGAGCATTTGTTGTTGTATGTTTTCCCATCGGAGCCACAAAAGGGTTGATAGAGCCTTTCACAGTAAATGGGTCTTCCTCTCTCTAACCTCCTGTATTCACTGCAGTCCACCTGCAAATACAGTGTCATTTCTCTTTGAATCCATCTTTCTCACACTCTCCATTAACCTACAGAAATAATGAATATATGACATTTTTGGATGCATTTGTCAGATGCTCTAGAGCAGCGCAGTCAGTGAGGCTTCGCCATCTGGATTAGCTCAGCCTAAGCCCTCAAGAGAAATGTTCCTTATCAGAGATGTGTGGGATGCTGCCTGTAACAGGTACTGAGCACCTTTAAGGACTGTGCTCTCTCTATCTGAGCAGGAATACAGTCACTGGAAAGAATACATCCCCTTTTCCTGCTAACTTCAGTGTTAGTATTTTTTCTACCTGATTGCAATGGTCAGTAAATTCAGGTGAGATTACTTCTTAAGGGTTTCTCCCTCCTTAATGCACGGTATTGGCTCTTGATGCTTTTTACACTGGGAAAAGGTTCTATCTAGGTGAAATTAAAGTCCTGTTTAAGTTTTGGCATGAAAAGGAATTGTTGGAGGCCTCATCTCATACTGGGGCTATATTTGTTACAGACTTAGACATGAAAAAGGGACTACAAATGTCCAGTCATTTCTTGAATGTCTCCGGGGATGGTGACTCCACCATCTCCCTGGGCAGCCCCTTCTGATGTTTGACATCCCTTTCCATGAAGGCATCCCTCCTGAGTTGTGTTAACGTAGACCCAGCTCTGTGGGGGGGTGAATTTCACTCCCCACTACTCATCACTGAACTCTGAAAGGTCTTGTCCCTGCTCATCCAGGTAAGGATTTTTCTTGCTTGGTACCTCATTTCTTTCAGAAGTCGACTCCAGCATACTCAGAGAGAAATTAAAATCTCTATGTACTTGCTTTAGGACATGAAAGTCATCAAGAAAGCCTTATAGTATTTACCATCAGACAAATATTTTTTAAAAATCTGTGTTTCTCTGACTTAAAATTTGCCCTTGCCCAATTTCTTGCCCAGAGTGCAGAAGAGATTAAAACATTTGGAAGTTTTCAGAGCAACTCTATGAAAACCACCTATCTCAGACTTGGGGATTTCTCACTGAAATCTCAATACGTTGTTAGCAATTACTTAAAGTTTAACATGTTTTTTTCCTGACCTCATATTGTTACAAACTATATAGTTTTATCCAGAAGTAAAGAAAATTACTCACCTCATTGTCTTTGTCAGCACCTGCAACAAAACAGAATCAGAAAAGATAAAATAAAAACCAGTTAATGAAAACTCAGTTTCAAACCAGGATGATTTAGTTAGTCCCAGCCCTTCCAGCAACACTGAGTCTTTTAACTCCTTGAAAGTAAATACTGACAGAGCTTTTCAGTGTTTAATAAGACACAGGTGTCAGAACCTATTAAACAAGTGGACATTATTGTATTATGTACCTTAGAAGCCTCTGTCATCTGCCAGAACAGCCTCTGTGGTAGGAGAGACTGGAGCTATTGTTCCCCCTTTCATCACAAAAAGATTGAAGCCTCAGAAGTCAACATTATATTAAATGGCCAGTCTGTTCAGAATCAACTGATTGTTGAGCATGACTGGGTTTTAATTCCTAAGTTTATAAAAAAAGTTGCATGTGGCTGTAAGAAAATCACATATTCCTTTTATACTTTGATTTTCTGTCAATAGTGAGGAAAATATCTTCATTAAAATAAAACATTAAGTATATATAATAATGATAATCCAATTTATATTGTAATACCACTTTAAAAAGTGATTTTCCTCATTGTTCAATGTGGATTCTGAACTGATTGGCTCCTGTTTTGTACACACATGGCATCTCATGGAATGGAACCCTGTTCCCAGGTGGGGCTTCAAGGACCTGCTTCAAAACAATGCTAATTACACCTCCCAGAAAGCAATCAAGTGCCATTGGCGTGTCTCCATTATGATGACACATTTGTTACTTTCTTTAGGAATGTATTTGTGCTCCTGTCCTGTAATTGTCATCCTGGGGCTTCCAAGGGGTAAAAGTTATCAGGCAAAGGTTTCTGTACAGGAGGAGCTGGAGGAAAATGTGTCATGGCAGTACAGCTCTAGCACTTGTCTTTTGGACTAAATGTAGCTCTTTTTTTTGATCTTTAAAGCTATTAAACTTTCCTCTGGAAGTTCCTTTCATGGAGCTGTTTACATCTCCTCATCAAATTAAGTTGTTCAACATCAAGAAAACTATCATAAATAGTGCTCCTTGTCAAGGTTCAGTCTGAGTCACCAGAAATTTGACTGAGTTTTCATTATTCTGGAATTGGATTAGATTTAATCCACTTCCCTGGGGTTTTTTTCTGCAGTAACCTTTTTGTAGCCACTATGTATATGGGAGTGAATGCAAAACAGATGCAGCTCAGAAAGTATTGATTCATAAGGTTTTAAAGCTGACAAGACAAACTAGAAAGCTCGAAGAAGAGATTTCCTGGAATTCTTATGAAAGTGAGATTTTTTTTCCTGCAGTTAATGAAATACTGAAAGAATGGATCGTTTCCATCAAATCATGCCATTTCATTTAAAATGTCATTTTTCACAAGAATTTTGGTTTTGAAACAATTTTCAAAGCAACTTTTTCCGAGCTATTCAAAATAGAAAAAGATTATTTTGCTTCATACTTCAGAGTTTAATATTTTCATTATTTAGCTTCTTTAATGTTCTTAATACTTTTGAACTTCTATACTACCAGCAGAGATGTGGACTGTGTCAGTTATTTTAAATGTACTTATTTTTATATATATATATCTGCTAGTTTTTAGTAAAAATAAAATTACCAAGTAAAGGCTCAATAAATTCCTCTCAGCTCCTTGTTTTATCACAGAGCAACCTGCCCCCCAAAACTCTCTGCAGCCTGGTAAACT
>JAOXXN010000191.1:943047-970830 GCA_026770055.1 Myrmophylax atrothorax | reverse complement strand
AGGGAATACATATAATTTTTAAGAAGTGTTTTAGAATTGTAATTTTTCTAAGATTTGAGACTTAGATCAACCAAAAAATAAACAATTAGTTCCATCTTAGAAATAAAACCTGATATTCACGTATTATTTTATGTTGCAACTTTTAAATATAATCTAAACCTGATGTTCCTTTTAAGTCTCAGGTATAAGAAGAGCCCCATGCTCAACATGGGTGTTGAAAAATGAAGAAAAAATATTCATTAATTTTTTTCTATTATTTGTAAAATAATAGGATACAATTCTCATTATTTGTCAGGTAAACCAAAATACATTGCTTATAAGAGCAAAAAAAAAAGGTGTGAAATTCAACCTGTTTAGGAATTCATGAAGAGCCACAACTCCATCCTGTGTGCTTTCCAGTGACAGCATTCCCACAGCCTGGCAGTCAAAGCCACAGTGCCGTAATCCAGCAGGAAAAAGATGGTGTTTGTTCCTTCTGCTATAGAATCCTGGAATGGTTTGGATTGGAAGGGACCTTAAAGCCCATCCAGTTCCAACCCCCTGCCATGAACAGGGACACCTTTCATTAGAGCAGGTTGCTCCAAGCCCTGTCCAACCTGTCCTTGGACACTTCTAGGATGGGGCAGCCACAGCTTCTCTGGACAACCCATGCCAGGGCCTCACTACCCTCACAGGGATGAATTTCTTCCCAGTATCCCATCTAACCCTGCCCTCTGTCAGTTTGAAGCCATTCCCCCTTGCCCTGTTACTCCAGGCCCTTGTAAATACTCTCTCTCCATCTCTCTTGCAGGCTCCCTGCAGGTACTGGAAGGTCACAATTAGGTCACCCCAAAACTTGTTTTCTCCAGGCTGAATAATCCCAACTCTCTCAGCTTTTCCTCACAGCAAAGATGCTCCATCCTTCTGATCATCTTGGTGCCTCCTCTGGACTTGCTCCAACAGGTTCATGTCCTTTCTGTGCTGGGGCCCCAGAGCTGGAGGCAGCACTCCAATGGTCTTTCAGAAGTCCTCCACATGGATGAAACAGCACAAGCGTCCTCAATATGTTGCATATTTGGTGCCCCCAAATATGGCAAGTACACAAAACAAATGGAGGAACAACGCAGGAGACAAACTTCTTGTGAACTCCAGCAGCTGCAGTGCATGGGGTCCTGTTTATTGCTACACACCTGGGAGGCAACCAGAACAGAGGGTGGAATCCCCTGGCTGGATTAACTGTTCTGGGATTCTGGATTAACTGTCTTGAAAGATTCACGCAAATGTAAGTAGTGCCAGTGGACTGTCCTTGGCCATCTTCTTTCAAGAAACATGACTTCAATAGGATCACATACACCTTTGGCAGCTGAGCAGGAATTCCCTCCAATCTGACAGGACACAAAACTCAGGTACTGCAATCTCAGGTGGCCCTGACAACTCCCTGCCGAACCCAAGGTGCCCAACCTGCTCCTCAAACACTGACCTCAGAATTCCCTTTGCCAGAGCTGGGCAGGCAGAGCGTGAGAACTCCAGGTGGGAGGGCACCTCTTCGAACCCGGTTTGAAATGGTGCCTCTGGCACAGAGAAAAATTGTTCCTTTCATGTTCTGAATGCTGAATCCAGATCAAAGTGGTTTATTGATTTTTCCTGATACAGAATTGACCAGCAACCAGTGAACTGTTCATTTGAGATCCCCATCAGTTAATATAACAGAGGAGTCAGAGTTCTAGGCACTTCCAGAATGTTATTAATAACTACAGATCTCCACCCTCCACTTATCGCAGGGAGCTCCAATCTCTCTCTCCCCCACATACACACATCTTACCTGCACACACTGAGAGGACATGTGGGTTACAAGCCCATGCACCACCTTTGATCTGGCTGGTGTTTGTCTTCCCCTCTCCCAAGATCATTTGGGACAAATGTCTTCTTGGGCAGTTTTGGGTCCTCCAACCACATGCACTGTTTATATTCCCATTCCTGTCTGGATGGCTGCTGTTATCCAGGCCGTTTGCAGAGGGTGGGCCATGGGGACACTGACACTGCTCCTGCCGCTGGTTGTCCCTGTTTAGGAGAAAATGTTGTCTGGGAAAGTGTGTGGAGAAAGTTGGGGCAGGAGCAGCTGGGGCACACGTGAGTGAAAGGTATCTAAACCATTCCAGGTGAGAAAATTGTCTCCTCATCCTGGTCCTCCCTGACTAGCTGTGAATGGAAGTCAGCAGGAGGCTGGGCTGGGCACCACTGTCCCATTCATTGGCTTCTCCTCCCAAGGGATACCTTGGAATGAGGGCTGGAAGGAAGCCGCAGGGAACAGGGACACTCTTTCTCCCCGTGGCCTCAGCCTGTTGTAGCTGCAGCCTCGGTCAGGACTTGGGGCAGCTCTCCTTGCACAAAGGACAAAGAGCCCAGCCCAAATCAATGCTCAACAAGCTGATTCCCATTTAAGTCCATTTCCAATTTCCAAAATTCCCTTTGGGAATAACACACAATTAATACCAGTGTCCTGGGAAAATGGAGAGCTCCACTCAGTCACTGAGCAGAGAAATAAGGGCACAAGTAACATTACACATGTGTACTCCTTCCTCAGCCCATCCCAGCTTGGCTGTTTGCTTATGTCAGCCATGCATCCAACTTTTGCTTTTTGACTGGAATGTTACAACTGCAGAGCTTAAGCATCTTCCCAGCCTGATGGACGTCTTTAAGCGCCTGCTTATTCTGAAACATGAATAGGTAATAATTTATATAAATAAGTACACATTTTCAGAGTGTGTGCTTGCAGAAACACCTAATTCCCTTAGCTCAGTTCTTGTCACAAGACAAATGCAGTAAGATGGACCCAAGTCTTATGCTGAGAATCCTAGATATGAGCTATGGAGCACAGACACATCTGTGTGGAACTTCCATAATGGGATAGTTTGCTATGATCCATCAGAGGAATTTTTAACTATTAAAACATAGAGATTGTGAAAATGTCTTCAATGACAGCCTGGTTTTCCATTATGAGCTCATATATTCTAAAGGGGAAATTTAGAGGAGAGCAGCTTCTCTCCCATCTTTTTATCTTACTTCCCCTATGACACTGAAAGACGGTGGTGGAAACTCTATGGCCATGTCTTGCTTTCCTCTAATCCCAAGGAAACACTTCTTTTTGACAGATATGGACCATTTGAAAAAGGGCTTCCTTATGTCCTTATGAAGGACAGATAATTTTTGCTTTGTGAAATGACAAAAGTTTTTTTACCCCAATCCAGGGAAAAATTAGGGAAAAGGACCATTTATATAAAATGTGTAATCAGTATGATCCTTTATATAATTTCCTTCAGCATCTGGCTAGATTTTCATGGATGCCAAAGATCAAGTTTTATTACTGTCATTTCTGCTGCAGTAGCAGTGAGACAGGAACTTTCTTCTTTATCTGTGATTCACTAAATGGTGATTTATGTGACTTCATCAGGAAATACTCTGTAATATTTAGTGTATCGATGAATTTTGCTAAAACATTCCTGTCGCAAGATACTACATGGAATCACCAAACGAAGATCCAAGCTTGAGAGAAATGCACAATACAGGGGAAATTACTTCTATTAAAAGTCAAAAAGCTCTATACACCAGTGATTCATTTGCATTCTGGTAGAACTAGAGGATGCCCAGGGTGGTAACCAAAGGTGGGTATCTCTCCCTCCTTAGGTGGAGAGGACAAGAACATGGTTACTTCATTTACAGGAGCATTACTGAGGCCTGACCTGTCATGCAAATGTAGTTACTCAACTTTGACATTAGAGCTGAGTGTTGTTCAGTGTAGGGCTGGATGTGAAATCATTGCAGACACAGAGCATGAGCTGGTGCTGCCTAAGAGAAGTGGAAAGGAGGGGATTTCATCTCTTAGTCCTTCTCCCTTCTGCCCCAGTTGATCCACATCTGCCCAGTCAAATAGTAACTCATGATGTGCTGAGTGTCTCTACATAGATGCCATCACACCTACTGCCTATGTTTGCAGACAGTATTAGAAGGGTAAAAAGACTGTGATAACACCACCCTGCCTAAGGATTTTTAAAAAGCCAAAAGAAGTTATGACATTTCCAGAGGGCTTTAAGAACCAAATCATGTTTTCTGCAGTAGAGGACTCTCTAGAGTCAGGGGGATTTGTGTACCTAAGTCCATGATCTGCTTTTGCAAATCTTCATAGGTGCTCAGAGGATATGGGACACAGATACAAACCAAACTGTATGTCTGTTAGATTTATCACAGAACTATAGAGGCACCAGTCCTCTGACCCAGGAAGCACAGAAGTTCCTCCCCCAGGGCATGAATGTGAAGATGGTTCATTGTTTTTTTAAAATGCAGTGCAAATCAATGCTCCCTATGACATCAGCCCTCTGTTTCCATCACAAATTTGACATGTACATTGATAAATCTGACAGACTACAACCAACTGCAGGAGATAAATGCAAGTTCACTTTACTTGAAGTTCACTCATTTCTTGAGTGTGATGTTGCAACTACTTGAAATCCACTGTCACCCTTACTTAGGCCAGGATACAGTGCTGGGGGTGGGGAAATAACATATAAACTGAAAGTAAAGGGAAAAGCCCAGTAATAACTTATTGACTTAAATTCAAGCAGCATTTTCTTCTTTGTCAGACAACTTCTATAAAAGACTTTCCAACCCAGGCCATTTAAGTCCAAGAAGGGTTTGGACAGCGCTCTCAGGCACATGATGGAATTGCTGGGGTGTCCTGCACAGGAGCTGGACTTGCTGATCCCTGTGAGGCCCTCCCAAATCAGGATATTCTATGATTCTATAATTAAAGAACTCAGGCATATACCTGGAAGAAAAAGGAAATCACAACAACTTCCTATTTTGCAATGCAATTATTAATGTGTAGATACTTATTTAATGCTTAAGCCTAGAGACTCAAGAATGGGACCCCATCCTATAAGAGATACAGGAACTCAAAGTAAGATTCAATGCCCAGCCCTGATCTAGGCATCTTGTTGCATAAGTTTTTACCTGTCAGAAAATTCCTGGTTCCTGAAGGTGGTGAAAAGATATTTTAAATGATGTAATAAGAGCTTTGACACCTCCCATGACTGTTAAGGAATGAGATCATATTTGGAAAGCAAAGATGTTTCACAAATAAACCACTGAAGTGTCCTTGAACTTCTGAAACTTTAAGGAAATTCCTGAAATTACTCCAGTGGTTGCTTTGTGACATGACAGTTGCTCCTGTAACTTCTTTGCTGAAGTCATGTTGTAATATGTGGGACTACAGCATTGCCAACCCTGAATGATTAGAACTCAGGAGCTCCGCCCTGTGAGGGTTTCCAGCAACCACAGTGGAAGGGAGGGACGGGGGACTGGCAAATCCTGCTGGCTGTGGTACCAGCTGACCTTTGGAATAACTGTGCCCAGGAGGCAGAGCCTTGCACAGTCTCAGATAGTACCTACTTTTGTATGCAGTATTTCCTGTGTCCTGCTGGTCATTACCATTCAGGGAGGAGCCAGGCCCCATTGCTCAGCTGTTCTTTGTACCCACAGTTTCTAGACACTGATTGTAGAAAAAAAAAATGTAAGCTGAAAATTCAACTTCATTTGTTGTCATGTAAATCCAAACCTTAACAGTTATGCCAAGGAAAGGTCCGTCCCTGTAAAATTCTGAATGTTATTAATACTGTCATTAGAAAAATAATAAGGTTGTTTGATACTAATCTAGGACTAACTAAAACTATGTAATTCAAAACTTTAAATAGGCTTTTTGTCAAACTGCAAAAGGGAATCTGTGAGCAGTTTCTGGAACTCTGAAGCTCACTCCTACAAGAAAGGTGACAGAAACCCCCTTTATTTTTCTTTAATTTTCTATTCCTAATAGCAGGCAAACTTTATAGAATTTGTACAGTGAAAAAAGGAATGTTCCATGTTTAAAGACCAAACAGTACAGGCTTAATCTTGCTCCCTCAGATTCAATGGATGTCTCAGCATCACTGAAACAGGCTTTGCATCAGTGTTCACCACAGCCTCTTGGGCACTAAAGCTACAAAGCCAGACAGGAAAACTTATTTCAGACTTCTCTGAAGGGCCAAGGTGCCTGTGGAAAGGCTTTGGCTGAAATAGAACCACTGGACTCAAGGGTAGGAAAAAGCTTGCACTGTTTTTAAATGGATCATGATCAGATATGAAGTGTGGTCCCTGCCTCCTCAGAGGGTGGATTAGGACACCCAGGTCTATCCTCCAGCTTATTTAGGGAATGAATGCACGTGTCAGTCTTTTAAAATATATTCTGTGCAACAGAGGTTTGCAAACTGGCCCAGGGCCCATTCTAAGATGATTCTAAGTGAGCTTTTGAAAGAGTGTGTCCACCACAGTAGTCTAAAATTCTCAACACATTTGAACTTCCACTGGAAAATTTGAAGAAATGTGAAACTCAGGTTTTCAATATCCACTTGAGTCATATATCACAGAATTTCAAAGACAGAAAATGGATATATTCTGTTCTCTATCTGTAGTTGGTTTCATACAGGGAATCGTGCAGCAAACCACAGGGGCCAGCAGCTTCAGCTGGAAATGTGGCACAGCATTCACCTTCCTGAACTTTGTCCATTTAAAAGGTGTTCAGAGTAGATCTGAGTATAGATAGGGAGTGTATAAAATATTTCAGTATTTTCTTTGCAATTTAAAAAATGGAAGCACAAAAAGTTAACTTTGCAGTGTCACTTTTTTCAGTGCAACCCCACACTTTCTGTAGGACTGAAATTTTTTTACAGTGCTGCAATTCTGCATTGCATTTTTTTACTTTAAAAAAATTATTGTCCCTATCCTTTATTTCAGTTGTCAATTGAAGCCATGGAGCAGGAGATCCACGTGGTATTCTGTTCTCTTCTCACCAAGCACCAGCTTTCTTAGTCAACTTTTAAACTGCTGGATAGTTGTTGTTGCAATGTTTGTGATATGAAGCAGTTCACTGAATTTACCTTGTAAGGGTTGAAGGCTTAAAAAGATTTATCTTGCCATTAATAAGATGTCTCTGCAGCCAAAGGTCATTAAACAGGCAGAGGAAAGAGACATAAGAGAGTGACTGATTTTTAACTGTATTTTGGCAGTCCCATTCCCAGCTGCACTGATATATGGACTATTGTAAATCAATGGGAATTAAGTAATAAATAGGCATTGTTTCCTGCTTAACCACAGCAACTCAATTTCTTGTTACCACCCATTTCCAACTGAGATCTTTGTAGAAGTCTCCTTGTTCAAGGACAGGAGCGGGTTTGGGTGCTTACACCGTATCCAGAATGGGATAACAATGCCCATCTGTGGGTGCATCTCTCCATGGTCCCTGGCCTGAGCTCTCCCAGTGCTCTCCCACCTCTCTTCCTGACCAGGAGCACGTTCCTGTTCATGCCAACTCAACGGTACCTGGGTAGATAAATGCCTGTCACCAAACAATTCAGATGTCAGTGAGGAGAAAGCCCTGCATGAGGGAACTTCCACTAAGGACTTTCCCAAAAGAATGATGAAACTGCTTGCCTGGAGTGAACACATTTGTTTCTGCTTACCATCACACCATGGAGGATGAGGATGTGCCCTTAATTGCTCATACTGGGAATTGTGCTCCCCTGCTCCTCCCTTGGCTCTGACATCATTCTGATTAAATGCACCACAACAGGCCCATAGAAAAAGCATCTGTCACCCAGGTGAAATTATTGACCAATGTCAGTAAACTCCTGGACCTGAGCAGGAATGAAATCTCTCTTAAATTTGCCTGAGGAGATATAGGAAGTTTAAAAAGGGAAGGGAAAGGTTTTGCATTTAAAACTCTCATGGATTTGTACTTAGAGTTGGGTTTTTGCTGAAAACAGAACATGGGACCTTTTTTGGGGGTCATCCTCTACACAGGACTATTCAGAGCTGTGAGTGGACTATGGATACTCCATTCAAGTTAAAATGACTGGGTATTGCACATATGAGAGTCATTTGATCTTGTGCCAAAAGAGGAGAGTTTCTGCTGAGCTCTGCTCTCATTATGGACAGAAAGTATAAAGGTATGAAACCAGGACCTTCTGGATTACAGGGAGGAGAGGATGTTACCCTGGTCAGTAAATAATCACCCCTGCAGCTCTCATACAATGATTGTTGACTCTTCTGTGTCCCTTGCTAACTCTGCTCTCTGAAGTTCACTGTGATTTGGGGGGACAGTCCTCACTCTGTGTAGCTGGAGACTGAATGAACAGGATGGAAATTAAACTCAGCCTCCAACCCCACAGGGCAGAGCTGCAGAGCGTAAAGATTGCTTGGCCCCCAAATCCCACTTGACTTTATAAACAGTTGTAACCAAAAGCGCATCACTCTGTTTTTAACTTTACATTTTAATTGGCATTTCCTGTTGCCTCTTTCTACAGGCAAAATCCCCTAAGACACTCCTGAGAGTAATGGAAACAAGAACTCAATTCCTCTGTGCAAAGCTCAGTGAAGAGGCATTGTCATGACCAACACATTGCAGAGTTTCTTCCTACAGCACCAAACCTTTCCCCGGCACTCGAGAGTCAGTCAAATGTGGTTCCAGCCGCAATGGAATTACTTCCTTGCTGCGGTAACAGCAGCTGCAGGGAAGCCCATCTGGAACAGAACACCTGAAACTGCTTATCTCAGACTTCCAGGGACTGATAAAGGGTTTGCTTGCACTTGTGACTTCCCACAATGTAAATTCCTCTGCTATTGTGAGGCAAAGCTAACTTCCAATTAGTTATGGAATTTCTCAGGCAAGTGAGAAACAGCAGGAGAAAGCCCTGGATTGCGGAATCTCTTCCCTATTCACACATCTGACTACCTCAGAAGTTAAACATGAATATCCTCTGCAACACTAGTTTGCATGTGCAATAATGATAATACCAATATTAGGTGTTTCAGTTTCCTCCACCTATAATTAATATCTAAGAATCACTTGAGAGCTTTAGTCTGAGAATGGCAGCAAAAAATCCCTTTGTCAAAGGAACTACTGTTTTCCCAAATCAAACAAGCTGTCAGTCATGTTTCATAGAATCCCTGGATTGGAAGGACCCCACAAGGATCATCAAGGTCCAACTACTGGCCCTGCACAGGACACCCACAACAGTCTCACCATGTCTGGAACTTTTGAGAGAATTTTTTAAAAAGAGAGCATTTTACTAGTGCTAACTAAAACAGCCCAGTCTGAGATCCTCATTTTGAGAATAAAACATCTGGTGGCACCAATTAATGATACGTATTTGTAATTAATTTGTCTCTGATATGTTGAGTAGGACTAGCATTCATGTGCTTATTTTCTTGTAAAGAAATAGGTCTCCAATGAATGATGTGCTAAAGATTTAGAGAGTTCAGAAGAGAACCACTTCCATCAGAAAGAGCAGCCTGAAACAGGTCAGTTAATGGTGTACAGAGATTGGATGGAAGAGAAATTTTGCAGTGGCACAACCTTTTTTTTTTTTTTCCAACCAGCTGAATTTAATGAACAAACTACTGAAGTGTTCCAAGCATTCTCATGGAAGAACACTTCCATGAGGATATACAGGGAGCTTCCTGCTGGCTCAAGGGGCCGGTCACATTACAGGTTGTGGTCAGCACTGTGAGCCTGGCACTGCTCCATGGGGCTGGAACTGCTCCATGGGGCTGGCACTGCTCCGTGTGGCTGGCACTGCTCTGTGTGGCTGGCACTGCTCCGTGGGGCCGGCAGGAACACCACAGACACAGGATGTGCTCCAAAGGCAGCAAGTCCCTGAAGTCACACACAGCTCTACACCAAGCTCTGCAACGAAGGGTGTTGTTCTAAGAAAATAGGAACCTTCTGATCTGCATCAGAACTATAAATAACTGCAGGCAAAGTTTATTCACAGCTGGTAGAGGGGAGGTGGCTGGGCATAGCCGTGGTTTGGGAACAGAGTCATCAGAGCTAAAATCCTGAGCAGTCCCGAGTTTCCATTGCACTGTCCCTACCATTCCATTACAGGGGCATTTGCATTGCCCCGTCCTTACAGTTAATCGTTCATGGAGAGGAACAAATGAGCAGAAAACTTGTTCAAGCCAGTTTGGGTTTGTACAGCTTGTGGGAGCTGCGATGGCCATGGAGAGATAAGAATGTTTTTAAGATTTCTTTGGAATCAGTTTAAAGTCTTACTGTAATTATTAGGAAAACATTAGGCACTCAGAAAGTTGTCTTGATAGATTTGGGGGAGATGGGTGGCAGAAAGAGAGAAAGAAACAAAGAAAATCAGAGAAACAAGGAAGGAAACAAGGAGCGATAATTGGAAGCATATAAAGTAAAATTTCAAAATCTAGTTCTGGGGAATCTTAGTGTTGAAGACTTAGAAGAAAAACAGTAATAAACCCCACTAAGTCCATTTTGTCTGTGGTTCCAGACTTTCTTGTTTAGTTTTGATTAAAAATTCTTCCAAAATTTTTGGATCTCTTTCTTCCTCACTGATAACTTTTTGAGGTAATGGAAATTTGGTAAAAAAGAAAATTCCACCTTCATTCCCAATTTCACTGAAAAGAAACTCACTCACTTTGAGTTTCGGCAACATTTTTTTTTTGTTGTACAAACCTGTTACAGATGTAAGAACTGTGGTGAAACCACAGAGGGAAAGAGGAAGGCTGGAAACCCAGTATTTCCCAGGTAACTTCAGCATTTTCTCATTAAGAAACAGCTGAAGGATGTCTATGGCTTGGCAGTGTAAAAGGTGCCAGTAGTCACAGGATGACTGAGGTTGGAAAAGAACTCCAAGATCATTGAGTCCAACCTGTGCCTGATCCCCACCTTGTCAACCAGACCAGAGCACTGAGTGCCATGTCCAGTCATTCCTTGAACAGCTCCAGGGATGGGGACTCCACCACCTCCCTGGGCAGCCCCTGCCAATGCCTGACAACTCCTGCAAAGAAATCCTCCTGAATACATGTTGCTTCTCAAAGGCTGGAGGGTGGGATTGCAGTGTGGACAGGGGGGTGTGTGGTTCTGTGTGGTGCACAGTGGACTTGTTTGTGTGAGACCCCTTCCTCAGCACAGCTCTCCCTGGTACCGACTCAGTCCTCTCTGTTTCCAGACTTCCAGCTTTGAAATTCCGAGACAGTTCTGTTATGCTAAAGCTCTTCTGTTTCCTTCTGAGCTGGCTGCGGTGGAGTCGCACTCCCTCATTTGCATGACCTCCTCCTCTGGCAAAGCTTCCAGTTGCTAAGTGGTTATCGAAGGATGTAAGAACCAGCTCCAGTCAAAACAACTCTGTGGTTTCATTTACATATTAGGGGAAATAGAACAATATGATGAGTCAGAAGTGGAGCTCTCTATTATGTAATACAGTAGTGAGCCTTCCAAAGAAGACGTAGTCTGTGTTCGCTGTAGTACTTCCCCCAGAACTGGCTGTAAGACCCAATTTGACCTCAAAACCCAGAAGCCTGAAACTGGCACTTTGTTGTGACAGGAAAGTGAGCTGTGAGTCTCCTGAGGAGGCCACCAAGAATGGAGCACCTCTGTCATTACAGAATCACAGGTTGGAAATGACCTCCAAGATCATTGAGTCCAATCTGTGCCCCATCCCCACCTTGTCAACCAGAACAGAGCACTGAGTGCCATGTCCAGTCATTCCTTGAGCACCACGAGGGTTCGTGACTCCACTGTCTCCCTGGGCAGCCCCTTCCAATGTTTGACAGGCCTTTCCATGAAGAAATTCCTCTTGATGTCCAAGCTAAACCATATTTCACATTGAAAATTCATTGTCATCTATTTCAGATCATTATAAAGAAGATAATTTCCTTTATTTGCTAAGGAAACCTTTTCAAATATAAATTTCTAATGCTTTTCTCTGATACAAAATCCTGCCACATCACACTGGACATTAACCAATCAATTCTTGTGTCACATATTTTCCATGTCAATATACAGTCCTGTAGCTATGGATGGTGACTTTACACAATTTAGAAGTCAGGATTTGGCCGATGGTTTCCAGGTGCTTTAAAACAGTAGTTATAGCTCTGCTCATTTAAATAACAGAATATTTAACTCAGTATGAAAAAAACCCACTTGTGTTCAATTCCTTGGACCAGCATTTCACTCCTGGTATTTATATCTGATACCTGGGAAATGGCAGTAGGAATTAAAGTGGAGATTAAATAGAAACAAGGAGCATTTTAATTTAATACTTCAGGTGCTGCCGAGTAAGAAGAAAAGCTAAATGGACACAACTCAAAAATACTAATCAGTGTTTAGCTGTTGCCAAGTAAAACACCAGAATAAAGTATGAAGATTATTTTTGTCAATAGAATTTCTGATTTGACAGAAAGACACTGATCCTGTGATACAAATTCCATATCCAGCACCTACATCAGTTGTAGAGGGGTTTGACGTATCCCCAGCATTCCCTTTGAATGGAAGTTATTCCTCTGGGCTCTTACACAGCTCCTAGTAACTGACTTGTCAGTAATTTTTTTGTGGCTACTCTGTCAGTATTTTCAGTCCCTACAAAGGGCAGAACCAAACTCAAAACACAGAAGTCCCACCATGTCTTGTCATGTTGTCACTGTGTAGGTCATCAGGAGCCTTCGGCATCATTCCTTCTCGACCTTCTGCCCCACACTCCCCACCCAGTCCCCCTTCTCTCTCCTTCGCAGTGTCCCAACTGCCTTCCCTACCTGCCAGTTCCTGTGACTCCCTCTCCTCCACATCTCATCACAGATAATCTGAGTTTTGTTCTCCAGACACACTGTGGAATATCTGAAATTCTCAACCACACTGAGTCTCTTATCCCTTTTCATTCCCTTCATCCCCTCTTCCCTCAGGTCCATTTCAGCAGAACCTGTTCTGCTCTGATGGTGATAAAGTTACATGAAATGCTTACTCATGTGTGTTGCCTGGAGTTTATATGTTCCAGTTTGTATTGTTATACCCAACTACTTTTCCTTGTGTTTAGTTCCAGGCTTTAATTTGCCGTTTCTTTTTTTTTTAATCAAGGAGTCATCTGAAGTGTTTAAGCTTTATCTTCTCAACGCAGTGATTTTTAAAAAGTCCTCATTAGAAACTGCAGTTAATTTTAACTTCAAGAACATTTTTCCTGAACTCACACCTCATTAACACTTCTGAGAGCACATCAGAATCTTCACTTGTGTTGGTGACATTCAAATTGGGCAACTAATGTATTTTCCAATGTGACTACAAGTCTCACTTCTGGTGTGCCAACAAAGTTCATGTGACCTATGCAAGTATGCAATGAGATGACATCAAAACAAATCTTGCCAATGGCTTTTTTGGGAAATGAAAAATTGTTCAAGCTGAAAGCTTGGCCAACTTCAGACTAGAAGAACTGCTGCAAAACAAACTGGTAAAATACAAATCAGGAACCTGTCCTGAGTATTTGCTTTGAACAACCCTGCAAAGGGCAGACAGTAGTTTATATTATGAGTTACACTGGTCTCTGCATCACACTTCTTGTCCCACTACTCAGCTCCATAATGGACCAGCCACTGGCCAGGGCCAAACCCATCAGTGATGGTGGAGATGCCCTTGGGGTAAGATTTAGGAAGGAAGGGAAAACCTGCTGCAGAACAGCAGACAGAGAGTAAGACTGTGTGAGAGAAACAGCTCTGCAGACATCGAGATCAGTGTAGAAGGAGGGCCAGGACGTGCTCCAAGCCCTGGAACTGAGATTTCCCTACAGCCCGCAGTGAGGCAGCTGTGCCCCTGTGGCCCATGGAGAGCCAAGGGGAGCAGAGACCTTGTCAGTGAATGTTACTCCTCTGGAAACAACCACCACATTGTGGAAACAGAATTAAATTTTATGTCGTTGTTGCACGTGTGTTGTTTTGGAAGAAAATGCAAAAATTATGAGAGGAATGGAGAGGACAGGAGAAAAGAAAGGGGAGAAGAAAACTAAAAGGCAAAGGTAAGGAAAATTAGGATCTCATTCAGAATCGTGTGGCAGCTATTTTAAAGAGAAAGAAAACATAAGGTAATGGGATTTTGAGCTGTATGAGATAATGTGAAAGCAAATGACAGTGTGAAAGTAGTTTTTTTAAGTGAAATATAGTGCTGTACTCCACATTCTTTAAAACTGGAGTCTGACATTCAGGTGTACCCAATGCATCTGCACTGTCAAAGTTCAGTCCACCAAGAACTAGTTCATGACAGAAAATGTTACCTGATGCAGCTTTCCCTTTCAACTTACTAATTTGCAACTGCCTTCATTATTTTAATAATATTATACAAGCATTTTCACCTTCCCTCCAATAATTTCCTACATACTGACAGCCTTGGTTGTTCCTGTAGAACTGACACAGTCTCAGTGGGGATCTACCATGGTGTCTGACATTGGAAAATTAATATACTGAATGATTAAGTTACCTGATTAAACTAACACAAGCACTCATAATCTGTTTCTGCCATGTGCTTCAATTACAAGTCCTCTTCTCCTTTTAGGCAAATTACTTAAAAAGGGGAAAGAAATTGTATAAAGAATTTCCAGCGTAGAGGATGACAATGTGTCTTGTACCTATGAGTCAGAAATTCACTTCCAACCTTAATCTACAGTGGCTGAGCTGCCATGGGGAGCTTCATAGAAAGTTGAGTCGTTTCAGTCCACCTTCTGATACATAAATCCCCATTAAAGACTCATTCCAAGGATGATCTCACTTGCAAGACTGATGCTTACAATTCATCTCAGAATTAACAAGCTCAAAAAAGATTCCTTAAAAAATGTACAGTCAATGATTTTCTTCAGTCTACTTCCTTTTTATTATTTTCCCCTATACTCAGTTCATGTTTTTGGCTGAATCAGACACCTCTGATCAGCTGTGCCCATTCCTAAGGCTCTGCAGCTCTTCCATGTCCAGAGTCAAAGGGCTTCCAGTACCCAGAGCCAGAACATGAAAGACTTTGCTTTCTTCCTCCTCTGAGAGTCATCCTGCTAATTAGGGGAGATTCGGGTCGGGCATCAAGAATTTCTTCACTGAAAGGTTTGTCAGGCATTGGAAGGGACTGCCCAGGAAGGTGGTAGAGTCCCCAACCCTGAAGGTGTTCAAAGAATGACTGGATGTGGCACTCAGTGCCCTGGTCTGGGTGACAAAGTGGGGATTGGGCACAGGTCAGACTTGATGGCCTTGGAGGACTTTTCCAACCCTAATGATATGTGAGCAAAATATGTTCTTAACTTAATTTCTCTAAAAGAAACCAAGGGAACAAACCAAAAAGTCAGACAACACCAGCATCTCCTCAGTCTTCCAGAGACTTTTCTCAGTAACTGCAATGGTACAAGGGCAGAGCCAGTACTGTTATCACCCCTCAAAACAAAGGGCTTGGGTGGGAGGGTTGTTGAAAGCAGGACAGACATTCTGAGGTCAGAGTACTCTGTTGGGGTACTCTGTGTGCTGTTTGCTGTGGGTGGCTGCTTTCACCCGTGGTGGGTTGCATGAAGGACTCCTTCTGAAGCAGGTCAGACAAAGCCCAGGCAGATAAGGCCCAGGATAAAAAAAATGCAGATTCAGATGTTTGAGTTACATCTCATTGGTGCTACTCCTGACATTAAACTGTGTCCTGTGGACACAAAGTCTTCATCTGCAAGGGCTTGTTCAGAGAATACTGAGTTCTGCATGGTGGGGGGTGGGGGTAGTCGGTCTCCCTACATCTCTGCTGCCTGTTCACAGATTTTATCACTTTGGTTAAAAAAACACCCAAAAAGAAAAACTGGCCTTTATTTGCAAACCCCTGTGTCAGGAGCTGTTTGACTTTTCTAATCACCCCAGCAGCAGTAGCAGCTTATCACAAACAAACATGCCTGAGGCGTATCACCAACTCCACAATCCTCTTACCCTGAATCTCAACCTTTATCTCTCATCTTGGCAAACACGAACCCACAAGTTTCCCTGGAGGTTTCACGGCTGCTGGCGAGGAGCTGGTTTGTGGATCCCCTTGTTAAAGTACTGTCAGATCACTGCTGACACAGTATTCCCAAATCACGCTCTCAGTTCTGCAATATTCTCTCTGTAGTTTTTCACAGTCAGTTTTGACAACATCAGTGTGGCTCAAGAAAAAAGCCACACACACGTGTGCAAACCCGTATTTGGGACAGAGGAATGGTATCATCTTCTTGAGGTAAACAAAAATTCCATATTTGCTGCTAAGTATTTATGAGAAAGAGATCCTTTTCATTGAAAAAGGCTTCCTTATTCTTGTGGAGACTTGTTTCAAATTCAGATAGCGAAATAAGCTCTCAGCTTCTTAACCCTCAGAACTGGGATTTTATCCCGTAAAATTTTCAGCATGTCCTGAACCACAGCCTTCAGTCTCAGTATTGCTTTCTTTGGGGTCCAACAGGGTTCAGACATTGGCATTATACATCCTCTCTGCCCGTATCAACCTTTGATTAATAGGTGTAACAACCAAAAATGCCTTTAAAATATCAGAATAATTTATTTAACAGGCTATCTTTTTTAAAGCCTAATTTTCTTCACGTTATTGTCATGACTATGTTGCCATGAAGTGGATAAACAAGACAAGAGAGCATTGCTGAAACTTTTCCCTCAAATCTTTGTTTGCTTCTTTGTATTTAAACCCATCCAGTCTTACCCGTTTTGCATACCCAGTTTGGAAGTACAGCCTAAAAAGTCCCAAACAGGTACACTTTCCAAGGGCTAAACAATGCCAGGAAAGAAACAAGCCCCGCCATTTCCTTCTTTCGTAAGGATTTCTTAAAGGGTTGAGAGATATTCCCACCACCTTTCACAGGCTCCTAACAAGTTTCCATTATTAGTAGACTCTAAGAACTGAGGGTGCTTTTCCAAAGCAGCCTCTGTCCTGTCCCTCAGCAGCTCAGGGACAGAAATCAAGTGATTTCTATTTGATAGGAGAGATGAAGGGTAAAGAAAAGCATCACCATTTTGGTGGTGAAAGAAAAGCTGCAGTTTTAGCAGTGGCAGGTCATATTATCCTGTCTGAGATGCCCAGGATTGTCCCTTTCATAACTGAAGCACTCAAATTTATCAAGAAAAGCACTGCTTCTGTTGATATTCCCAAATCTGTCTGTAGGACAGGCCATTAAAGCAGAAACTAATTGCATTTTAAGCGCTTCGATTGAAGGTATCTGGGAAACATCATTAGCTTTGTTCCATGTTTGGTTAATCAGGTTGGTGAAAAGGCCAGAGGTCCACAAAGCTCCATTCAAGTGTTTCTGAAATCTCATCTGAAAGACACTTTGCAGCACGAAATGGAGTGGTGAGACCCAAAAATGATACCTCAAAAAACAGAGACCAAAACATTAAAACCAGAACATGCACATGATTCTCCCTGGGCTCCCAAAGGATCAACCTCCCCTTATCCCTGACTAAGTTCTGCAGCTTCTAATTATTGAAGTTTTGCCTTTGAAACCCATGGGAGTGTGTAATTAAAGATTATAGAATTTGGGACCTTGTAGGAGCATTTTCAAGGAAACAGAAACTGTTGGCTCAGAAATTTCCTAACTCTAATTATTTCTAGGCTCCAGTAGCAACCTATGAAATTTTAATTTGGTAGAGGGACAAACTTAATTATATGTGAACATATACACTTGAGGTTGCAGAAGAAGGTAGGTTGCCAAGAAACAAATACCTATTTTTTAATCTTCTTTGAAAATTAAAGTATAACTTCACACTATAAAAATGTGGCTTGTTGAAGAATAATGTTCTGAAACTAAGGAAATTGCCTATAAAGATGAACTTTATAGACTTTATGTATAAAGTAGGACTGCTACCACAGCCAGAAACAAATTCAGGTTGCCTTTATTGAGGCCTGTACAACCAGAACTACGTTTATGGCTCTGCACAGATCTGAGTCCCAGGAAAGCCCTACAACCAAAGCAACTCCTCTGCACCCTCCCCGTTCATCTCTCCTTTGCCCCACAAAGCTGGGCATCACAGTAATTTATACCTTCTAACAAAAAGGGTGTGTTTAGGAGGGTGTGAGGACCCGTGTCCTGTTATCTCTGAATCTTAGAAGGAGGATTAGCAAATCAGTCTTCATACACGACAAAGCAAGGCAAGTAGGATACAGTGACATCAAAGAGAAATATGTCACTAAAAAAAATTCCATTTCTAAGAAATATTAGTCTTCACTGGACTTTCATCAAGGGGATCAAAATGGTTTCATAATCAGAATCTGAACTCAAGGGACATCAGGACACCAGATTATGCAGCTCTTGAGGATTAGTGGGAATTCCCTCACTGACTCTAAGGCCAAAATCAAAAGGAATAGTAAAATCAGAGTTCAGGCCTCTTCTGCACCAGCATTATCTGACCTTATTGTGGGGGGTAAAGTTTGAACCTCATGGTGACATTCTCAGCAGTTTCATACTCTCAATAGCTCTGCTTTATGTGGCTTTAATATACAAAAGGACTTCAGATATTCCTGTACTCAAAATGTGATGTGATCATTCTCTGCACTGAGAAATCGAGATACAAATGCTTGGAGTTCCAGGCCCCAGAAAATCTTGGATGAATTTCTAATATTATACATTTATATGAAAACTCTTAGTCAAGAAATGCCTGAGTTTGTTTTGCTGTGTAATTCTCATGGAAAGATTTCCTGGAGGAAAGTAGTGGTGTTAAATCGATCACCTGCCAGGCCTAACTGTGGAGCAGTTTTGCAAATGTGATTGGATTGTTTCTGTTAATTACAATAAACAACAGAATCACACTGAAACAATGTCACTTCAAACTGAATGTTCTGTTCTTATGTTCCCAATAGAGTCATGGTTATTTACACGACTGCTTCTGCCAGCACAGAGTTGATACCACATCACTCATTGCCATGGCAGTGCAAGCAGCACATCATCTATTCCCTGAGCATTCCTAGGACAATCCATGTCAGAGAAATATGAAATTTAATGTCATTGTTCTGAAGGAAATATGTGCCTGAATCTCTCTGTTCCTTTCTGCTTTCTAGAAGTTCTTTGTACTTTGTACTCTTAAAAGTTACCCAACTGCTTTAAGAGTTTCTTTACTGCTTTGAGTGGAATGAAGTTAATGAGAGCCTGTTGATTTGCTAGAGAAAAACACACTGTTCTGACTCTTCGATAAATTTATAATAATAATTGAGAAAGAACTAACTGAACAATTGCAAGATGTTTCAGTTATTGTATTGGCTAATCCCTCAAGATCAAAATATGGATCAATTTATGTTATATAAATCACAGAATCACAGAATTATTTAAGTTGGAAAAGACCTCTGAGATCATGAAGTCCAATCTGGGACCCATCACCACCTTGTCACCCAGGCCAGGGCACTGAGTGCCACGTCCAGTCATTCTCTGAGCACCTCCAGGGATGGAGACTCCACCATCTCCCTGGGCAGCCCCTGCCAATGCCTGACAACACTTTCCATGAAGAAATTCTTCCTGATATCCTTCCAAACCCTTAAAAGAATTTGAAATTAGGAAGAGAAGCTTAAATTTAAAACTGTTGTATTCATCAGGAACTTTGAATGATTGTTCCTGCATGACCACAAGTAAAAATGGAAGGTTTTAATAAACTACTCTTTTCTTTAGTATTTAATATTTAAAACCATTGCCTTTTTGCCTTTTCCATTCCTTATCTAGTCTGGAAAGATGTCAGGGAAGATAAAAATGGCCCTCTAGCCATTTTTAGGGTCTATTTTTATCTGCACAATGTGTGTTCAGTGTCGAAGAGCATTTTTTCAGATTTGACAAGAAGATACTCTTTCTCACATCCATTTCCTTCAAAGATTTGGATTGTTTTTCCAAGTCTTCTATTATTTTCAATTTTTTTTTTAATAAAAAGTAAAACCTATTATGAATGTAGAGGTCGAGTAGGGTCAGTTAAAGGGCAAACCATGAAACCCTCCAAGTTCCTTACTTTATATGCTCGAGGACTCAGCCACTAGAGGGTAATGTAAGATAAGGAAAAAGGGAACTTAAGGCCCTCCAACTTGGGTAGGGCTTGTTTCCAAAACTGCAAAGATCAGATTTTAGTGACAAAATTTATTCAGCTGTTTTCTAAGACTGCGTGATCACAGTAAAGAGCTGCTGCTCCCACACTGAGGTGCCACTGGTGCAAATGGAGAAGGAGTTCTTGGGAGAAGGAACATGACCTGGCAGTTTCTCTGCTAAAAAAGCTACACAGACAAAGGAAATGCTTTGTAAACTCAAATGAATTTGGAAGTGTTGATACAACTGCAGAAAGGCAGGTGAGCCCAAATCCCCCCAGAGCTGGTTTTTTTCCAAAGTGAAATTTGGCCTAATGGAAATTTGAATGATAAATGAGTTTTCTAATGGAATCCAGAAAGTAATGTTAGAAAAGACTGCCCTATTTGGGCCTACATAAATGCATCCAAAAGCCCTGGGACCTTTTCCGTGACCTTTACAGGCAGATGGAAGGGCCACTGAATGTTTCCCAGACATCAAGAACCAGGTCAGGGCTACAACCCACAGTACAGAAATTACTGACAGAGTTTGTGATCTGAAGTGCGTCGTCCTCTCCGCTTTCAAGGGACTCAAGAATTAAGGTTTCTGTGAATTCCTTGGGCATAAATCCCCTGCACTGATTCACATGGGAAATTGTTGAGTGACACACTCTTACATTCTCAAACCTTCTGCACAAGGCCAGCAAAAATTGTTCTGGGCACTATACCATGCAAGCTGTTTGATTTTGCTGGGATTTAATTTCTCCTTCTTTTCATTCCTTTCATCTGCAGTGCAAATGATATTAGAGATATGGCTGATGCCAATAGGCCCGGTACCAAGAGCTGTGAGCTGACCAAGAATGTCTGTGAGCACCACACCTGACTGTCCACTGTTGGATTCAGATCAAAGGCACTGGCAAGAAAACAAATCCATGTATTGTAGCCATGGGCATGGACACTTTCCACTAGACCAGGTTACTCCAAGCCCTGTCCAACCTGGCCTTGGTCAGCTTCTCTGGGCAACCTGTGCCAGGGCCTCACCACCCTCACAGCCAAGAATTTCTCTCCAGTATCCAATCTAACCCTTCCTCTGTCAGTGGGAAGCTATTCCCCCTATCCTGGCACCCCAGGCCCTTAAATCTGGCTAGAGATGTGGCTCTCCAGAGAATATAATGTGATTTATGTCATTTTTACCATGGTTTCTCCCCCAAAAAAACCACAATTATAACAGGACTCTGCCACATTTGTGAAATAAATGGAAATATTATCCCTTTGATTTACAGGTCCTAGCAAAATGAAGAAAAGAGAGACTTGGAAAAGCAAGTTAAAAACTGGAAGTAGGGCAGAAAGGAAAAGAATAGAGGGAAAGGGGTGGTATAGTCAGAGCAATTTATCTTTAAATTTTGCTTTTCAAAGTGAAGAAAGATAAAGGACTTGTATTACATTAATCTTGCCAAACCCTGACAAAACTTAAAATAGTTGCAGAGATGGTCCAGCCAAACCCTTTGGATGATCTAACAAGTAAATTTTCCTGGCAGAATTAGGAAATAATCATCAGAAGAGAATCGGTGAAAACAAAGAAGGGGGGGAAATCTATTCACAGACAGGTCTCACTCACAATGTGGGAAGAGACAAGTAGTGCAGTTACCCGGGTCTCAGTTCAGCAAGGTACCTGAAGATGGCAATGAAATGTGACACCTGCTCTGTTTGACTTTCTAATAAAGACAACACACAGCACGGCCCTTCCCCAGCTATGGCCATGGGAGGGACAACACTAATTCAAACTCCTAAGGACCTTTTTCCAATCTGTGATATGATTCAATAAATATAATATGTAGCTTTTAATAACTTGTTTTAACATCACTAATGACACTAATGTGGGAGTTTGACGTCACTGATGTTTATTTGCATACCAGGCTTCAGCTGAATTTGGCACAATTCCTATTACACAATCAAAACACCAAAAAAGTGTGTGCTGATGAGGATGTACATTTTTTGCATGACTTCAGAACAGTTTTCTTCCCCAGTCACCACCGAATCCACAGCATCAGCTTCTCTCCAGCTGCACTTCCAGCACTGCTACAAAATGTATCCTGGTGCTGCACATTAGAGTTGCAGATACCACAAAATTGATGACACAATTAGCAACCACCTGAGGGAGTTTAATTTCAGGAGACTTTCTCAGCAGCTCTCCCTTCTGTCCCTCAGGGCAGATCACCGACTGACTCAGTCTGTGGCTCTCCCTTCCTCCAAACCAGTGCCTTGCTGTGCAGCCGATTTATCCCACAAAGTTCCCCGTGGGCAGTGCTTGAGACAGATCCTCCATCAACATGGTGTGTAATCAAGTAATTAAGGATTGTACTGTAATGCATAAACATAAGATGGCTGATTTAATGTTCATCAGACAAGCAGCTGTAGGGTTGCCTTGCTTTTGACAGCCTTATGAATGAATGATTGCATTGCTTCCAGTAGTTCACATAAAATATACTCACCCATCCCAAATATTGTGGTCCAGGGTTCCAGCAGACCATCTCCCGAAGTTTTGTTCCATCCCAGTTCTCTCCCTGAGGGTGGCCCATGACCCCATTTTTAGCTCTGAGAAGGTTTCTGATGGATCACTGCTTCCTCATCTCTTGCACTTCCAGCAATTACATGATTCACCAAACCTGGGTTTGGAGATTGCAAACTTTGTGTTTTAAAAGGCACACAAATATTTTACATTTATTGAGGATGGTGTCTCCTGTATATAACAGCTGCCATGGGGAGGCTGTGAGATATTGTTCCAGCTCCTCTTATCAGAGAACTGATTTTTGGACTAATATGGATTCCAAATCAGCCACAGGGGAACAGAATCTTTATGCTGGCCTTATAGTCCCTAAACTCCATCATGCCAGGACCTTTGAAGTGATTGTGTTTTCTCTATTCCCCCCTGTACCTGTCATATCCATATGTTGGAACTAATAATACAAAGGAGTATATGGGGATCACTCCTTCCTGTGTCACCCACAGCGGTGACTCAGCCTCTTACCAAAGCCAGCTGCTTCTGGCAGTGAGGGCTTTGTAAGCAAATGCAGCATGCAGGGGGTCTCATCCAATGCTGAGAAGTGAAGTTTTACTGCCTAATTCTGTCCATAAAGTCACATTTTCCTTGAGAAGAAATCCTTCACTGAAAGGGCAATTAAGTATTGGCAGAGGCTGCCCAGGGAGGTGGTGGAGTCCCCATTCCTGGAGGTGTTCAGAGAATGACTGGACATGGCACTCAGTGCTCTGGTCTGGGTGACAAGATCAGGCTCTCCAGGTTGCCTTTCAGAGGAGCTTTTTTCCAGCACAGCCTGTGGAGGGAAAGTTGGAAACCAGTCACCATAACTCAGCCATTTAAAGTATTTAACTCCCCAAAGTTCCATCCACAAAAAATCAGTATAGCAAAGTCCCTACTGAATGGCACAGAGCTTCCAGCTGTTCCTTTCAGGATAACACTTCTGCTCAGAATTGCATTGTATTGTTGATCAAATTTAGTTGATCTCCTGGGGGGCTGCTAAAGAAAATCTGAGGGCAACTTTGACCCCAGAGAGTGTTTGCACTGAAGAAGTGCAAAGCCAGAACTGCCTGGATGCCTCTGGGCTCACAGAATGGGCTCAGGAAGATTGCTCTGAATACCATCCCTAAGGCAAGCACAAGAAAAATCCCTACAGCAAATGACAGAATTTCTAGTTACCTAATTAGTCTGTGCAGCCAAAACACAATGAAAATCCATCTTTAAGACTGAATCAATTAAAACCCTAAACAGGCCCATTGTTGATGAGCTGGCTCAGCCCTCAACTTTCCCATGTGTGTAAGGAATGGGAAATGCACAACCCATTTTCCCTGAGTCCCACTGAGAGTCTCCCTGTGCCAGGAGAAAGTTCGGTACCACCCTGAGGCCCTCCAGAACATCAGTCCCTGTCAGGTGTGGGCACAACCTGCCCCACAGGCAGTGGCTGCAGCTCACACTGGATCAGGAGGGGGAGGAAGTTATTTTTGAAACATTTTAGAAGAAAAACAAGAGAAATGCCGATGGCACTAAAGCTGTGAATGATTCATGAAGCTTCATCCCATGGAAATGGTTTCTTCTCTAGAGCTGGGGAGGTGTAACCACAGACATCCCCACAGTAGCCAGGTCCGGCAGCCCTGGGCAGTTGTATCCACCAGGGCCAGAGGATAAAGCCTTGCCATGTGGGATGATGCCTGGATAATGGTGAGAAACAAGACCTCCTTCTTTAGCTCCAGCTTTTACAGGACATGCTTCCTTCTCTCCCTGTTATGAAGTACTGGGCTGGGGGGAGGCACCTCAGGCAGCAGAGGCTGTTGAGGCAGGAAGAGGAGTGTGCTGGAGTGCAGGTGCTTTTCTATGGTCTCTTTTTACTACCCCAAGGCTGGGAGAAGAGGCTTTGGGACCCACATGGAGAAAAGATGTCTCTAATTTGTGTGAAATACAGCGACAGCCTGTGGCACAGCCTCCTTCCCCCTTGGACTGGCAGTGAGGAGGGAATGAAGGCACTACAGGCATTGATACATCAAGGAAATTATCCTCCTGTGGCCCTGAGGTAGGGCTGAGATGTGTTTACTGGGACCAGCACTGCTCCTGACACCTCCAGACATGCCACACACATTTAACAAACAGAGCTTCAAATAGTTATGAAGAAAATTGTCCAGACCCCAGCACTGCCTGTCAGAGCTGACTCCATCAGGAGTGTGTTGGGACAGATAAGACCTCATTTCCATATGAGTGCAATCCATTCATATAACACTGCTGGCAGAAAATTCAACTTAATAAGCCTAAAAATATATTTTTTTTCCTCAAACAAGTTCAATCAGAAGATGAAATTGAAGACTGTTACTGATGACTGTTTAAAGGGCAGTTTTGAGCTTGTTGCATCTCTACAAGCTCAGGGCTCAAAGCACTGAGAGTGGTTTGCCATGAGTGAGATCCCCCAGGACTTCTGCCCCAAAAGCCTCTCTGCCAGCACATAGCTGGAAGTGCTGTTTGATGTCTAATCCCAATGTCAATTAGGAATTTCTTGACCTCTGGGACAAACTTCATTAAAAGAATTAAAAATAAAAATCCTCAGCAGGAGATTGAAGGTCTGGGGAAATGGTCCGTTACTGGATTGCAATTTAGATTCTCTTCTACTCACTTGTTTCTCAGCAACCTCAGAGAGAGCTCCAATAGGACATGGTGCCTCAGGGACCTCAGCTTTGTGTCAATTAATGTCCTGACTGACAGCAAAGACTGTTCCAGCTTAAATGTCTGCAACTGCAAGTACAGACAAGCCCCTCAAACCCCACAGGCTGCTCCTCATGCCTCATCTTCCCGAGCCAAACTGTTACCAATTTGCACTCCAATCGTGAATTTTTAAAATGTAATCACCACTAAAAAGTGAACTGGTCAGCTGGGCAGGAATTTGGATCATTTGTTTTGCAAATGTGATCTCACTGGCTGTTTTTTAACCAAAATCTTCAAAATGATCTGTAGGAAGGTTGGGAGTTGGGACGGGTTGTTCAATAATTCTCACAAGGTTGTTGGTGACTGTAGACATGTTGGCCAAACTGTGAGTGATCCACGACTGAGCAGAGCAGAAAGAGTGCCCTGTTTCCTCATGCTCCCCACAGTGCTTGTGTGCAAGCCAGTTTCTGCCAAAATCTCACAGCCATTTGTTTTGCCTGTACATCAGTTGCTGTGCTTTTTGACATCTCAGGAGTAGGGTGGAGTGTTACTCTTGGAGTTGTCTTCAGTGCTGCCTCTAGGAATGCTAAAGCATTCTATCCACCTCTGAATTTCAGAGGGAATAAATCTAAAACTCCCATAGATACAATTAAAACCTCAGGCTTCATTAATGCAGAACTGGTTCTCTCACCTCAAGACATTTTATGGCTTGGCATTGCCCCACAAAGTTTTTAAGGAGTCTTATCTCAGTCTTCTTTCCACTGCTCTCCAGAAAATTAGAAATAAATGTATGAAAGTGTTTCTCTGCTGCTCTGCTTCACCCAAGGAAGAGGCAGGAGCAAGGATGTTTCTTCACGTGGCTCCCTGGGTAAGACAAAGGGCCTTAAAGCTGTTTTGTTGGCAAAAAGCTGGCCAAGAACAGGCAAAACACGAGCTCAGCCTCTGCACTGAAACACCCCGGGGGAGGAAAGGATGCTGCAGGGAAGGTCTTCTGGCCTTACTGCGATGAGCAGAAAGTTATCTTGTGCTGGGCCATTCCGTGGAAGGAACTCCCACCAGATTAGGTGTCTTTTTCATGCAAATGAAGTGGTATGAGGGAATCAGAGTTCCAGAGTGTTTCCTCATTAGTCTTTAAGGCACAAAGCTCTGAGGATGACATGTGAAGGCAGGTGTGTTTTCTCCTGTGCTCACAGTGCTCTGTGAAGAATTCCTCTGTCAGAAAGCAGGAATGGTCCATTTCCCTGGGAAGCAATAAAGCCCTGGATAAATAGCCCACCATGAGCCGGGGACTCTCTTCTCCTTGTAAACAGAGAACTAGTTCAGAACCAGCAGCTGGCTCTGTAGGAAGGGGGGGACCTGCAGCAGGACAAAACTAATTTGCATTATCTGAACTGGAGAAGTAGTCCCAGCTGGATTAGTTTGATCCAGCAGTTGCTGTCCCCACAGGGCAGAGCTGCTGAAATGTCTCTCGCCTGCTGGTCGCCTGCCAAAGTACTTCTCATGCAGTGCAGTTCAACAAAACCGACAGTGCGGAGTGTGGGAAGGCCAAAGATGAATGTTAATGTCACAAGATCTAAAACCCACTTGGAGCTCTTGAATTCCCCCCCAAGAAAAGAGGGAAAAGCTGCTTCTGCTTATTCCAGTTGCTTTGGTTCCATTCTTCATCTGTTTTCCCTCAAAAGCTACATTTTGTTCCAAGGCAAAACTGCAGAAATTGGAGGTGGTGATAAGCAATTCCTCTGCATTCCCTCTCCTTGGGCTCATTTCACTTGCTTATTGTTATCTCCCTCAGCCTGTGTCAGCCTCAAAGGGAGCAAATGTATTGTCATTTTTTAATTTCCTCACAGGTGTACACCAGCCCAGGGACTCACCCTCCTCTTCCTAAACAACAAACAGCAGCTTGGATTTTAGGGACAGAAATGGGAATTAATTATAAATAGCAGAAAGGGACTTCTGCCTGGATACAGTTGGGGTGGATCATCAGACCTCAAACATGTTGTAGGTTCTGCTTTTTTACCATCCCTACAGTGACCTAGTTCTGATTAGGAGTGGTTATTATATGCTCTAACATTCTCCCTAATAGTCCCCTAATTCTTCACCAGCCCCTGCAGACTATTTTCCCTTGTCCTATTTTATTGGAAAGGCTTTATACTATTCCTAGTCACTTGAGAAAATAGTTGTCTGTGTATTTTGGGCATTGAAGTAAAAGTGATGTGCATTTTCCATCTCTCTGTTAACCCACACCCTCATCTTAGAGTCATACAAGGATTGCTGGCTCTGTCCTTTCTTCCTCTGCTGTTTATGGAGTAGTCTGAATTTTTTATTTCAGTGAAGGATGGTGATACCACTCCAAACCCATAATTAAGGAGCTTGTCTGGCACAGGTCCAGCAGTCCTTGGGCACCTCTAACCCTTAAAGCCTTTGTAGTTATGGTTTAGTGAGTGCAGACTCTACACCCAGGAAGTTTTATACACATTAGTATGAGAAGGATCATGAAACTGAAACCTATTGGGCTTTTGTGTATCATACAGGAGCAGAGCACATGTCTTGTCATGGCCAAGAAATTGTCCAAATAAAGCTGGGGGTGATAAGTGGGATCTTAACTGTCTTCGTGACTTGAACATGGAAAGGCTCCTGCCCTATTAGATTCCAGGGAAACAGTTCTAGCAGGAATCTTGCCAACATACGCAAATTGTTACATCTTTCT
>JAOXXN010000191.1:900976-942947 GCA_026770055.1 Myrmophylax atrothorax | reverse complement strand
TACTCAGTGCTTTCCTCCAGGGAGATGAGATGCCAAAAGAGAGAAGGTGATTTATAGAAGAAAAATGAGAAATGTTGAATAAATGTCTCATTTAGGGCCTGATTGTGCTAATGTTATTCATGAAGAATCGTTGTTTACTCCCACCAGGACCTACTCTTGGATTAGCCTTGGCCTTAGCAAAGGATGCAAAAAAAGGCCTTAAAAAATGGACTTTTGGCAGAAGAGCTGACCCAGCACAAGGGCCTCGTCTGCAGTGCGGCAGAGCCTCCCTGGGCACGGCCAGAAGCTGCTGCACAGGGAACAGGGCAAGCCTGGGCTGTCAGAATTGGACTGAGAGCTCACTGCATGGCCTGGCACCTCCAGGAGCAATATAACATCTCAAAAACTCAAAAGGAAAATGAAAGGAGTTGATCAACCTACCATTTCCCCTAATGTAGCCTGAGTCATTATTGCAGTTACGAAGCCGTATCTTCTTGCTTCAGTCAAGTGATTGCTCCCATCATCTATTACCTTAAAATCTATCACTGTTAGGGGAGGAAAGCTGGAAATTCAGGCTCCTCATTATCTTCAAATGCCTCTGCATTAAGTCAAAAAAGAAACATTCTTTTTCCTGAGCACAAAACTGGGAAACTTATCAAGTAGCAAAGTCTATTGCAGCAGCTCTCATAGAGCCCAGGCAGGCAACCATTCCATGGTTTTCCTGAAAGCAAGGAAGCTGTGAAATACCCAGGGAAATGCAAAGCCCACCTTGCAAACAGATCAACCCCAGTGTGAACAGACCTCATGCACATGGAGGGTGGAGCCAGGTGAGGGTCGGGCTCTTCTCCCATGGAACCAGTAACAGGACAATAGGAAACGGCCTCAAACTGTGCCGGGGAGGTTCAGGTTTGACACCAGGAAGAATTTCTTCACGTAAAGGGTTGTCAAGAACTGGAGGGGCTGCCCAGGGAGGGGGTGGAGTCCCCATCCCTGGAGGTGTTCAAGGAACGACTGGACGTGACACTCAGTGCCCTGGTCTCGTTGATAAGGTGGTTATGGCTCATAGGTTGGACTCAATGAACTTGGAGGACTTTTCTGACTTCAGTGATCCTGTGATTTATCAAAAACAAAGAGGAGTCTACATTGAGCAAAATGGTCTGGGTGTGTGGTCTGGAAAAGGTGTGTGTGTGTGTGATCCCATGTCCTATCCCTGAACCCTGGATATTGACTCATCACTGGTTCATCCATAATAACATTTTGCCAGCACATCCCAAGTTTGCTATAAGACCTACTGGATGTGGACAGTCTTTGACTGCTGCCGGGAAATTTTGGTAAGGAATTTGGAAGAGATGACCCCGGGAGTTTACACCACTTCTGTAGAATTTAATCAGCTGTGTTGAGTCTCCCTCACTAGAGATATTCCTGAACTGTCTGAACAGAGTTCCATGCCATATGCTCTGGGATGGCCCTGCTTGGGCAGGGATGCTGGACAAGGTGACCCACTGTGGTTCATTCCAATCTGAACCACTGTGTGATTCTGTGGCTAGAGAGAAACATACTGATGCACAAAACGTTTTGGAGAAGATTTGAGTAGGTAGGGCTCCAGAGAGACAGGGACCAAAGACTGTCAACAGCTGTTGAAAGGCTTTTCCATCATTGCAGACTTAAAAAACAACACAAAACCCCACCACAAAAACCATACACACACCACAAAAACAAAGGCTAGAAAGATGTTTTCCATAGTGTGATTTCTTTGTTTCCTCTGCTGCTCCTCTGCTGTGATTTAAGAAGTTTTTAATCTCATCTCCTCAGTCTTCTCAGAGCCACAGCTGTGGCCTATGACAAAAACAGTCTGCTCCCATGAAAATACCTGTGACTGGAATGCAGAGTCAGTCCAAGCCCAGCAGGAGCAGGGAAGGACTCACAAAGGCTGTGAGAGAAATCCCTGGTTAATGATTTGCTAATTAATTCACTTCACTTTAATATCCTAATTAGCAAGAGGGATGGAAAAAAGAAAAGCCAACACCAGCCAAGATTCTGAGTCTTGATGCTCTTTAGGGAACAGATACTTGTTTGCTGTTTGGTTTGATAAAAGTAACAATTACTCTGTGGTTGCTGAGCTGAATTTTACAGTTATGGGTCAAATTACTTGAACAAGTCCATTCTAAATTATCCATCATGCAAAATCCTTTTTAAGGTCTGCAAAGTTATCACTAACTGTGCATTAAAATATTCCTTTGATTTTGGTCAGACTGCAACAACTACAGACACACTTCCCTCTTGTGAAGCAGCTCTGCTTTCCTGGGAGATGGGCTGCTCAAGGAACCTCAGTTGCCCCAGTCCTGGGCAGGCCAAAGAGCACCTTGAATCATTCCTTAAGGAGAAAAAAAATGAGCTAATTTGCAGATGAAAAAGAGAGCACAGGTCACAACTAATAATCTCTACATATTAATAAGGAAATTTTAGTCCTGTAGGTGTTCAGAGGTAACCAGCTCCAAATGAACCCTGCAGAGCTGTGGCTAAGCTGGACAGGACAAGCAGGAGGTGCCTTTCCCCCCATAACTGTTCAGTGCTTCACTGTCACTGTGAAACCCACATGTGCCTGAGCCATCTGGACATGTGTTTCCAAACTCACTTCAGAGGAACACTCATGCAGGTTTTGTTTTTCCAAGTCTGTCTAGAGCTCATCCAAAGGGACAAACTTTGTGCAGGGGAGAAGGCTGGACTGCAATCAGAGCACCCTTGTTTACTGGTAAATCCCACACAAGGAGCAGTGCAGGAACATCTCTTTGAAGGATGAAGCACTAATCTCTGTCAGTACTCCCTGCCAACAAAATTAGGAGTGAGTTACTTACTGACTTAGTCACTAAGCAGGCTGAGGGTATAAAATGCTTTCCTATTCTTAGATGGAAACTGCCTTATAAATTCCAAATATTTTTTACTTAGGTGATATAATAGGTTTTCTTAATAATTAGTACAGTAGAGATACCTTTATGCTATCACTCAGTGTAACATCATGAAGTCCAGTGGCTTGAACTCTTGTTAAAAATTGTTTTTTTCTTGTAAAGGAGAGAATTTAAAGAGCTCAAAATTGCATGTGATCAATCACACAACTTTGATCATTTTAATCCTAAATAAAAAAAATACAGGGCCACATCATGGCATTGATGGAACTGTGCTGATGATGCCATGGCAGAAAGTGATTCATGGTTTCATTTTTTACCCTTTCATTCCCACTGTACTTGTTTATTGACATTAAAATGTGGACTCATTTAGATAAAAATGCAGCTGAAACACACAAGAGAGGCAGTGGTCATTTTCCTAACTCCAGCAGAACAGTTCCTGGATGAGCTCTGTGGAGCAGGAAGTCCTGCCTGACACTCAAGATACGACACAAGTCATGAGAAAAGCAAAGTTGTCCTTTGGATGCATCATAAATCAAACACGGAGTAGTGTCACTGAAGGTGAGGAGAGAGGCAGAGCTGTTACCACAATTAAGCACTGGATCATGTTGCCCAGAGAGGCTGTAGAGTGTCTGTCCCTGGGGGCTGCTTGGTCTTGTCTGAACAAACCCTGAGCAACCTGATTTGAAGCCAATATTGACCCCACTGTGAGCAGGAGGCTGGACCTGAGCCTTGTGAGGTCCCTTCCCACCACAGGACTTCTCTAATACTGCCAGGCATGGTCAGACTTTGCTGCTTATATTTGTTTTTAAAAATAAAGCCAGAGAAAGTGGGTAACTCCTCCACTGAGAATTTAAAGTATCTTAATATGGTTCTTAAAATTTCAGTTCCATGGTTTCAACATTTTACCTAGATAAGAACAAACACAGCGAGGATGTTCAGGATATTCTATTGTGAACCCATTTAAGGGTGTTTTTTTCCCTCCATAGGCTCTTGCCTAGAGGAAGAAAAAGGAACATCTGCTCTCTTGGCTCCAGTTAAGGGTTTAAGTCTTCCCAGTCTTGAGGAGAGCTTCCTAAACAAAGCTGTTTGTGCAATCAGGCTGCGATGGTTGCACAAGCAGCAGCTCTGACTCTGCCATGGTAAGAAAACCCTCACCAAGTGCAGCCAGTCACCTCAGAGATTTACCTTTTAGCTCCTGAGGGGTCTGCAGACACTCAGGACTCTTAACCAGCCCTAGACTGATTTTTTGTTTGAAAAGTAGATTCCAAATTTCACATCACAAATGCACAATAATTGCCATTCTCCAGTGGCAAACTTCCTGTATCTAATCTAGTGTTAATAGCTAAAATATTAGCAATTAAGAAGACAGGCACTGGAAGAGAAAAGCTTTCTAACATTCCAAAAGAAATTAATAGTTTTATTTTTATTTGGGTATTGCAATTTTTCCCCCACACTTCAGTCCAATTTTTCCTAGGACAAATTTTGTGGGCACTTGCAAGTTTTCATGGGAAGATCCATTTCAGTTGCAACAACCAGTAGCCAGTTAATTACAAAGTGATCCTGGCTGGGAGAAAACCCAAGTGCAAGTTCATAACAGAAAACGATTATTTCCTCAGCATGTGCCAGAACAACACACCTGGACTCTAACAAAAAAACCCCACTCATCCTTCATGAAAAAGTAGCAGAGAAAAAGACCACCCTGTATCTCACTATGAGCTGGGAGATGGTAATGACACAGCTCAGCACATCAATAGTCACATTTTAATACTTGTTACTTCCAATATTTTCACTTAGGATACAAGCCAGTTCCCACCTGTCCCTGGGGACCAGCAGGAGCGGAATTCCATCTTTTTCTGTCTTCCAGATGGCGGACCACAGACTGTGATATAGGAAGTTCTTGGTTCTGTTTTCACTCCTTTAACACCCAGTTTCTCTGACACAGAAAGGACAGACTCACCTATTGTGGCTCTGAGTTACTGCTCCAAACAAAGATCCTCCCCTTCCCAGAAGAGCTGGGCATCACTTGGCCGTGGCAGAGTTAAGAAAGTGCCTCTCTTGGTGGTCATTGTGAGCAACCATGAGGCACATCCTTTCCTTCCCCAGCAAACAAACTCTCCACTCTGAGGCAAGCCTGGGCTGGGGGTGCAGGGGTAACACAGAATTACTCTGATGTGCCCCCAAAGACAGACACTGCCCTTGCACTGAGTCACCTGGAAATAAAACCAAGCTGAGTTCACAGCTTTGGTGGTAAGAGAAGAAAATCTATAGTTCAAATAAAGAAGAAAGGGAGGGGAGCTGATTCAATGGAACATTATTAACCTCCCTTTTTTAACCAGCAATGTTTGAAATTGAGTTAACAATTCCCCAGCTGTTCTAATATTAAATATTTCCTTTACATCACTGAAAAGAATTCAAAACTTGCATTTAGCAAATCCAGTATGTGAAAGGTCCTCTGGGCTGGTATTAAGACTTTGGAAGTTGCAGGAATCAGTCCGTAAAAAGACAGTCCCTGGCTCCATTAATGTGCAGTGTCTCTTCAAAAGGGAAGGCTGACTTGGCTACAGGAAAGTAATTTCTTCTCTTGCTCAGATGAGGCTTTGATCTTTTTATTCCAATCATAACCTTACAAAGCCATTCATAGTAATTGCAATCCTTGAACTGTACACTGGCCTTTCATAATTTAAAGATGTAGCCCTAAAAATAACTTCAATTTTGGAAGCAGAAGGAGTGTTTGCAGTGCTGTGGCACTAACAATGTGTTTTGTCACTGCAGTTCCCAAAGTTTCCAAGATGAAGGTGGCTTCACTGAGGAGGGTGGGAGAAGGGCTGTTTGTTTCTCTGTTCCATAACTATTCCTGTGTTTTATTTATTAACTGACAATGGGCTAATACAGAAATGTAAGACTTCATTTGAAACTCAGATGAATTTCACTCTTTGGAGTGTGACTTGGTTTTGTAAAGTGATAAACTATGACTTCAAAAGCCCAGATTCCTTGTAAAATTGTGTCATTTCAAGATTCATTAACAACTTGCAAGCTCTGCAGATCCTGTTTGAACAGCTGTGATCAGTAAATGAAGGTGCAAGTATTTTCAGTAAAACTGCATAGTGTTTCAAAAAAGGCTGTGAACAATGGCAATTGCAAATACTTTACAGTCATGGCAATAGCAAAATAATAATAGTGTCGAACAAAAATGTCTCTTTCTGTAAGGAGCCATACAGCAATTTTTTTTAGTGGCAATCATTTATCTTGCTGATGAAATGAAGTCATTTTGGACAGGGAAAAAGGAGATGGAGTTTCATGTCTTGTGTGTAACCCTGAGTTTGCCAGTGCAAAGCCAAGAGATATATTGGCACAAGTCTGTGTGTTTGTGTAGAAAAAGCTTTCAGAGAGAAGGTCTATATCAAATTGTCAAGGACTTTTTGCCTGGAGATTATGCTGATTGCATTTATGGCTGTTACTGTCAAGAAATAAAGTCATTTGAACAAGAGGAGGAGGAGCTGAACTGAGACCAGATGGAAGAAGGGCAATTTCCAGTCCAAGGCACAGCCTGTCTGTGCTGGAGGACTGTCACCCTGATGGGATGGGGAGCCTGCACAGACCTCACAAAGAAATGCTGAATGGAGACTCATTTCTCTCAGGCACTTCCAAAAGGAAAAGCTTCACATCTCTTGCCACACAGTGAATGTGTCAGAGCCATCACTGTGCTTGGGAAGGGAACCCAAACCCCTCCTGCTGCAGTGGGATCCGTGCCCCTGCACAGCCCAGTCTGCTCTCATCCCCTTCCCAGGAAACTGCTGCATGTCCTCAGCCTGCTCCTGCTGCTCCTCTCTGCAGCTCCCTGTGCTGGGGGCGGGACAGCCCTGCCAAGGTTTAACAGAAGTACAACGAGGAGAAAACAACTGCTGCGTTTCCAAAAGCAATAAAAGGACACATGCAGGGATGAGAGGCTGGGGAAGAAAGCAGAGACATGGAAACCACCAGGTCAGCTCCTGACCCTCAGAACTGCTGGATCCAGGCAGTGACAACCCTGATGCTCCACGTGTCCAGACTCCAGCTCTCACCTCTCTGCCTGAGGCCCCAGCCACAGATAACACTGCTGCTTCTGCAGAGGGTTTAACATGACAGCCATAAACCACTCTTACCAAAAAGCCATCTGAGTGAGACCCTGGGATGAGAAAACAGGGCATGAAATAGAAAAACAGCACAAGCAAAGCTCTGTGTCAGGATTTCCTTTGCATCTGAAACAGAATAACTGAAATAAGCTGTTTCTTGTACTTCCCAATGGCTTAGGTGGTTTAAATAACCTTCCCAAAAAAATGAGAATCATGAAGGCTTTGGCCTTGTTGTCCACAAAGCCATGGTGTTGCTGAAGAGCTTTCTTGCCCTTTGGGTGCCCTGCTGCTTCCTAGGGATGCCCATATCATTGGGAAAAGACTCAAGTACATCTGGAAAAGTCTCATTTTCTGTAGACTAACAAGATTTACTTGCTGTCTCATAAAACAGCCTGTAATAATGAGACTTGAACCACAGCCTTCTAAGAATGACAATATATGGCTTCTCCAGATGTGTTTTGATATCCCCTGATGAACTCTACCTAAGCCTTGGTGTTACAGGATTAAGCCATTTCTTCTATACAGAATTACCTGCCTGCTTTGGGTTAGTTTATGTGCTGACTCTGTTGCCAGGAGGCACAGTTCAGTAACGCCTCTATAGAAGCAATAATTCTAATTGTCATCATTTGGTGTTCTTTTAACTGTGACTGAGGCTCACTCAGGAGCTCTGTCATAAACCACAGCCAAAATACCCCATGTATTTCCAAAGAAATATCCCTTGCCCCAAATACTGTTTTGTTTTACCAATGTGGAAATAATGAGTGTAGAATATTTACTATTGATAGTGAAACATAAAAGCTGACCTGATTGTTCAGTGTGAAAAGGTAAAAATGCACTTTCTCTGTTCATTTTCACCAGGTTTTTTTTCTTTTCTTTTATATGAACCAAATAACATTCAAAAGTTCATTGACGTTCTATAGTCTCCTGCTTTGATTCTACTCCCCAGTGTCAGCTGGCTCTGAGGGCTGTGATTTTAACATACAAAGAATTATCTTAAAGCAAACAAATCTAGGACTTGAAAGAACAAGATTGAGACAAAAAATTGCCTTGGAAAAAAGTAGTAAACTAAACTGATTTTATGCACAATTAAAATCGCCTTTCCCCATGACTACACCAGAAAGAAAATGCCATGCAAGAAAAACAAGTTACAAAAAGCTGGAAAAACACATCACCATGTGGCTGACAGCAATATCAATTATCCCTAAACAGTGATAATTCAGATGGGGACAGCAGCCTGTGTGAGTCAGAAGAGTTTTATCTGAATACATCTAAAATAGGGGAAAAAACAATTAAATATGAATAACAGGGAACTTACGAGATAGAGCAAAGTCATCTGATCCCTTCCAAACTTTGGGGATATTTAAACCAGTTACAAAGCTCTGGGCAGCATCCACCTTCACACTTGTGTCATAAATCTCCATGGGGCCAGAAGAGAAGAAAATTAAGATATTCTGAAATTTTGGGACAGAAAATCAAACCAGTGGAACTGACTGAAGGAAAGTTCAAAAGCTCGAATTTTAACTGTCAGCCAGACAAGAAAAGGATTTTAGGGTAACCAGATAACCAGAAAGGCTCAGGATTATAGTAATGCCATCTACTGACGCCATCCTTTCCCTGGTACTGGAAGACAATGACTACCATTGAACTCTAATGCCAAAATGGCAAAAACATTGCAACTTAAAATCATTCCTGGTTTACACATTTCAAGCATAAGAATAGTTCTAGTATGAACAACTTCACTGAAGGTTCTCACACAGTTGGCTACACGAGACATATTTTGTTCAGGAGGGGTTAAGTTTTGTTCCCTGGGTGAGCTGCTCAAAGTCACCATCCCTGTGGGTTTGGGATTCCTGAGGTCACAGCACAGGAGAAAAATTGCATAGATCAGTTAGAAAGTTCATTAATCATTTGAATTCATTTTAGGCGATTCATATGAATGAAACCATCTGCAGGAGAATCACACCCACAAACCACAGACACATCAGCAGGGAATTGTATTGAGCCCCACACTTCCCACAGAGTCTTATTGGATGACAATTGTAACAGATCTTCAAAGCCCAACAAATACCAACCATTTAGCTACAAACATTTAGGATTCTTCAGGATTAGCAGGAGTTTAAGGCACCATAGTGAAGCTGCCTACAAGCTGATCTTTTCTAGGACAGTAGACCTTCATTAATGCAGTCAATTATCCTCATCTGACTTTGATTCCAACTTTTTTATCTGCTTTTGCTACTCTCATCTTTTCTGGCCCAAAGACTGTGGCATCTCATGCACACGGGTATGAAAACACCATGGAGAACTTCTGAAACGTTACACACTGCTCTGCCTGCCCTTTAGAGATGGGGGCAACTGACTGGCTTGTAACAGTCTTTAATTACCAGGTAATGAATATCATTTCCAGATAATTCGTTCCACTCAGGTGTGCTTTGAGATCCTTTTAAACACACAATTATTAGCACCCTGCACAATCCAGTCAGAGAAGGCTGGTGGGTACAGTGGGAGCCTTAAGCCCTAATTAGAGACATAACTTTTTGCTGTGGAAGAGTTCTCTGACCTTCAGCAAGCAACTCCTTGTTCCTATTTGTAAGGAGAACACAATGGCACTTCCCTACCTCAAAGGGGTGCTCTAAGTACCCAAACATTAAACAGTAGAGCTACACTGTAAGTACAGCCAAGTGAGTATCATCCACGTTATATTCCCATCACTCAGAAACATTGCTATTGAAGCAATTTTCTGTCAATTATGTAGATTTAGTTTACTGTTTTCTGCTCTTCTGATATTGTCTTTTTTTTTTCTAGCAGTCCATGTCAAAAAGAATTTGACTGTAAGGTATTTCCATAGTTTGAGACCATGACAGAGGTAATTTCTGCAATTTCCTAAAAGTGCCAAAATATTTTTAACCTTCCCTTTCTACAAAAAGAACACATAAAATATTATCTCTTTCTGTACAAAAATCTCCTCAGGTACTTTCAGTGAAAATGACTATTTCTCTCAAGGGCACAGAATAAAAGAGAAAAAAAAGCAACACAGGTATTCCTATTAGTGCAGTGCAGGCTGTGTTTCAGTGCATTTACTCAACTCTTAGATTGAATTATCTGCTCTATGAACTACTCAAGAACGAAGGATTTAAAAATGTAAGTGACAATACAGACAAAGCAAAACCTCAGACACAGCAGCTCTTTCGTCACCCTATAAAACCAGGGGGAAGGTCAAGGTGTCAAGATGATGGTGATGCTCAGCAGAAGCCAAGGGAGCTCCTTAAGCCAAGTCACAGTCCTGCCCCAAATCCCAGACACAGGCAGGAGTCCCTCTGTGGCCAGCCCAGGGATCAGAGACCAGGGGTCACACACAATCATTAATGCCACTGCCTACTTTTATAATCATCATCTGCTTTTGAACAGGGTCATGGAAGCCCACAGAAGGATTGGAACTGGATGAGCTTCAAGGTCCCTTCCAATCCAAACCATTCTCTGATTGTACGATATGGAAACACTGATTAGGTACAACCAAGCCTTTGTGAAGCCCACGTTGGTCACAATGGAAATCAAGTTATTTAATTCATTTTTCCCTTCTTCCCAATGGATTTTCAACACCACCTCCACCCTTACCCACTGCCCCTAAAGCTGGGAACTCCAGCCTACAGCACTCAGAGGGTGGTCAGGTGCTGGAATAGGCTCCCCAGGACAGTGGGTTGGGGTGTCCAGTGCAGGGTCAGGGGTTGGATTAGATAATCCTTTGGGTTCCTCCCAACTCAGGATATTCCATGATTCTGTAACGGCAGTAGAAGAGCGGCATCCTCAGTGCCCTGTGTGAGGCAGATGCTGCAGAATTCATTGATTCTAAGATCAAGAAATGATCAATAAAGATAAAAAAAAACATACAAAACTTTTCTCACTCATTTGGACCACTACGGAAACAGACTAAAAATAACTCCAAAATGTTCTTACAATGTACTTATGTCTTTAGTTCTAACTCCACAACAGATGGAAATTAGATACAGGTTAATGAAATAAGACAGAGACAAAGAATTCTAGAGACAATATAGAGGCATCTGGTTATCCCAGCCAGAATTAATTCTCTTGTTTTATTTTGATTGATTGGGTTTTTTCCCTGATCACAATTGCAGTATAGAATATGTTAGATTGAAATTAGAATACATTGGCTTGAAACATCCATCAGTTCATTGTCAATGAATGAGATTGTTAGCCACTTATTCTGATTGATAGGCTTGCAGCAGAACCTGCAGCAGGAAGGCTAGAAAGAGGGAAAATAAGAAACAATTTTAAAAGGAAAGCATTTCTTCTAGGCAGCACAGCAGACAATACAGAAATAATTTAAATTGTCCTGTAATTTGGAATTTATGTTCCCTTGTAGTGCTATTAAGAAAAAATGACAAGAAGTGCTAAATTGATTTTAATTTCTAAAGTGTCCCATTGAGGATGTGATTTCCACAAAGCACACACTCAACACTCAGACAGTCAGACACTGCCATGAGCCTTCTGTGAATGGCAGTCCTGAGACAAACATTTTTGCAAGTGGACTTTTTTTAAGCCAAGTTTTGTTGCAGTGTCCCACAGTTTTGTCTGTTTCTGTTTCTCATCCCAGTGATAAAAAGGAGCAATAAATTAAAAATAAAAATCACCTCCCTCGACCTCTGTTCCAGTGTTGTTTAACAAACACTTCCCAGTATTCCTTCCAGTATTTCTTTATGCCAATACTGTGGATGCACTTCCTGAATGACAGAATTTACATTATCTGCCTTGTTTGTTCCTTTCCTTTTCCCTACATGTGGTACTAATTGGGCCAGCACATGTTGCTCACTCAGGGGGCACAGGACACAGCACATCCCAAACACTCAGGGCTGCTCAGCTCTTGGCACTGAAGAACAAAATGAGAAACCCCATTTCTTGCACCCCACAGGCAAACCCAGAGCAAATACAGCCTGAAGGTTGGTTAGTGCTCCTGGGGTGCACATAAATCAGCTGAACTACAAGCTGTCCCTGTGTTGTCATTAGATTTGCTGCAGCTTGGAAGTTCACTGAGTCATAATTTGATCAAGATTGAGAAATCAGTCTCCTGGAAGTGAACTTGGCCAGGATTTGAGCTGTGTATACTTGGGTTTAACAGCAGCATGCTCAGAATTGGAGTATGTGGGAAATAATAATGCTTCAAGAGAAAAAAACCTCCCAGTAGTTGATCACTCAAACACAGACTCTCCTGCTCTACCACAACCACTCTCAATTTGGAAGTTGTGTCTCAGCAGTCAGAAAAACTCTGATCTTACAGACAAACCAAAATCCTCACGTGCCTTTTCTTGCCTTTATAGAAAGCAAAGCCAGAAAAACTCCAAAGCAGTTCCCATCCAGGTTTGCAAGTTGTCAGGAGTGTTGATGTGTGAACAGTCCCAATACTGTGGTTTTATCATGTCTTGGCAGCATCTTCCTCAGATGGATGTTCTCTGTGGCCAGGACAAGGCACTGACATGTCTCTGTGTGTGGTACTTCAGCAGGAAAACACAATATCCAGAGCACAGGGACATTATTCCAGCTCATACATTTTAAGGGCAAATATTCTTTTCCATGCACAGTCTTGTAAATGTTAAATAGTCTTATAATCATAGACTCACAAAATCCATGCTCTCATTCCTTTCCAGTACTTTCTTGGTGGAGCTGATACAAAACCCAGGGTAAGGGAAAGATCAGGGCGGGTCAGGTTTGAATTTCCAGCTTTAGTGGCTGGAAAAGAGCAGAATGAAGCCAACCTAAGGCAAAGGGTCAGCTGTGAAAATGATGAAGATTTCTGGGATGATTTCCTGAAGATTTTGCTCACCTGTGAAATTCCCTGATATCAAACATTCCAGGACTCCTTACACTCATGGTAAGGGAAAGTCCAAGCCTTTCATCTTCCAAGATACCTTATGATGTAAAAATTAGCACTTTGCTTCCACATCATCTTCATCTGGAGTTCTCTCGACACTCTGAACAGCTGGGGTGGAATAAACAGTGTCTCACCTCTGGAAAAACACCATTTCAACTCCTCTTCAAGCTGTTGATTCAATATGAGTCTGTCTTGTACTTTCATTAAAAAACAAAGCTTCTGGGGCCTCCAGCAAAGAACAGCATGTTTGTGTCAGCTTTTCATGCTGTGAGATCCCCAGATAAGTGGTGGCTGGAGGTGAGAGACCTCAGCTCAGCCTTCACATCCTTCTCAGCGTTAATCTGTGTGTGGAATGGAGAGGGTTTTACAGCACAGCCAAATACTTGACAAATCAGCTGTCAGAGAGCAGTGCTAATGTGTGACCTGGCTCTGGTTCTGTTTTCTCCTTTGTCAAAGGCCACACACAACTATCACTGCTTGCAAAATGCCACAGAAAATTTCCAGTTGGAGGAGCAAGGAGTTTGGTTTAGATAGTCGGATTACTCAGGTCACCAGAGGATGTCAGGTTTTGAAAGTAAAATCTCCAAGCTGTGTATCTCCAGGAAATGTTAAAAGTTATCATGTTCACACTCTGGCTCAGTGTTTCTCCACTGAGAATCTGTGTGCTTTCTGTTGCAGTTTTGTCTTACTTGGGTTTTGCTTTTTTCTTTTACTTCCAGTAGCAAAGACGACAATCCCCCATCCAGGCACAGAACCACCCAACACACTGAAATGGGAAGGTGGCATAAAATTTCCTCTCTGTGCCTTCCCTGTGTTTGCTTCTGCTCCCTGAAAAATCATTCCCACTGGAATTTGATACATTTGTGCTCAGACACACTTTGAGTGATACAGAAAAGGCCCAGACAGCACAGAATGCTGAGGCACTTTAATTTAAGATACACCAACCTTCAACAGCTGCACCACCAGAAAGGATCTAAGTGCCAGTGGGCAGCTCAGAGAGGCATAAAAAGGTCTGTGCCTTTTCAAACCAACACTTTGGATGGGCAGATATTTCCCTAATTTTAATTATTTTATGTTTGTCTGGCATGAATTGTACAGTTTATATTATATATAGCATATTTCTCTTATTAATGCAGCATGAGGCTTTTTATTTATAGAACTGTCCTTTGCAGTGTGCTCCAACAAATACTTGTGGCAGTGAGTTCTCAAAGTTAATCTCATGTTGGGTAACAAGCATTTTTTTTGTTTCCTTTTGAAATTCAATTAATGCTTCGTTCCACTGACTGTCCCGGGACTGTCCCATCAATCTTATGTTACTGCAGTCTGTAAAAATACACACTTCTATGATTTTTAAATCCTTCTAAAGAAGTTTGTTCTGTTCTCTCCTTTCAACTGCTGTGAAGCTCAAGCAGAGATGGGAAGAGGGACAGACCTGTGTCAGAAGAACCACTCTAGGGATTGTTTCTTATCAAAAAAATTCAGAAATAGCTGAGTTACCTTTTCCCCTTTGTTTCACAAAATGCTTCCTAGAGCCAGAAAACTAAAAAAAATCCCAAAACAAAACACAAACTACAAACACCCTAGGAAAGCCTGTTTGACAATCGTTCTACCTCATGAATTCTATTAAAAATTAATTTCTCCAGTCATTCCTTGTGTGTTTGAAAAGCAGGGCAAGAACTGCAGTGCACAGAAACTGCTCCATCCCGTGGTCCTGCCTGTGCCTGTTTCTGTGCACAGCCCATGGGGGAGTTGCAATGGGAAAGGGTCACCTTGGCTGTGCTTGGCTGTGGTTGTGGCACCAAGTTCTGCCGAAGGCAGAATGATTAATGTGTTACACATGTTGGCTCACCCTCACGATTTGCTTTACAAGATAAACTTCCATGACTTACAGAATTCACCCTCTGTTTTCCATTCAGCACAGGAGTCAGAGTAGTGATATATTTTCTATTACTTTTAGATGTTTTGCCATTACATGTTTATATACATCCACTGAATACAGGAATTACTTTGAACAACAGAAACATTTAATCACTGAAGACAATAAAAATGCAGTTTTCATTAAGTGTTATCTGTCACCCTTCTCGCTGCATAGAAATTAGAGTTGGAAAGAACTTTAAAGTCAATGAGTTTCTCTCCTTTACGTCAATTAATTGAGAACCTTGCCCTTTCAGGATTTTTTTCAGCATAATATTTACTACCATTTTCTCCAAAAAGAGATAAAGGCATCATAAATTACGGAACCCCAGCACTTAGTCTGGGGGATAATTGCCCAAGTCTCCTATTGTCGGGAAGCTTTTCACAGATCCTGTGCCGAAATGTCTGTGGAATTAATCAGCACAGCAAATACTACAAATAGAAACACACAAAGCAGCTTCAACCCTTCTTTTACTATTTCGGTTGATACTGTAAATGAATTGAGATCAGACTGTTTTACAGACACTGATTTTTCCATAATTCCTTGGGGTTGTTATGGATCAGTATTCCCAAACAAAAACTCTAAGACAAATATGAAGGTTGGATCTCTCAGGAAAGGCCTCACGTCCTTCTCACTTGCCTCTGGCGTCCCTCTATCCACATCAGCAGTAAATACATCAGATTTCTTTACTGCACACTGAAAACAAACAGTCTTGGGATTTTAAAAGACCATTTGATTTCTGTTTATGATCCAAACATCCAAACCCTCTATTGAAAAACTCATGAAACCCTTTCTGATCCAACTTAAAATAGAGGGGGAAAAACCCTAAGGGGGAAGTATTTAACAGAAAATGAAAGTTCAAACCCAGCAGAAGACAGGTTGGTGGAAATTACGATGAAGTTTATCTCTTACTGTTCCATTTAAAATCTTTGCTTTTTACTAACGAACCCTGAAAAATAAATTCTTTAGCAGAAGGAGGGATAAGGGCAATTCCACAGAAAGCCATATTTTTTTTGTAGAAGAAATTCAAGTGTGCTGTTTTGTTGTCCATCTAAATTGTGCTGACACACCTATGCCGTGATCACAACTGCACTCAGAGTGCTGAAATCTTGCTACAGCCATTCCAAACCATGAATGACCTGCAGGGCTTTCCTTCACAGCGGGAAGTGGCCCAAATCACAGAACCTGCTGAGTTGGAAGGGACCCATGAGGATCACTGAGTCCAGCTCTTACTCCTGCACAAGACCATTCCCAAGAGTGACACCATATGCCTGAGAGCATCCAGACAGTAATGCTCCCAGCTTCTCCTGTCAGATCCCCAGCACTTGTGCCCTGAGGAATAAGAGATAAACTTTATCAGAAGACCTACAGTAACTTCAGACAACTGTATTCGACCTGAACTACACAGCCATTCCTCGACTCCTGGCTCAGAACAACATTAATCCCTGTACAGTGAAGACCCCCTGTCACATCCAAACTCTCTGCACGTGGCCCAGCTTTGCTCTTTGCTAAGCTGATAAAACCTCAAGTTTGATCTCTCTTGAAGCAACAAGAGAGGTACCAGGTGGGGGCAAGCACCAAGGGGAGGCTGGAGCTTGGGAAGGGACGTTCTGGTGGCTGTTCAGTTCCATCTCACTGAGACAAAGATCCGCTCACTGCTGTCCTGGCAACACGGTGACAGCCCCGAGCCCTGAGCAGAGCCCTCCAGACTCCAGAGGAAAAGGCTCATCATCATGTCTAATGTAATTACACCACTCTGGAATAAAGCAATTTTTTCTGTTTGAGTAAAATGCATAATCAATAATCATCAGTCTTAGAGCTCACAGCTCCCCACCACCCACACTGTGCTAGAGAATAACAATGATGTTCCACTGCAATAGCTCCAGGCAACATGCTGAAATGCAGTTTGATAATATAACTTCTTCTGCTAATCTTATTTTTTGGAGGATTAGTATATTTGCAGGTTTTCCTCAGTATGAAATTAAATATACTTATTGTATGGACTCAGGTTTCATATGCAGGGTCTTACCAAGTGTTAAATCTTGGAATAGTTACATACGTAAACCCAGCAAAAATAGTGCAAAAATTATACTATGTACACTTGTCCTCCTTTGTACTGTGAGCTTAGGCATAGTCTCATAAACCAGGATTATTTGAAAGCCATTCCTCTAGTAAATACAAGCTCATTTATTTGCTGATTTTTCAAAGGATGCAACGTTTTATTTAAAGAAATCAAAACTCAAAACTTGAGCAGTTATAATCTTGACTATTAAAGTATAGCTGGTGTTGTTTGGCATCAAGTGTCTCATGAAAATGCACAGTCAAGTTGAATAAATCCTGGAATCAATGATCATATTTGAGAGCACCTTTTGAAATTCACATTTTGTATTTGTATATATTGATTTCTGGAGTGCTTCAGGCAAAGAAAGGGCTACAGCTCAGTATTTAAATTTTAAATCACTGCTGCTTTTTTAAGATTTTAAAATTTTTGTCATATAAAAGATAAAAATTATGATAAATTAAGCACAGTAAACACTTTAAAACTAGTTCAAGTCTATGCTCAGTGGTCTTGGAGGTATTTTTCAACCTTAATGAGTCTGTGATAAAACAGAACTATTGAAGCATATGAGTCCCATATGCACAGAAGGAATAGTATAAAAAAGATGCCTGAATAATACTCTTGCTCAAATAAATGCAAACCAGCTCTCATTTAATTTGCAAATCTCTGTCAGGAACATGCACTCCCAACAGTTTCTCCACTTTTATGGATTTGACCTTGAAGCTCGGGATGAGAACTCCTGACTTGCCGACTCCACAGTCATTCATCTGTCTTTTTCATTGCCCCGCTTTAGGAAACGGATGGATCTGTGCAGGAGCAACATGTTAGTAGAAATTCTGCAGGAGAAATCGTGTTCTCATTCCAAGGCAGTTTGAAGCCATTCCCACAGGGCAGCTCAGTCCCCCAGTTCTCTCTGTGTTTCCCAACTGTGCCCTGAGTTTTAGGAATGTGACTATGTTTTACTTTCCCTGTGGAATTTATACATAACCAGACTGCACAGTAAATAAAAGTGCCCATCGGGGGGTCGGTGCTGTCAGACATCATCACTTGGACACTATTAGTGTCAGGTCTGCTTTTTGTGAGCATTCCTACTTGTAAGCAGCTCAGTGACAGTAAAAGGAAGGGATTAGGAGAGCCAAAAGAGGAGCTGAATCAATTACACTGGACTGAGTGGCTGAGCTTCCTCAGGTGAGGCAGCTCATTGTCACAGCACCAGCAGCTCTCTTGCTACACCTGCAGAGCAGCTCCACAGAGGATTATCCCATTCTTCCCTCTCATGCCTGAAAGCTTTAAACTTGTAATGTTAAATTAAATGTGTTACAAAATTTGCAGAGTACAGGTAATCCCTCAGTACCCCCTGAGTAAAGCAGGTTGAGAGGCTCTCAGCAGTGGACCCTGACTAGTAACTCTGAATAAAATACCTACATAATGTCTCATCTCTAGGCTGAAACCAAAATCTAATGCATTGAGAGAAATCATATTTTTTTTTCATTAAAGGGGCATATTCACCCTGTTAATTGAAGAGCAGACACAGGAAATAAACAGGTAATTGGTTCTGGCTGTAAATGATTTATCAGGTCTTGTAATAAAGGTAACAACAGCTCTTTCTGCTCTCAGGCCACAGGTTTCCTCACCCAGCTGCTACTGCCAGGATAATTGGCCTTGCTAGCAAATATATTTGTATTGTATGGGGCCTTCTGTTAATGCTTGGAGATTAAATGTCATAAAATTAGATGTGTTTTGCAGTAACACTTGAAACTGTAGTACCTGAAGTGCTGCAGTGGCGCAGCTGTAAACATGAGATGGTGCCCTGAAGAGCAAGGCTGGAATTTTTTTATTGATCCTAAAAGCTTCCACGTGGTTCAAAGTTAAGTGTTACAATAGCAAGATTCAGCAAAGGATTTCACCCCACATCACTTACATCTACAGACTGTGCCAGAAAATGACCACAAACATATGGTTACCTGGATCAAGATGAACCACAGCACACCTATAAACATATGTAAATATAAATGCTTATGCATAACAGCTTGTCATATTTAAATTGCTGGTTTTCAACTGCACTGCTTTGTACTCCCTTAAAACAGATAAGAGAGGTGAAAATGGATCTTGTCTCCAGAATGCATTTAGCAAATGTCTTTGCAGATGAAAACCCGCAGTGTTATCTGCTAAATTCAGTGCGGCTCTTTCAGGGAGACAGTCGAATTCTGTGTGCTGCAGGAAAGGAACATCTACTCAGGAGGGGAAAGAAGGGGTGAAAGTATGTTTATAGTATTATCCAGGGCCTTTTTCACTCATCTTTTCGTGTGTTTTCATGGGCCCCTAGTAAGCTATTGGGAAGTAGGGCACAGGGAGACATAAAGAGACCACCCAGACAAGGGAGAAACATCCAAGAGGAGACGGAGGTCTCCAAGGGCCAGCATTCCTATAAATACCATCTGGGACACAAATCTCAGTGCCCATCACACCCCGAGGGACCCCAAATGCTTGGCAGGGACTTGGAGCTTGCCTGAACCTGCTCTCCCACGTGGTGCCTTCCCTGAACAATTCCCTTGCTCACTGCCTGACCACAACTCTCCAGAACAGTTTTCCAGCTGTTCCAAAACTTTTTGGTTGTGTAACTTCAGATAAAAGATTAACAGATACTGTTATGAATCAGTAATTCTGTGAAGCCCTGACCAAACTTCTGTTGGAGCACAACCTTGTTTCTCAGCCCAAGAAACAACATTTGTCAGCTGAATTATTTCATAGGAAACAGGAATACAAATATGCCATTACCAAGGAAGCAGATGGATTTGGTGTAATTGCTGACAATCCTACAGCTGTAAATGAGAGTCCTGTAATCTGATGTTTTTTTCAATTGCTCCAATTACTGCTTCCAGATATTGAAAACTGCTGGTTTGCACCTGGATAATCACCAAAGCTGAAAGACAATTTTACTATCAAACTACTTTTTTTTCTTCTCTCTTATTTTTAAAATATATTTAAGGATTCAGATCAATCACAGTGGAAAGCAAATCCTTCTGTGTCCCCCAAACCCCACAGATGGAGCAGCAGTACTCAAGGGCATATATCCATCCTGAGGGAAGAAAATGCTTCATCCTGGTCTGGGAGCTCATGCCAGTGGAGACTCCTTCAAGATCTATGATCTGATGATAGTCCCAAAAAAGGTCCTAACTTTGGTCATTTTTCATGGACTGAATCACACAGCTCAAATCATCTCTTCTTTCTCTGCCAGCTAGAAAAAACACCTCGAGGCCATTTATCCCTAATCTCACTGATTATAATTCAGTTCCAAATCAGTTAATAAAAAAACAATAAAAGGATAGGAACAGGATGGGATGCTGGCCCTGAAAACTATAAATCTATGAAAAATAGCACTGCTTAACAGCTGTCCAGGTTTAATTTTAGAATAAGCAGTAGAACACATCACCTCTTGTTCTGCTTAGCATTGATTTAATACTTGCAGTGCTAATTTAAATCATTTAATTTACAGAACTTTTAGGTCCATCATCTGTTCCTATAGCTCAGTCAATATGAGGCTCAGCTCACACAGGAATTGATCTGGAGGCCACTCTGCAAAACAGATTAATTTCTGACGACTGATTGATTGGCCTCTGTCCGCTACACATACAAATTTTTGACCACTTAAAGCTCATAAGGCTTTATATTGAGATCCATTGATTTCACAGAGTAATAAAACGGTGACTGGGTGTTCAGCCAAGAGCAGACAACAGATGCAAGCAAGGAGAGAGACCAAAATAGTGGCAACAGAGTGGGAAGTGCAGAGTTGCAATGCCCCCTCTGTTTCTGCTTGTATTTTCCTCAGGTTTCCTGCAGCTCACATTGTTAAAATGTGTGAATTGGCTCTTCAGTTTGGTCCTTGTGGCTTGCCAGTTTGTGTTTTACAAACTGAAACATGCAATAACGACCATTCTCTTGTCAGCATTCCACAGTATTTTAAAATACAAAATCTGGATGCCCAGAAAACAAGCATCATCATGATTAAATAATAAACATATGAATGTGGAATATCAACCAGACCCTGGACACAGGAAGTTTGTGAAGCAGAGTGAAACCATCCAGCTCACTCTCTGTTGGAATCTGTGGCTTGGGGAAACCTGAACCAAAGCCTTTTTTTTGTGCTGCAGGTTGTAGTGTCAGGGTTGACTTTCAGAGAGTCTGTTAAACACTCTGTCTGCTCTTCACAGAAACCGCCTGGGAGGTGATTTCTCTCTCTACACAGTTCTTATGGGCATGACTGATTCACACAGCTCTCCACAACACGCTGCTTCAGTTTCAGCTTCCTGGACCATATGTTTTTTGAACTACCACTTCAGCCCACTCCAAATCCCATCAAATGGCTGCAAAGGAGACGATAAATGGCCAAGGAGAAAAAGCGCTTCTGTTCTGAGATACAGTTTGTAAACTCTTCTGATTTCATTGCAATTAACTCCAACTTCTACACCAGCATAACTATCTGGCTCTTTATTTTCCTCTTCCATCCAAAAGTTTTGTATTTAGAGACTGTGTCATGTGGAAAAATATCACTTCCACAATATTTCGTGCTGGTTGGAATTAATTTGAAATGGAACTTATTAACTGGCACACCATTGGACTGCAGCCCTTCCAATTAGACAGCCATTGCTACTCCACTTAAACTGTTAATTGATGTCACGGCCCCCAAATTACAGCTTTCTGTGGATACAAATAAAAAGGAAAAATAGAGAAGATTCAGAATTAATAAAGAATAGCAGCAGGTTTCCATTTTCAGCCTGTTGTCTGTATCCTTTTAGGACAACTATACTACACTGACTGAGTGCCCCACAAATATATGCACTTATTAATTTTATTAATGATTCCATTGTCTCCATGGTGCTCTGAAATTAGGATACTTTCTCAAACAAAGGATGTGCAACTAAGTATTAACAGGACTCTTGAGTCTGCCTCAGAATCTAGAGCTAGAATTTCTTAAAGTCTGACAAAAAGGAATGTTTCTCAACCTCTTACTGTTAAAAAAAATCCTCTTTGAAGGAAAAAAAATTAATTGTCCTGCGCAGCATCAGCTTCAGGGTACTCATTTAGAAGCCAGTAAAAATTATTTTCCTTCTCAGATTTATCAGGTTTATTGTTACCCATCTTGTTTCTCTGGTGGCTGCATGTCCAGGAATACAGGGACTACCAAGAACAAGTTGGACAGTGGATATGGATCATAGAAGGTCCAAGACAAAGACTTCTTTAATTGCATACGTGTACTTTAGAATTAAGTTTCTAGCAAATGTTAAAACAGATTTAGCACACAGACTGTAGTTGTCCATCAGGGTGTGTACAAATAGCTCAGGATCCTGATGGGAAAATGTCCGAAGAGATTGGAGCAAAGGCAACATTGTGGTTCCCACCACAGGGCTTGGGGAAAGCTTTGCTCTCCCACCCTGGCTTTGCCTCTTGGCCTCTCCAATCCTGTGAGTACAGTTCCCTACTTTAAAAGGAGGATATTTAATTATAGCTGGATATTTTAAGTTCAGGAGAGAGGAAGGAGGGGAGAAGCAAACAGTTTTGTAGATAAAACAATGCCCTTTTATTTTTTTTTAATATGGGAATTCTACTGCCCTGCTCTTAGTTACTCTTACTCTAATTTAATGACCCATCTGCTTTAAAACAAACAAGCAAAAAAGAATCTGTAAACCAAACACGGAGAAAATAAAAAAGATGCAGACTAATATGACCTTCCCCAAAGTACTGTCACAGACTGGGCAACTGCTGAGACTCAGAGCTCGTGGTTTGCATCTCTCATGCCACTGTTCTCCCAAGGGAACACATGGAAGCTGAGGTAGCATTGCTGACCTATCTAGTGAATCACTTAGAGACCAGTGGATGAAAGGCAGGTGAGAGCAGGAATATAATTAAAGAAGGCTCCAGCATTCTCCTTGTTCCCTTCCCCAGCTCTCACAGTAGGATGATTTGGCATTAGGCAAACAGAGAGGAGCTCTCACACTAAATTCCTGGTCAGACAGAATAAACCAACAGCTGCAAACCATGTGACAGACCCATGTCCTGTGTCACCAGCACTATCCTTGAGACAGAGAAATAGTTCTGGTTGGAGATCTGCTGCCTGCAGCCCCTTCCTCAGCAGGGAGGGCTCCCTGCAGGCCACTGCAGGCAGCAATTACTGGTATATGATTCACAGAATCATTTAGGAACAGATCTCCAAGGTCATGGAGTCCAATCTGTGACCCAACATCACCTTTTCACCCGAACCAGAGCACTGAGTGCCACGTGCAGTCATTCCTTGAACCTCCTCCCTGGGCAGCCCTTTTCAATGTTTGACAACCCTTTCTGTGAAGAAATTCTTCCTGATGTGCAACCTGAACCTTCCCTGGCACAGCTTGAGGCCATTTCCTCTCATTCTGTAGCTGGTTTTACAGGGACCATCCTGGGAGACCCACTGGGCTTGTTCATGCCATGGGAAATATTGGATTGAGATGGAGTCTGACAGAAAGCAAAAATCACAACATCTTCTGTGGTGTGCTGGGGTTGAGGGGCTGTGGCCACAGGCACAGGATGTGTGGTCAGGAAGGGCAAAACAAACGCTCTCCGTGGAAACCTCCCCTATTCCTAGAGCAGAGCACATAGATCTGTGCTATTCCCCTGCAACATTCCCAAAACATCCTCCTTCACATGGAGGGTGTGCAGAGTAACCTGCAGGGGGCTGGGAATTCCTTTTAGAAGGGACTGAAGTTCAGATTGAGCACTTTAATGTCAAAATCTGTAAAAGAGCTATCATGGAAACACATGTATTACAGTATTAGAGTGGAAATCACCCAAAGTTCATGCTGCTTTTCTCTTTTCTATGAAATTACTGTGAGGAGTTCCCTGTACGAGACTTTCCTCCATCACTTCAACAGCATCCCACAACAGAGGTTACCCTGCTGAAATCCACAAACCTGTCCCTGGGTTTGAATGCTGCTTAATAAGTGGCATGACTTGAAGTTAGATGAGTTTCTCTCTTGAAAATGTTTTTCTTAGGTACAAACCTGCAGCACTAGGGAGTTACAGGCTGGGGACATAAGAGACTATTTCACAATACAGTTGTTGTTGCAGAACCATAAAACTATTATTAAAATTTTATCTGGATGGTTCTATTCTACTTTCCTTTCACCTCTCCCACAAATGCATCAGAAGCAGATGCAATAAACCAGGAAAAACAGTTATCACCTTCATTCATTTAACAAGATCTGAACATCAGTCTTTTCTAATAAAATTACAATACAAATGTGATTAAGACTCAAGATATAAAATTATGGAAACAGTGAGCGATATGTGCACAATGCTGGACCAGATAAGATGGGGAGAACTTAACATCTCAGAATGTAACCTGCATTTTATCCAGAATTAATTTCCTCTAATCACACTCCCAGCAACTATAATTGTGTTTCTCTACAGCTGGAAGGCTTTGTTAGTCAGCCTAAAAATGTCTCTTGTATTGAAAGAGTGAAACTGGGCAGCTTCCTGTACTAATATCAGAGCAAAGAACTGGAGAAGCTGTACATGAGGCTTTTTATAGTCAGAAGTTTTCATGGTGGCATCAAAATCTGGGCTGAATAGAAATTGCAATTAAGGAAACAGGGGAACCAAAATACAACGATGCCATATTAAAAAGTGCCTTCAGTATTGCAGTTTTCAAAGATATTTACAAGATTGTGGGCCAGAAGCTAAATTTTGAAAACACACTATTAAATGGGAGCAGTAATAAAAGTTTTCTTTCTTGAAAACATTAAAAAATCTTATATATCAGGGGTGTTCAAGTGAAAACAAGACTATAGTATAACTAATCATTAGATTGGCATTTATTTCTCATTGAAATGTACTATGTCTAGCTTACTACAACCTCTAAAAATGAGGTGAATAGAGACTGAACACATTTGAAGGAAGGTTAAACTCTTGGGTGTCTTTAGTTGTGCCAGTAACAGCTGGTTTATCTCCACACTGAAAGCCCATTCATCTGGTCCATATTTAGAAGCTGGCAAACAGATGTCAACATCTGAGTGAGTTATCCAGGCTCCCTTCAGCACCAGAGCAGGGAAACTGGCATTCCTAGAAGGAAATTCCTTCCATTTTAGATTTCTGCTTTAGGAGAGGAATCATCTCATAAAGGTGCTGCTTTGCCAGGGAGGAAAACCTGGACAAAGAGCTCAGAGCTGATGGAACATGACAGATACCTCAAGTTAGAGGAGATGAATTCCATCATAAACCTCCATGTCCAACGTCTCCCTAGTACAGGAGATGATGAATTCTCTAAGGGCAGCAGCAGGGAGTCCAACACAGTGTTTATGTACAGACACTACTCAGAGAAGGGAACAGGACAAAGATCAGCTCTGTGCACTTCACATTTCCCTGTTCTGTCCTGCTCCTACATAACATTTCACAAAACTCCTCCCAAGGTCTCCTGGGACCACAGTCTGCATTTTGGGCTAGAACAGTTCAATACAGAGAGAAGGAATCTGATTCTGAGCAAACATGCTCAGATTTGACTCAGGGGCACTGGAGCTCTGGGATGCTGAGAAGCAGCACATTGTTGCCTCTGGAATCTGGCAGGTGTCACTCAGGATGGAAACAAAGAAATGCTCAGGATCTGCTGGTTTTGACAGGCAGAGGGTTCAGCAGAGGTTACAAATAGTAAAGTGCAGCCTAAGAAGAGCAGAGTCTCCTCTGGGAAAAGCCTTCTGAGGATGCTTTCATCAACACAGAACGTGGTTTTCTCTATGTTTCAGTCCCTCTGCTTATTATTCTATGGAACTTTGTTGCCAAAAATAAGCACAGAAAGGTCAGAAGTTAAGCCAGAGGTCCATTTAAGCACAGCTAACATTTACTTGTTCACAAAGTTTTCAAAAACATGTACAGCACCAACAGGGCTCTGACAGTAAAACTTCACCATATGGAAAAGAAACTCCGTTTTTGTGACCTAAAAATAAACACAAGATGTTTTGCTGCTTAATTTAACTGCCTGGCTCTTTCCTTTTGCATTCTGTAAACACATATCTTAAATTTAGAACAAGGGTGACAGATAGATCAGGCTGGAGAAAAGGGAGGTCCCACATCTCCTCCTCAACTTTGCCTCACATAGTTCCAGAAAGCAGCCCCAGCAGCTGTTCCTGTGGGTAAATATGGGATCCAGGCAGCACTGACACGATATAAAGTGTCCGTGCAGACACATGGCCAATTTCCTGCACTGCAAAATGCCAGTAAAATACTGGACTTCCCTTGCAAGACCTGGGACCTTCATGAACCTCACCTGAAGTACAAGGGGTGAGTGTGGGATGAGTCCTATCACAGTCTTTGTCATTGCAACACACACTTCCAGTAGGAAAAAAACCCTCAAAACAATCCATAGAGGAAGGCAGCAGAAAATACTAAAGCTGCTGATTTTGTGCTGCAGTTTGTCTCTATCAGAATAAAACGTTATTTTACAGATGGATGCACTTGCTGAGTGCAGTTGAACTCAATGACCTTGGAGGTCTTTTCCAACCTAAACAATTCTGTGACAAAGAAAGCAGCATATTCCATATTGTTCTACCCCAAAGGACAAGCTCTGGTCACATCTCCCTGCTTGGAAGGTAGAAGTAAGTTTTCCAAAAGCAAATCTTTGAGCAGTGACACTTATTGCCTAATCAATGAAATGACAATGCCCATAACGAAATTTCAAACAGGAAAGTTTTGAGAAGTTCAGGATATTAGTCAGATTTGAACAGCAAAACTAAAATGGAATAAAAGTTAAAATTTCTGAAACATTGCATATATTTATCACACTCATCCCATTGTGATGGGACTGTGGCCAAAAGATTTTTCATAACAACTCCTGTTGCCTCAGAGACAGTAACATCAGAAAAGTAAAGTTAAATCCCTATAATATTCACGGAATTATTTTATTTCTTACTCCCTTAAAGCAATCTTGAGCTACTTAATCCTGAAATGTCTCTGAAAGTAGCTAGAAAATCTATGCTTACATATTTTGATAATGCAATTATGTTTATATTTAAGAGTCATCATTAATAATGCTTCTAATTGTGTAAGTATTATGTCAAATCAGGAAACTAAATTATTATTGAGTATTTCAATTTTAACACTATGTATTAAGAAAAATGCAGTCTCTCTTAGAAGCAGTTCTGGAGATAATTTTTGCAACAATTAATTAATTATCACAGATTGCCTTAATCAGGTTTAAAGTAGGGGGTGAGTCTGTACCAGTAGATTATTTTTTCTTAAATACTCATGTAGGCACAAAACTAATTCCAACCAGAAGATGATTTAAGCCTTTCTCAGTACTCAGATTAATACAGAATTTCTACAGAAACATTTGAAGCATCTAAAGGATAGCAGGACATACTTTGCTTTTATCCAAAACTCTTTATAACTGTCATTTGCAAATACTCAAACTCATTCTGGGAGTGGGAGGGGGAAATTCTTTCACTGCTGTAATGGTGGATGAAAAATGTCTGTGGTTCAGGGCAAAGGAAATAATTCTAAAATGCACGAAGGCATCTGAGGACAAGGGCAGGGGAGAGCAGGGGCTGTTTGGGGCTGAGCATTTCATAGAAGACAACATCTACAAACAAGCTGGGTCTGAAAACACAAGAAGTAAGGTTGGAAAGAGTAGGGAAAAACACTTTGGGTAGTCAGATACAGAGCTCATCTGATATTTGGCAAATACATCGAACCAAGAATTTTGTGCCAGAGACACATTTTCTAACACACAGCACGTGTCGTTGCAGCCAATCCAGGGCCCTCAAAACCGATCAAAGGCCCTTCTATCAGAATATAAACGTGGTATTGCAAAGAGAGGTGAGATTTCCCAGGAGAAAATACACTGTTTAAAGGAACAGCCACCCATGTCATGGAAAGGACATCCCTGTGCACTATCAGAGAATCACTGCACATTCTGGGTTGGGAAGAAGCTTTGGACGTCTCTGGCCCAACCCCACCACTCCAAGCAGGACCAGCCCTGGCTCTGAGGTCAGAACACATCTCTCAGGGCCATGCCTGTTTGGGGAGTGATTCTCCTTCCTCTCTGGGCAAAGAGTTCTGATTGAAATAACAGTTCTAAGCAGTTGTGTCTATCTGCACATCTCAGGAAGAGAGAAAATCCAGTGCTGTGTGGCAGTTCCGTGGTTGTAACTATAAACAGGGAGAAGCTCAGGAGTTGGGATGTCCTGACAGGCATCTGGGGGAAGGGGAATTGCCATCTGTGGCTTACCTTGGCAATAGAAGGCTCTGGCTTTCTTCAGCCCTTGCACCTTCCACATCCATCTGTGTCAGGAGACCTGGGACAAATAGACATCTCTCAGATGGGTGGACTCCGCAATTAATGAGTGGGCAGCATGTTTTAGTTAATGTAATATTAATTCTATTAATAGTCTTTTAATTAATGTAATATTAATGTACAAACTAACAAACTGCTTAAGGGAAGAAAATCCAAATAAAGCTTAATTGGTTTGTATGATTAATAATTTCATATTTTATTGTCTACCCAGTCCTTGAAGGCTAAAGCTCAACAGTGCACTATCCCTAAACTGGCAGGTCCTTCCAGCCCCACGTACAACAGATCCACTGTTATTTTATGCTCCACCTGTGCTGAAAACCAGGAAGGTTTATCCAAAGAGCAAACAAAGATTTATGAAGGCAAGCCAAATAACAAACTTTTATCAGAATAGCAGGTAAAGAAACAGTTACAATGACTGGCAACTTCATTGCAACTATTTTTTCTTTTTGTTACTTCTTTAGACAGTAGGGAGGTGGAGTAAGTGGTCTGTAAATTAAGTATATTTATTTTAGAAAATTAATTACAAAAATCACTTTCAAATGGGACTGTAGGTAGGTGGAGGCTTATCTGATTGAGACAGAGGAAACAAAAGCACTGGGATCATTCATGAATCCCCTTGGATTTAATTAAATTAAGACTCTGAACAAATATGCCAGGAAGAATGTTGAGATTTTGGCTTTTGTCCCAGTAATTTTCCTGGGGGCTTTCCTGTACAGCAATGCTTGTGTCTCTCTTCTGTTGACTGACTTTGAAAAAGTCAGGGGTTTTTTGCGGACCTACACCCCAATATTTGCTATAAAAGAAAAATAAGCTCATGTGCAGCTGATAAAAATGATAAAACCATGGCATTTCTTTTTCGTGCCTGACTTCAGAGGTTAAAAGAAAATAGTTAACCTGGACACAACCAGTGGGAGGATGAAGGAGGGAGAGATTTTTTTTCCTGCTCTAAAGTGAAGCACAATTTATGGTGCCTCCTTCTTCCAGGGCCAGTCCCCCTTTATCCCCCCTTTGGGAGTTACCTCTCACACACGTTGTGAAACAACTCCAGGGGTCATTTTGTTAATATGTAAACTCCTTTGGGTATGTATTGCCTCAGAAATTTTAAAAATAGGAAATACTGTTCAGCTCATACACTCAAACTCCAGCCCAGTCAAGTCCATTGTATTTTATCCACTAATTCCTAAACACAACCTCACAGATGGGTCTGAATTCAAGGCTCTAGACAAAGAGCAACTTGTAATTAACAATGTTTAAGGATGAAGAAACCACCAGTTCTCTCAGAAGCTGTTTCAGCACCTCATTACTCTCACTGGTAACATTATTTGCATTTCTTCACTTCTTGATCCTTTGTTACACAGCTGAGGAGGGGAAAAAACATTTTATTTAAGCCAAAGGTTACACAAGTTGTTCTGGAGTCACTGGCAAAGTTCTATCTCAGATTTCTGCCACACTTGTAAAGAGTGAATCATGGCCTGGGAGCCTCCAGTTGGCTTTTACTTTCCAAACAACATTTACTATCTGACAGAGTAACCCAAGAGGTGCTGAAGGAGAAGGATTTGCTCTAAAAATAGGGTTTTAGTAATCTGTGAGCTGATAAAACTCTCATGTTACTGCAGAGTAAGGTGCAAGAAACCTTAATATGAATGATTTTCTTCCAGAGATAATTTACACCATGAAGCACAAGGGTTAACTGCTTTTTCAGACTATAATAATTTGGTTTTAGTATGATGATATCATTAGTAGTATCAAATATTAATACAAGTCAAACCTTTGGATGCTGTGTCTGATAGTGCTGAAGTTCTGAGGCAGCTGTATGGGCTGTGGGGAATAAAACAACCCAGCAAGTGCAAACCTTTTCCATTAGATAACCAGAATAATATGTGCATAATATGCTTCTTTTATCAAAAACAGTGACATGATGATCTTGTTTTTAACTCTGTGCTGAGCCAGATGTGAGCACCCAATAAAGGACAATATGGTAAACTCTTTATGTTCCCTTTTATGAGCTCAGCTTTGTTTCTAATTGAGGGATCCTGTCCCAGGGGTAACAAAGACACAAACATCATCAGACCTCTGGAAATTCCCAGAATGCAACTCTTTACTGGATAGCAGCTTATTCTGCCTTCACTGGCTTGTGAAAAACAGCAGTACAGGCTGTCCTAATTGACTTCCAGTTTAAATTAAGAAGAGTTAGCATTCCCTGGGGTTTAGATTTAACCTGGAAACTTCTGAATGAGCTGCAGATTTGTGTGTAGGATGTATTAGGATGTGTTTGGGGTCTGGACCCTTCAGCAATGATATATCCCCATTTTTCCTGCCCTGCTCCTGACATCCCAACACAGTGACCCCAAAGAGCTCCTGAGGGGGTCAGGGGGGTGGAAGAAGTGGAGCTTCTCTGAAAATTTTTTAATCAGAAATGACCATAATGAGATGGCAGAGGTTTCCATGACACCTGCTGGTACCACTTAGTACCTTTAATCTATAAAACCCACAAAAAATATTTCATAGTGCTTAATTTACACAGGCATTTTCATGGAAAGTGGTGGTATTTGAGTATCTTGCCCTGCAGTTTTGCAAACAGTTCAAGGTACAATCAGATTAACTGCACAGGATGTCTGGAACTCACTTTGTACTCACCCAGCAGCTCTTTTTGCTTTCAAAGTGTGTGTTCTTTCCCTTTCATTGATTGCTGCCCTAAAACAACCTGCACTATTCTCAGAGTTCTTCTTTGCCACTGAGCGCAACTAAAGTTGATTTATTCTTCCACCTTTGATCTACTTCCATAGATCATTTTTCTGTGTTTGTTCTGGGCTCCTGACAGGAAAATTATTTGTTTGTACCAGTGGCACAGGGACACCAGGCCAGGTGTGTGGTAATCCCACTGGGCAAGGCTGCATATTTAAGGGGGGTTTTGGTCAATAATGTCCTACATGCATGGTTAGGAAATTAAAGAAATTGGGAAGAATCAGACTGGGGGTTAATTAGTGCCAGCATCCCATATTTCAGTACAGAATATTTCTATTAGGTCAAACACCTGAGCTCAGGTGAGGTTGGTGTGTCAAGGACAAACTCACTCTTGTTTCACAGGGGGCCCAGCAGGAGCAGGTTTGTGACAGCAGGCAGGATGGAGGGAGATGGTTTGGAAGCAGGAATCCCATCCCACTGCCAGGAAGCAGCAGGTGCAGCTCAGCTCAGTGCTCATCCCAACCAGGGTCAGGGGACCCTCCAGGCTACAGCTGACAGTACAGAACTCCACTCCGAAATGGCTTGGGAATGTGGTAAAATGTGTGCTGGGTCACTCCTTCCATTATGTGGGAAAGTTCATGGGGTGCTTTGAGCACAGAATGGGACACCTGAGCTGCTCAGCCCCCTTTGAACAACCAGGTCCTCACCTGCACAGAGGCACTTCCAGCACAAGCACTTCCAAACTATCGAATTCTGGACCCTTTTTCTGACTCCCTGTAACATTCAGCTTCACTGATCCATTGATACATCACTTGTTTCCTCTTGTTGCTTTTTCATTTGAAGTCCACACATACAGTTTGCCAAAAATACCATAAAAATTAGTCCTTCTAATTTTCCTTAGAAAATAAAGTGTAGGCTCAAATTTACAAGGTATTTGTGTTCCTGTGACTGTGGCAGGAAATTAATGCAACAAAGCAGTGTTGGGGCTTCATCAAGATCAAGCTGATTTTAATGGCACAAACTCCTCACCTGACACCAGCCCCAAATACTCAGAAACCTCTTCAGAGGAGAGAAAAATGGGGATGTTTTCTCAAGAGCAGCACTCAAATCTCTGCTGTTCACAACAATAAATATTTATGATTTTTGAAAGATTTACTGGAAAATAATAGTTGTGTATTTTGGTCACTCACTTGACTTTAAACAGGGGACTCTTTCACAAATCACTGATTTAGGCTTGAAGTTTGTTGGTAAAGCATCAAACACGATTTTCCAGGCAGTCTTTCTTCTGCAGGGGTACAAGAGAGTCTGGAGAGGTGTTGAAAGACACTGATTGAGCAGCAAAAACTTGTGTTTGGCCCTGCAAGTTCCCAGGTTATCTGTGAGCTGCTGTATCGGCACGGGAAGGGCTTACCCAGAGCAGCACATGGTCCCAGCTCTGCCACAGGACACAAACTCTCCAGTCCCTGGTTTTACTCCTCCAACACAGGTTGGCCTGAAAAATTAAAACAAAAGTGAAAAAAACCCCATGATGCAGAAATTTTTAACCCTCATTACCTTAGCATTTAATTACTAATTGACCTTGCTTTAAAAGCAAAGAACTCATCAGTTTTTTAGGACTGAAAATTGCCATTAGCAGGTAATGTCCTGGGATTGGACCATGGGAGGATGAAAATAAAGCAAAGAGATAACAATTTAAAAACACATTGATAATAGTATCAAGTTAAATACTCAGCACACTGGAATCAGAGTGGGAAAGTCATTCATTAGCAGAAAAAGAAGAGGAATTAAAAGAGGTTAATTTGCCATGAAATCAAGGAGTGTAATATCTAGCAGTGATGTTATTTCATTTTTGTACGTTATATCTTGCATATTTTAAAAATACAGTTTATCTGCATTAGCACACCCAGTTTTTTCAGCTAAACTTTATTAATAATTTAATATAAAAAATACTTCTATGATTTCCAAAGCCACCTCCACTAATTTTAATGAAAAAAGAACACAAACTCCAGCCCTACAAAATACAGTTTCACTTTGAAAAATTAGGTTGTGAAATTGAACTTATTATATTAAGCTGCAGTTTTATGGAAATATTAATAAGTTGCAGCAATATTTTTGATTTTTGATCCCAGCACCAGTAACTGTGGCTTGGGCTCAATTGGCACCTGCACACGGAGCCCTTGGGGTGTTCACCTTCAGGGAGTCATTACATTTGGATTGATTTTTTTTTTCCACCCCCTGCAAATTTTTCACCAAAATTGATTTTTTAAAATCATTTAGTGCACTGTGCATTTTAACAGACTTGCATTTTCTGGTTGAGTACATCACTTGTGCCAGTTATTTCTCAATCAGGAAAATAAGAACAATTGAATTGGTAAGAGCTTTATAGGACTCATATCAAACACTGCTGGGTATGAATTGTTAATTAACTCTGTTTCCACACATAATCCACTGGAAAATGTACATTTCCTCTTAAGTTTTGAGAGTATTTGTTTTCTCCTGAAAAAAAAGTGAAATAAGCCCAGAAAATTTGTCATTTTTGTGTCCATGTTCAGCCTCAAATTCCTGTATTATTAAACTTGGTATTGGCCAGGTCAAGTTATTCTCTTACAAGTTGCACATTCCTCCTTAAGTCCCCAACTGTGTAATTTTACAAGAAAACCAACAGCAGTTGACAAGAAAGTTTCTAGGCTACATGTTTGTGGCAAAAGGTTTGAAAGCATGAGGAGCTTATACTCCAAAAAAGTCCAAGCAAAAAACATGCTACGCTGTTTTCTTTTTCCTGCATGACTTAAGTTCATTTTGTGAATTTTCTGGGCTCTGAACTCACTTTTCAAGGCATGGGTTTGGCATTGCTAATGTAAATACTCAGTAATTAGCACAAAGTGTCCCTTTATTTTGGGATCCAGTAAGTCACTAAGTTATGAGAAGTATTTCCCCATGTGAAAGTCTTCGTGTACTATTGCACTTGATGCTGTATCAGTACTGCAGGCTCTCAAATAAGATCAATCTTAGAAATTCTCAGTTATATAGTTTATATATAGTTATATATATAGTTTTCAGCACTATATTAAAATAATGAAGGCAGATGATGCTTACAGAGCCATGGTGGCCAAGAGTTTTTTCCAATTCCTAGAAACCAGTCTCAAACCCTGATGTATTGTTATTGTCCCTATTTTGTTTGTCATATTGGTTAGTAAGGAGAAAAATTGCAATTCCTATTACCATGTAATTGTAATTCTAAGATATGAACTGCCTTCTATTGCAGACTGAGCTGAAATAATTGAACTGATTCTGCACAGTCTGGTCTTTTGCAAGCTGGAAATAATCTTCTACTTTATCTCCTCTGCATGGCAGCACCAAGTGTTGCCAGCATACAAGAGGAGCTCAGAGAGGAACCTCGACTCTCAGTTTACACCCCACCTTAGCTTACATCTGCCAACATTATCCTTCCCAGATTTATCCTGGAAAACGCACAATAACTCAAATCACAATTTTCAGGCTGGTTTTTGGCACCGGGTACATAATTTTGTGTATGGATTTGAGCAAAGAAAGTCAACCCTATGTACATTTTTGTGTCTAGAAGTTTCTTCTCGGTGGGCACTGCACTGACTGGGGGCTCAGCGTTTCCAGATCTGAGTCTGTTTTGTTGCATTGGCTCATATTGATTTCTTTGTGCACAACCATCATTCCTGTAGCAGTGAACTTTGTACCTGAACACATCATGAGATGGAAGTTCACTGAGCACTGGCAGGACAGGGAGTCTCCCTCACCAAGGTCTCTGAACCTTCAACCATAACACAAGTGAGACCCCACAAACACACACCTGAATTACACAGAAAATTAATGCTTTGACCTTCTTGAATTACATGTTTCTTAAAATGTAGAAGACCAAGGAGGGTAAACTCATCTTGTGTGTTGCCACATCAAACCAGTCTGGGGTGACACACAGGAGAACATGGAGGCATTGGGTAAATTCATTAGGAATTCCCACACAACACCCAGAATGAACAATCCCTTGCTATACATCACATCCTGGTCATGCCCAGGCAGTGTTCATCAAGTTGCAATTAATAATAACAGATTTTAGCCAATACCACCATTAATTAGGCAGTCTAAACTAATTATTGATTTGTTTACTGTTTCTCCCCCAAGACACAGCTCCTTATGGCTGGAATACAGGCCTTCCTATAAAATCAATTGAAATGCTGAAATCTAAGCATGGCTCCTCCTGGCTGACCAACACCAGCAACCAAACCTGGTTAAAAACAAGCTTTCAACTCCAGTTCACTTTGGAGGGCAGGTTTAACCATTTAAAGTTGGTTATCTGAATTTCTAAACGGAGCTCATTGTCTGGACACCCTGGACAGGACACCTCTCATCCTGAAAGTCAGAATGGGCATCTCTGCAAGTCAGTGCTTGGTGTCCAAGTGTGGCTGTTCAGTGGGCAAATGCTCTTCCCAAGGTAAAAGCTGTGGATTGCATGTGGCCAACTTCAGTCACAGAGAGGTCACTCTGACTTCAGCTCTTCACTTAATGAAAATAGAAATATTAATTTTGTGGTAATGTCAATTCCTTACACATAAAACACCAAAAGGGGATTTTAAATGAAGTAGAAACCCCATCCATTTCAACTGAGACAGTAATTTGGGTTCAGCATCACACCTCTTACTGAAATTGAAACCACTGTGCTTTCACAGATATCAACTTGAATTATGAGCTGCAACTGAAAGTTCCCTTTGCATTCACAGGATCAATTACATTTAATCCACTCGCATCCCATTACACCTTCACCAACCCTTCCCCTCCTTCAGGGGTCTTTCCCTAAGACTGATGGAGACCTGGGCAGGTGAGTACAAGGCAGGGATATCTCAATATGCCAGTACAGATCCAGCCACCAAGACAGACTTGAGTCTCATGTTCATGGCAAAAGGCAGGAACACACACAGAGGGAAGTCCATCCAGATGTGGGTAGTCTGTGCCAAGAGGAATATCTTTTATTCCACCATTTCAAGGCACTCACAGAAGTTATTCTGATTCACACAGCAAATTATGGAAGAAAGCTCTTACTGCCATATATGGAATGTATATATGAACAGTAGGGCTTTAGCCCTTGACCTTTATCTCTGGAAATTTCTTTCCTGGCTCTGTAGGATTTACAGAAAGGGAAATGTGCACCCTTCTAAATGTACAAAAGCACACTCCTTGCTATCCTCTGCTCCTTAGTGAAATTGTGGCTGACTGTCATCCCAAAGCAAAATGTGACCCTGTGGGTATCAACAGTATCTACCAGGCCCCAGGTAATTCCAAGATAAGATGTGTTTGTTGAAATGTAAAAGGATGAGTTGTCAGGGAGGGCTGGGGAAGGTCTTTTGCACAGCGGAGTGTAACAGAACTCAGCAGTTTCAAAGCATTTTGCATCACTTAAAGAAACCAATTTATGTTGCTGCAAACAGAGCCTTTCCCTGCCTTACAGGACGTGGATGGTTCACACAAGCAGACAAGTTCAAGGCAGTTTTTTTTAAAGTTGTTTCATTCAAAGTACATCACGTCTCTGCTTTATGCCAATGGCAGTAAAATATTCCGCTCATTTTAACAGTCCTCCACTCCAATTCACCCTCCCTTCTTCCTTATGTCCAGCTGTCACTCAGTTCAGATGACATTGTTTTTCTAGTTGTTTTAGGAGGTTTTCTAGTTATTTTAGTAGGACAATACCAAAAAAGGTATTTGGTTTGGAAAATATATTTTGTGTTCTTGGAACTGCATATAAGTGGTGACCTCATGACTTTAAATACAGACTCTGAAACCTAAGAATTTATGCAAAGAAATGATAAGATTCCATACTCATTATGTTAATCCTGCTCATTTAGAGGGATTTGAGAAGATTTCTCATTTTGTTCCTATTTTCTCAGGATTTGTTTCTGGTCAGGGTTGAAGGCAGTGGGCAAGTGCCCACAGGATTCTCTGCTGAGGCTCTGACCCAGCCCCAGCTCAGAGCAGCTCTGCCAAAATGCTTCACTCCCCACCTGCAGCTCCTGACTCCAAACTTCTCCTCCTCTACCTGTCCTTAGGCCTTGGCACTCACTCTGCTGTTGGGACACTGTCCAGGGCCACAAACAGACCTGTAACAGGGACACATGAGACTTGCACAGCTGAATTCCCATAATGAGCAATACCAAAGGTCAGCCACATCCAGCACCTCCCACCAACAGTCTCCAGCACAGCTTAGGAAAGACTTTCAGCAGAACAGGCAGAGGAAGGCTCTTCCTAGTGCAGGACCACTCTCAGCATCCTATGCACTGTCTTTGGCTTCTGTGCAGCTACACATTTCCTCCTTCCATATGCTCTCAATACAAGTGGGATGAGAAGCCAGTTGGGACAGGGCTTTCCACTACACCTGTTCCCAGACTGCCCCTGCCTGCAACAGCACATGTGGAGAGGAGAGGAAACAGATTGCACTTTATTTAGACTGAGCTGGGGAGGTTTTCTTGTCTTATCAGCACTGGATGAAATAAATCCCTGCTGTCCCTATGACAACACATCCCATACACATCACAAGAAAGGCTTTCCTGGTCTGTCCAGTAACCACTGTGTGGTCTTACCTTTAAATATTTACTATCTTCTAGTGTTTCCTGACTGGATTATTCTCTTTCCAGTTTGCAGTTGTTCAGTAAGTGAAACACTTTAAAAAAAACTGGCAATTTTTCAGACGATTTTCTTTCATCACTTGGTCCCTTTGGTTCCTTTTGTCTTGTGTTTTTTTAATTTGTAATTTCATTTCCCGTTTCTTGTTTATGTTGTTTAGTACAGAGTCCCTGAACTATGCTTTGCTTTTTGATGAATGTTCCCTCCGGTAAAAACAGTGGGACAACAGCCCAAGCAGCCACTCTCAGCCAGACTGATCCTGTGGCTGGAAGCAGAGCCTCTCTTATTAGTGTAATTAACTTTGGTAGCATAAAGGAACATGCACCCTCCCTGATCTATAGTATGCAGCTGGTGATTAAATTCAAAAAAATTCATTTCACTAAGACATTTTGTTCTATTTAATTCTCCTGGGATGATCACATGATCATTCAAAAATTGTTGATATGCACTGTGCTGTCACTGAAAGGAGCTGAAAAAGCTCCTAATACAGAGACAGATTATTTCTTTTGAAGCAGAATACAACAGACATTGTAAAAATAGCTGAGGAGAAAATAAATGTCTTAACAGTCAAAAAAGTAAGCAATAGATAAACCTAGCAGAGAAGAAAAAAACACATGCAAAAAAAATTCAAATATTCGCCTCAAACAACCAAAAAACCCAACCAAAGTGTGGAAAACAGAATTGCAAAGTGTCACCGGAGGCAATCATGAGGAATGGTGAAGTTAGAAGAGCACAACACCACAAACAGAACAATGTCTTTGGCTCTCTGCAGAGCCTTCACTACAGGCTTTTTGACAGTTCAGTCCAGGCCTTCTACTGCAAATCTTTGTTTTGCCTCTGTGCCTCTTAGTTTGGAAGTTTTTTAACAAGCTAAAAACACTCTTACTCTACTTCATCCACGATAGATTTCTATGTGTGTAGAGATTTATGGCACAAAAATACCAAGGAACTGGAAATTGTTATTACAGCTCATGGTATAGTCCTTGTTTCATTACATTTTCAATGTAATTGCATTATGTTATCAATGAAATATGTGTCTTACTGAAATTAAATACTACGTGTTTTTGGAAACTCTCACCTGTAGCCAAATGTCAGTCATGGTGGAATGTTGGCTTGGAAGGGGGAAAGACCAGAGAAGCCAACAGAAATATTCTACCCCTTGCTGAGAAGTAAAATAAAAAACCTGGTTGCCTTAAAACTGAAACAATACATTTTCTGCTCCCCCAAATCCTGCCTAAACCTCAAAAAAATGTTCATTCTTCATGTGTCAAAAGGGTTAGTTATGAAACCATATCTTTGTCAGATCCTGCAGTACATTCTGTCCCTTTGCTAAAATACTGTAAATTCATGAATGATGAGTAAAAGTCTTAATTTGGCTGAAATATCTATATTTATCTGAAAAGGAAATTATCAGCTTGCTTCAATGCTTAGACAGCCTTTCACTGACTGGCAGTATGAATAATAATAATAATGCACTCCCCCCTGTGCCAGGTCTCCAATTTGCAGCAAACTGTTAGTTCAATGGAGGATTTTAGTTTGACTGAAGCAAATTTTCTTCCTTAACAGCTTCAAATTTTATTTCTTGTGTTAAACCTCCAGGCTTTGTGCTTTTGCTTTCCGATGCTTCAGTTTGTGAACTGTTCATTTCCTCCTGCGGGGAGAGCTGAGTCTAAAACCACTCTCACCATCAGAGATAAAAGAGAACTCCCTGCCCCAAGTGGTGGGTTCCCAGTGCACCAGGATGGTTTGTGCCAAAGTTATGCCTCTCCATGAGCTAGAAGGTGGATGGTGTCTGGGAGATGACAGGAAGTGTGAATAGGCTCCATAAACCTACCTCCAAATAAACCAGTCTCACAGATGTTTTCACTAAGCCAAAGTATGTTTTGTTTTCTTCTCCAAGTCGTAAAACAAGCATTTTATTGCTTAGGGGACTGATGATCTGACACCAGATAAGTTTCTACAGCCAGAGTTGGATTGGAGATTGCACTCAAAGATCTAACTGTCCATCTGTCTCTTAAAGCTACAGCTCTATGAAACACAACAGGTTTGCAAAGAGAGAGTGAACAACTTCCACAGGAGGGGCAGCTCCAATCTCTGCTCTCTGTGACCAGTGACAGGACCCAAGGGAGCAGCTGGAGCTGTGTCAGGGGAGGGTTGGGCTGGATATCAGGAAAAGATTCTTCCCCCAGAGGGTGGTGGGCACTGACCAGGCTCCCCAGGGCAGTGGGCATGGCTCCAAAGCTGCCAGAGCTCCAGGAGCATTTGGACACTCTCAGGGACAGGGTGGGATTGTTGGGGTGTCTGTGCAGGGCCAGGAGTTGAACCTGGATGATCCCTGTGGGTCCCTTCCAGCTTAGGATATTCCATGGGTCTATAAAATAGCTGCTGTTGGAGAGGGGCTGTACAGGGCTCTCCTCATATCACTCTGAAGAGATCAAGCAGAAGGGACAAGATGACACCTTTTTTCTGCATCCCAAACCCCTTCCTGGGCACAGCAGAGTCCAGAGCCAACTTCTCCACAGCAAGTCTCCTTCACATTTTGAAGACATCAGAACTGGACTTTAATTTGTCCATTTTTCTTTTAAACCAGAGCACAGGACTAGAGTTTGGTGGCCATCAAAGCCAAATTGCAACAACCTTGAGCAGGTCCCTGCAGCAACTCACCCTGAGGGGTAGATCCTCCTGGGCTACCACAGACCAAGAACCATCATCAAATGAGCTGCCTTGATGATGGTCCAACACTTCCTGCCCCAGAAAGTGGGGCTCAGCCAGGAAGGGTGGACTCCTCCCGGGACCCTCTTGAGACCAAACTGGTGTGCACTTGAGAATGGAATGGGAGAAGTTGATATAATTGAGTTTCCATTAATGGAATGTTAACCTCCCTGCTCATCTGAAAGAATGTGGATCATGTCTTTATAAATACATGTCTGTAATCATAATCATAATGTTTTATGAAAAAGAACAACCATTCTGGCTGGAAAGTAGCCGTAAATTTCCACACAAACCTGAAATCTATTTTAAGCAAAATGCAGTATGTGAGTCAACAAATGTCAATTTGATACATGGTTGCAAGAAATCAGACATAAATTTGGGTAATGCTTTCAAGTACTCATTTACTAGCAATTAATAAGATATTTGAAAAAAAAAAGGGGGGGGTAAAAAATGCTCTCCCTGTGACTGACCACAATTCCAGCTCATTAAATTCTCTTTTTTAATGCAATGTTTGTCCTCACTATTTATCTTCATTTCATAACGGAACACTCAGAACACTTGTTCTCATGAAAACGTAACTGTTCTCACATCCCTTCACAGTATGTGCCAAACTTTGTTTCTGACATAGTTAGTTTTGCTGGTATTCCACTACAACTTGGAAAAACTAGTTACTGAATGACATGGGGGAGCCATAAACTTGAGCACAAAATGCTCATGACGCCAACAAGTTCTCTGTAGGGTCTTTTACAGAGTCTTCTGAGCCTTTGAAAAACAACCAGGGGTGAAACACTTCAAACCCACAGCAGCAAACATTTAGTTATTAGAAAGCCTTGACTTTTTAGACAGGGAAGCAACTTCATATTTATCAGCATTTTCTCACCGTGCAGACTTCCCATTAACAAAACCACATCCGTAACTTAGAACAGGTCTACTTGTAATCACAATTTATACTGATCAGAACAACTATGGAACCCCCATTAGAAGTTTATGTGTTTTGGGAGGAGGGGAATGGAATTAAACCTTACTGATCATTTCCAAAAACAAAACTGCAGTTCTGCTTATCCGACCCTGAGTTTTGTAGGTCAGTATGAAGAGCCCCTTTTCTGGCACTCCCAAGGTCAAATTCTAAGGAGTCTCTGAGAACCTCAGTTTTCACTGCTCTTCCCAGTGTTGTTGCTGCTTCTCTTTACAATTTGACAAATTTAGCCTCTTTTCACTCATTTATGGATTTTAAGCAAACAAGACTTCACCCACGCACTGTGCAATGCCCAGGAGATACAGCTGAGACCAGTGATTAAGATAAGCAAATCCAACCAATACATCATTCCTGACCTCCCATACATTAAACAAAACAAACAAGTAAAAAAACCCTACACACAAGCTAAAACAAACCACAGCAACTTTCAGAGATTTCACAGAGCCTCACTTTGGCATTTCAGTGTTCTTTCTAAATATATTTTTAGGTCACTTTGTAGCAGGAAAAGGAAAAGCAGCAATGAAGGTACTTCAAGAATTACCCTAAGTATCCCTATGTACCTGGGCGTACAAACAGCTTTGCTCTGCTGCCCTAATTCCATGGCACAGGGATGCAGAGCAGTTGTGCAACTGGAGAAACATTCATTATTTCTTCTATTCAGAAACAAACATGGGGGGCTGAGCCAAACTCTTACTGCCAAGTACTGCTGGCCAAAACACATTCTTCCATTTGATATTTGAAAGCACCAGAACAGTGTTATCATTTTCATTACAGGAGCAAGTATGTG
>JAOXXN010000191.1:861808-899046 GCA_026770055.1 Myrmophylax atrothorax | reverse complement strand
GTAGAATCCTTTCTCTCCTGGGAAAGGAGGGATTTCTCTCACCTCTGTTGTTGATTATTTCATATTATTCCATTTTGAAAAATTATGTGTAGCTCAGTTAGTTTATATAAAAGATCTTCAGTGAAACCAAATGGCTCCTACAGCTGTAGAAACATTCCTGCTTGAAACAAGACATGCCTGAATGATAATATACTTCCACCACACATGGATTAAAGACCCTAAAGCTGATGTAACAATGATGCAAAAAAGCAGCCTGGCTACTCCCATGTCATAATAAACTCATGTTTTGAGCCTGCTAACTTACATTGTTCCCATTCTTTGGGGAACACAACAGTTTTAGTCTTTGGGGACACTAAATCAGCATCTATGAACACAAAGACAAATAAACTTTCACGTGGTATTTTGCCAACAAGACTTTCCTAATAGATTTTATATTCCTGCAAGTAGCTGGTTTCAAAAATCTAGCATAGTCATAATACATCTGACTTAGAATACTGAACAATAGGTCTTGAATAGTTTGCAAACCAAATAATTCTTGCTGTGATAGATTCCCCAATCCAGCCCCATGACCTCAGCCTGATATTCAAAATACTACTTTTCCCACAGGTCAGGGGAATAAATGTAATAAAATAAATAAATAAAATGTACTTCCACATATGCAATTTGAAACCCTTTCAGTGACTGGACCTCACTTAGAGATGTGCTTTGACAGGAATTTGTACCAACCACTGAAACAAAGGAAAGACACTGGAGCTGTTTTCAGCTGCTGGGGGAACAAATGCAAACTCCTGCCTCAGGTGAACTGGAGCAGCAGACACAACACCGGAGAAACAACTATCATTTCACGAGATTTAAAAAAAAGCCTTTGACTCTCCAGGTGACTTCATGTTCCCAGAATTATTTCTGGCATATCTTATTCAAGTCTGGGTAAGGAAAACATTAGGCTTACTCATTATTCCCTCACAATCACCAGAAGCATCTCCAATTGAGCTGAGATATAAAAGCAGGTATTTTACTCTTTAGCTTATTTGTTAGACACAATATAGTTGGAATGTGGTAAAACTGCAAGGTTTCCCTCTTAGCAGCATTTCAATCTGCTGGTTCTACCAAGGTAGCAGATGATTTTCCTGTTCAGCTCTATCAAAAGCACAACAATGTGAAAAATAAAGAGATATTATGTGCCTTATCATAAGCAGCGAGCCCTCCCCCTGAAGGGAGAGGTGAAAGGTTTGGAAGCAGCATTGCACAGAAACACATCCTGGGCAGAGCTTCTGCAGGTCCCCTGATGCCACTGGGTCCAAGAAACAGCATTTAGGCAATGAACTTCCACAAAGGTCATGAGATATCTGAGGGTTCACTGCCCAAAACCTGCTTCTCTTCCAATTCTGTGAGGGTCAAGCAGATCCCAAAGGAAGTGACTGACATGTTCTCCCTGAGCTATTTACTTGTACTATTAATCCACATCTAGATGTATCCTTTCTCCCACATAGCCTCCCCATTTTAGACAGAGTTTTTATAGTATTTTAATCTCTGGGGATTTAATTCATTCAAATAAAGCCAGACTGAGGGCAGACAGCTCTTCTGGATAAGGAAGAAACATCCAGTTACTCTTAGCCACCAAGAGGAGCTGAGTCAGGAGTTTTCCTTTCTTCCATTTAGAGTCCTTTTAAAAACTTAGGCATGGCTGGACCTTGGGATTTTGGCATTTTAAGCATAGTTTTTGAGCCTCATGGCAAACATACAGGGAAAAGATAGATACAGGTAAAAGGTTCTGACAGAGTAGCAACAATTAGTCAAAAAAACCTCACCCTGTTTGCACTCCTTGATAACATCAGAAATGTATTCCTTGATAACCCTGACAATTCACAGTCCTCCTGCAGCAAGTTTGTCCTGTCCATGCCAGCTCAGGCCCCCCAAGCCGGCAGGTCTCTCTGGGGTCAGAGAATCCCCTAATGACCCTCTCCAGCACCTCTTATCCCAGGGAATCCCAGTCCTCCTGCATGCAGCTCCTACAGAAAGTGAGATCAGCCTCCCAAGACCTCCAAGCAGGAACACGTGAAATGCTTTGAACACACTCTGTGGACTCAAACCAAAAGTAGACAAGACTTACCCCTTTCCATGAGAGAGCAAATCCACCCAGGCTGACAAGAACCCCAACCACCAGACTCCCAGCTAATGCCTCAGAGAGGGTGAATTTGAGGCAAATATTGCCAGACTTTAATTGACTCCTCAGGTGAAGTGAATTTGAGGAAAATATCACCAGACTTTAATTGACTCCTCAGGTGAAGTGAATTTGAGGCAAATATTGCCAGACTTTAATTGACTCCTCAGGTGAAGTGAATTTGAGGCAAATATTGCCAGACCTTCAGTTGACTCATCAAGTGGAGCAAATATGAAGAAAATCTTCTGTAATCCCCACTTGGGCTGTGATGTGAGCTGGGGGCTGTAGTCTCCCAAATCTCTGCTTTTTCCTTCCAGTGCTTACTACCACTTTCTCATTTCCTATTTTTATTACACTCCATGTGTAAACATTGGCTAAAATCTCATCCACACTGCTCTCATATGTTTCAAAGATGTGAAAACTGAACATGGGAAAAACAACAGTATGTGTCTGCTCTCAGCCCTATCCTCAGTTTCTTGTTACATGTAGAGGACAATCCCATTTCTTGCTGTCACTCTTTGCCCCTTATCTGGTTGCCAGTGGAGTCAGCACAAAACACAAGTTGGTTCTCACAGCCTCAGAGCTTCACTTCACATCCTTTGACACAGATGCTGTTCTATCACTATGGAAAGCTCAACATCTACTAAACCGAAGTACAGAGAAATGTGGGGACTTTCCTTACAGCTGCAAACAGCTTTTTAGTTTGGGCTACAGGTTTGATCCCAGACCTGGCTCCAAGTCCTTCACAACAATTAGTAGTCTGCTTTTCCTCAGCTTATCATAGACACACTTCAAAATTTCAGGAGATGAGGTTATAGGCTAAAAGAAAACATAGTTGCTGCCACAGAATAATGATAGACTGATAACTCCCACTAGGACTGCTGGAACTGCATATGAGACACATTAAAGGGAAAAATCATCCCACCTCACCCTCCTTAATTCATTCTTCAAAGGAATCCCTACTTTCTGTTTGCAGTTATCAGCCTGACAATATTGTCCTGGAAATTTTAATTGTCAGAAGAATTTGTGGGTTTTTCTACTGTTAGTAACACAGAACTGCCTGGAAGGTGGGAAGGTCTGAGGGCTTTCCATCCTGTTGAATGTCAAATCTCGTATGCAAGCAATGGAGATGTAGGAAAAGCTTTTAAAAACAAATAAATTTGCAGAAACCTTCTATAATCAGCTCTGTGAGAGTCCCCAAGATGAGGGGCAGGGTAGCTGTCACTTGGATCAGGTCCTCTGGGATATCCAGTCCAGCTTGGACAGGGGAAAAGTCTGATTATAACCCAGGCACGTCTGTCCACAGAGAGTAAAATACACCCTCCCCTCTCCACAAACTGCAGTCCTGCATCCCCAGTAAACGGTCTCCCTTCAACACCGACTTCTACTCAGGTCATTTCTGAGAGTCTCAAAGTCTTGGAATCTTTTCCACTTGTCTCAGACACTCTCTTGGCATCAACACAAGATTTCAGTGTGCTGAAATTTAATTTATCATTCTTAACTGATCCACAGTAGATACCAAATATTATTCTTCACAATTGGCTACAAGTGTGCACTATATTCTCACTTAACTAGATATGTATCCTCTGGCCTTATGTCATGGTGCTGAAAAAAAGGATCCTATTCCAGGACCAGGAAATTTGCAATGAGCTTTAAGATATCCTGACCACAAATTTGTAGACACTTGCTGCTCCACACAAACATTAACCAAGTTTATTTTAATAAAATGTTCATTAAATCGCTATTAGATATAACCCAGAACATCCACACCTCTGTGAAAATAGGTGTTGTCAGTCTGCTGAACACTCATCTAAGTGAAAACCCATCGTACTCATTACTCAATCCATAAATGTCTGGATAAAAAGTGGAGGAGAATGATGACTCAGAACCAGAAGTGTGCAGAAATAGCAGTGCTCAAGCTGTGAGTTGCAGCACCAGCCTCCTCATCAAACGTAAATCACTGCTGTGTTAAACCAGCTTGATGTAGCCATGACTTGGCTGAAGTCATAGGAAAGAGAATAGGAGTCATTAGAGCACAGAGTGGGTAAAACACACAAATGAAACAATGTCTGGAGAAGTTCAACCTCGGGGCATAATAAACTTGAACTAATTTCATTAGAGTTTGAAGCTTTAGGAAAGGGAAGCAAGAGGTAGCTTATAACTTACAAGAACAGAGGGTTGAAATGACACTGTCAAGGTGTTTTTCTGGCACCAGTTCCCAACCTCAGTTTGTGCCCACACCAGCACTCCCAGCTCTCCTGGTTCCAGGACCTGCTGAGTCTCTTTGATGATTTCATCCAAAGCACATCTGATTTTGTTGGCTGCCACAACACCAGTGTGCTCACAGGCTCACAGGGCAGCCCAGGGATCCTCTTTTTCCCTCAGGGTCTGTGGAGTTGGGCACACCTTGGTCTGGCCTAGACATACAGAGGCAGGTCATGGGAATGGGCACAACTCAGGAGGAGACACAGGTGCCATTTTCAGAGGATCACATCCTTCAGGGCACTGACCTGTGCACATGCCAAGCTTTTCTCTATCCCAGTGTTCTGTGTCAGAAGTGCTACATTAATGTCTTACAGCCTGTGAACCAGAAATCCAAGTGCCTTTGCAAGGCACCTCTCCCAGCAGCATTGGCAAAGCTCTGGAAAATACTTGTCATTTTTGGCTGCCTTTCTCTGCAGCTCTAGGGGTCAAGCAGCTGAAATCCCCAGCTTAGCAAAACCCCTGACATGTGGAATGGCCCATACACCAAACCAGCCCAGGGCAGCCTGAATCACAGTCTTTGGGTGAACACAAAGGAAATGGACCATTTTGGAGATATCCAGTCCATAATTTCTGTTTCTGTCAAACCAGGTGAGGTGAACAGCATGGCCACAGGTGACACAACATGTTAGTGTTGCTCATACCTCCATGAAACCAGGGACAGCTGGCACAGTGCTTAAGAAAATAAATACTGTGTCATGAAATTCTACCTTTGCTCCTTACCTAGGAACATTGTTTTGTACATATTCATCCAAGTCTAGAAGGCAGGAATAAATATGTATTTCTGCTAGAGGATGAAACTAATTTTACCTATACAGAACTAAACTCATTATTTTCAATAAATAGGCAAAATCCATTTACTATAGAAAACTATTTTCTTTCTAAAACATGAAAGCATACTAATAAGGTCCATTTCTCCTGGGAAAGCATTCCCAGCTAACATCCAAAAGATCAAAGATGTGTAGGGAAGCTTTGTGTCTTCTGAAATGAAGGCTGAGTCTGACATGGGAAGTGTGGTTATGGATAAAAGGAAAAACAACACTGAAATGAGTGTAATGAGCACCACAGCAACGAGAGAATAGCTGATAGAAAATTCTGCAGAGGAGATCTAAAGGGTTCACTTATTTCTGACCCTGTTAGGTTTTTTTGCTCAATAAATTAAAACATTAATTACACTAGATTTCCATGCACTTAAAGGACCAACATTTTACATGTAAAACTGGAGTTAGATTCTGTAGATGGAAAAGTTCTAAGAAAGACAAAGAATATATTTGATGCTGGGTGTCCATAACCCCGAGATTGTCAGGCTCTGACATAAATTCTCTAAATACAACTCCACATCTCAGAGCAAATTTAGCACTATGGAATTGTCCTGCTATCTGTGGCAATGCCAGGAACTGAAGACACATCTTGTCGTTTTTGGAAGATCATTTTGGGTCAGACTGCTCTAAATCATCACTGCCACAGCTCGAGATCTCCGTGTCCTCATGACTTATCCAGCAGCTAAACAAACAGCTGCAGCCTTTGAGCTGAACCTTCACTCACCAAAGAGGGAAGAGCAGTAATTCTTACCTGGACTGACCACTCCAGCATCATCTTAGCAGTGTAATCAGTCCAGTTCTGAATAACTGCCAGCATGGAGAGTCTTACCAAAGGATTGTTCCTTTTACTTTCACCTGAATAGAATAAATACCAAGCCAATAATAGTAAGTCCACAATGCTCTCCTGTGAGCCTCTGTTCCCATCTGTTCCTGCATCCCAGAGTATTATTTCCCTTCTAAACCTGTATTAACTTTAGGCTAGTGCAGTCCTCTATATTCAGAAAATGTTTCATTTGGCCATTTTCACTTGTGTGAATTAAAGAATCCTTCTCTCAAAAATATTTATTAAAGATAATGTTTTGTGAATATATTCTTATTAATGTTTGCAACATAGTTTCTGACTCTTCACTAATAATGGCAAGAACTTGGGAGATGCAAAGAGTCAGAAAATTGCAATGTGCCTTAAGTCATGAAAATTTAATGAGGTTCCTAATTACCACTTAACAGAAACCTCTAAGTCAATAAGGTTCATTGTGCTATATTTAATGATCTTTTATGTTACTGTTTTCTAATGTAAGTTCCAACATGGATCTGCAAATAATACTGTTTCTACAATTTCTTCAGTGTAAAAGGAAAACAAAGCCCTACTTTTTACCCCTAAATGTTGAACTAACCCACATCAACTTGTTACTCCAGCATTTATCTCAGCCTTCTGCTGGAAGGTGCATCTACCAGCCCGGCACCTGTCTGAAAGAATTCAAATAACAAAGCCAGCCAGGAATGGGCAGGGAACAGAGAAAACTGGTGGGTGGCAAAATCCCTTGAGAACCATGGGAAAGGAGTGAAATATGAGTCATATGGGTGAGCAGTTGGGTGTCCCACCTTGGGATGGGTGGAGGAGGTTTTGACTCAGAACTTAAATGAGTAACTTTGTAAGGAGCTGTCTCATGATGGGCCTTTACCTCTCTGATATTAATGACAATTTCCATCCTGCCACATAATAGTAAGTGAAAATATAGCAAAATCTCAATGTACCTATGGAAATTCTTCCTAAGTTCTTTTAAATTGAAAATTTAAAAGCATTTGTAAAGATTTCAGAGAAATCAATGAAAATCTGTTTCACCTGAAAATTTTGATCCACATCGCTACAATATTTGCTTACTAGAGGCACAGTTTATATTTCAGGCATTTGGAAGCCTCTTATGGTGCAATCCAGCAATAAAGAGTAAAAAAATTGCTATCAGAGCCTACTTGGGAGGTACCTTCATTCCTTCTCTGGCACTTTACATTCCCCATGCAGCTGCTGCAAGCCAGGCTTGCACTTGGAGATGCATCACAAATTCGGCAGCACTGAGATCACAGTGACGTGCGAGGCGAGGCAGGAGAATCACCCCTTCCAAATGATCCTTTCCAAAAATACTCTGTCACAGCCAGCGGAGCACGCGCTGCAGCCGCTCGGCCGCCACCAAAATGCCCAACTTGTAATTCCAACTGCTCCGTGTCTCCAAAGCTGAAGGACATCACAGCGCCAGGTACAACCCTCAAGTTCTCAGTTGCTCATTTGTTTGTAAGCATTGCTGGTTTTTCTCTCTGTAACAGCCTCAGTCACACCCCAGCAGAGCTCACCCTGTTAGTATGCGTAAAAGGCTACAGAGGCGCTGTGAAAAATGCACTCCAGCAGGAGCACAGGCACAGGAATCATGATTGTAAGTATGAACAGAAGAAAATCACACTTGTGCTAAAGTGGCTCTGAATATATCAATGTACTGAAGTGGCTGTGATTATATCAATGTATATGTATGCATGTGGGAAGGGGGAAAGCTTGGCTGTTCATAGTATTGTATTTGCCTCACAGCTGGTAATAATATTTTTCTGATATATTGCTTTTCAGCTAAATATCTGAAGGTATTTTGTTTAAAGGACAGGCGTCATCAATTCCTTGAAAGGCAGAGAAACTCAGGCAGTTTCTGGGAGAGTGTCTAAATTCACCCAGCAGCACATTAGAGGAGCTCAGATTCCAATTCCCACCTCCTCAGGCTCAGGACAGTGCCCTGCCCAGTGCCAGCACTGCAGCCCACACTGGACCTGAGGTGGGCTGGGAATTAGTCTGAGCAGAGGAGATCACAGCCCAAGGGCTGAGCAAGGGGGTGGCACTTGGGATATTCTCCGTGTACACTGTACTGCTCTTACCTTTCTGTTACACATAGAGACAGGCAAATCATCCACATGAATCATGTGAATCTCTGTTTCCATTAAGTAACACGCATGACAGGAACTTTTCCCTCTTCATCAGCTCTGGAGAAGTCCAGTACCTATTTTCTGGCTGTGGTTACTTATGATTGTAGTCAAGATGAGAGTGACAGACATTACATTAAGTCAGTCTGATTTTATCCTTGCAATTATAAATACTTTCTGTCCTTGAATATATTTCATTTATGGCAATATCACACTCTGAGGTAGGAGCATTTCAGACACAAAGGTGAGATGCAGACCACAGTATTATTTTGAATATTCTCCAGATCTGTAGCAGTTTTTGTCCTAGACAGAACCTACTGCACTGCTTAAATGGGGAAAAAGGCAACATGTGAAAGGAAACCTTTTCTCCAACATGTGTTCTGAAGAGTCTTTCACTGCTCCACAGAATTAAAACTGTCTGAGCTCTTTTGCAGATTTACTGCCATAATGTGCTCACTTAATTTGTGATGGAAATAGCATGTTCAAGTGAGTTACCATCATCCATTACTTCAGTTGCTTCTACAGTTTCATTTGTCCTCCTGCAACTCTCCGTTGAGTTTACTCAGGCTATAAATAAAGGTCTCTTGGGATCTTGGATCCTTTTGCCTTCTGAACAAAAATTTCAGTGAGTCATTCTCATACATATTTTCTTCCATTATCTTCATCAAGGGTGAATGCTCATGCTCATTCCAAAGGGTCAGAAGGAACGAAGCTCTGACTGCCTCCTTGTCAGAAGTAGATCAGGATGCTCTTTCCTTAGATGCCCTTAAAGGTGAGTTATTTTTTAGCCAACTACTGTTGGAGTAGTTTCCCATTAAAACCAAATATCCTTAAGCCACAGAAAAGTTGTGTGATTCCTACCCAAAAAAGGAAACTTTCTAATCAGAAGAGTGGTGCCATTAGACTGACTGGCAAGTCTAATGACTTCATTTGGCATCACTAACTTGTGAGCCCGTCACCGCCTCCCTGAGTTGTTTTTTCTGGTGGATATCTGTGGTGTCAGAGTCATGAATGTCATTCTTAATTACAACGAATGTTGACCTCAGTAATGGACTTGGAATGGACAAAGTCTGCAGAAGCCTGGTGGGGACACAAATTATCCAAAGGACATCCCATGTATCAGTTCACCAAAAGATTCTTTCTAAAGGATCATTTCCTATTTGTTTGAAATGTGCATTCTCTATAACTAAAAAACTCAGGGACTGGGAATCATAGACAATATCTCAAAATATGAATTTCTGAGGGTGCCTAGTCCTTCTTCATACACTGCAATGCACCATATCCATTGGTGCATTCAGCTTTTCCAAAGGATTGTCCCTCCCCATAATTCTGACTGATTCATGCACAGCTCTCAGGTATTTCTCTGCTCCTCCCTTGGGCACAGTTACTCATAGTACTACTTTGTCATTTAGTCCTTTATGCCACAGATGGTAAGATTTTCTTCAGGACAGGTGCTCATGACTGGACATGGATCAGGGACTGCCTGGTGCTGGTGGGAAGCAGCTTGTTAAATGATCTTGTTAAAGATCTTGCAAAACCTGTCTGAAAGTGAAACTACTCCTGATGGGTCAAAACTGCTGCCTTTGGGTCACTTCTATTTCTGACTTATGGTGACTTCTGACACTTTCAAGGGTATCTCTTGCAAGGAGCATGTAAAAAATCTGAATTCCATCAAAATCCTACTGTTATCTCAGTTAAGCCATGGCTTGGAGCAGCTGCATTCCACTGCACCACTGTGCTTGGCTCTTGGCAAAGGATTAGCTCAGCTGGTTAAAACTTGGTTGTAATAACTCCGAGGTCATGGGTTCAATCCCCTGTATGGACCATTGACTTAAGAGCTGGACTCAATGATCCTTGTGGGTCCCTTCCAACTCAGAATAGTCTGGGATTCTGGGACTCCAAGAGTGGGTACTGGCTGGGTTATAGGTCTTCTCAGGTAAAGGTCCTTATCTTGCATGCCTTGAACTACATCTCGTTGTTTGTGTAAGGCAATGGCCAATCAATAGCTGTGTTTGATAAGCCCCTGCTGGCCCCAGGAGGGCTCTGAGCTGGAGGCTCCCGAGGGTGCAATCCCTGCTTTCCCTGCTGCCAGCAAACCCCCAGGGCAGAGCCACGGTCCTGCTTACTGATTGTAAAGTTCCCAATGGCTTGGGTTCCATCAACCTCCCTCCCTGTCCTGCTGAACACACCAAACCCCACAATGAACATTCACACTGCTTAGTCAGAGTGGTTGAATAATAAAAGCAGGACCCACAGAGGTGGTTTGCCGGTTTTCTGCTTTTTGCCCTTTGCAATATGCAGGGACCAGGTGATTTCCTGGCTTGAACCCCTTTATGCAGTGATTCCATAACGACCTGCACTCTCCTGCTTTGCACTGCCATGGGACATGTGGAAAACCAGCAGCCACTTCTCACATGTCCCACTGTTAAGCCCTGGGAATATGGAAAGCAGCAGAGATCATTTCAGTTCTCCAAATTAAAGGTGTTCTCATTGTTCTCTTACACTGCCATCAGCTCTCAGGCAATACACAATGCAGTTCACTGTCATATCTAATGCACACTTAATCAGAATTAAATAGAATGAAGTCTTTTCCAGTTGCTTTAATAGTTGATATAATTATTCCAAATCTTGATAGGAAAAAGACAGAAACAGATGTTTCCTCTCACCTAATTTTTCCCTGGAGAAATAAAGACTGGTTATAGATTTTTATAGTTTCTCACAGGAACAAAATACGGAAAAAAAATTAACAGATTCATGAATATTTAACATTGATTCAAAGAAGAGTTCAATGTTCATTTGAACAAAAAATACAAACCAAACTCTAATTCTTTCCTTTGATGTTCTCACAGTTCCACCTGTAGGAATGTGTTCTGGCTGATGCACTGGGTAATACTGAAAAATTCATTTATATTTTGAATTAAAAGTAAAAAAATTATTTATGTCTCCTCTTACACTCATCTCTAGATGATAGGGTAGCAAGAACTTCTTTAATTTACTCTGAGTAGTGTGAAACCACTAGTGCATAATTGAAAGTATTGAGAGATGTTTATATGCATTCTAAACAGAGCTGTGAAGGAGGGTCATTAACACTTAAATACCTGGCTCACAAGCTGAGCCCTAACAGAGTCCTGTGGAAGAGGGAACATCTTGGTTCCCCCCTTAAACAGGAGGCTTGAATTGTCCTTAGAAGAAAAGACACAAAGGAGACACTTCATTCCATCAACTTCCAGACTTCAGGATCACCGAAATTTTTCTCCCTCCTGTTTCAATAGCAGACCTCTAAAACTGGCACATTTGGAGATATGACAGAAGTCACTGTTTGGGTTCTTTTTTGCTGTGTTTTCCAAAAAGTTCTTTTTCTTGCATTCCCTTCTTGTACAGCAAAGAGCTCATCTTCATCCTCTGCTTCTTTATTATCTTGATGTTTTCAACCCTGCACCAAAAGCAGCTTTCTATCCAATTGCAAACCTTCTCCAAGGGATTCTGCCCTTTCACATTCTTATTTTTACTGCAATTTAGCAAAGGAATGGCTGGATAATTATTGAGATATGGAGGAAACATACAAGTTTCCAGCTTCTCTCAGAGCAGAGAAGCAATAAGACAGGAAGTCTAGACTTGCTTCCTTTTCTCAGAGATACCAATATTTTAACAAAATTAGATATCAAAAATACTTCAAGATTAGAAAATTTCTCAATTCAAATAAAGATATCCTGAAAATACATCTAAGTACAGATTTCTGAAAAGGAACAGATCAAATTAGACGATAGATTGACGTAAATTTCTTTGAAAGCAGATTTTGGCCCGTATTTTAAGGTTTGTATTATGGCATATATAAAACTCAGTCACTGCCTCTCCCAGGCATTTTCATCAAGGCAAAAACATCAGAATGAGTTCATATATCACCTCAGCAAGAAGCATTTCAGTGTTTATCAGCAGTGAGTCCCCATCCATTTACTGGCAATAAGATATTTATGCTGCAATTGCAAATTCTAAATGTCATAAAGATGAAATGGAGTGCTGTGCACACCATGATCAGAACTCAGTTACACGGATAGAGGCAAAAACCAAGTTTATGTTAATTTTTTAACAGGAAAGATACTGGTCTTTCATGAAAATGTCCAACCTGGAAAATAAAGTTTCGATTTTAATGTCCCATTACTCTGGGATCCAAATTGCTATGACTGCAAGAGGCAGCATAAACCATCTGGATGTTTAAAACAAAGGAAGGGCTGCCACTAGGTACAGAAATAATCCTGACTCTGGTGGACAGATCAGGAGGGAGTTTGCAGAAGTTTCTAAGGGCCAACAAAGTATTTGGTGCTTAAAGATGAAGGTCAAAAATACCAAGACAGCAAAATCTCCACTCAGTGCAACTACAGCTCTGAGCCAGTCCAGATAACTTTGAAAAATCCCTTTCCCAGCCACATTCTGTTCTGTTAAAACATTACTGTAGGCTCAGTATCTGATTATGAGAGTGAAGAAATGATTCAGAAGAAGGCACAGAAATGAGACTAATTACTTATGACATCATCTGCCAGTATAAGAAGCTCCTATCCAGCCTGAATTTACCTTCAAGTTTATTTCTCGAGATTTATGACACTGTGGTCACCTCAGCCAGTTTATCAGTGATTGCTTCATTAGCCACATAAACCTCTAATCTACTCCTAATCTTGCACAGCCCGTGGCACAATGTTATTTTATGACAGTGAATAACATGAGTTATGTGTTGTTTAAAATGGTTTTCATTTTACAGCAGTTAATTAATGTCCTTTTAATGTCACATCAAATATTTTCAATTAAGATAAACTTATTTAATGTAAATAAATACATCCAGCCATGTGCCTTTAAAAAAAGCATGTATTAATTTTAATTTCTAAGATCTAGAACAGACTATAATATGCAGATTAAACTTCAAGTTCATTCCATTGTAAATCTATTCTAAAAGAGTCAAGTTATGGGATAGTTCAAATGCATAGGGCAGGAAAGGATCCTTTCAGGAGAGCCTGGTATCCCCCTCCAGCCACACCACCACAATTCAACTGCTTTACCTCATCTGGTTCCCTTAAATGTCCCCAATTTGGATTTAAATTCTGAAAGATGGCACAGTCAAAGAGTTCACCCAGGCTCAGGACTCATCTCCGTGTGGGATCAGGAAGAAATCCCCTTTCCTCAGTGCAGCCCAGCACAGCTTTCCAAGGGTTTTACGCTCCCTCTGGGCAGCTCCTGGCCAGGTTATCCCTGTGGATGGGACGGAGCCCAGCCAGGACAGCCAACGCTCCCCACAGAGACCTGCTCTCCTCCTCCTGCTGAGAGGGGCTCTGCTGTTTCCTCTCTCCTTAAGGCAGGCACAGAATTTTTCAGACTTCCAAATACTGGTTTTTCTACCCCACCTAAATACATGATCCATTATCCTCTGCCCAAAATAGTGAACTGGCATCATCCTCATGAAGTGTTTCTGAGATAGGGCCTGTCTCAGTAACTGGTCGTTTTGGGAGTCTCTGGCACAGCTTTAGCAGAAATGCACAGATAAAGGGGTAAAAACACAGTTTAGTGTGGGCAATGAGCCCACAAAACCTAAATGTGGAAGAGGATTTAACAGCCGGTGACAACACAAAAATAATAGCATTTTATTTAATTAACTGCATTTTACTAGAAAATGCTCTCTAAATTATATTTACATAGAAACAACAAGCACTGAATCACCACAGAAAAAAAAGAGTATTCAAAATTGCAAGTGTTTGCAGTCTTGGTTTGGCAAGTTCAAGCTAATAACCTGAGCTGTTAACACAAACCCATGAGGTACTTTTCTTACACTGAAAATAAACCCACAAGGCTTTAAATATCATTATTGGGCCACTGCAAATTAGCATTTGAAATGCATTTTTTCTCCTCTCACCATGGAATTCCCTTTCCCAAGGCTCAGGATTTGTGTGCACACACATTCAATGGAAATGTGTTTTTACTTAATCCTGGAATGTAAGGAAACTATAATTCTATGTATTTCCAACGTCTGTGGAAAGTTTTTACACCTCTGGCTAAGCCAAAGAGGTCTTCCCTGAAGGACAAGGGTCTGCTCAGCGGCAGGAATGGAAATGAAAGGAATACATTTTGTGGATCACACTGTCTGTGATTTTTAGTGTTGTCTGGTGGTGTTTAGAGAAAGGACATTGTACGGTACCAGCAGTACGATGGTACAGTAGCAACATCTTGCATCATCTATAATTAATTAAACAAGCAATAAAGTGCAGCTCTGTAACTAACACTGAAGTTCCTAAAAAAGCAGACAAAAGTTTCATCTTTGAAACTTTTGAATTTCAGCTTTGAATCTTTTGAATCTGTACGTTTTAAACAGTCCCATCTATAGAGCTGTGTTATGAAGATGATCTAGTACCAAACAGCCTCATTTGCTCTGAGCAACCGAAACACTTATTTATCACAAGAGTCTAAATACCCACCTACAATCACACAAAAAAAAGTCTTTCTCCAAGTCCACGTCCTCATTCAACTTCTTGGTAATGTTTTAGTTATCAGACATAGAGCAGAGAAAAGGGACAGAAATAATTAAGAAGAATTATGTAAAACTGTATGTAGATATATTCATTTAAATCCTGTTATCAGCTCATACATCCACATCCAATTAGGAGCAGTGTTGCAAAAGTACCCTGGAAGTGTCTCTGCTGTTTCAGAAATCAGATCAAAATGCCAGCACATATTTTTACCATCCCTTTGCAAATGAAGAAGAGGAACACACCCCTTTAAAAAAACAAGCCATGCAAAAGGACTCCTTTTGCATTTGTCTGCTTTCACAAAATACACTTTAGAAATTCCACATATGTGAAAATTTGAACTCGTCTGAGAACACATGAAGGTGTTCTCCACGTTTCCTCCATGGTATATTCCACATCCAGTCTTTCTCAGCAGGCTCTCAGCAGGTGCACATTGAACAGCTAAAGGACATCCTGCCTTGCTGTACATCATTATTGAAATATTATTGACTAGAATCTTCAGGTTGTTAAATTTATTTTTTCATTGAAAACTAAGATTCATCTGAAGAAAAGCAACTCTGCAATGAGTACAATCCACACTTCTCTGAGCAGATGTTTCCAATTGCACTACCCTTAAGTGCCACCTTGAACTTGGCAGAAAAAGGAGCTTATTCCCCCAGTCCCTGTTCTATCACTCATCCCAAGGCAGGTAAATAGTTAATGTTCATGGCTGGGTTTCGATACACTCAGCTTTATTACAGCACCTGCTGCTGAACATCTCAAAGCAATTTGTGAACATTAATCAGCTGAGTCTCATGACTATTCAGCCAGTATGTTATTACACAGACTGGTAAACAGGGATGTGAAAACACATCAGACTTCTCAGTAGGGCTGTGTGAGATGAGCAGTAGCTTTGTCTTCCTTTAACCCACAGAACAAGATTTTTCTGTCTGTGGTTTCACCTAGATGGGCACAGAAAGCACTAGTAAGGGATGCAGACTGGTCCCAGTACTGAGCAAAGAAATGTTTCAGTGCAATCACTACCGGCTGGAATATCTGTTCCCTTTCCTTCTGCTCCTTCCTGTCACTGCTGCTGGCACAGTGTCCTGGACCTTCCCAGAAAGCTGGAACCAGCTGACTCCTGGAAGTGGCTGTTAAAGGCTATTGAAAGATCTGATTCCTTGGCCCTACAAAGTAGTGTGGCCAAAGCCAGGGAGGATTTACAGGCCACTCTGTTACTCTTTGCAGGCTGGGCCTGTCCCACATGATGCCAGCTGAAAAACCAAAGCAGAGTAGTTTACACTCTCACTGACCTTTTCTTATCCAAGCTCTCCACATTTTGCAAGGGATCATATTTTCTTACGTGCCAAAGGCTAAAACATCATTATATCTGGACCTAATGATCTAATCAAATGGGCTTTAACCCATGTAGTTCAAACAACAAGAGTGGGAAGATGCAGCAGTTCCCTGTATTCTGGGATACCACAATTCTACTGAGAGAGGTACCAAGTCCTTGCCTTGGCCAAGCACACTTTGATCACACCCCTGACAGCTGGGTCAGCACCTTCAGAGCCCCCAGGCTGAGGAATTCACAGCAAAAACAGAACAAGGCAGAGAAACAAAATCAGAAAACACAAACAGAACTGGGTGGTTCCATGGAGTCCAGCAGGAATGGTAAGTGTGAAGGATAAATGCCCAAAGCCACAGGCTGGTAACTGCTTCTATCAGCACTGACACTGTGCTTGGAGAGAGCAGAGGCAGAAAAGCTGAGGTTAAGCTCACACACAGAGTGTCTGCTCTTCTTCCCTTCAGTGACTCCATGACATGTGATCGTGGCATTCCTCCAGTTGTTTCAAAGGAAAGGTTTGAGCACTGGTGCTGTGCCGTGGTCCTGCTGTGGGAAGGGCTACACAAACATCTGTCATGCACTCCTTGAGGAAAACTCAACCAGAGCTCGTGTTTACTTGGTTTGTCCTTAAAACCAGCAGTCAGCTGCAACTTTCAGCCATAGCTGCCTTATTAAAAATGAACCTTTTATTTTAAACACAGTACATCTTGTAACAGGCAAATCAATGTACAGTAACCCAGAGAACTGCAGGCAGCAGCTGTAGGACATACCCTGATGACAGAAAGTTGAGAACAGTATTTTGGCAGTCACATGTTCAGCAAATCCTACACTTTTTGTTACTAATGGCACTGAGCTACAAAATCCTGAGATTTCTCCCCACCTGGTAACACAAAATGAAGAAGCCAAGAAACCACTGCTTTCAACATTAAAGGCTAATATCTAAAAATATATATCAGTTGTTACATAGTTTTTGCTTTACAGGCTACTGTAAGAGGATAACTCTTCCTAGAGCTACAGTGAATTAACAACCATCTCAGTGACCTCACAGCTCTTAGTAAACATACATGCTTAAGCATAAAGAGCACCTGGAAAAGGTACTAAATGCTTCTCCCTGCCTTCTCTTGGGCTCTGGGTCAGGGTGCTCAGCTCTCTTAGAGGCTGGGATTCACAATATACCCATGCTTAGGAGAGTTACAGATGCAGAAAAGAGGAGATGAAGCCACAGATGTGCCTGTTACACAGGAGTATAGAACAAACAAAGACCTGTTACGACTTTTTACTATTAACAGAATTTTTACTGTTAGAGACAAACTTTATGCAATCATTAAATACTGAATTTACAAATAAACCAGGGTTTTTTTTGAATCAAGCGATTTGTTCTTAGAAGATGATTAGTTGTCTAAAATGATATGTATTTCACTTCAATTACAAAATAAACTCAAACACATTTTCTCCGTGAGCAAAAGGGCAACAGATCATTTTGTACCGAAATTGCTGTTTCCACCACATCCCAACAAGCGTAATTTTCCTCAGATAGCGAAAGTGGTTTTTTAAAGGTTTCCACTCCAGATTTGTGTGGCAAACGCTTTAATTAAGAGTGATAGATTCCATTTGCTCGGCGGTGCCTGGTGGGAGCTGAATGTTGGCCTGCATTGCCCTCTAGCGCTGCCGGCCCCGCCGCAGTGATGTCACCGCACAGTGAGTGACATCGGAGCCAGCGCACGCAGCGCTGGAAATGCTGACAAACCCTCCTGGAGCCTCACAGGGACATCCCTCCAACACAGCCACACATGCTCCAGGGAAAACTCTAAACCTGCCTTCTATTCCAGGGACGGCGTGATCGAAACTGCTGCTTTCCGGCTCCAGCCAAGATTTCTGTCTGTTATTTCTCTTTCAACGAGTCTGTCTGAGAAATTAGGCAAGTTTGAGCAGCCCTCTATTTCTGACAGGCGTCCGAGGACTCCACGCCAGGCAAGTTTTACGTGCTCGGAGCTGACAGCTCCCAGGGGACATGAGTTCTCCACCTAACACTGGTCAGAGCTTTGCAGCAACTTCTTGGGTCGAGAGATGACTTTGAACTGACTCAAACCATCGGCGCGTTGTGTGAGGGACCCAATCATAACTTGCTATGGAGGATGATTTTTAAGATGAATACCTACCTTGGCGACAAATCCAATACATCAATACCTGGATATTTCAAAGTGTCTGTGCTAAATAATGGCAATTTCTCTGCAAACAACTCCAATGAGACAGCAACTAACCTGGATTCACCTGCCTTGGCTACCAGTAGGGCGATAATTGTGGGGCTGATCCTTGGTGCCTTTATACTCTTTGCTATCATAGGTAATATCCTGGTAATTCTCTCTGTTGCTTGCAATAGACATTTAAGAATCCCTACAAACTATTTCATCATTAACCTCGCAATAGCAGATTTGCTGCTGAGTTTCACTGTCCTTCCATTCTCTGCTACACTGGAAGTCCTTGGCTACTGGGTATTGGGGCGGATATTTTGTGATATCTGGGCAGCAGTTGATGTGCTGTGCTGCACTGCCTCCATTTTAAGTCTATGTGCAATTTCTATTGATAGATATATAGGGGTACGTTATTCCCTGCAGTACCCAACACTGGTAACAAGAAGAAGGGCCATTTTAGCTCTCCTGGGTGTTTGGGTCCTTTCCATGGTGATTTCCATTGGGCCTCTCCTGGGCTGGAAAGAGCCAGCTCCCAAAGATGACAAGGAGTGTCGTATCACTGAGGAACCATTCTATGCTTTGTTTTCTTCCTTGGGGTCATTTTACATTCCTTTAATCGTCATCCTCGTGATGTACTGTCGGGTCTACATCGTGGCCAAAAGGACTACTAAAAACCTGGAAGCTGGGGTGATGAAAGAAATGTCCGACTCCAAGGAGCTGACTTTACGGATTCATTACAAGAACATTCATGAGGATACACTAAACCACACCAAATCCAAGGGTCACAATCCCAGAAACTCCTTAGCTTTCAAACTTTTAAAATTCTCTAGAGAAAAGAAGGCAGCCAAGACGCTGGGAATTGTGGTTGGCATGTTTATCCTGTGCTGGCTACCTTTCTTCATTGTTCTGCCTCTAGGTAAGTTCGTAATCAGGGGGTTGTGAGGGGAGGAGGAGGAAAGTGGATGAGTTGGGTACTACAGAAATACCATAGACAAAAATCATATGAATGTGAAGTAGTTACTGTTGCGAGAACTGAAAGGAAGGGAAGGGATCTCTGATGTTGGCTTTGGCAAAGAGTCCTGCTGAAGCTCTGTGAAGTGTGCAGCCTGCAGAAAGCTGCTCACCTGGAGTCCTCAGTGATGTCAAACGAGGGAACAATATCAACAGGTTTATATATTAAATCCCCCTTTATATTTTTCCCTTGAGTTGGATTAGGTCTCAGAAACATTATCACAGGATGCTTTACCAAAAATCCTAGGCAAGAACAGAGAGAGTTTCAGCACTGAAATGTTCTTGGTTCAGTTCACTGCTCAGTGTCTGGGCTATAACAGGACTTCTGGGATTATTCCATGCCTTAAATAAAAATGAACCTGATTTAAAGATGGGGTGGAAAACTCCCCTGAGCTTTGGGGAGCTGGAAAAGTTCTGGTTCAAAGATTATTGATCAAATCCCCAAAGCAAAGATATGAAGAACCCCACAGGTCCCCACAGAAAGGTTCTCATTGGTTTCTATAGGTCTAAATTCAGGCATTTTGGGACATTGTCATGTGAATTTTGGCATCCACTTTTTGCACTTTCAACTATAAAATACTTCTAAAGTATCTGATTTAGCCTTAACACTTTTCTCTGTGTTCCCAAATCCTTGTGACATTTGCTGGTATTGTTTTTAACACTAGCCCTGCCTCTGAAGTAGAGTATCTCAAGACATTCAGTTAGTGAGCTCTCAGAAATATCTGTCCAAAATTCTTTTCTCTGAGACTGAGACAATCTGGCAGCCTAAATATGGAAGAAGTCAGGAAAAGAAAAAAGGGAGAAAAAGCCCTTATTAATGTTCTACATTTGTGTTTACTTAGTTACCCTACCAAAACATTTCTGATTGAGTGGTAAGCACATATTTTTAGACAGGCTTTTAGAAAACTAAACTGAGTTCAAGCAAACTGGTCCTGGTGAAGTGTTACAAAATTATAATTTCAGTGGATGTGTAATGTCATTTAAATTAGAATCTTTACTGCAGGACAACTACTTTGGCTACTGCAGGGCAACTTTGTCATCTCTAGTTTATTGTATTATAGACTTTAAAATCTTTACGATTCAAGATCTGCATAAAGATAGTGTTAAGGATGTGAACAGAAGGAAAATTGTGAGCAAAGCTGTCTTTGGCTTCTGACATTTAAGTCCTTGTGCTGGCTCTTAAAGAAAGTTTATTACATAGAGCAAATTTCCAACTATTGGAAAAATACCTGTGGATAGAAATACATTTCCACCATATGGTACCAGTGGTAGCAGTAGATTTGTAGCTAGTAGGTCGTGGTCCCCTGATAATGTAGATTCCCTCCTTGATTTTGAATTATTGAAGAAAAAAATGCAAATGTGAATGCAGCACAGCATGTCTGTAGCTACCAGGAGCCAGTACAGCTCCTGACACCTCACCCAGTGCAGATGCAGAGCAGTCCACTGGAAACATTATGGTCACAGGGCAGAAGCAACGTGAGACACAAGCAAGTTTCTTGAAAGACTGTCAGTTTTCCCTTTGAGAAGTTATGCCAGAACTCCTGGGCTTCCCTGGCAGGTTTAGTGAGTTGTTGTTTAAGACACCTGAGTGGACCATTTATTGCTTGACAGAATATGTTTTTATCTCCCTCATAAACTGTGCCCAGTGGGAGCCACCAGCACAGCACGGTGTGTCTGACAGAGGGGCTGGGTGGGCTGGGGGTTAAACCCACTGCTGGCAGCTCTGACCCAACACACACCAAGTGCTGCAACCCCAACGCACTCATGTCAGTGCTGGGAGCACTTGGCACCCACAGAGCTGAGGGGCAGGAATTGCTCAGAGGTGTGTGTGAAAAAAATCAGCCTCTTGGCACTGCAATACAGGCTGCTGCCTTTCCTGGCCCCTGTCCAGAAATCCTCTGTCTAAAAAAGGGGTAAAAGGTACCCATAATATGCAACACAGCATAAAAATGCATTTCAGTAGGGGGTGCTTTGTTCTGCAGACTAGGAATAGGGATGGTTTTGTTCCTTGTCCCTGATCTCTTTTTTTTTATTTTTTATTATCCAGCACACTCTAGAATCCAATATCTGTGTATCAGTACAGATTTAATTAATAATGTTAGGGATGACTAAAGCATTGCTCACTAAAACTGGTGGGGAAAAGCCCTTTTCCTGACTTGCATAATGCAGCTGTCCTTAAAGAATCCTTAAGGATCTTTCTGTGTGCTGCATTCTTCATACCAGAAACATTTTGCTTTGTGTCTTGAAGACACAAAATTAAATGAAATGCCATTAAAAATCCCTTCAAAAAGCACCCAAGGCTATGAAATCAATTTCTGTGATAGGCAAAGTGTAGAAATCAAAAGGTACTGATGGCTTCCCAAGCTCTCCATAGGTGTCCTGCACTGCCCAGACTACTCAGCTCGATTTACTGCAAGGATAAGCTTCTTCTTTCGCTTCCATTTCTCCTACCTTATATTTGCACCATTAACCCAAATCACACCCTCACACCTGTATCTTTACTATTTATTTTTTTCCTGCCCCTTATCACCCTCAGTAATGCCATGACTCTTCAGAATGGTGTTACAGAGCAGCTCTGGATTTCTGGGCGTCCAACTACAAAACATTTGACAAGTTGGTAAATGTTATTTGTGCAGCACCCCAGACCCACGTCTTACCAAATCTGCTTATATGCAGTGGAGTTTCCTTCATGATAAAAGCATTCTCAGCTCTTCTACTGGTTTCCCAGACAAAATTATTATTCTGCCACTCTGGCATTTCTATATATTCCACAGCTGCACGTTTTGGTATTCCAGGCAAGGGACTATTGCATCGGGTGGCAGATCTGTACTGGGAACAGCTGTGGTGCTGAAAGCAGCCGTGGTGCTTGAATAAATATGCTGTGACAAATGAAAAGAAATAATATTAATGCTTACAGAGTGTTTTTCAAGCAAAAATCCAAAGGCTTTGCAAGGCAGGCTCTGGCAGGGCTCTGTTCACACTGCAGGGAGGAATTGCAGCGCTGACACCATGATGGACTGAGCACATTAAACGATCAGCACGAAGAATTACCCCAGTCTGGTTTTGTAGCACTGAACCGTTCTGTCTTCAGTGTTAAGCACCTGATGATGCAGCAAAATTGGTAGCAAAGAGAATCATGTGAGAAATTTGTTTTTATTCCTGTAGCTTCTGGATATTCTTTCCAGATAGCAGTGGAGCTACAGAACATCCTTGTTGCACATATTTATAAACACTCCATGGCTTTGTAAACAGTTATCTTGCCACTCAAAATTATTTGTGAGACAACATAAAAAAATAAACTAAAGACATATGTGTCTTTGAGAGAACTTCTTGTGCCATAAATTCAGTGACTCAGCTTTGAAGAATAAATATCTTGCTTCTTTAAAATAAATGTTTGTTTTCATCCCTCTCATACAAATCCTTTCTTAGGCATCAGGACTAGATTAAACATGCATTGCTGAAAAATGCTGAGTAAAATAAATTCTTTTTTTAATGCCTGGAGCCCTGCAGAAATAAGGCAACACTCATTAAAACACTCTCCTTTGAACAATAGAGTATCCAATTTTATGACAATACCTTTATTTAAAAAATAATCCATAATGAAAAAGCATGTGTTTCCCCCTGGCTACTAAGTAAAGGTTTAGTCTCATTCCTGTTAATTGAGATATTGGCTTGTCAGTCTCCTCTCAGACACATACCCCCATAAACTTACCATCTCCATCACCTTAACCAGAGCACATTAACTTCCCCAGGTACTGCTTAACTGCAGTGGAGATCAGCAGAGCAGTATTTACTTCCCAGTTCAGAGCCTAAGCCCTCCTGCTCCCATAAAACCTGCATCTTATCCACTGAAGTCAGAAACCAAATTCTTGTAACTTAACTGGCAGTGGGATAAGGTCCCAAGAGCCCCAGGAAGAAGACACAAATTATTTTACTACCTGTATGTATTAAGCTTTTGAAACCTCTCTATAAAATAATAAAAAAGAACATAAAACCATTCTGCATGCTACAGGTCAGCCCACACAAAGTTATTCTTAAAATAAAACATTAAAGTACAAAATGTAGATTTATGTTACATGAGGCCAACCTCTGCATCTGTGTACCACAAATACCAAATTAGGCCCCTTACTTTCCCATGGGAAACACTTCCAGGCATTAGGTCTGGTGCTGTCAATGCTACTGGGTTCTGCTTTCTGCAAGGCTTTAAGCCTGGTTTGTTTTCCACCTCGTTTTAGTCTTGACTCCTCTTGCCCTCCCTAACTGGTCCAGCTCTCCAGACCTGATGTCCTCAAGTTAATGGTTACACAGAATTCATACAAATCACTGATGGATGTGGCAATCTGCCCCTCTGCCCACTGCAAAGTTTAATGGCACAGGTGACAGCAGGAATTGTACAATTAAACATCAGAAGGGCATTTACTGACCATGTTTTGTCACATGGGGAGGACCAGATTATTTCAGGATGATGCTTCTTCCTACGGAAAAAGCCTCCCGAAAGCCCTGGTTTAAGCCTGTTGTTTTGCAAAGAATGTCAATAACCAGTTCCTTACAGACCTCTGGTTTTTAGAACGGAGTTGTTTGGTACTAAGGCAGGTGAAACCATCCAAATTCCAGGGGCTTCCTCTGCAGGCTTTTGATTTGCATGTCACAGGAACAAGGGGGGATGTCACAGTGTACTGTTTTACAAACACAAACATGTAAGGCAATACATACAAAAAAAACACATAGAAATCAATTTATGTTGGCTATTCAGCCTCAGGGATGGCAGCAACTCCTGTGTCAAGTGATCAGAGAGCTCCAAGGAAAAAACAATGCAGGACTGAGCCAGTGGGCAAAAATAGGAAATCTCAAAACTATTGAAATCAAAGACAGGAGAGAAGGGATAATTTCAGGGGAAATGTTGCTTTCAGCAAGGCAGATGGACACAAGGTCAAGGCTTTCAAATTTGAGTCATTGTGAATGAAGTTCATGCTGGTCTCATGCAAGTGATTGTTCATGTGAAATATGAAAACACTGCTATAGGTTGTCAGTTCTGGCACAGAAATTCCTCACAACAAGGACACTTTGGAGCACTGAACAACCTGCTCTAGTGGGAGATGTCCCCTCCCACGGCAGGGTGTTGGAATGAAAGGAGCTTTAAGGTGCCTTCCAACCCAAACCATTTGTAATTCTATGATGTATGTAATGTCCCTATTACTCCAATGAAGAATAACAACTGCTGGACTGGCAACACCATCCTATTTGTATTTCTATTTCTCCCACTGTAGCCTGTGCAATATCATTGTTCAGTCAGTTATTCTTTATTTGATATTTCTCCTTCTTCAAAAGCAAAGTGCTACACACACACACAAGATACCCACAAGCACAGAGGGTGTGTTGGTGCCTGCCAGGTCCCTGGGATTGTCCTCCAGCCCAGGCAGAGCTGGGATGTGCAGCCCAAGGCATCACACGGAGACACCAATACACTCAAAACCCATAACCAAACACAACCCACTGTTATTTATTTGTAGTAGTTATAACTTAACCATTTTTCCTTTCATTTTCTTTATTGAATTTCATTCTGTTGATTTGGGGTACTTTCCTATTTCTTGAGATCTTTTTTCACTGTTCTCCAATTGTTTTCACTCTTTTCCTATTCTTCTTCTCCAGAAGGCCTGCACTCCCTCCTGACTTGATCAACTTGTAATTTCATAACCATACTCTCTGTTTCATCCTCTACTGTTTGTAAACTGTGGGAGTTTTTTCTTATATTAAATAAGTCCAGGGGAATGTAAACAAACACTGAATGCTGGAAGGGAAGGAATCAGGAGCTCTAGAAATCCAAGTAGCTTTAAAACCTTGGCACGCTGACTTGACTAAGCATGTGGTGAAAAGGACTGCAAAAGCTTAAATAAAAGACGACCACATCCTTTCTCTAACCTCATAACAACTCTGGGCAGAGGCAGATTGTTACTCGGACAGCGAGAATTTTACTAGCTGTGCACACAGTGGCTGTAACTCAGCCATGAGCAGCTTCCAGCAGCAATCCCAGCAGGAGCACAGGAGGAGAGGAGGTTCCCAGCCAGACCCTCCACAGCCGCCCACACCCAAGCACTGGGAATGGCTCTGGTTGATCACAGCACAAATCTCACCAAGTTATTTTTCATAGGAAGGCCGAGTTCCATCATAAAACAGATTTCTTGCAAAGCAATACTCATTTTTGCACAAGCTGTGCTCTGGAGGACAGATTGAAACAGGGTTTGATATGGGTAAAGCTTCCTGTTTTTCATGTTTCAGAACTCATCTGTTATCACTTGGTATTTTGCAATGCTTTTCCTCATTACAGCAATTTTTAAAACATTAGAATTTTTTTCTGTGGAGAATGTTGAAAAGCTCAGAGTTAACTCCAGTCAGAATGGCTCCAATCTGCACCAAAATGAAAGCTCTAAAATAAGAGGGCATGTTTGCCTTCCAAGGTTACCTTAACTATTTGAATCTGATCAGACTCTATAACTAAACTTCCAAATACTCATTACTAATTCTCAAACTATTTCTACTTTATGGCGTTCAAACAAGATGATTTTCTCTCCAGAATTCCCCTACTCAGTGTTCCATTTTGGCAACATTTTATTTTCTACCTGTTATCAGCAGAAACAAGGAGTTTCAAATTCTGTGGCTTTTCTTTCACCTTCAGACAGTGACAAAGCCCTGCAGTGCAGCTCTCCTGTCACTGCCACTGGAGTATCCACTGACACACAGCAAAGCACTTTAACAACTCCAGAGCATTGTATGGCAGTAAAACCAGATGTTGTGTTTGTTCCAGAAAACAAAGCACACACTTCCCCCAGGCTGGCTCTCATCTTAAGGAAAACTGGATTTAGAGCATTTTGAAATGTGATTCTTTTGTAACATGCAGAAGACAGCACCTGACAACCCAAAACTCCTCGATAGTGACTTGTGCTCCTTAAATTCGGGGAATTCACAGTACTCCTGCCCAACTATTATGTAATCTAAGTATCAGTACTTAATTCTGAACAGAATTGATGGTTCTATGAGTGATTATAGGTCTCTCCCCAGGTCCACTGAAGTCCTTATGAGCCTTTCAAAGGCTTCCACTGACTGCAGTGGACTCTGAATTTTAATGTCTCAGTGATGCTCTGCAGAATATGTGAGGACAGTTAATATGCCAAATTGTTTCCCACTATGTTCCCTAATTTTATTAGGATGTTTTACTTACTTTCTCTGTAATAAAGCATTCATTATAAAGAAACAGTCAGACCCTAAATGAAATTAGCTTATACTGAATAAAATACCTCTTAATTTCTTTTTATGATATTTGCTATTGCTCAGTGTATTTCCAAACTGAACAGCTCTGTCAAGTCAGACCAGTGTGGTCAAAAAACTGATCAGTCAAACCTCATCAAGTTGATTGTTTTTCTGATATATTTCCTGTTCCCCATTTGTGCCAGACACAGGCTTTGCAAACATTTCATTGGTGTCTGTGGCAGTGGTGCCATCAGAAGTAAGATTGTGGTTTATGTTTAATAAATCACAGGGGTTACTACAGAGAAATAAAGGGGAAGAGAAAATATACATCCCCTTAGAGCGAAGCTGTGAAACAGGAAACATGGGGAGAGCAATCAGATTGAGTGGGGAAGTCACTCTGGCTACGCTGGCACAAATAAATCACTGAGGAGACATTAATATGCAAATTGTTCCAGGCATTTTGAAGAGCAATCTAAATCAGTACAGGGAAATATTTAATCTGTTTGTCAGACTGCAGTGGGAAAGTAGTAGGAGATTAGAGCAGGAAATACTCATCTGATGTTTCGAGTCTGTCTCGTAGGCTTTGCTTTATCATTTTATCAAAAGGGCCCACAGTTGTTTGCTCCTGACAGGTTAGTGAAGCTACATAAAAGGTATTGTTGTTGCTATAAAAAACCCAACAAACTCAAAACAAAACAACAACAACAAAACATTTATCTATAATAGTAGAAAAGTTCGGAAACCAAGAAGTTCAGCAGTAAGTGTTGGTTCTTGTGCAATACAGATTATACAGGCACAACTCATTTATCTGCTTTGGTTCCCAGTTTTTCTTTCTAGACCTTCACTGATTTTGTTTGCTCAGAGAATTTCACAAAATTTCCCAGTAAAATTCCTTATTTAGTTATTTTATTTTGTTGAAAATTATTCTATTTTATTGAAAACAGTTTCTCTGTTCACATTTAAGCTGCCTAAAAATATTTGAATTCAATACAGGAATATCCTGCAGATTTTCATTTGTTACAATATGAGGGAAAAGCAAACCAACTGAGCTGGAAAAATTCATGACTGTGCATTCAACTTTCACACATAAGAAATAATGGGGGCTTTTGAGCCACTTCACAAGTTTTACTGGACTTTAAAAGCTAAAAATCATTTATATTTTAAAGGAGCTCCAGAAAACAATTTAAGAAATTTATCAGTATGAGCTCGAAAAAGTTCTTTGTTGTACATTATAGTGGTTTTACTTGTTCTGTACAGTCACAAACCTTCTCTTTTCCCTAAACTGAAGGGAAAATATTAGCAATTATCATTTACAAAATTAATCCTGAAAAGGTTTGCAGCTGTACATGTGGAAAATTTTGTGGCATCTCCCTCATCTTGGCTGCAGTTACAAACGTAGATCAACTTTTCCTGAAGCTTTATAAGAATGTGGCACCCATTGAATGGCTCATTCCATAGAATCACATGAATTGTCACTAAACCTTCCATCAAAGAGTATGTAACATTCATGAGACAGGGGTTTAGGTGCTTGCACTGATTTGATTTATCTGTTGAAAATCTGTCAAAGGCAGTTCATGGTTTCTCTGATGTTGGGCATGTTGCAGTCTGCACTTCCTGAAGTACCAGCAGGGACAGAGGGAGGATCTCCATCAGCTGGATAGAAAAGGCATCACTCAAACCCTACAAATCATTATCAGCAACAAAGCCATGGGGACAAGGGTTCAGCTGGCAACTTAACCATAAGGGCCAGTGTGTTCCTTAGCTCCAAGGCAATGGGCAGAGCTAGTTCTAGCTGGCACCATTCCCAAACACTGCCAGGGAAAAATCGATGGTTCTGGTTTCACAGGACCTTTCCTGACTCCTATTGATGAGGGAGAGTCTCTCCAGAGAACTGATGTCAGCTCAGCGTCTTGTTTTGCCTCTTGAGCCAGCTCAGGGAGCGGCTGGCACCCTGAGGAGGGCAGTGGATGTGTGAGGAGTGGCACACAGTGCCCTGAGGATTGCTGTGGAGGCTCCAAGCACTGCACAGGGAGCACCAGCCCTGCTGCCCCCCAGACACCCCACGCTGGAGCTGCTGTGCCACGGAGGAGCTGCTTACCCAGGAGGATAGGAAGTGCTTTTGCATAGCTTTGAGGCCCAAGCCATGACCTCCACATTGCTATGAGATGGGAAATATGCCCAGAATCACATCCCTCCCCACTCAGGCATCTGACAGCCACAACTGACTCAGCTGCTTTCACAGCCCAGCAAATCTGAAACCACTCCAGTGGAAAAGGTCACATTGTGACATCCAGCCTGGGGTGTCACCTCCCATTTGAAAAAATCTTCAAATCAAACTCCAGTTCTTGACATAAGAATTCTCCCCTGAATCCCCATTCCTTGATTAATTGAGCCAGACACAAAGGTGTTTACCCAGCTGGGTAACTTCTGAATGCCTGCTTTGCTTTAAAAACGTCACACATTCTTTTCTACAGCCCCATTTGCTAAATTTAGCTGATCAATTGCCTGCTTTTAACACTAAAAGTACAGGAAATGGATTTCCCAGTAGGACTTTTTCATTTGGGCAGCCTTTTTAGGGAAATTATTTGGTTGTGAACAGAAGGGGAAGCATTCATAAAATAACCTCTTATTCTGGGTTACACCATTTTTATGAATGCCTGAGACATGGGAAGTTCCACAACTAACTTCAGGTTTCAAGAGGTTTGTACTACAATAACAATCTGGATAAATGGAGGGATGTTTGGGAGCTGCCAGAGAATATATTAAAAAGGATGTCTGGCCACTCTCTTCCTAATAGGCCTGGGAACATTTAGATCTTTTCCTTCAAAAATGACCCTCAAAAGCCCCCTGCAGAGTATTCCATGTGTGCCTTGTCCAACAGCTTGGACAACAGAGGTTTGATGTGTCATTGGGATTAGTGCAGCAGGTGTGCACCTATAAACTGCTTTTTAGCTTTTAATCCTACACTCAACGCTCCTTTAACTTTCAGATGACAGAAAGCATTCCTTTATTAGCTTTTAAAATAACAAAAATAACATTTTAGTAGCAAAAGGCCAAAAATGAAAGCAACACACATAAAAGATTTTTTAATACACAGGTTCTAACAGTGATCTGATGGATCATTTACCCTTCCTAAAAGCAGACAAACCAATTATCTCAGATATTGTTTCTGCTTGTTTTCTCTGGACAGGATCTCTGTTTTCAGCTCTGAAGCCTCCTGAAACAATCTTCAAGGTGATTTTTTGGCTTGGCTACTTTAACAGCTGCTTGAATCCCATCATCTACCCTTGCTCAAGCAAAGAGTTCAAGAGGGCTTTTATACAGATCCTGAAATGCCAGTGCCACCGTCGAAAGCAGCTGGGCTGGTGGCCCTACAGCTACAGAAACTGGAATCGGTGCTCCTTTGAGCACCACAGGAAAGACTCTCTGGAGGACAGCGGGAGTTTCCTGAGTGGCAGCCAGAGGACATTGTCCTCAGCATCTCCCAGCCCCGGGTACGTGAGCAAAATCACTCACCCACATCTGGAGATGTGCACGTTCCAGGACTGGAGGAGCTCTGGCTCCCTGCTGAGCCCCCTGCAGGATGGCAGCAGGCAAAAGGAGCCCTGCCAGTTCTTCACCTTCCACCTCTTCTCGGAGCGCAATGGCCACGTTCCTGCCGGTGGCCAGGGCTGTGGCAGCGCGGCCCACGGGGCCACCTGTGGCACCCTGAGCTGCGGCAGTGCCTGTGGAGCCAACACTGTGCCGGAATGAACAGATTCCCACCGGTCTGTTCCCTTTGGACACCCACCGGTCTCACGTCAGGCCAGGGGAAGAAATGGACCTTGCGCGGTTTCTCGGGACAGCACGGGAAGGAAACCAGGGAGGAACAGGCACATTTATGTCACAGGAGTGGCCACGTGCAGGGACTACCCATATTCCCAGTCAGTTCCCAGAGAAACTACTGCAGCATGACCAGAATGCAGGGGAAGGGCTGCATAAACCCAGAGAGGTGCACGGCCAATATGGAAGTGCTGTGGAATGGCCAAACACACCTGTATATAGAAAGAATGTACAACTAGGGGGGTGGGCAGGGGCCATGTGTGAGGGGTGGGTGGGTGTCCAGGTGTGCCAGCTGTGTGGGTGGGTGTCTGGGAGTGGCACTGAGCGATGCAGTCCTGGTTGTCCCCTCCAGGTTGCCCTGACTTTGCCTGTAATGCCACATTGTTGCTGTACGTCACTGTACATTCGCACTTTAGGGATCGAAAACAATGTCAATGATTAAAGTAATTTCTCAACAATTTAAACACTTGCACCTATTACTGTAGGACTGGAATTAAGCCAACTTCCCCTACCACCATTTTCAATTCAAAATAAAACACTCAAAGCCATTAAGTTTGCCACTGTGACTCCCAGGATGCAGTTGCTTCCCTGATCACCAACATTCATAACTCCTCTATCTTTTACCAAGCTCTTCTTTGAAAGTTTGAAAATACCAGCAGTGGTGAGAGCTCATAATCTACATTTCAGCACATCAGTGTCTTATAAACACACAAACTACCAGAGGATCTGATTTCTAAAAGCAACACTCATAAATCACTCCAAATACCTCATGAACAGTGTTGTGGGCACAGCACAGAAGAGCAGTGACCGCTGGAGGCCCAGAATGAGCCCCAGGACAAATATGCTGAGCTCTTGGTTCTTTGAGCAGGCTTTGAAAACAGTACTGGACATTTGGAGGCTTCACTTTGCCTCTCAGCTAAGAAGAGTCAAAACAGTGGAGTAGTGTAAGGGTCACTTCATTAATATTTTCCAACTCAGTAATACAGTTCTTTGAGATAATTCCTGACAGTATCTCCTGGGACATTCTAGGTCATGTTTGGAAGCTATTTTTATCTCTTGCAATTAAGTATGCATCACAGAACTAATGATTGATATTTTTCACATGAAGTGGTACAAACCATGAAAATTTGTATTCACTCCTTTCTCCAACCAACCCTTTCCTTACTAGGAATTGTAGTGCCCTTTTTTTAAAGCTTGAAACAGGGAATGAACCGTAAACTGATGTACTAAAAGTGCTTGGGGACAATTTAACAATGCTACTTTCCAAAGGAGAGCCATTTCCTTAATTTTTGTTTCCTTACATGTGTATTCTTGTGTTAAATAGCCAGGGATGGATGTGACACATCCCCCAGCTAAGTGACAGGAAAGTCATGTTCCAGCATCTTCCCATGGTCCCATGTTACAGTAAGAATCACATAAATATATTTTAAGTCCTACCCTGCTGTAGTATAGCCAATTTCCTACTTAAATAATTCCATTTTGATTGTGGGAAATGCAGTAATTTCCTCTTAAAAGGACAATGCTTATAAAATCTAAAACTATTATAAAACAATTAACAAACTCTTGTTGCTTGTAGACTGAGGCTGCCACAAGGAATCTCACACCTGGCTGTGATACACCAGTAGGAATCTGTGCCCTTTGAGGCTCCAAAAGGCAGAGAACTGTATTTCTGGTCTATTGGCATTATTTTTGATGGGAACCTACAGTTGTCTGTCAAACACTTTACAAAACTTCTTCAAACCCACAGCTAATTGGAAATAAATTTATTTAATCCTATCACCTGGCACCACAATTCAGCTACATTTTGAGTCATACAACTTGTATAGTGTAAAGCAGATTCAATATCCACATTTGAAAATGAAGTGATACTGCAAAGTTTCAGAATAAAGAGTATTTGATTACTTTAAAGTGTTTAACTACACAGCTCTGAGAGACTGATAATTCTTTTAATTAGTTTCTAGTCCTAACAAAGGATGTGTAATCTTTGATCATCATTTAAGCTCTTTAAACAGTTATATAATACTCTAATTATGAATGAAATCAAAAAGGCTTTTATCCCTTACTAAAGTGACCTATAAGTACTTATCATCTTTCTGCATTTCACATGTAATGTTACAAAACCAACAGGAAAGTTCCCTTGCTTCTTTCAAACCTATAAAAAGAGAATTTCAGCCATTTTATGACTGAAAAAACCAGCTTTCTGTAAACACTGTAACTGACCAGGAGGAGAAGATATACCTTAAAAACATGCCAGAATATTCAGTGCCTCAAAGCACATAAACCACATACCAAAACCATCAAAAATCAAAAAACTCCAAGACACATGTCCTGCAATACCAGATGTACACTTTAAATAGAATTTTAACAAACTGTGTCTCATTGTTAAAATTAAGATTTAATCCTGGAGAGCCTACAGCTTGTAGGTGTAACCAAAATTCCCATTTTGGTACAGCAACACTGGATCAGTGGGGTCCCAACCATGCAAATATGGTGAACTATGGAATACTTCAAAAGTCCTGTCACATTTGCTCATAAGTTGCCAACAACACCTGCTTCACCTCCAGTCACAGCTTCACTGGCAATGAAACTGATTGGATAAAATGGGAAAATCCCCACATGGATCTGAAGGAGGGACTATGAAGAATACAGAGGAGGAAGTCTGATATGCCACCTTAAAAAATGAAACTTTTGCAGGACCACCTGACTTCTCCAGAACTAATCCATTCTAAATGTCTTTATTTTTATCACTGGAATTTTTTACAACCTCCACTAGGCAAAGCCAGCCCAAATGAGGCCATACAAGTCACCCTCTTCCTTTTGTTAGTCCTTCATTTGTTGCAATGTTTTCCTTTAAAGGAAAAACTATTTGGACCAGGGCATGATCATAAACCCTTGTGGGACAAGCCCATATTAGCCCATAGTTTAGTACAGCCAAAATTAATTTGCCAAGCAGAACATCCAGTGGCACACAAGGATGGTCTGCCCAATACAACTCCACTCCACCATGGGGATTTTTTATGCTTATTAACAGGCCTTCTGACAAACCCCAAAGAGATTTGCCTCCAAAGAGGAGTTGCTGCCATTTAGCACAGGAAGTGTTCATAAAATACTGAATTTCTCCAGGTTAAGCTACGTATGGAGCTGCATCCCTACCCAGGAGCTTGGCCAAAGCCACTCAGCAGAGAGACACAGCTGCAATGGCTCAGGGAGCTTTGTTACAGCCCAGAAGCACACAAATTAAACCCATTAGGCTTTAATGCACTCAGCTAACAAAAAAGTGCTGCTTATTTTTGAAAAGTGTTATGGTAAAATCGATCCAGCTGAATGAGACTGAAAATGCAGAGCGTTCCACATTCTTTACTCTTTGGAAACACAGTTTTCTATTATCTTTCCAAATGTGACAGGGAGAGAAGAGGGGGTATTAATATTATAAAGTACAGACAAAACAGCAACTTTCTATTCAACAGATGAGCTCTGTGCTCTCAGTTTCTGCACTTGACTTTCCCTTCACACAGATGAGCATAAAATTTCACAGCACAAGACATAATCATCCACGGGACTGTCGGTACACTCACACCCACTTAGTCCTTATTCCACAATTAACCAGCACATTCCCATGAGAATACAATGGATTCTGTTTCGATACAGCCAATAACAGACCTGCCACCCCTGCAGAGCTGTGGCTCACACAGTCCATAGGGCAGGACACGGCACCATGGGGATGCTGCATCCCACAAACACCATTTTCACCCCAAAGTGGTCTAAAAGAAATATCTCAGAACAAGGAGACACATCAAGCTGGTTTATGGCACTTTAAAGGAACCCAAAAGTATTTCCACCCACTTTGATTTTTTGGGGAGTGGAAGTGGTCTTAGTTATCTGTGCAAAAGGTAAGTCATGATGCCCAAGAGCAGCAAAAACACCTGAAGGGGTGACATAAAGTCAGGGCACCAGCCTGGGAAAATCCTGCCTCTGGCTTCATGGGTTTGTGTTTCACCTCACTGGACAGAGGGAAGGGACCCAAATTAGAGCCTTCTCTCAGGACACCTTTCTAAGGCTGTCCCTTGGTCAGACTCAAAGCTGCTGGCTACCAACCTGCACATGTGGACTAGTGAGTCAGCACACACAGCCCAGAGCCAGCCAAGCCACATGGGCAGCTGCCCACTGAGATTTGCCCGTGTGGAACACTGGGACACATGGGAGGATAATGTGGGAGGCAAATGAGAGTGCTGAAAACACCAAGAGAAAGGGAGAGGTGTTGAAAGATAAGGGTTGTAAATCCATAAATCAGCATTTATTCATCTTAATGGCATGACGACTTGTTGTACTGTGTTTATCTGATTGGCTGGTAACTAAAATGAGGAGATAAACAAAGTGTCTCTGTAGAAAAAGCAGAGCTATGATGGCAATTCATGCCACCACAACAGGGGCAGGCGCCCCTGCACCCCTCTGTGCTGCTGCCTGGGTTGTAAAACCTGAACATTCGGTCCCATTTCTACTCAGGTATGACCTATGCCTTTGCTTTTTCCTTGAATAGCCAAAAGTTCCTTAATTAAAGTTGTATTTTTTATTTATTCCTCCAAGGAGATTACAAACTCATCTCAGTCACTTCACTTTTCCATCACCATCACCGAGAGCGGAAGGAGCAGGAAGGTCCAAGTGAAAGGCATGGGCAGGGCACGGGATCCAACCAGATGAACCAGTGACATCCCCATGGCACATCCCACTCTGGATACCCTAATGGTGTGGTTGGCACAGTTTTGAGCTCAAATGAGGCAAATTCACTTACACTTGCTGAATAACAAGCACCTTGCCTCTGCAAAATACAGAAAGAGTGACAAAGGCAAAGAATTGTCTTAATGAATAGGTTAGACCCTGATTTTATACCCTGTGAACTTGAGTCAAAACAATAAAAACAATGGAAATTTTGAAAAAAATAGTGGAATGTGGTTGTTCAGGTAAGTGGAAGGTGACAGAAAAAGGAAGCCTGGAGTTGTTATTGGACATTTCTTATGTCAAAACACATGAGCTTGACCAGTGAAGAATATGCTCCCTGTCTAGTAATCCCCACAGTCTTTACAGGAGTCCAGCCAAGGCATGGAGAAGAGAAAGGACATTCAAAATTAATAAGAATCGTTCACAATTTCTTTAATAAGTCAGCCTGAAAAGCGGATGTAGTAAAACTTTAATTTATAGCTGTGATTAAAAAGCCTTTAATTGCCTATTTCACAATTTCCTTTCAAATGTTCTTGGGGAAGCACCATAATCTGATTCCACTGAGACTTGTGTGCAAATGTTTAATTCTAGAGCAGAACCTGAACTTTCCACGACCTCTGGAAAATGGTAATTATTTTTTTCTGTGCTTGATTTGTTGAGCTTTGCCTTCTACACTGTGAAGATCAAAAAGGTTGTACTGAGAAGTAAATTTAACAGATGGTCTGCAGCCCGAGGTAATTGTGCAACAGTTCCTCTCTCTCCTGGTCAGCTCAGAGCCCGGTCCCACAGCACTGCAACACGGGGGAGAGCCAGCCCTGATTTCACTCAGCTGGAGCCGTTTTACAAGCGAATTGGAAAATCCAATATCGCCATCTGTTGGATTTCTATGGCGTGGGAGAGTCACAAATACTCTCATCCAGCGAAGGGTTCCCTGGATTTTACACACCACAAATCCAACCTCTGCAGCAGTAAAGCTTTTCCCTCAGGCAGCAAGAGAACATCTCCTGCCTTCAGTTTCTATTGTCTCCTTCAGAAGTGACGAGTCCTCAAAGCTCAGTTTGATTTGTCAAAACGTTGCTTTTTTACAGTAAACCCCATTGGCAGCAAAGCCAACTGGCAGGTTTAGTTAGCTGACTATATTGTGCTGCTGCCTTTAAAATCCTCCCCTTAAACTTGTAAGTCCTTAAAGAGGCAATTTCCACTGAAATTCATGTGTCTTGAAGTTTTGTTCTGTTTTATTTTTCAAAAAGGAGAGGGAAAGCTGTTCAGACAACTCAGGACTAGAGCTTGTTAAAAAAAGCTCCTCTTCCTTTGCCTGAAAGTTTCCAGGCATAACATGTATTCTTCAAGTGGAAACTCTTCCCACTTGGTCCTCATTTCTAAAATAATTTCCCTCTTCTGCAAAACACATGAGTTTAACAACAACATCATCAATAATAATAATATTTGACAGAATGCTGAGTTTTGGCAACACGGACTGTTACATGGTTCAGTCCATGGGCCTTACGTTGGCTCTACCTTATGGATCTTCTGCTCTAAATAGTAATATTTAAGAATGTCTACACTGCAAAACTCAGGTGCACAACCTCCTGAGTCTCTCGCTGTTTGAATCCAAGGGGTTTGTTCCATCTACTGGCAAAATTTAAATCTCCATTCACGGCCTGATTTGAAACAGAGACATTGATGCTCGTGGGTTTCAAGTCACAAATTCTCTTCGTTTAATCAGTATTCCATCCTTAAATGGCTAATTTGATCTCCATTTTTTGGTTCTCATGTTCTTCCTTAGCGCCTCCAGCTTCCAGGCCCGTGTATCCTTCCTCCCTGTGTGTCCCTCCTCCCTGAGCATCCCTGGCTGTCCCCGTGTGTTTAAGGACCACACATGGCCCATCCCGGGTGTGCCACCTCCGGCACCCTCGAGCTTCCTTTATCGGAGCCTCCCCGAGCCGGCCCAGAGAAATTCAGAGATCAAACCGACACGAGTCTGTACAAAGAAACCGAACCACGTGTTATCGCTAATTAAAAACACGGGAAAGTTTTATCGTTTCCAACACCCTGCCATGCGCTCCCCTCCCGGCCCGCCCCACCCGCACTACAATCCCCGGCAGCCCCCGCGCGTCGCCCCCTCGCCCATTGGCTGTGACGACCGGAAGCGGCTCCAGCGGGCGCAGGGGGCGGGGCGGCCGCCGGAAGCCGGAAGCGCGGCCGGCGCAGGTGAGTCCC
>JAOXXN010000191.1:834058-855867 GCA_026770055.1 Myrmophylax atrothorax | reverse complement strand
AAGATGTGAAAAAGGGGTTTTTTGGTGACTCCAACCTTAAATTGAAATTCAAACCCTTGAATGCAGGATACAGCAGTAGCTTCCCAAAACTGCAGGGGGAAGCAGATGACTGCTAATGAACGACTTAGAAATGGTATTTTGAAGCTGAAAAATATATTCCTTATGTGTTTAAATTCCTTATTTCTGTACCCCATTTGAACTCCAGTAATTTTAAATTCACAGCTTCTTGGTGACCTTCCAGAAGGGAGTGTGAGGTGCAGGTGTGCATTGGCACTGTGTAAAGAGAGCAGAGAGCACAGTTTGCTGCTCCTGCCAGAACTGGAGCCAAGAATAGTTCCCTGGCAAAGGTAAATCAATGGATCAAACAAAATGCATAGGAACAGCCAGAGGAAAGATGGTTGGAATCATTACAAACTGAGGGTGTTTGTCCTTCAGCTCCCTCTGGCTTTGAAGGGTTTCACTTCCAGCCCTTCCATTGTAGTGGATATTTCCCATCCAAACAGGGAAAACGTGTTGGTTGCTTTCTTTGCTGATAGCAGAATAATGCTTTAAATGCCTTTATTTTTAACCCTGGCAGAGTAGCTGAGGTGTGATGGCCTTTCTTTGGAATTGTACTTTATTGTCAGGAAGCCAAGCTGTCCTTTTCCATGGCTTCAGACCTTTCTTCAGGACCTCTGGCTTGCCAGGCAGGTTAGTGTTAACATACTAATTTCAACAAAAAATAGTGGCTGCTACTTGGAATTTGTCATCTTTGTGTTAATATAATTTGAAAAAAACCCAAAACAACAAAACCTTAAGATTTTGCTGACTTGGAATAGCAGAAAATCATCGGATGGACTGGAAATTGGGGAAGTTGTGCCTGACCCCAATGTTGTCCATGAGCAGCCGCAGGGAAGGGAGTAGGGAGATGGCTTTTCCTTAGGCAGAGCATTCCAGGAGTTCAGGCTGACCTACTTCCCTGCTGAGGAAAGGGCAGCCTGCCCTGCAGCTACTGAAATGTTCCCCTGAAAAACGAGTGGGTGGGGACACCGAAGTGACATTGTGCAAAATTTGTCCCAGGGACAAGTCACTTGCAATTTTTTCCCTCCGGACTGATGTGATCGCAGCAAACTGATGACCAGTCACTCTGCAGTTGTCCCTGGAAGCTGGAAATGGAACATCCTGAGTGAAGAGTTCTGTCTTCTCACAGGGGTTTGGTTGGTTGGGGGTTTTACCCTGAATTTAAATAGAAGGCAAGTTCTCCCCGGCAGTCCTTTCAGCTTAAATGTAAATTCAGTAGAATAGTTGAGTTTGTGCCGTTTTGTGTTAGGATTTTCTGTAAAAGAAATGTATATATGGAGGAGTAAATAATGTATTCATTTCACAATCACACAGCCTGCTTTTGAGGGCAGTGCCTTTAGGATGTGAGGGGCTGATACATTTTTAATGCTTTTACATTTTGTGGAAAAGCCGGAGGAATTTGCTTTTGTATTTTGCTTATTGGTCACTCACTTTAATGCAAACCCAGAGTGGGGCATGAGGTATCCCATAGGCTTCACCTTTTTAAAAAATACTTTGAAAACTCAGACAATTTGGAACTGAAACCCTTTAATACAGGGATATCTTGAAAATGCTGGTCAGGCTCTAACAGCAATACAGGTTTGAGCCAGGACTGCATTGCTGCTTTGCAGGGGGCTGAGTAAATTGCAAAACCATAGACAGTGCTCTTAAAAATGCTGTTTTGTTTCTTTGTTGTTGTTCCTTTTACTCTTTTTTTTAAAATACAAAGCTTATTCTTCTGAAGCTTTTTTGCTGCAAATCACTGTTTATAATATAGAGTGAAAATTTAGTATTTTGTAATAATTTCAATAAAATGAAATAAAATATTGATAATCCAGGTAAAACTTTTCATCCAGTATTCCTTGATTTTAGGGCTTCTGCCTCAGGAATAGTGTGACCATGCTGCAATTCTGTTTATAAAAAGAGAGTCTTCAATTCTCGTAGAGCTGTAACTCAACCCTCAGCGGCAGAGAATCAGCTGATGGCACTGAAAGGCCACTTCTAAATAGGTCATGAGCAATGAAGTCAGTAGGGCTTGTGTTTCAGGCATTTCTTTTCTTGAATGAGGGTTGGCTATGGAGATCTTTCCAGTAGGATCATCATCTCCAGACCTGTTCTGTGCCGGGATCTGGCTGCTTTGTTCACTGGTATGAAAATGTTGTGCCAACTTTCAGTTTGTGTGCTTTGAAGATGTTTTCAAAAGCCCTTTCTGTGGAGGCCCAGCTGTGTGTGACACTGACTTTGCTGGAGCTGTTCTGTCCTCTGAAAATTGATGTGTAGCAGTTCCATATTCCCTGTGCTGAACAGCAGAGTCCTGCATGTACACAAAGATTCTGTGATTTTAATGCGGCCTGAGCCTGAAATGTTGAATTTGTGTGCTCATATTTAGAAAGCTCATGGACATTGGGACATTGTGGAAGGGTTTGGGTGGGTTTGTCAGCCCACCCTGAGGAAAGCCAGTTTCTAAATAGTGGCACATGTTTTGTCTGCCCTATGTTTTGTTTTGTTTTGTTTTGTTTTTTTAATGTGAGGAGCAATGAATATTAGAAAACATTTAAGGGGCAATAGGAACACATTTCATGATCTGGGTATGGAAAGAGTGAGATGAGATTTTGGTGTGTGATTTTGTGTGTCCCAACTGAGTGCTCTTCCACTGAGCCTGCTCTGCAGAGCATTATGAGCTGTTATTACCAAGATGGTGACAATGGTCAGGTGAATTGATTCCCCAAACCAATACAAGCAGGAGGAGAGCAGCTCTGGTTCTGCATTGTTTGTCAGCTCCTTGGCAGAGCTGTGAGTGGTGCAGTGCTCCACAGACAGGACTATATTTAGCTGTTTCCAAGGAGATGTTCTGTGCGATATTGATAATTGCATTAATCCTTGATTCACACAATCTGCAGGAAAGGAAACTGCTCCTTTCCCTAGTGTTGGCTTTTTAATTGCTCGATGATCTGTAATTTACAGACACCTTGATTTAAGTCCTTTGTGTGTTGGGAGGAAAATCAGTGGTCAAATGATCGGTTTTCTACCACAGAAATGACTCACGAGCATGAGCATCGCTGTTTGATGTCCCTGTCTCTTACACTGCTTTGTTTTCACTGGTGTGAGGACTGTGTGCCTGTGAAACACTCCCACTGTCAGTGGGTTGAAGGGATGGCTCAGTGACATCCTGTGTTTTCTGTGTCAAAGGCAAAGAGCCCCCATGTCAACTCCACTTGTGCCAAGATATTCATGGTTGAAAACACAACTCTGCTCAGCATGTGCAGTTCTCACTGTACAGCAGAACAATCCTCCTGTCTCTGGTTCTGATGGTTCAGCCACTCTGCATAAGAAATCTTTTCAGGGCAGTATCAGCCATGGACCTTTTCTAATGCAGAGAGTTCAACATGCTTTTTACATCCCTGAAAGTAACTGGGAATTGCTGAGGTGGAATTATTTCAAGCAAAACTTTACATTTAAAATATATTCTACATAGTTGGCCTGCAGTGATTGAATTAAATTCACTTGGAAAGGAGAAGCAAATGCTAACAGATTGGTTTAAAACACATAGTTCACTGTGGATGCTCTTGGTGCACACTGGTGTCCATGAACTGGAGCTTTTTAATTGCCTTGTTGTTACACTCCAGTGTTTCATGGATATATAAAGTAAATCATGTCACAGTGGCTACAAGCAAGCAATCTTGGTACTAAAAATTCTTCAGGTTATGTTTTATTCTGATTTCCATTCATACTTTATTTGGAACTGCAGCTGACCTACTTGTTCATTTCAATTAAATACTTTGAGACATTGTCTTTTCTTTTGTAGAGAAGGAGAAAGGAGAGCACAATGCTGAAGGAGAAAGGAAATGAGCAGTTCAAGAAAGGAGGTGGGTTGATAATCTTTTAATACTGTATGGATGTCAGAGAATCTTGGATTAATAGTCAGCCATCATGGAGATGTTGCAGAAAACCCATAGGAAGACTTCCCACCTATCCTTGTTCAATTTTATCACATAATTCATTTATCATCCAGCTCTAGAGAAGAAATACCAGACCTCCTTTTAAATTGTTTAAATCATCAAGACGTGGATTACTAAAGCAGGATTCCCACAAAAGGCTGTGTTTAATCCAAGAACATGGTACAGAAATGCCTTCCAAGTGCTGGGGTTTCTTTTACTGATCAGAAAAGGCTTCCCCTGGGCTCTGAGTTTGGCTAATTTGTGTGCTTAGAAATGGTGCAGGACTGGGGCTCTGTAGCTCTCCCATGCCTTTGTACATTGCTTTTTATTAAAAAGCATAAAGGGGGAAGTGGTTCTGACACCAGCCTCTCATTTAATGTTCTGGTGGGTGGAGGATTCATGAAGAATCCAGGAAATGCAGATTCCTACTTTCCTCAGTCATCAGGGACACGACCAAGGAACTGGTGTACCCTGATAACCAGACAGTGTCCTTCCTGCTGAGGGTCTCTTACTGTGTGCTGAGAGAACAGGATTCCTGGGGAATGAGTTACCAATCCCAGGAAGCATCAGAGAGGCAGAAGGAAACTGCCCAGCCCAGGAAAGCCACAAGCCTGCAGTGCTGGCTGAGTCATCTTGTGAAGGCTCATCCACAGCCTTTGCTTGATAAATTCTTTGGCAGATCTTTTCAGTGTGCTTGTCCCTGCCAAAGCATTTCCTCATCACAAACACTCAGCCTTTGAAGCACCTGTGTGGCAGTAAAATAGCCCTGCAGCTGCTTTGAACAGGTACCAGTGCAGTGACATGTTTGAGCACACACTTCCCTTTGGATCAAGGATACACTTCATCTGAGGAGATTCTGCCTGTGAGGCTGGTACTCAAATAGAAGGAAACAATTTCAGGGCTGGGAATTACATACCCATCATGCTGCACTTGTCACATTGAGTTCAGGACTGTATTTCTGCTTTTATAAGGGTGTGAATTTTAAAGTAATTGTGTTTGATCTATGTACTACTTAGTAATGTGCTTAGAGATCAGCTACTGATTCTGGTTTAATACTGTATCATATAGGGAGAAATGTTTCCAAAGAAATCTCAGCCATGTGGTTTATGGATTTGACATAAATGGTCTGGTTTGGGTTTGTTTGTTTTTTTCTGTTGCATCTGCAGATTATGGAGAGGCAGAAGACTCTTACACAAAGGCTCTGCAGATTTGCCCAGCCTGCTTCCAGAAGGATAGGGCTGTTCTGTTTTCAAACAGAGCTGCAGCAAAAATGAAACAGGTGAGTGTTCTTTTTATTCTGTGTGGCACTGTATTGTTTCTATGACAAGTGCAATAATGAAATGATTAGGGGTGCAGAAAGGAGGGCAAAGGATAAAGCTGTTTGCAGGATTTGCTCAGTCTGTTCTGCTTCCAGCAGAATTCCTGGTACATGTGGTTTTACTGAGGATGAATACAAACCTGGAAGTTGCACTTGGAACAGAAAAATAGCACAGGAACTCCTGTTTTCAGTTTCTGCTTCTGCAAAGGGAACTTCCATGCACTGTTCCTCCGGGACTGAGATGTTGCTCTGTTTAGAAATGTACCTTGCAGCCATACTTAGGCATAAATAAATAAATTCTTACTCAGCAGAGAATACTTCTGATTTGCTGTTGGGATACTGAACTGTTTGAGCAGGCAAGAAAAATTACAATAAAATCTGTATTAACAGATGCTGGTGTATCTTTCAAATATGAAAGCTGGAAACTGCAAAACCTCTTCATGATCCAGATGGTAACTATTTGTACCCATGGGAAGGTAATCCAGTAGTCCCCAAAGGAGCCCAAGATGATACAAGAACTGTGCATAAACTTGTGTATCTCACCAGTACAGATCAGTGGAACCTGACAGACCATCACATTGCTCTGAAAATCAATTCATATAATTAATAATTCCCCATAAGTTTGTTCTTCCCTACCTGCCTGCTGCTCCCGTTCTATCTTGTGAGGCAGCTGCTGTTCGTGGAGGAGAAAATATTGAGAGCAGAAAGATTCCAACTACTTAGATCAACAGTACCAGTTCAGAACAATCTGATTTTTGTTAAAAAAGCCTTTTAGTTTAGATGAAAACAGGATCCTTGATTACACAAACATCTCTGCCCCTTGGATGCCACACAAAGCTGCTTCTTTGCAATGTAAATAATCTGTTTCCCAAGAATCCCAGAATCATTTAGGTTGGAAAAGACCTCCATGACCATCAAGTCCAACTTGTGACCGATGCCCACCTTGTCCCCCAGACCAGAGCACTGGGTGCCACATCCAGTGGTTCCCTGAGCTCTTCCAGGGTGGGGACTCCACCATAATCATGAAGAAATATGGCTTAAATCTAACAAAACTGTTGTGTTCTTTCTAGGACAAGACAGAAGCTGCCCTGAGTGACTGCACCAAAGGTACCACTTTTTTCTCTGTGCACTGCACTTGTGCCAGATCTTTCCTGCATAAATTATGCCATTTAGTGCCTTACTGCAGAGCTGTAATTTTGGGCATAAGAGTCTTTAAAGAATTTAATGGAAAGCTGTGATGGAAGACACCTGATTTGTATTATCTCTTTTGTAAAATGCCTATCAAACTTTTCCCATCTGGAATAATTCTCTAATACCAATAATGCTGCTCTTTGTACTTCTTTTAAATAGGAAAGTCTTTTTACTATGGAAACTGTTTCTTTACACCTACTATTTTAAACCCACTTCCACCTGCCATTCTCTGCCAAGTCTTGGTTTAATCCCAGACTCCAAAGAACTGTGAGGCCTTACAGAGTTACAAGCATTATCAAGTCCCTTTTCTGCACAGCTTTTGCTTTGTCACAAGGGCTTGTGCTCTCCCGTTCTTGCCCTGCATAGTTTTCTCTCTTCACCTTCTGGTGGAATAATCTCAGCTGTGCTTTGCTTTATTGCTTCCACCCACTCACCCACACTGAATATTTGTTAAACTCCCCATGACAGCTGGGGAAAAAAAGCCCAAATTACCAATCAGAAAACTAATCCAGTGGCTCAGTGCCAGTACTGCTTGTACAGTAAATAGGAATTTGTACATGCTAAAAGTACTCTTGAAGGTACCAAAGCCCATCTGGCCTTTGTCACTGGGGGGCTTTGGTGGTGGTGCAGTTTGAAAAACACTTCTAATTTTGTAGTGGCTGAAAGGGAATCAATCTGCTCTGCAGCAGAGAGACTTAAACTGCCAGTGCCTGACACTCCCCAGGGACTTACAGACTGCAGTGCAACACTTGGAGCACAGCAGAGCAATTCACACTAACCTGCACTTGCTGACTGTAGCACTGCCTTTGTCCTTCCAGAGGAAATAACCTAAAATATTTAGGTAGATAATCCTGGCTTTAATTGTCCCTAGAACCATTTTAATGGGTTAGTAATTATAAAATGGACAGACCTTTCATACTCCCTCTCTCTGTGATGAAAAATCTTTCATACTCCCTCTTTTTTGTGATGAAAAAGGGATGAAGGAATTCTTGAGGAATTACCATTTGGAGGTTACTGTTAAGTTTAGCATTCAGTCTGAACTGCTACTGCAAACAGCCATGGCTGCCAAGGGAATGAGGAGAGGGAAAGCTTAAATTCAGTTAGGATGCCCCTCTGCTGACTTGCAGAGCTAAAATAACTCTGGATTCCCAATTTTGACAGTTTGATACTAAATTCAGAAGAGCACCAGTAATTCTTCTGGAGTTTGTCTCAACTTGAATTGAGATAAGCATGGAAATGCTGCCTTTCCCTGCCATGTGTATCTTTAACTTCAGCTGTGATCTAATAATAAACACTTTTTAAATACACAGAAGCTGAAATATCTTACAGGTCCTTAAACTTTCTGAAACATCTCTGAGAATCTCTGCAGATAACATAGTATTGCAAATAAATATTTGTGCATTATAAATCACTTCCATCTGTGACAGATTATGGACATTAAATGAAATGTGATCATTTGCATAAGACTTTCCCAGGCAGCTGTTTGCCTTTCTGAATTCTGACTTAGCTTTTAAGCTCTGCTGGATTCTGAGTTACTTAAGAATTTAATACACACTTAACTCATTTGAGGGGTGTAGAAATTACTGTGCTTTGGTTTTGTTTTTCAGCTGTGGAATTAGACCCTCACTATATTAGAGCTTTGCTGAGGAGAGCAGAACTATATGAAAAAACAGAAAAACTAGATGAAGCTCTGGAAGATTATAAGGCAGTCCTAGAAAAAGACCCATCAGTTCATCAAGCCAGAGAAGCTTGCATGGTAAGCCCTTTGTACTTTGGCCTAGCTTTAGACCTAATTTTGACTTCTTTTCCTGTTCTAAATATTCAATGCTGTTTGTTTAAGCAGCTGCCTATGCAGTGGTATAACTTTTTTCCAAGTTTTAAAGAGTAGTGGTTTTCTCACCTGATTTCACATAAGATTGAATGATCCACCACAAAGTCCATGACAAGTCTCAGCTCCACAAAGCAGAATCCTTTGTAAAATGAACGAAAGTAAATGTGTATTCTGAGCTCTGAGCATCTAATGACCTGTTGAGCTGCTGAACAGCTCACACACCCTTTCCAATTCTTTGATCAAGGCTGTTAATTGTATTTCTGCATGTGCTAGAACAGGTTGCCTGAACCTGCTGCATTTTAGTGCCATCATTTCAATACAGATCTGCAGTTTGGAGGTCAGAACAGAGGCTCCCTGTAATGCAGCCGTTGCTGGCTGGTTCATTTGTGACAGTCTGTTTCAGAGGAATTATTTTTCTGACTGGTTAAAATGCAGTCAAATGCCTTTATGGCATGATTAGGGTTAGGGTTAGGGTTTGATGATTTGATCATATAATTTTGAGAACGGCAAAAAGACAGGATTCTCTCAGTCTGTATGTCTGTATCTACTTTAAAATGTTGGTATTTTGATTCTTGTTTTAGCTGTTTTCCCTTCTTATTCTCTGCTGTGCCTTCTGTGTGTATTGGGAAGTTTGAATTATTTTCCTAATGGTGACTGAAGTCTGCTATTAAACTTCAAAACCTCACCCTTTTCCTGCAGCAAAATGCATGTGGTGGCTGCAAAGAGCCTCTTCTGATGCAGCTGCTCAATTCTAATGTAAAAAACTGCACAGCTCAGTCCAGTGTCCACTTTCACCACTTTCAATCAAATTACAAATACTTCAGAATTAAACATTTCCTGTGAAATCTTGGCTATATCTCTGTAAGTTAAGGAGGTGCTTTAAAAAGCTTCCTTGGCCTTTAGGATGTGTCAGCTTGGATGAAAAAAAGATAAACCCCTGGCACTTCCTGAAACCCCAGCCTAACATGTAAATAATCCCTCCTCAGTGGGGATTTGGAGTCACTGCCACAACCTGCTGATTGGAGCTTTAAGTAACTCTTTGTGCAAAGCACCAGCAGGAAGTGATTTTTCCAGTGATATTTAGTGTGGTTAACACTCAGTGTGGGAATAGTTCTGGATGTGACAGGCTCAGAGTGGCTTTTCACAGGGGCAGCAAGAAGGGAAGTCTGTTTCCTGCAAACTTCTCTTACAGGCTGCTGGTCTGGCTTTTGGAAAGAAGGCTCTGGTGAAAGGACAGATGTGGCAGAGGTGCAGCCATGCAGGTGTGGTTTTGAAGGAACACGTGCTGATGAAAGGCAGGCACTCTAAAAAGTGCTGGGGTTGTAATTGTTTATCCAAGTGGAAGCTGCAGGGGAATGGTTTGTGGGCACCAGAGAGCCTGGGAAGAGCTGAGCATCTTCTGCATGGAAAACATCAGCCAAACTATTCCTTACTTCAGTAAATGTTAAAAAAACAATAATAAAGATAAATAGGTGCATTTTGAAAATGTAATTCTTAGTTAGGCACCCAAATCTGGGACAATACTTGATTTTATTTATAGCTGGTTAAATTTTTAAAAGGCATAATTATTTTAGTTCAGCTTTGCATCAGTGAACCTGCAATGGATTCTACCCCAGAAAGAAAAAAAGTAATTTGCATAACCTGCAAATTCATCTCTAAACCACTTTCAGTGTGTTGTTACAAAAATATTTTTGAAAGGCTTAATTGTTTTAACTCTCTAATTGAGAAAATAAATCATTAGCAGTGAGTCTCCCCCCCTCCTCCCCATACTGTGGTGCTCTAAGTGACAGATTAGAAACAGTCTTTATGGCATATTAGGCAAGAAATCTTGCCTGAAATGATTTCCTTTGGGACTGGATCAGTTGCACTGATGGCAGAAAAATATTCTGCTTAACTGTGTAACTCCTGCTGTTGGTAAGGGTGTGATTGCACAAACCAGCTGAGCTGACCTACAAACCTCTGCTGCCTGCAGGGCCGTGCAGGGCCTTGCCCTGTGCCAGGGCTGGAGCTGCTCGAGGCTGAACAGGCTCCCCAGGGCAGTGGGCACAGCCCCAGGGCTGCCACAGCTCAGGGAGCGTTTGGACACCGATCTCAGGGACAGGGTGGGATTGCTGGAGTGTCCTGTGCAGGGCCAGGAGTTGGACTTGATCCCTGTGGGTCCCTTCCAGCTCAGGATTTTCTGTGATTCTCAGTCTGCCCCTCGGCAATGGCTGGATCTGTTTAGGCTGGTTGGAACCCCCTGACAGTGCAGACACTGCCCTTTATACCTCAAGCAAAACCATCATTTTCTCTCAGTGACTGTGCCTCTGATAATCTCACAAAAGAGCCCTTGCTCAGTCCCCAGTGAATCATAAATGCTGCTGTTCCTCCTGGCCATCTTCCAGGAATGTTTTGGGACAATCAGTCATTTATTTTTTGTGGCTGAAGTGCAGAGTTTGACTGTTACATGTACCTTCTGCTCCTTGACCTCATTTTTCCAGGCAGAGGCTTTGGCCTTACATGTGGTGCAGAACACTTTGTACAAATTGCCCTCACTTTACACTGCAGTGGGATTTAGGATGTTCTGCCCCGAGTTGGTCCCTCTCCTTGTCAAGTTTCAGGGGAGAATGGATATATTGAGGCTGAAGCTTAAAACTCCCCCTTGAAAAATTGTTAAGGAAATCCTGACAGTTCTACACTTCTTAAAATAGTCATCATAAATCTCTAAATTTCATAATAAACCAGTTTCAGCTGCAATGTGGACTCCACATATGTGGTTGATGCATCTGACAAGCAGGAGCTTTGCTTTACTGGAAGGTAAAATGCCTCTGCTTTGCAGAAATACCACAGCAGATTTTCCATGCATCAAGAGAACCTGCCAATTTGCCCCATTCACTGTTAGAGCAAATCTTCCTCTTTTCTGTACCTAGAAATGATTTCACATACTGCTTTAGGGAGCATCATGATCTTGTTAAATGACACTTTAAAAATATTAAATACACAGTAGTTCTTTGCTGTGATTCCTGATTTGGTACCTGCTCTGGTATTTCAGCTGTTCATACTTGAGGAGTGCAGTGCTGGTGTTGTGATTTAAATCCTGGTCTTGCCACTCCACAAACTAAATGCTTTGAAATTATCATGTTTCATGGTCAAATAATCCCTATTGCTGCTTTCCCAGAAAGTTTAATTGTATGGACTCAATGTTCAGGTTCTGTTTTTAAGAGGTTTCCAAGCACTGTGTGAATTTTTAGCTTCCACAGTTTTGGAGGGATTGGCAGGGCAGATAAACTGCTTTCCCAAAAGAAGCTGCACTTGGAGATAAGTATCACAGACACCAGGTAAACAGGTATCCACGGGCACATACAAATATTCCAGAGTGAGAAATGTATCCTGGATATGTGTATGAAAATTGCAGTGGCTCACCCTACAGCATTATTGAAAGGATGGCTCTGATTCCAGCTTTTCTCTGTCTCCACAGCGATTGCCAAGACAAATTGAAGAGAGGAATGAAAAATTAAAGAAAGAAATGTTGGGTAAGTAGCATGGACATGTAACTTCCATAGTAATCTTCATAGTCTACTAGAAAAAAAATGCATGAATAGAACCTCTTGTATAAAATTTAACGAGGGTAAATCTTAATGGAAATATTTGTTCTGTGTTAAACAAAACTCCTGATTTCTTTGTAGTTCTCAATAGCTTGGTTTCACCCACAGTAAGTGCTGGCCAAATAATTCTCCCATAAAGAAAGTTACATTTAAAGAAAGAATACTTAAGACCTTCTAAAACAATTTCATATTGATACATGTAAAAGCTGGGAAAAATGATTTGAGACAGACCAACTGCTCTGCCCTTTTTTCCCTCCAATAAACCTTCAAAGCAAACATTCCCGTGAAAGGGATAAACCAGGGGTTTCACCAAACCTTTAAGTCAAAGAAGTCACCCAGCTGTAATAACTGAGGGTGTTTGACCTTGGGTCTGAAGAAATAAATGTGGTCTTTTCTGTGGCACTTGCAAGCCACAGACCTCCAAGTCTTCATGTTTACCTTGATTTATACAGTATTTCATTACTGTTTGTTTGGAGTCTGAATTAGACCTACCCAGTGTTACAAACAGGCCTTGTTAGAGGAGGAGTCACATTTCCTAATGGCACAGTTCATTGTGTCTGACTCTTTACAATTCTATACCAAAGGACTTCTTTGTAGAAAAGATAATTTTATTAATACAACTCATCTGAATGTCCATGCCCCATCACCAAGTTGTATGATATTGTTTGGATAACACCTTAACTGGACTGATGGATTTCAAAAGGATTACTTATATGAGAGTGCCCAAGCAAGGCTGGGTTTCCTGTGTAACATTGAGTATAAATCAAATCTATATACACATAACAGAACTATTAAATGGTTAAATTAACATTTTTGAAGGGAACCTCTTGCCAAACAAAGGCTGCTGTCAACACTGTCTCCAGTCTCCTCATTAACAGGTTAGTTAATTCTTACAGGTTCAGGCATCCTTGTGCTTTTTCAAGTGAGTTATTTTTATATAAACTTTTCATTTTCACTGTTTAGAAAAGTCACACAGAAGAGCAATGGCGAGTGACAGTGTGAGAGGGGCTGTACCTGCCCTGGTTCAGAAATAGCTCCCAGTGGCTCTCTGCTCATTCTGGGCGTGACAGGCAGGAGGTGAAATGCTGTTCTGAGTAGGCTTGGAGGGTTTGTGATGGCAAGGGGAAGGCAGGGGCTTGCTGTTCTGCAGAGAATCAGGTTAAATAAACTCAGCCTGTCTAACTCTGGCACTGATTCTTAATATATTTGGGAAGAAGAGACTGTTTCAAGGGCCTGTGTTGAAGCTGATATTTTTCTGTAATTTCTTTTCTTGCTCTGCAGATTCTGATTTGCTTTTGCTTTGTACCTGCTCTGACCTGGCAAAGTGTCAGGGAGGCTTTCTGGGGCTTTACAGGATCAGGTTCTGTGTCCACCATTGTACTTGAAACAAGCCATAAATAAGGTTTATAGTGCTCTAAATAAATGAGAAATGCAGAAAATCTCCAGAAGGATCAGACCCATTTGTAGGACATGGGATGGGTTTCAGCACAAAATAATATGAAAATTTGTGATCTTTTTTGAACTCTAAAGGGCCTCACTAATCACAAGGGATTTTACTGAAACTGTAAATTCAAACCTAGTTCTATACTGCTATTTTTTGCCTGGATTTCAGACTAGATATGATCTTTTTTAAAAGGGTTAATACTTTAAAAGTGACAGGTTCACAGAACTGAACTGGTCCTTTGGGAACCAGTTCAGAATATTTATATTTGGGTTCTTGAGAAAGAAATCCCTTTTTAAGGATGTTACAAACATACAAGGAGTTACAAACAGCCTGGAGAACCAGACTAAGAGTGTGCAGTACAACATAAAACCTTGTGTTCATCCACACCCTTTGTGTGTGACAGGGTTCATTAAATTGTCACCTGTATTGCTGAATTATATGGTGTCAGTGGGGCAGGTGATTTTATATTCTTAGCACTGCTTGTGGTCACCAATGTAACACAGACTGAGGGGGTTTCTGTAACAGTCTCTGAATAGAACATTGGAAATTGTCAGGAATATGGACAGCTCATTTTCTTACGTGTTTTAAGATTCTCTATATCTTGTAGTTAAGAGAGACAGCAGTGATGTCATGGATCTATCCATGGAGACGTGGGAAGGAAATACTTCCCAAGGTTTACAAACTGCTGCTGTTCTGTCTGAGGTCAGGGAAAAACCGTTCCAGCGAATAAGAGGGTTTGGAGCAGAGTTCTGGAAGGAATGGAAGAGGACAAACTTGATGTAGTGTGCTGGTTACAAGATTCCTTTGGATGGTTTTCGTTGTACAATGTATTTGTTTTGAGCTGTTTCTCTTTAGGACCTTTGTTAATGCTGTTTCCCAAGGGGTCCTGTGTCAGGATGGACAATGGCTTGTGGCACTGTCAGGAGATGGGCTGAGGGTTCAATAGTGCCAGGTACATTCTTGCCTTCTCACAGGGCCAGCACAGGTGTGTGGGTTGTATTCCAGATACTGTGGTTCCAGGAGGGCAAATCAGATGCATCCTAATAGTTCCAGGCTAGACCTGCTCCAGGAGCACTGACACTAAACTGAAATGACCAAAAAAGTCCTTAGAAAGAACGTCCCAGTTCATGCTTTGGCTCCTTTGAACTCTGAGTATTGAATTGACCCTTGTCTTAGTCAATGAATCAGCCAGTGCTGGTTTTGCAAAGCTTTTATTCTTTCACTAAAACAAATGCTGGGGTACCCGACTAACTCCCACTGTCCTGAAAACTGGAGCTGTGTATAAACAAACCAAAATAAATGGAGTGCATCTTCCTCCTTCCCTCCCTCCTCAAGTGTGTTTCCTGTTTTCCAGTGCTACAGCTCGTTAGCACATAGTTTGTCAGGGGTTGAAACCACTTCTGAAGTGATTGTGTGTAAGTAAGTCAGAGCACACATTCTTGGCTGGATTTTCCTTCCTGACTACCTAAGGAGGAATTCTTGTGTGCAAGTGCTGCTGCATGTGACTGATGAAGTCGATGTCTCTAGAAAATTCCTATTTTGTGGCCAAACCAAGTCCATTTGAGCAGCGTGTTCTGCAAGGAAGGATTTTACTTCTCCAAAGCTGACGTCTGTATTAAGTTATTTTCAAGTTTTCCACTCAGCCTTTGCAGGTCAGTTCACTTGCCACTGAAGTTTGCTCAGGATGAAGTGACCTCTGAGTTTCACATCAAAGAAAGCTTAACTTGGAGCACACTTGGGAAGTGCTTTGAAATCCACCTGCATCTTTCCCTTTATGCTCTCATAGCATGAGCATCCTCTGCCTCAGTGACTGTCCAAGGATGTGAACATACAGTGACCATTTTCTGTCTTCTTTTGTATTTCTCTTCTGACCTCAAAGCCAGTGATTTCCAGCTCTTGTGCAACAAGCAAGTCTTGTTTAGAGAAACTGTAATTATTGTGATAACCGGACCACTCCCCTGGGAGAGGGAATGAGGAGAGGGGAAGTTTGGAATAGTTTTAGGAGCTTGGGGGCTGACAGTGATACAGCTCTGCACAGCCACAGGGGGAGCCAAGGATAGTGGATACAAACCCCTGGGATGGAACATGCCCATTATGTGTAACCCATCATATACACAGAGTTCATCAAATAGAGTTTAAAACTGGAGGTACAAATGAGTGCCTTGCAGAAAACAGGGAATGTACTGGATTTTCAGTGTATTACTGGGAAGGCTCTCAGAGCACATTACCTGGACCTTCCTGACAAAAAGAGATTTTCTAGCTACCTGAGATCAGCAGATATTTATTAGGCTTCATGTTTTCTGGGGTTTTTTAGGCTACTGAAGGTTGTGTTGTATTTGCAATTAAGCTGCTAAACCCCAATACTGTATATAGTAGGTTACTTTAAATAGTTAAACCAGAGCTGTTACAGTTTCCTACAGTTCAGTCCCCAGCATTTAGGGAAAGATTCACCCTTGCTCTTTTAATTGCTTTAAAAATGTTGGTAACACAGAAAGTTACACAGAGAGGAGACCTCATCAGGAAATCTTTTATCCAAAAAAATCTTAACACAAACAATAAGTATCCTTCCAACTTCCAAACACCACATTAACACCAGCAACTAAACTACAATTATTGCCAGAAAGACTGAATAGTGATCAATTTTGGCTGTTGCATCCTAATGTAAATTGTGAGGAATCTTTTCCTGCATTTGCCTTTTTCCATGAAGTATTAAATTGCAGTTTAGGTGAGTGATGAATCACAGGCTTCTGAGGTCTAAGTTGATTTTTACCTGTTAAATTTTCTTGTTAACCCCTGAATATTGCTTTGTTGGAGAAACTTAACATGCTGGAATTGCAGGTGAAAAGTAGACATGGTCTCTCTAAATTAAAAAGAACAAAATTTATGGAAATAAGGTCCCAAGAGAGGAGAGTGTGACCCTGCTTGGGGACAAGAGTGTGTGATGGCTGGGAACTCTCTGCAGCTGAGTTCAAGCCCCACGTGCCTTCCTTCCCCCAAGCACAGGCTCTGTGCTCAGAGAGCTTTTCTTAACTACAGATCCTAATTTAGGGATGAAAGGAGGTGGGGGAGGAGGAAACAGTGCTTGCCTACAATGCTGGGTTTATGTGTGCCAGGACAGCAGGAGCAGCTCTGGGCTGGTGTTCCCGGAAAAGCCAAGGCTTTCTTCTGCCTCATTAACAATTTATATTCAGTGCGGCTGCCCCAGAGCCATTGCTGTCTGTGGAATGAAGTGATAGAACAGGAACGTGACCTGTGACTGTGTTGTTTGAATTATTCAGTCGCAGTGAGATGAAGAATAAAGTCCTAAATCTATCCTATGGTCCTGGTTCTCCCAGAGAGCTGCCCCAGCTGCAGGATCCCGAGGCATCTGGGCTGTTTATTGGCTCTGGAGTGCCTGGAAAGAGCGTGGTGCTCCCTGCAATTAGAAAAGGCCTTTCACAGTTTCCTGACCCAGCAAACCAGCTGCAGGGCCTGGGGCACTCCAGCCCTGCCAGACTGTCAGGATTCTCCCCACACACAGAGTCACTTCTCACCCCAAACCTGAAGCTCAACAATGACCAAATATTTGTTCAGAAGTACAACAGCACCTATTCCTGTCACACACAGAGCCAGGGTAGGCTTCAACTTGTCCAGACTTCTCCTGTTTGTTCTTTGGGAAGTCAATCTACAGTTCATTCAAGCCAGGAGGAAAATAATGTTTTCCTTGGAAAGTGGACCATCTTCTCCCTTTCTCTTGTCATGCCAAGGGCTTGGTCAGCCTGTGTTCAGGCAACAATGGAGTTGTTACTTCTGCTTCTTGTTTCATTTCATCTGTTCTATCATTTCTATATATGTTTTGTTGTCCTTCCCTTTTATAGGTGTAGCAACATTCATTTTCTAGAGTCAGAAAGCCTGTACAATACATATATATTGAAGTCTTCACATTTTATTAACTGTCATATGCTGTGGATATTTAACAGTGATTTCTAATTCCTGTTAAGAGCCTAAATATTAACAAAAATGCAGAAATTTCCACAACATTTACCTGAAATTAATAGATAAATCAGTAGAGCTGGACTGTAGTTGAGCAAAATTCAGTGGCAGGTTTCCCTCTGCTCAGCTCTCACTGTGTTCTCTTGGCTTTTCATTGCAGGCAAACTGAAGGATCTTGGGAATTTGGTTCTCCGCCCCTTTGGCCTGTCAACAGAAAACTTCCAGATTAAACAGGATTCATCAACTGGCTCGTACTCCATCAATTTTGTCCAAAACCCAAACAACAACAGATAACATGGATTCAGTCTGGCTCTGCCCATCTCCTTGCACATCCCAGGTGACAGGATCCCAAACACCCTTCACCCTCCCAGGGGAAGATGAGACTGAGTATATTAATTTTCCTGCTTGTGAAATTCTTTGCAATGTGGATGTAAAGCAAGTCATTTGACTTCTCGTAGTGATAACTGTGTCCAGTGTGTGATTTATTATTTTTTTAAATACTTTGTCCCTTCCCATACGGTGTTTGGTTCATCCAACAGGGAGGTTCCTTGTTTTGGTCCACTGAGTGCTGGCAACAAAACTGTAGGATGCAGTTCAGGTGAATCCACCTCACCCACCTGAGGCCAGGAACAAAGGCTGCTGGTATCCTGGGAATTAGGGAATCCACTCAGCAGGTGGGTGTGACTGACAGCACCACGGCCACAAGCTCTGGGATCTTTGTAATAAAGGCTTGGTGGTGGTTTGGTTTGTGAGGTTCTTGCCTTGTTTGAGTCTTTCTCATGATGGTTTTGTTGTTAAAAGTGCTTCCTGCCACCCCCAAATAATACACTCGCAAGATATTAATTGGAAACATTTGATTTTTGGCCTTGCTTAGAGCAATATTGATAATTTAACCTCAGGCCACCCTCACAGCACAGTTTGTATACTTGTTATTAATTTTTCTGAAGGCAAAAATAAATTTTGTGCCTCTTTAGGTCTACACATGGTACCATAAAATTAAATTTGCTTGTGTGAGATTCATTCATGTTGCAGATCTCCCCACTGGCAAACATGAGTTGATTGCAAAAGGTCTTCACAGTATCCTGGACCTTGAGGAGTTTCAAATATTTATAGAATGAGATCCCTTTGAGGTCCCTCCCAACCCAAACCAGTCTGTGATTTGTAAGTGGGTTCTGCTGAGGTGGTTTGTTCAGATTTTGGAGAAGGTGCCTTTTGTAATTCCTGCTTCCTGGGTTTCATCAGTGCTGAAGTGTTTACATTGGAGGCAGATTCTTCAGTTGTCTCCATGCAGGTTTCAATACGTGATTTAATTAAATAATTAGCAGTGGCTGTCTTGGCTATTGGGTGTCATCTTGAATTCATTTCAGGAAGTCTCTCTGTGTGTTTGAAATCCTTTCACTTACAAGCCTGAAAGGAGAAGCCTTTCCAGCTATGGTGGGTTTGGTGCTTTATTGTCATTTTTGTTTCTGCAGCTCTGGAGGTTTTTTTTTAATTGTTTAACTCTGTCCTGCTGCATTTTTAGTTTACTACCTGTTTATGAACCCCCTCAAGTCTGCAGTGAGTATTAAGTCTGTGTGAATTAAAATGTCACTGTCGGAAGAGGAGAGAAGCCCTAATTGGCAGCAGGGCCTGTGCAGCTCCAACATATTCTGCATAATTAAAATGTCACTTAAGTAAATAACAACCACAGGCCTCTGGGATTTCCCTGTGCTGCATCTGACACTGAGACTAACTGGAGTAAAGTTTCTGTGCAAGGCTGAATTTCCTGCATTGCTGAAGTTGGGGCAAATGGTTTGGTGTGTGCATGGGAGGTTTTCAATAAAGATTTTGCCCCTCAGAGCTGCTGGAGAGGGGGTTGCCAGGCAGAGGCTGAGCTGGCCCAGGCCTGTGCAGGGCCAGGGGAGCTGATCAGCTGTGGAACCCCTCTGCTGCCTCAGCTGAGCTCTTCAGCTTCAGGGAAGGCTTAGATGCTTGGCATTAGTATAAATGTTAATAATCTTCCCTAAAACTTGGACTGCTACAGAGCAAAGGTGTCCAAGCTGCTGCAGTGGAGCTGGGCTGGGCTGAAACTCCTACGCCTGACTTATGCCCAGACTGAGGCACTCAGGGATGCGGGAATGAACTTCTCTCAAGCTCCTGGTGCAGCAGAGCTGGGCGGGGGGTCAGTTTCTGCTTCCCCCAGAATGGGAAAGCAGCTGGCCCTGGAGGCAACTCAGCCCTGGGCTTTGCCAGGTACCAGCCCAGTCCTGCATCACTGACTGAGCAGGGCAAGTCTGGGCACTGGGCTTCACCCCCCTGCAACATCTGTGCACACCTTTGGAACAAACAAAAATGGAACCACTTTGGAACTACTCTGCATGTTCCAAATTTTCTGTATCTCATTGCTATGACCAGTGAATTTCTATCTTTACCCACACTGTGTGCAGCTGTTACTCACCCCTCTGTGGTTGCTGTGCAAAGTTACAGGTTGGCTTTTGGCAACCTCCTGCTTCTCTTACAAACGAGTTCAGTGACAGATTCTGTTCCTTCTGTCCTGTTCCTGCTTCATCTCTTTAAAGGGCTGGAGGGCTGCAAATATCCCTTCTTGGCTGGATGCTGGGTAACTTCTGGAAAATAAAAGCACAACAAAACTTTTGAAATTCCTACCTGCTGTGCAAACACATCCTCAAATCAGCACACCTTCCCTGCCTGATGCGTCTGTAGTTTTCCAATGAAGGGAAGAGCAAACAAAGCAGGATTGCAGCTGATTTGCCTCCACACTTGTGTTTGTAGTTTAATTGGATTGTATGAAAGAGTCACAGGGAATTGCGCACATGGTTACTGAGGGCTGAAACCCACAGGTCATCCCTTGCTCAGTGCCCCTCTCCAGCTGGACCAGAAACCTCTGGCATGTGTTATCTGCCACCACAGCAAGTTCTCCTCTAGGTAAAATTCCAGTTCATTGCCTGCAAGTCCCTTTGCATTGTCCAAATCCTGAACAAGTGCATGTATTTTGCCTTTTAAGGCTTTTTTTCTATGTCTAAACTAGTCCTCACTGCTGCCCCCAGTAAGATAACTGGTACTTCCTCCTGGTGCCACTGGCCAGAACTCCAGTGCAGTGCCAGGGAGTTGTGAGTCACACATGTTAGACTTACAACCTCTAACAGGAAAAAAAAAACATTTTATGAAACACAATCTTTTAAATATAAGTGCTCTTAAACCAACAAGTCCCTTGCTCATTTGTTCCAACAGTTACTCATCCTCACTGTAACCAGCATGTGCCTCTTTTCCACTTGGAGTTGTCCGTGCTCAGCTCCCGCCTTTGTTCCTTTTTCCTTTGCCTGCCAAATACACAACCTTTTAGTACCTGGGCTGTTCCCCCTGAATGTGTGACTAGAGACTTGTTGGTCTTGTCTTGGAGCTGAAGATACAGGGCTGGGTTAAGAGTCTCCCTACAAAGAACCGTCTCCAGGATTTCTGTAACAGTTGTGGCTCAGACCTTCCATTTTTGACATCAGAACTGACACTGGGATTTGCCTCCCTTCTGCTTTATGCATGTTTAGACCTCAGAGAATCCCAAAATGGTTTGGGTTGGAAGGGACACTGAGACCATCCAGTGCCATCTCCTGCCATGGGCAGGGACACCTTCTACTAGGCCAGGTTGCTCCAAGCCCTGTCCAGCCTGGCCTTGGACAGCTGATTCTGGACTCAGAGTCCCAAGGCCTGCCCTCAAGAGGAGCTGAACACCTGCAGTTCCCTCAATCTCACCAAAGATGTGGGGGATTCAGCATATCTTAAAGGATTAAAAGGCCACTCCCTAGGATTTTAGGATCTGTCTCCCATAACACCAGCCCCAAGGGAGGCAGCAGAAGCCCAGAGTCCAGAACTTGGGAAGAGGCCTGGGACAGACACAGCTGATGCCCTCCTGCCCAGTGGGATCCAAAATCCCCCTCAGCTCATAGCGTTGGGATGTTTAGGACTTGACAGAGCACCAAGCTTTGAAGCCAAATCCTTCCCCCCTGATTAGCACATTTCAGCACAAAACTTCCAGGAGCTCTCCCTACCTCTGATTAGCACAGACACAGCCGGGGAGAAAGGAGAAGCTGTTGGCCACCAGCTCCTAGGCTTTAATTAGCTGTGATATTCCCACGGGATTACTGCACCAGCCAAACTCTGCTGCAGCCAAGAACCAATTATATCCAAGTGCCTCCTCTCTTTACAGTGGGTAAAGATGCGTTGGGGCACATTTAATGTGCAGCATTAACACGTTCATTCACAAGCTTTCCCTGTTTGGAAGAATCCCAGCATTTTCTTGTTCACCACCTTCATTCTTTCACACCTGTGCAAGGCTGTGGCTGTTGGGGAGTCGCTGCTGTCAGGGGCCCTGGGCTGCCAAGGCACGGGGAGTTGTGGCATTAAGGCAGAGTCATCACTGCCCACCCTGACAAAGACTAAAGGTCCTACATCAACTGAAAACTAAAATAAACCACTTCTTTCCAGATTCTGCATGTTC
>JAOXXN010000191.1:797791-833958 GCA_026770055.1 Myrmophylax atrothorax | reverse complement strand
GGAATCCCCCAGGCAGAAACCATCTGCAGCTCCAGCCTGGAGTCCCCAGAACTGTTTCTCACCTACTGGTTCTGGAGAAGACCATTTACAAATCCAGTATTCCCTAAATGGACACAGCAGAAACAGATTTGCCATTCCAGCCTGGGTGGGAGCAGAGCTCTGTTCTTGGCTCCCAGGACTGCCTGCCAGGCATCCATCAGCTCTGGGCAGTGACTGAGTGCTGGTCCCTGGGGGCACGAGTGGCCCCCCCCAGCCACAGCAAATGAGACTGGCAGGATCCAGGCATGAGCTGCGCCTGTTCTCTGGTATAAGGGCACACTGGCCACAGGGTTTGTCTGTTTCTGACTCTGGTGTGTGACCTGAGCCTGTCCCTGACAGAGCCCTGAGTGCGGTTGGTGCTCCTGAGCAACACCCTTCCTGCACACGCATCAGGGAAGAGGGAGGTCAGGAAGGGGGATGAAGAGGGGGGAAAGATTGTTATCTAGGCTGGGCGGTGGCTGCTGGAATAGCTTCCTAAATGTATTCCTGAGTGCTGCTGGCGAGTGCCCGACAATGCAGCAGGTCCCTGGAGAGGCAGGGGGGCTGGAAGCTCAGCTCACCTAATTGCATTTGTCATATTTCCATGAGCTCCTTTGGCTGTGACGCTCCATTGAGGGCATTTCTCTGCCTGAGGAAGGAAGAATTGCAGTATTTGAGAACTTTGGGAAGGAGGAGGCTGGAAGCTCAAAGATTTACTGCCTAAGGCTCCAGCCCTGACCGCCCTGGAAGCGACAGTTCTCACTGTGCCCCAGTGTATGTTTGTGTCCCTGCTCCAAGCTGGAAAGCAGCTGAGGCCATGGAACCTGCAGCCAGCAGCAAGGTTTCTAAGCAAGATGCAACTGATGGCTCCTGAATCGATTTTGCAGTGTTAATGCAGAGGGGTGTGAGTCTGGCCACCCCAGTCCTGCTCCCACAGCTCATCCCCAGTGTTGTCTCTTTAAAGGCAAACAGAGCAAAGTGAGTGAATCACAGAAGGGCTACCCACATCAACCTGAGCAGTATTAGTATTTCTGGGATCTCATCCTTGGCATGGTCCAGTATCACCCCTGTACACTCTGGAGCCCCCAGCCCCTTCCTCTGACAGCTCAGAGCCTTCAGTGCCTGGCTGAGCCCTCCAGGAGACACAGCCTCACTTTAAATATTTAATGACTAAGACAACCACACTTGGAAATTCCATTCCGTAAGCTCAGCTGAAAATCTGGAATTCAAAATTAGAACTACCCTTCCTGGGCTTGGAATATTTATCCCAAATTCAGCACAAGCCAAACACACCTGCAGGGCTGTCCAGTGGAGCACCCACAGCTTGTGCTCCAGACCAGCAAGAGAGGAAGAACAAACACCACGGAAGAAAAGCAGGACCAGAACCATAAAAACCAGGTATGGAATGTGAATAAAACCCACTGTATGAACCAGCAAACATGACCCTTTTCCTACAGCCACCCTGCACTCCCTTGTGGAATGTGTGGCTGCCACAGTCCCTCCCAGCACCGACAGGGAGAACAACAAATCCACTGCAGTGACTTGAGTGAGGACATGGGAGGAAGAGAAACGATGGCAGTGAGTGGTGGTTGATGCCAAGGCCACGTGCATGGGGCTGGTTTCTGCCCCAGCCCCTTGGTGCGCTTGGCATTGGCACTGCTTCACTTGGAGTAGAGGGATGGGCTCTTCCCAGAACCCTCTGGATCTCTGAGCACCAGGGATGCTCCTCACAGTGCTCAAACACAGCTCACAGTTCACAGCCAGGGGCATTCCCAGCTTTCCATGAAGTCCCAAAGCAGCAGGGCTGCCACATGCAAACCTTGGCAGCCCTGGAGGACACTTGAGCAGGGAGATGATCCCAGGGAGCACAGAGGGAATGGGATGAGAGAGTCCCTCCTGTGATTCCCTGAACCACAGCCGAGGCCTTGGGCCCGACAGCTGCACACAGAACGAGCGTGACACAGCCTGAGGTCACACCTCTGTGACTGATCCACGACTTCCTTCACTAACGGGCCTGTTGGCCTCTTCCCACAATATCTAACTCTGTGCTGATCCCTCACACTTCAGCTGGGAATCTCTCCAAACCTCCCGCACCAGAGCTGCTCCAGGCACTTTTGCCCTCATTAAGTGCCACCCTTTTGATGCTTCAGGGCAGCAGCAAACCCCATCACGGGCACTGTGCAGGCTTGGCTTCGCCTCTGAGGGCTGGGGCAGCTTCATCCTTTTGCCACCGAACCACTGGAGTGCAGATTAATGCACAGAGTAATTGCAGAGCCTGCCCAGCCTCTCACGGGCTGCCCAGCAAAGGCAGCAGCTCCAAGCGCTGCTGCCAACACCGTGTCACAAAGGAAAAGCCATTAGCGAGCAATTACATTGCAGCAGGATCTCCCCTCCTAATGAGGATCACCAATTCAAGGGGAACTGCTGCAAGAATGAATGAATAATGAGAGAAAGGGGATGGGAGTTTCTGTAGTCCCGACAGAATAAGAAACCACCCTGTGAAAAAAAAGAAAAACATATGCTGGAGCTCTGCTTCTACTACAGCCAGATGTGGGTGTTGCCACAGTTACAGGAGGCACCAGCTGCTTCCAAGAGCATCCCAGACGCCCGGGCCGAGCCAAGTCCCTCCAGGCAGTGTCCACCTACACCAGCACTTCACTCCAGGAGTTAATTTGATTTGGGGGGAAAATTTCTCACCAGCAACAAGTCACTGCAACAAAACACTTCCCAGCAGGGTCAGTGCCTCTTGGTCACCCACAGCTCCTGGAGGGCCACAAAGAAATTGCTTCCTTGAAATAAGAATGTCCTAGAAACCAAGTTTACTCGAGCAGCACATTTTTTGTTTAGGCCAGGAGCTCAAATCAAACTAGTTTGTCTTTCTTTACAGCAACAAAAATGCAAGTGGAAAAAACATGTATAAATGCTGCCTTCTGTTTAATGGGAGAGTGGAATTCTACAGGCTGCTATTTCATAGATTCATGGAATCATTAAGATTAGAAAAGACCTTTAAGTCATCAAGTTCCACATCACATTTTGAAGAAATACTTGCTGGCGTGGCCCTCCTTGGCCACAGTGCCGAGATGGAGCTCTGGAACAGGAACCACCTGCTCCAGCACTCCCTGATCCAGGGCAGCATGGCAAGGAAACACAGCCCAGGGCAAGGCAATGCCTCCCTGGATGGAGAAATACTCTGTTACACTTACCTGAGAAGGCCAGACTTGTCTGAAACAGAGTAATCTGTAAACCAGATGAAGGACCACGTGCGCCGCAGCAGGAACCCCTTCCCACGCCATCCCCCTCCTCCTCCACCTGGGACTGGGACCTGGGGCTGCATCTCAGCCACAACCACAGGACAGAGCTAGCAGGGCTTCTTTGGATCTGTCTTTACCACATAAAATCATCTTTTCTTGCTCCACCTGGCTGAGCATGGCTTGGGATCTTTCAGCCACTGCAGCCAAAGGAGACCTGTCCACATGATGCACTTCCAGCAGGGACCAGCAACCTCTGTTTAATCATTGTTTAATCCACAAAAACCACTTATAACATAAATCAAAGGCTTTGGGGTCAAAGGCTAATAAAGCAAGAAAGTTAAGACATTAAAACATTATTTCCCTTCAAAAGAGCACTGAAAAAAAATCAAGGCTTTATTTGAATAAATGTTACACAACATTCTTTATCATTTACTTCTCAGCAAACCTTAAACGGTGAATCATATTTTCCTCATTCAAGTCTACAAAATGAAAGAGGCATAGTGACCATTCAATATACAGACAAGAAGGTAGCATGGAGCAAAGCTTAAATATTAAGCAACTAAAGCAAAAAAGTGAAAAGCAATACATTACTGTAACTCTCTATCATTAGAATATCCCTGACAATTTCACTTCCAAATGAAAATCTGTTTTCAAAGCAATGGCTGCGATTCTTGCTGTGAAAACCAACACAAACACATCAGCTACCTTGTCTGTTTGATGCTATTTCTATATACCCATATTCTCCAATGCAGACCTGCATCTCTCTCAAATGAATTTCTTCTATCTCAGCTGCTGTGCACAAGAGCTCCCGGAGGGGAGGGAATGAGAGCCCTGGTGAGATCAGGTGTCACACAGACAGGCACTACTGGCTTCCACTTACAACATCAATCACTTCTCCATCCAATGTGCAATAACCCTGCTGGGACAGTCCTGGGCCTTTTTCCTGAGCAGAAACTGGTTTGTGCCATGTTTGGTGGCTTCTCTTCTGTTTGGTTTTTGTGGGGGTGGTAAAAATGTACTTGAATAGGCCAAGGCCCCCATTCATTGTCAATCCAATCGGGGTTGGGTCCCTGGAGGTGAAAGGCTGGCACATACCTGGCACCAAATCTCCCCTTTTCTCATGTCACAAGTCCTAATTTTTCAGCTGTAGTCAAATCTCAGGCCTTGAATAGGAACAGACTCCTGATCCTCTTCAATTAGTGAAAAGGAAAAGCACTGTAGGAGAAATATTCATCTTAAATGAAAACCCCAAATTTATAGTTTATGATGAAATGATGGAAAAATTGTACAGTTTGAACCTACTGTACAGCATTATACAACCAGTTCTTACAGAGCAGGGAGTGAGTATCCAATTTCTGGATTTGCAGATGTAGAGTTTACCTCTGAAAAGAAGAAACTGAACCAGCTTGAGGCAGGAGCTGACACACACTGTGTGGATCCCTGCTGGGTCTGCCCAGGACTTGGGTGCCTGTCCCAGCCTCTCACTTCCCCCTCTCCGATTGTTTAACGAGTATAAACCTGTTGCCAATGATAGAGTTGTCCTAACTTCAAATACCATGTGATTAATTCAGGCTCCAGACACAAAGAACCTGTCTTTGTGCTGACCCAGAGGCATCTCAAAAAGGTCTCTCTGGTTTTAAACAATCCAGACAAAGACACTTTATTTTCTCCAACTGAATCAGGATATTAGTAAGGAGGAAAAGACTTGACTTCAAGTCTTTTCATCTCTACAGAAACAAAAATTTGACTTTTAGTAGATTAGGTGCACATTTTCATTTCTTCAAAACAAATATACATTTTCCCAGGTTAAACAACAAATCCCCTCCTCAGAATTTTAAAGAAATGATTCTGCCAAGACAGTGTGCACACAATGGAAATAATTAGTGACAAATAAATTAATATTTAATAACTCCAGATTTCAGCAGCGTGTCCAGCATTCCCACACTCCACTGAAGGAAGTCTTACCCAAGATTTACCCAAGACCTTTGAGGGAGGGGAAAAAAATGGATAAACCCCACTGGGTTTCTTTTTTTGATTTACAGCTTTTCAACGAAGTCAACGCAACTCAGAACAACAACCATCAGAAACACTAATAAAACCTTTGCTCTCTACTAGTTACCTATCTGAAAAATATTTATGTCAAAAGGAAACAAGAACCCATGATCTGAAATAGAAATGCCATCCCATTTAATCACTCTCCAACCATTATTCCCATCCTGTTAATAGGGTAATAAGCTGCTCTCTGCCTTCCAGCCCTTCTCAATGTTATTCCACAATCCTCAATTCCCTAAGTGTTACAACAGCATAACTAAAATGCAACCATATTCACACAGAAGGAGCGTTCCCATAAAACAGAGATCCATGGAGTTTGTGGTCACTGTCCTTTCCATCAGCTCTATGGGAAATGTTGGTCTCAAATAGCAGGACTGTTCATATTTCACAATACAACTGGGTTTGGACATGCTTTGATCACAGATCACAGCTCTGCTAACACCTGCACTAAATACTAACTAAGCCTCAGAGAATGGAAAATTGCAATGCTAAAGTCAAGAATTAAAAGAAAAAAGTTGAAAAATTACAGTCAACTTCCCAGGCAATTGGCTCTGTCACTGGCACCTCTCAAAACATACAAACGTGACTGTCACATTACAAAAAACCCAGTTATCTGCACTGAGTCTTCAAACTAAGAATTCAAGTGGTTCCTTGCATGTAAGTGTCATATAGTCTTTAATAGTTTCATGTGTCAATTATTGCAAAAAAGTTTTATAAAATATTTCCTAACATCTTTTTAAACTTTAAGGAAAATGTACATTAGGTACAGGTGCCCTAACAGGGTGTGATGGGGAGCTTTAACATCTTTACCCCCTTTCCCCTTCAAAAAATGTTTACTACTTGGTGAAGATTTCTGAGGAAAAATAGGACAACTCAGTCTCAGATTTCTTTCAGTCCTGATGAGCTGGTGCTCTTCGTGGCAGTGTAGTGAGGTTCCATAAAAACAGCAGATTAGTGTCTCTGAGCTGAAAAAGGGAGAGAAAGGGAAAATGGTTAAATGTCTTCCAGTACATATTGCAAAAGTAGGTAAAGCAAAATCTGAGGTGGCCAGAAAAGTTACTGGTTCACCTGCTTTGTGCATTGTGTGCAGAAGACAAAAAAATAGATTTACACCATCACCAGACATACACGAGTGAACAAACTCCTCCACTGGCTGGAGTTTGAGGAGGAGCGACCGTACCAGTCTGTGTTCAATCTCACCCCATTTCAGCATCCAGAGAGAATTCCAATTGTGAAGACACTTAAAGGCAGCTCAGGAGGGAGGGAGATTATTTCACCAAATCCATACATTGATATGTAGTTCACAACACAAGGCTAAACCTGACCCTGCAGTGCCCTGCAAGACCCGAGTGCGTGTGGGAGCACTGAAGTATAAACCTGCTGGTAAGTGTTTCTGTTCCATGACTGCTTTATGTTTCCCCATTTAATCCACAGAACTGGGATAAATTATGACAAACCCGATGGGAACAGTCCAAGTACTATGTACTGTCACCACCAGTCAGCCATCACTTCTTACAGTGAGGGTGGTGAGGTCCTGGCACAGGTTGCCCAGAGAAGCTGTTCAAGGCCATGTTGGACAGGGCTTGGAGCAACCTGGGATAGTGGAAGGTGTCCCTGCCCATGGTAGCAGGTGGAATGTGATGGGCTTTAAGGTCCCTCACAGCCTTTGGGAGACAGGGGGATTCTATGAAGATTACATTCCTCAGATACAGTGACTAAAAACCAAGCTGCCTATGAGCAGTCACGTGTCTTGTTCTCCTGGTACTGTGGAGGGATGTTTCTTACCCTGCAGATTTCCCCGAGGGGGAACCACATGGAACGGGGACTGGCAACCCAGAGACCAACAGGGACAAAGAGCAGAGTTCCCACAACAGCTGGAGTGTCCCGGGGTGCTCACAGACTGTGCTGCTGCACTTGCAAAGCTGCCTGTGTCAGCTCAGGATCTGTGTCACTGAATTCCCTGCCCCTTCTCAGTGCAGCTCATTGTCTGTTTTATCAATCAGTCTGTGGGGTGGTTCACTCCACTGTGTAATCCGGGGTTTGTAGGGCAGTGACAGCTTTGCTGTGATGGACAGGGAGCTCACAGCAGCCTGGACTCTGCTTTGAAGCAGTTTCATCCAACTGCTGGAGGCACAATCACAGAATCATTAAGGCTGGAAAAACCTCCAGGATTGTCCAGTCCAAACTGTGCCCGATCCCCACCCAGACCAGAGCACTGAGTGCCACGTCCAGTCATTCCTTGAACACCTCTAGGGATGGGGACTCCACCACCTCCCTGGGCAGCCTCTTCCAATGTCTGACAACCCTTTCCATGAGGAACTTCTTCCTGATGTCCAACCTGAAGCTCCCCTAGTACAGCTTGGGCCATTTCCTCGTGTCCTGTCCTTTGTTCCCTGGGAGCAGAGCCCGACCCCACCCTGGGTCCATCCTCCTCTCAGGGAGTTGTAGAGAGCGAGAAGGTCCCCCCTCACCCCCCTTATATCCAGTCAGCCACTCAGCTCTTCAGCCTCTCCTCACAGGACTGACTCTCCAGACCCTTCCCCATGGAGTCATCACAAGAACAATCCCCAGGAACAGAGGTAAGAACACGTGTGTCAGGACAAGCACTGACAGGACTTACACCTTTCCCTGCCCGTGTCCCACTGAACTCATTTCACGGCCATTTCACTGGGAGCCACCACTGGAATGGGGATTCTGATTGTTAATGTGAAAATTTGTCTCAGTCCCAAGTATTCACTGCTGTCCAAAGAGAAGTGCTGCCTTTGAAACTATTTTGCTTTTCTCTCCAAAGGAAAAGCATAAGGACAACACGCAGCCCAGAAGAGGGAGAAAGGGCAGCCCAGAAAGACAAGGAAAGCAAAAATAGCAGCACATCTGAACACATACTGTGAGGAAAACACAGGTTAAAGCCATGACCCCAAATTTAAATAGTTGCAGTAACATCTATGCAACTTCCTATGGGACTAATGCTGTGTCTGCATCAAACCCATGGAATAGAACACCAACTGCTATTTCACTGCTGCAGATTCCATCTGTAACCAGTGGAGAGGAGTTAAACCAAGCTTCTCTTTCAGATAATGAGCTACTAAAAGCAACCAGAAGTGTTGCATTCTTTTACAACCTTCAGCAGCAGGGCCTCAGCTACGAGGAACACCAAGAGCAGCAACACATTCTTCTGCATACCTGCCTAATTCCCTGAAATATAAATATATAACACAGCATCAAGAATTTCTAAAATGTGGCCAAACGCAGTTTTTTTCATTTAAATGTATCAGAAGAGATTATCCCTAAATCCCTCAACACTTGAAAAATCTCAAGGAAAAAGGTTGGGGTTTTTTTTTGCATTAACTAAACTAAAATTCTTTGAGAAATCCAGTTTGCATGGATTTAGTTCCTTTTCACTAGAGCTATCAATTACCAAAACTGGCACCACATGTTTTAAAATCCTAAACCACTGCTGAGGCACAATTAAAGACTAGTGTTTCCTAAAGCCAAACAAAAATCATACACTTTGCTAAATAAGAAATGATGCAAAATTAGCATTTATGTAAATATTTGCTCAGAATTGCATCTGCTCGCTTTACTGACAAAGCCAGCCCCCTCTTCCCCTTTTTGCACCTGTTCAAAGAAGGCAAGGACAATTCTGTCACCTGAATTGTGCTGTGTGTCTATTACAGAATTCCTTAGTGCTGGTAACTACCTCATGAGCACCAGTTTGTCTTACAAATCATGGACTCACAGCATATGCCTGGCATGTGTAAGGATATCTCCTACTCATATTGCATATTTGACATCAAAACCATCAGTAAACAAACATGAAAACTGACCTAGATCTGTTTTTTTTTAAAAACAACCTAATTTAAAGTTGCTCTGTTATATAAATTCCATCATCCAAGTAGGAGTTTGCACTGGGCCCCTGGCAGGAGGTGCAGTGCAGGTTCCCTGCCTGGGGCAGCTCAGACTCCAACTTGTATTACACCAAGTGTGACTCCTGCAGGACTGGAACCAGGACAGGGCACAATCTTCCTTAGAGGTGTATTTCTACACAGATTCTGTTCTTCCAAAACCAGGACAGCTAATAACAAAACGACAGGGGCAGACAGATGACCTGTTCTCTCCCCCTCCCTGCATTTCGCCTGTTCCTGACAGAGCTTGGGCTGATCCGCTGTTTTTAAAAACCCTGGAATACCAAAAACAGCGCCCAGGGTTTCACTATAACAAATGCAATAAATATTCTAGTGCTTAACTTTAACTCCCTGTCTTATTGCCAGTAATATTTCCTGTTCTAGCTGCAATTCAACAGGAGCGTGTTTCCCTCTGCACCAATCCCACAGGTACTTACACACCTGAATAGCCTCAGTTTCCACAGTTCCCTCTTCCTCCTCTGGACTAAATCACTGGTATAGAAACTGACTTACACTTGTTCAGAATATGCCTGGTCCTGATTTGGGAAACAACATGTCAAATATGTAGCCCAAATAAATCCCAAGGATCTGTTTGTCTTCATATACTGAACGAGCAAAGCCTGAATTTAAACTCACCCCAGGGGATCCTCATTTGTTCCCTGAGCCAACTCCTACCTGCAGACTGTTGTTAACATTATCCCCTCGGGCCATGGCAGGAAGAGGAAATCAAAGATGACACATCCCATCGGCACAGCAGTCACAGTTCCCAGCCCTGGGCAGGTTATTCCGCACACACGACCATCAGAGTGGCCTCGGATGTGCTCAGGTCTCCTGAAGTACAAAAGCCCTGACCTACCAACAACACCCATTTCCAGCCCCTGCTATTCCTACCTTACACCAAGAACACCAATTGCTTTTTCTTGGGGAAAACAAACAGACCTGGATCTGAGTTCCCTTCAGCAATCAGGACTTGGCACTAAGGTGGCCAGTGCTGCTCCAGGGAGTTATCCCGAACTGCCCCATCTGGGAGCAACAACAAAGCTGTGCAGAGAAAAAGTACAGTAATAAGCAAGACACCAACTCCCTGTCACTACAGTCATGCTGGGGAACTGCTTTTTTCCTTGTTCACACAAGGGCAGTTTTGTCACAGTTACATTTAAGAAAAAAAAATCATAAATTAATTTGAATTAAAAGTCTGGATTGGTACCCACATCCCAGGTAATACAGAAGACTGAAATGTGTATCCTAGGAAACTATAACCTGGTATCAGAATCTAACAATTAACCCCCAATAATTAAGAGGTATTTCTGACTTGGGGAGGAATTGCTGCTGCTTGGCAAAAACCACCTACATCATCATGAACAATTCTTGCCACTGAGGTCAGAAACAGATGAGTTCAGACCAGAAGTGCCTGGAAATCCCAGGAGGATGAGCAGGAAAAAAACACCTTACAGGGGGATCTTATTTATCCAAACAGCTACACTATGATTGCACAGACAGGGTGACACTGTGGGAGGGATCTATTTAAATATAAACTTGTCAGAGAGAACAGCATCTCACAGGGTTTAATTGTTTAGTAGGAACCTGCCATTGTAATTGTTAAGGACACGGATCGTAACAGAGGTTCTTTCTCCATTAGGGATTAGGAATAATTTGAGGGTGGATGTAACATCTCCATCTCCCAATCCTGAATCAAATGGATCTTCAGGTAACTTGCAGCTACAGAAGTTTCCAGTGTTACAGACCTCTTCCTGTCCTGATGTTAAACATGGGTGATCCCTGACCACATCAGAAGCTTTGTTAGTTATACTGAACTTTCCTATTTAAACACTCATAGTCGTTTTACCAAATGGATTGTGACACAACACGCTGCCATCTCTCTAAGCATGAGCTCATTCCACTTACCTTCCAGCTCAGTCTGTATCTAGTGTAGTGGTCCCACTGCACTGACTGAATTTCCTGTAGGCATTTACTGGAATACAACTATAAAGAAAAAGATGGACTGAAATAGCCTTTCCCTGATTATCAGTCTCCTCCTTGCCAGAATTCCTCAGCCAAGGAGGCAGCTCTATTTTTTCACTGTACTTCACAGAACAGGCATAAGGACAGATGATAATGCTGAGAAGCAGCTACTGAGATTTACTTTCCAAAATTCATGTTCCTATTCTACTGTGACAACTTAGAGGACACAAATGGGCATCAGTTGCAGGATTTAAGAGAGTTAACCAGAACCAAGCCTGAGGCTAGCAGTGCAAAAAGCAGCCCTTACCCCTTCCTCACTTGTGCTATTCTTAATCCTAATCACGTTTAGAAACTACTTGGAAAAAAATATTTACAACATATTCCGGAAAGTCTTTTCAGCCTTGCACAGACTTGAATCACCCCCATTGAATCCCACTCCTGGGGAGGGAGCTGGTGGCTCTGTAGGTTTCAAACTAAACATCATCAGAGATGATTATCTCATTGAAGTGTTGACATAAAATTATAACTCTAATTAGAAAAGTAACAAATATTTGTTCAATTTCCTGCATGACTGCAGAGATATACAAGCATCTCCCATTGCTTCCAGCTTCACTCCTGAAGCTCTCACACCTTCAAACACTCCTGGAAAGGAAATCTGTCTAAGTTTCAGAGTAACTACTCTCTCCCAAAGCATTTTAACTGAAGCTGAAGATCCTCAGAGGAACAGAACGCTTGTACCAGAAACTCATCACCCCCTGTCACATTTTCCCCCTGAACTGAAAGGCCATACATATTCAACAGCTCCACTGGGGAATTACATTAAGCCAAAAAGGCATCATGTGCAATTTATTCTATTAAGCTGATAGAAAAGTAACAGTCACCCTTTCTACTGCTGTTTGCCTTCTCCAGGCAGAATCACAGCATCAGTCAGGTTGGGAAAGACCTCCAAAATCAGAGTCCAACCTGTGCCCGATCCCCACCCTGTCACCCAGCCCAGAGCACTGAGTGCCATGTCCAATTGTACCTTGAACACCTCCAGGGACTGGGGACTCCACCACCTCCCTGGGCAGTCCCTTCCAACGCCTGACCACCTTTTCCAAGGGGAAATTCTTCCCGATGTCCAACCTGAAGCTTCCCTGGCCCAGCTGGAGGCTGTCTGCACCCATTGCTCAGCTTCCTCACACAGACGCCCTGTCTGGGCACAGGCAGCTCCTGGAGGCAGTTTGGGCAAGTCACTGTAAGTCATTTAAAGATTCACTCCAACTTGGAGCTGTGTCCCAGCTCCAGCAGCAGCATTCCACACCCTGTGGGCAGTGCTGGGAGCACACAGGCACATAAAAGTGGGGGGTTTTTGCAGTTTGCAGTTAACAGCACCACACTTTGTCTAAGCATTCAAGGCTCATCTCACACTGCCAGAGCCACGGTCACAAACTGCAACCAGGCTTTGCCTTAAACCCAGCACTTTACCCACTGCAAACTCTGTTACCTCCAGAGCATTTGCTAACTTGGAGTGAGAGGAAAATCATGGACGAGTATGAAGAGGGTATTTTCAACCTGATGTAACATGGAGTTGTAAATAAAATAATTTGTTTCAACAAATTTATTTATCTTGAGATCTGTTAAGTCTGAAGCAACACAGCATTTTCACTATAAAACTTAAAACTACTTAAAACTGATTAACTACTGACTCTTTAAATGCCTTTCATAAACAGCTCTTTTGAACATAAAACAATCTAAAGAAAGCCCTCTCACACCTATTGCTCCCCCAGTGAACACCTGAGCAAACTGTGCCTATGTAAGCTGTTCTAATTTTATATAAATTAAGAGTACAAAGCTTCCAGGTCTTCTAATAAAAAATAACAATGCAAATATTGATTTTGTCACTACTTGGCTCAGAACAACTAGATTAAAACCAGTTCACTTGAACTTTTAAACCTCAAGGAACTGGTGTATCCATCTGACCCACCTTGCATGGGCTCTCATTCTAAAAAGCAGTTTGGTTTAAAAACAAAATATGGCTCCTTTTCTTAAATAAAGTGTTTCTGTTTGCAGGAGAGAATAGATAGAAGTGAAACAGATTTTATTTTTCCATTTTTTCTTAACATAATGAAATTTATTGTGTGTTTATCACATTCAAAAAGCATTGACCGGTGGAGTTTTTTGGGAACTGTTAGAATGCCAAGGTAAAACTGGTAGATTTGGAAGCTTAATTAACACCTAATGACTGTCACCTTGAGGAAAATTTGAACAGCCATGTGTTTAGACTTTCAACAGTTCTGTGGGCACAACAGAATAATTTAAAAAGGTAAAAAGAAACTGAATGTTTTGGGAAGACCAGATGGTATCATGAACATACGAAATTAAATTAAAAATATTTTAAGGGTTTGATGATTAAATCCTTACCCCCATTTTCATGTCTGTTTAAAATCTGATTTCAGCCTAAGCTTAAATTTTTTACATCTGTCATGACTGCCTACATTGGGCAATTATGGAAAATCCAGGATGAATACTGCTTTGGGATGAACGGTGGGAGACTCTTCAGGAGGCTCTGCAAGGCTGAGGCAGGAGTGGGGTGGAGGCGAGACAGGAATTCACATGGTCAGATAAGGACCAAAACTCAAAGGAAAAAAAATAGTCAATTGCATGAAAGTGCTCCAACACTGAGCAAAAAACATGCAAGCAAAGCTGAGGTGGCAGTGGAGAGTGGGTCTGACTGGGCTGCATAGATGGAAAACTGAAAACGTTTCCCCACTGTTCAAGTGACCTTATCCACAGTCTCTGTCCGAACAGATCAGAGCCAATTAAGGGAGAAATCTGATAAACTTTACAGAAAGCCCTTTACAGAGCTGGTTCTGAAACAAAAGGGACAGATAATTGCTTAAGCTCCAAATTAAGACTGAAGTATACCAATAGTATTTACATCAAGCAGTTATCTTTAAGAATGCATGAAAAAGGACAATTTACTTTTTTAAGGGTGTCCTCTAAATCCGGCATAAAGTACTCTGACATCCTGGATTTGTTTCAAAGCTTTTTGAGAAACACACACAAATAACTGAGATTTAGTCAATTTTATTTACAGTTTGTTTTTTTACATTTCAGAGCATTACACAATTACATATTCTCATTTTCTGACCTGCAAACAGATACCTTAAACGGAAATATTAAAAAAAAAATGAAGTTAGATACATCCAAAATGCAACAATTACACATCTGACAATTCACAAAGTGTAATTTACTAGGATGTATCCTAAGAATTTAGGAACAACCAGTCAGGAGAAAATCTGACCAATTTCAGCAATCGATTATTTACACATTCAAAACAAAGCCTCTCTTAATCTAAACCTCCAGGCAAATGGCCTGAAAGATTTCTTCAGGAAGAAAGACCAGTATGATTCACACCTATGCAGCATTAACAGCCCTTGATCCCAAACACTGAGCGACTCCTCAGCTTTGTCTTAGAGCTACAGGCATCCCTTGACTTCTCAGACCCTGAAGTGATATAGTTGTGCCCCCATGTGCATAGAAAGGTTGAGTGTTCAAGTGGTCACTACAATAAAACCCTATTTAATCTGGTCTTTAAGTCACACGAATTCTTCTTCCTTAAAAATTTCAGCACATCTCTAATGCCATTTAACCCGGCCTGTGTGGATCAGGACACGCCTCCAGATGTTCAAGCTTTGAAGGCTTTTGAACCCATTTGGACTGGCCAGACTAAATCCATTAGAGACTAGTTAAAATAATCTTTAAAGACCATTTAGACAAGGCTTACACTTCTACACGTCCCTGATGGGCCACCTAATAAAACAAAAAAGTCACAGCTACTACTTCCATCCCTTGTGTCAACCCTTTGCCACACAGCAACTAGTTATATACTGGGTAGAAACTACTAAAAAATTCCCTGCAAATCAGCTGCCTTTCAGCTGAGGCTATGGCTCCTATGCATCAGGTGGTTGAGGAGGTTTTTTTTCTCTTTAAAAAAAATTCTCATTTGAAAAATGCTGAAGTCCTCACTTTAGGCTAATTTCGATTGCATGTTCAATTTGCTGAACTGTCAAGAAACCGCTACAAATGGAACGAGTTTAGTATAAAAAGAGCAGTCAACTGAGTGCAACTTCTGACTCGCCAAGTCCTTCATGGTAGTTCCCTAACTATGCTATGGATTTGGTGGAGCCTCCAGGTTTCTTGCCTACCTTACCTTCCTCCAGGTTTCTTGCCTACCTTCCTTGCCATGTTCACGTTTCAAACTGCGTCAGCAGGGCCCGAACCTCGGGGGTGAGCTGCTTGGCAGCCTTGGCCGCCTCTGTGACGGCCTTGCGGTACAGACCCTTTCTCTTCTTATTAAAGCGCAACTGGAAGCTTTCTAAAAAGGGGGAGAGCTGTGCAAGAGCAAGGAAAGATGTAGTAGTGGAGCCGAACCACGAGATCCGAGCCTCCTGCCGCACTAAGAGGCCGTTATCCTTGCGGCTCACCGTTATGGTGAGGATCCGGGCCGGCCACCAAGGGAAGCCATAGATCTTAGCCCAAACAATGTCCCCCACACATACGGTCCTGCCATCTGGTGTGACACATTTAGAGACATTTTTGGAAAAAACTTCTGTTTTCAAGGACTTACTGAGCTTTTTTTCTTCCTTCGAAGAGAAGGAGGAGGAGGAAGGTGCATGCATGCTGCCTGGGGGGAAATCAAAGCTTTCAGTAGAGCTACACTCGGAGTTGGTGGATTTCAAATCATCTGTGCTATCACTACTACAAACTGATGCACTGGAAGAATCAGATTTCTTTTGATTAAGGGTCATGTAAACCGTTATATTGCTTTTGCTGCCTCTCTTGCCCAGTGTCTGGTGTTCATCCTGATCAACAGTTACATGCACTTCACTCGTGACCTCACTGCTGGCCTCTTCGGGGCCTTCTGAGGGGCTCTGATTTTCTGAAGGGGCCTCACCTGCTGAGCGGGTGGAGGAGCAGCGAGACTGGGGCTTAGTTGCCATCTTGCCACTCTGTATTTTCTCAAGTCCTGTCTTGAGAGAAGAGGAATTTTCTTCATTCCGATACCTTTGTGGCTTTAAACGCAATCGGGGTGGGAGGGAACCTGAGCTGGTGTTCTGGAGACACTGTGTGAAGTGGACCTTTGAATGTGCATTTTTGGAAGAGGAGGTTGCACTCTGCTTCTTTTGTGCCTTTTCTTTGGCCATTTTCAAGACTTCCCGAGCTTTTGCATGATCCATGTTTTTGCTCTGGAGAACTTCTTTTGTATTTAACTGCACTTTTGAAGTATTTGCTTGTGCGGAAACTTTAACTACTCTGCTTCTGCCGTGGGCAATACTTGAAACCTTGACCACAGCGTTCCTTTTCTGGCTTTCATTTTGGCTTTTTCCATCCACCTTATGGTCAGTCTTAAGTTTTTTATTCACAGTAGTCACACTCTCGTTTCTTCGTTTTTTACTGTCCTCGTATTTTGAAGAGTCACTTGCATTGCCACCTTTTTTGATTTCCTTTTTTTCTGGAACAACACTGTTTTTGCACTTGTCGCACAAGACCAGCCGGGGCCGCAGCCTGATCGCGTTCATGATCGAAGTGGGCTCCTCCCTGCACATTTTACGCTTGGGCCGCTTGATTTTGCGGGGTGGAGGTTGAGGTATTGACTGGTTATACGTGTCCCTGATAAACAAAGGAGGAGGGTACGGTGCTCCCTCATGAAAGAGGGGAGGTGGTTTAGAAGTCCATAGGCTTTTAGCTATGCTGGGCTCTGATGGCTGCGGGAGGGGGGAGTCGTCAGGGACCGCAGCGTCAGACTCGCACTTCACCGGCGCCTCGTCTTGGAATGGTTTGCTTTGGAGCTGCATGGCTTCGGGTTTGTCCTTGTATTCCCTTTTAGGAAATATGGTCACAGGGATTCCATGGGGTCCAAATCTTAAAGAGAGAAAAAAAATGAAATTAAATGTTTTGAGAGAACTTTTGCTGCGTGTATTACAAAGCACTGGGAAAGCTGTCTGCATTAGGCAGCCGCATTCGGAAGGCAGGGATCCCAGGAAAATTCATATCCAGCCTTTTGGGAAGCTCTGAAAAAGCAGGACACCAAAATGAGTAGAGAACCAGAAACAAACAATTTCACTTATCACTTTCTCTTGTATCAACAAGATGCTTTGAAAATGTAACAAAAATATCCCCTAAACAGCAGTAAAAGAATTAACTTTATACCTTTAGAAAATGCTTATAAAGATACAAACTCATCCCATCAACTCCAAATCTATCCAAGACTATTTTCCATACCAAGCCAACTTTATGGGAAGCCATCTTCAGTGACTTTTACAAAATCCTCCCATTTTTAGCATAGTTTTAAGGATGAATGTTTCAGGTTTAACTGAGACCGCACTGTATAAATCTTTGCATTGAACAGAGAGTGCCATCACTCTTCATCCACCAAAGCTCAGCACTTGGATCATCTGATGCATTACAGCTCAAAACTTGCCAGCCTACTAGTTTTGAGCTTCTCCCAGGAAATTCATCCTTATTTCAACTCAGTACAAACCATTCCTCTCTGTTCTGTGAGCAAACAAGATTTTAAAGCATTCCCTGCTTTTCTCCAGACTAGAATTGCTCCTGCCCCATTGACTCACACAGAACTTCTCTCCCCCCTCATCTCTCTTTTCCAGGTTTTTGTTCTACTGCCTCACAAGCCAAGTCAGCACAATTACCACTGCAGAGACATAAAAAAGCCTGATGGAAAGCTCAGCACGTGACTGACACTATGAAGTCAAAGATGAGAACTGCACCTCACTCTCACTTCCTTCGAGTACCTGCACAATACACAGGCTGAAGCTGAAGAACAGAACAAAGTGGAAAATTTATCTAAGACACAAATCTGCTTTACTAAGACACAAAACCAATCCAGACAATCTCTGGAGGCAGAGTCTGCCTCACAAAAGGTACTGTTTCAAGAGATGAACCAGAATCTCCCACCTCTGTCTACCTACAAATGGCTGAACTGGGGAATCAGAGAACATTCATGGATATTGTCTGGTGCCAGTTATGTACCACACTTCCTGCAAATGGTGGGTCAATACATAAAGGCACGACTAGTCAATACAGTCCACCTGCAGTACAAGACAAATTGGGTAAAAGCCAAGAGACTGTACATTATTTCCAACAGCTCAGTGTGTGGTTCCCCCTCTTTGGCCTCACCCAACAGCAGAATGCATCCATAAACATGCAGGTTTTAGATTATCTCTGTCTCCTTCTTGGAGAATCGAGTTCTCCAAGTTACGCAACTTGGAAGGATTACATGAAAATTTAGGAGAGAAAACAATGGCAGAAAAACTTTCAAATGAAACAGTAAATTATACAGAAGAGAATGAAGACAAAGAACAAGGTAAGAAAATAAGAACTTGTTTTTCTTAAGAGAAACAGCAGGATGAAGACATGAGCTAAACCTGTTCTAGACAAGGCATGACACAGCACCTAATTATTTCAACAGCAAGCACAAGGATTTATTGCATGTACCAGAATCCCAAGCCCTATTTTCACACGTCTGGTTGGTGGACCTTGAAGATAAACGATTCTCATACAACCACAATAATAAATTTTGCTACACCAACTACAGGGTTGAAATAGTAGTGCCATGTGTTCATAGGCTAGACATAAAACTGCAAAAGTATTTGGTTCATCTGCTACAGAGATGAAGGAGGACTTGAAAGGCCACTATACAAAAAAAGGTTAAAAAAAATCCAAGCAACACAATGCAGTTGTACCACGACATTTACTGATCTTCACATCAGCCAATGACTGGTCTGCAGGTCACCTCTGAAGAGAAACCATTTCAGTTACTACAATACTGAGATGACCCACATATTTTGTTTGTTACCTGTTGCATGTTTAAGCACTATAAGGAATTGCCTTGCCTTTATCCTAAAACAAACTAATTTTTTAATATATTGATCCCAAGTCTCGTCTGTCCACATTAATATTACTTTCATCCAGAAAGGTTGTTCTTATAAATATATACTTAATTACTGTTTGCTTAAAAAAAAATCCCTTGGTGCCCAAGTTCCAGTTGCTCCTTGTAGAGCCTCAGTCCTGACTAACAGCGACCTCACCATCACACTCAATGCAAGGATTCACTGACAGGGGATCTCAAATTGAAGTGTTAGAGAAAATAAACTAAGGAATAGGTATTTCAATGCAATTCAAGGCAGCTCTGCAAAGCACTGCACTGCTGCTTGGACTTGTGCAAAATCAGAACCATCTTCCACGCTGCCAGTTCCTCTCCTGTAAAGGTGTCCCAGCACCTTTCCCTTTGAAAATGCACCTCGAGAGGAGATGGTGTAAAAGACTTATCTGTAAGAGGTTCTTCAAGTCAGCAGAGCAATCAGCAGGATGCAATCACATTTCTGTACAGATACCACTGTGATATACATATTCATTGAAGGTATTAATAGCAACAGAGCACCAGGACTTTAAATAAGAGACTAATGGGGCAGACGAGATCAATTCTGGCAGTTCACTGAAACTCACAATGAAAAGAGCTTTCAATTGACCACCATGTGCAGACAGAAATATGGCAAAATGAGGCTTTATTTCCACAGTTTGTCAACTGCAAGTTAATTAACAGGTAGCCATGGCATCTAAAAGCCAGTTTGGGCACCAAACCCAGAAGTCTGTCATTTACAGCCACGTAGTTTTGTATTACAGACATGCAAACTTAGGTACTCAAGGAAACTAAACCCACTTTTTTCATATCTAAATCCTACAGCAGAATTACTACAATGAACACATATTACTATTCAATTTGTATGTAAAATAGCACAGTTAAAGAGTATTTTTAAAGAAATAAACATGAGATAAGGAACAAATCCCATTTAAACCCCTAACTGAATGTACATAAACATCTAAACAATACACCCTAGGGCAAAGTGTTTTTACTTTACTATGTTTAAGTCTTAAGTTCTCCTCTTTTGCCTTCAATGTCTGACTTTTGCTATTAAAAGAAACAGAAATGAAAAAGCACCTTGTTCTGCCAATGAGAGCCAAAGGAGAGAACCCACTCAACCAGCTCAGAACTATTTCCCATTTGTCTGTGGGCACACTGAATTAACACCAATAAACACAGTAACTTCCAGTGTTTACGTGTTAAATGAAGTCTGTTCTAAATGACTATGCTCAAAACTCATCTTCCCCACTGTCAGAACTGCAGCAACCTCCCCTTGCCTATTCCTGCACTGCTCTGGCACTCAGCACCATCCTTGGTGTTCTGCAAAACCCAAGACAAGCAACAACTGAGGCCACTTTTCTGGCATGCATCAAAGCTCCAAGACTGAATGCTGGGAGTGTAATAATATTGTGAATAACGCAGAGCTAAAGATACATATGTCACATATCTAAACTGAGGGTTCAAATTATAACATTCAATGTAATATACAGTCAGATCACAGCTCTTTGAACACAAAGTATTGCAGAACTCCTCAAAATATTCTGTATTCAAAACACACATTATGCAACAATCTATTTTTAATGAAGGATTTACTTGGTGTGATAAAGCACAACATGGAAGACATTGCTTTAGGTGGCAGGCACCTTCCTGAAAAAAGCATTGCCACAAGCCAATCACTCCATGTTTTACTCACCTCCTGAGCAATGCAACCCCAGGGTAAACAGACTAGTGAATGTGTGTCTCACTTAGAGCTCTAAAAACATGGCAAAGGACAGCAGTGTGAGGGACTCTTGGAAACAGTGTAACATAACCAAGAGATGTTGCCTCATCAGCACAAACTCTCAGCACCAAGGAAAATCTGATTAAAGGTATCATGGTTCAAATCAACTGAGGTGTGACAATCCACCCCTAAACACATCAGTGGGAAGCTCCCCCAGGGAAAGACACAAGTTTTCAGCCAGATGTTGTGTCCTGAAATCCAAGCTCTTGTTTCTGGCAGTTTCAAGACAAGAGCAAGGCATGCACAGAACTTCAGCTTCTCACAAAGTGACTCCCAGAAGTCCACGGAGTCAGGATGCTGATGCAAGCTCTGAAAAATTATCCAGAGTGCAGACAGAAGCTCTGAGTTGATAAGGCTGAAGGCAACACACACCTTCCCATCAGAAAGGATTTACAAGTGAATCCACAAAATTTCCTTCATGTTTTTGGTAATCTGAAGTTCTATCAAGAATGTAAAAGTAAACTTCGAAACATAAAATGCTTTGAGTTTCAGCTTTCCACTAACTACCATAATTTTACTGGCACCCCTATAAAGCTGAAGGTCTGTTTAAACTGAAATTATATTTTAATATCTATTGCATTTTAGAGTAGACACTTTGCTGATATATTTGTTGATCTATTTTACAGTATTACACAATTGCAAAACATTATTAGTAAGATAAAATACCTTGAATACACACTTCAAGCTCCTGCACATCCCAGTCAGACCCAAGACACACAGAAGAGAAGGACACCACTGATTAATGGATGAACTTAAAGTCGATTCAGTGCCAAGACTGACAAGACTCATCAGTCCCACAACTGAAAGTAAAAATGAAAGCAGATGCAAAATTTCATCTCTGACCTGTCTCTCAATACCTTGAGCCAAGCCAAGGAACCCTTGGAAAGCCAGGACAAGCCATGCTGCTGGAATACAGAGAGGAACACTCTATTACATTCCAGTGCCACAGAGGACAGCTGCAGACTATGGATACTTTGGGAAAGAAAAGTCTGAGGCACAATCCAGAAGCCAAATTTACCAGGAAGGGCTTCCTGGTTTGAGAAAGGGAAAAGTCCCACTCATGGTCACAGCAGAACGGCCATGTTTGCAGCACTGAGGTGCTTTATAACAATCCCAGCAAAACACCACAAACTAGGCCAGTCTTGTCAGCTACTTCCACTTCCCAAGAAGAAACTGGGAAATGAGAAAGCCTTTCAAAAAAGCATTTCATAAGTAACCACAAATAACAAAGTTTTGGATGTGGACAGAGACATGAGAGACACTTTTCACAGAGAAGCTGAAAAGCTACAAAATCAAAGAAAATGTTGGGTTGAAAGAAACATCACAAAATGACCTGATCCAACACTTCATGGAGAGCCAAGAAGTTCAAGGCCAGGATGGACACGGCTTGGAGTAACCTGGGCTGGTGGAAGGTGTTGCTGGAACAGGATGAGCTTTAAGATCCCTTCCAAGCCCAACCATTGGAGCCTGGAGAAGAGGAGGCTCAGAGGTGACCTCATCACTGTCTGGAACTCCCTGAAGGGAAGTTCTGGCCAGGTAGGGGTTGGTCTCTTCTCCCAGGCACTCAGCAATAGGACAAGGGGGCACGGGCTCAAGCTCTGCCAGGGGAAATTGAAGTTGGAGATCAGAAAGAAATTCTTTGCAGAGAGAGTGCTCAGGCCTTGGAATGGGCTGCCCAGAGAGGGGGTGGATTCACCATCCGTGGAGGTTTTTAACCTGAGCTTGGCCGTGGCACTGAGTGCCATGATCTGGTAAAGGGACTGGAATTGGACCAAGGGTTGGACTTGATGATCTTGGAGGTCTTTTCCAACCCAATCCATTCTATGAAATTGTAGGTGGATATTTGTTTAATTTTGAAGGATACCTGCTAGGGAATCTGCTTGGTGCTTGGACACATCCATCACTGCTTCACAGGACAGCAAGATTTATGGCTTCGGGAACCTTCTTCACAAAGAAATGTTCTCCTAAATACACACAGAGTATACTGGCTGCATCCCAGTTGCAGAATCATCTTACCTGTGGTCTGAGGAGCGTTTGTTGTTTTTAGTAAAGCTGAAGGCAGCACAAGTTGCTTTTGTTGACAAGAGCACTGGCTGTCTAAAGATAGCTAAGACCTTATTTTCCATACAGAAGGGGAAAGAGAGAGTACTGTTTGCTATGTCTTCAAAAGATATTCCAGCTCTACTGGTGAGCTGTCTAGTGGAGATGCAGCCTCTGCCTGTGACTAGGTCATCTTGGTAGAATGTATTTAAATCCTTCCTGAACTTAGTGTAAGGTTCTGCTGCATAGCTGCAGCTTTATTGCCACTGTTGACGAATTGTCTGTCTGGAGTTAGTGGAGAAAACTTGTCAGCAAAGTCATTGTATAGGCCAGGCTATCAAAAACTGTGCCCTGAGTGACTGCTGTAACCCAGCACCATCTGCCTGCCAGAGCACATTGTTTAGGTGTGTGTGCAGTGCTGGAGCAGGTAGCACAAACATACCTTATCAGCGGTCTGCAGTCTCTCTCTCTGGAGGCTTCCCAAAACACACTTTCAGAATAGTCTGTGTTAGAGCTTTTCTGCTGAGCTTCTGTTACTTTCAGCATCCAGGACCATCAGACATGAATTGTTCCTCTTTAGCCATGGTACGGTGTCTTGCCTTGTGCTTGCCTGACACAGGTTTGTCTCGGTTTCTTTTCAGTGTCCTCCCTGAACCAGCTTCATTCATATGAGCAGCTGATCATTTGGGCTCTGCAGTGTTCAGCCTGTAGACAGTCTCTTTTCCTAAGCCAAGCAGAGTAGCAGTATTCTAATCATCATTTCTCTCTGGCGTGTTTGACTGATTGCATGGGAATGCAGGTTAGTGATTTAGTACACCCATATTCAAGCAAACTGTTTACCTTGGTTACCTCTTGCCTCATGTTTTTGTTTGTATGTGGCCTCAGGTGAAAACCAATTGTGCTTCTTGCATCAATGTCAGAGATGCTTATGCTGATATAATTATTGCTTCCTCGCCTACTCCCTGGTGAATTTCCATGAATTTCCACAGAAGTTCCATCTGAGTGTGAGGACAAACTTGTATACTGTGCAGGTGGCTGAGCACTGGAACAGGCTGCCCAGAAAGGTTGTGGTCTCCTCTAGAGATATGCAGAACCCCACCTGGATGTGATCCTGTGCAGCCTGCCCTAAGTGAACCTGCTCTAGCAGTGGGGTTGGAGCAGATGATCTCCTGAGCTCCCTTGCAACCCCAAGCATTCTGTGATTCTGTGATCTGTATCACTGAGAGAGGTGCCAGAGTCCAATAAACCCGGTGATCCTTAAGATACTCTTTATATTGAGAGACTGTCCAACAAACAAAATGCACAAGAGCCACAGTGATAATGCTTACTTGTTCAGAAAATGTTTGAATTCTGTTTAAGTAGAGCAGTTCCATAAATCAAATGTCATTGTTTGTGGCCATGGTTAGAAATCTCTGATTAAAAAGGCTTTTTTTTACCTGTAGTGTTTAACACAGTAGAGGAAAGTATTTACTACCTTAATGCTCATGGGGCTTATCCTCATTTGGTAGTGGCTTGATTGTGGGGCTTAATTTCTAATCTGAAACTTGTTTTGTCATCAGTTGTTGCCAGTAGTGTCGGGTGTAGTAAAAGACAAATTTCAAAATTTCTGAAGTCTGCAGAACCTGAACATCCAAGGAGCTGTTTGGGCAAACTGGCATGAGAAATGGAAGACAGAGGGAATGAGATGTGCATTACATGTTGTTAATGGAAAAGAAAAAATGAATAGGAATATTTCTAGCCAGAGATGGCATTGCAAAGCTTTTGTCTGGCAGAATCTTGTGACTAATGCTGCTAGAAACAATATGCTGCTTTGTATTAAAGCATGACTTTTTCCCCAACAACATGCATGTGATGAAAATGGAAGATACACTGTCTGTGATGTCCAGAGCAGACTTTCCAGCTGAACACCACACGCAGGTCTGCAGGCACTGGGAAGGGGTGATCCCACTGATGGAACAAAAGTAGTGGAGGTTCACCTTACAGATTCTTGTAGTTTGGAGTAGGGGTCTGAGGTGTGCAGAGGAGTGTGCAGTGCTCCCGTGTCCGTACAGGGGCTGGCTCTGATGGAATAGCCTCCCCTCTGCAGCAATGCTTCCCCTCATGCTGTGGCACAGCTTTGTTCCAGAGGCAAAACAGATTAGCATAAGTACAGCCTGCGTCATCAAAACGCTCTCCTGTCTTTTTAGTTGTGGCATTGAGCCCTAATGATGGCAAATGTGGATTTATTTTGAAAGCACAAGGCACTGCACAATTCTTCAACCTTTTTTCTCATAGCATCCTACTGTGGAATACATGTGGAACAAGAGAAAGCCAAGCACGACAAGCTTGAGGCAAGCTGGAGGGATATGTGGACAGTTTGGGAATGGGAGTGTGTAACTGGGCTTTCACAGGATAAATGTGATATGGAAACAGCAGAAAAGCTTTTTTGTTTAAGCTTAGGATTCTTCAAAAAATCTTGCAGCAAAATTCTGCTGGGAGTCCAGAGAAAGACTTAACCATTATTCTCTCGCTGTATCACTCTTTTAGGCCTGTGGGTCTGTTTAAATCTCTGATCTTAATTTCCCTTTATATAAGGTAAAAAAACTGAGTAGGGAGTTCTGAGAATAGTTACAGGAACAGCATGTTCACAGGCTCAGAAGATGGAGGTCACCCAGCCCACTGGAGCGTGTAAAAGCTGCACTTCATGTTGGGTAGCTGGCAGCTGATAAGCCAAGGAGAAACTGCTGGCTAGTGATTCCATTTCTGATAGTGTGTGTGTGTCTAAAGATGGATCAGATTCCAGTTTAGATTAAGGGGAAATGGGTGTGGTAAAGGAGTTAGAACAAGTCTAGCTTTTCTTGAAAACATGTTGTGACACATCTGTGTTGAGATTTAACTGGCAGGAATTGCCACTTTGGGATACTAATGGAAAACCTAAAGATATAGTCTAGAATTCTGCAAAACACTTACAATTCCTCTGCTGCTCTGATGGAGTAAAACGTCATACTGATCCTTGTCTTCTTCAGTTCCAGCAGAGCTACTCCCTTCAGTGGATGCACCGCAGAAAGCGTTTCACAGAAGCAGTTCTGTGAAAAGAATTTCTTGTACTTCTTGCAAAAATTAGGACAAAGTGATTGTGAAAACAACTGAGATGATCCGTGCTGTGCATGTAAGAATTATTATAAAGAGATTATCTGGTTATGGGAGAATGCTTTATTTGGATTATGTAGCTACATAGAATTTATAATCCATGCTTTCTGCAGGAAAAAAAGTTCCCTCACACTGCAGTGGAAAATGTCAGATACCAGCTTTTATTAACTCTAAGGTTCTATATTTGCCACGCTGAATTCTCAAAGATTAATCCCTGAATTTTGGGGGAAGATTTCTTCAGACAGAGACCAACCCTGCATAGAAAGTTTGTCTCGTGAGTTTAACTGGTAGTACACATTAGATCTAGAGGTGCTTCTGCATTGGTTTTTGGAATGGTGGAGGTTGCACTGCCTGCTGCTTGGTTTGTGACTCTGAACTGTGCTTTGTCCAACAGAGGGATGAATTACGTGCACACTTTAGCTCTTTTCAGTGACTGGAACTGTGGTTGTTCAGTCTGCATGTGAGGTGAGGAAAGTTACGTGTGTGTGTGTGTGTGTGTGTGTTGCCAAGGCACCATCCATCTCTTCAACTGTGATCTGGAAACAAGTATTCCATGGTACAGACTCTAATAGTGCCAAAGCTTTCCCTTGAATCAATATTTAGTACTATGTACCAGTATAGCATTGCTGGATTTTGGGGAGCTGGTGGCTAAGTATCCCAGCACCTGGCTGGAGAGGCACAGGGTGCTTTTTCTGGCAAAGGGAAGTATGTGTTTGCTGGCTTGCTTCATTTCCTCTTCTTTTATGATTCTGTTATGAGCAAGAAAAAGTTGACCCTTTCCTGTTAATCTGTGTCCATTTGGCAGTGTCTGTGAACCTGAATGGCTGTGGATAATCCTGTAAAAAAAAGCTGTGAGGTTATTCTGTCATTGAGATTTACTTGATTGCACAAGGTCCTGGCATCTCCTGAAAATATTAATTGCTTTGAGGATCAAACACTTTATTTCTGTTTTCTGATTTGTCTTTTTTGAAAAATTCATCAGAATTGCAGGAACATGTCAAGAGTCTTTTCCCATACCTGTGTAGGAAGTCAAAACCAGGCCCTGATGTGTTTTCGTTGGTGTCTTTCTAGGTCAGCTGATTTGGGGTTTTTGAAAGATTTTGCAAATGGCCACTGAAATCTGGTGTGCTGTTAATTAATAAGTGGGAGAAAACGCGATGCCTTTACCACAGGTACCTGCACTGGGGTTGGTGGATGCAGCGGAAGCACCTGCTGGGAGACTTTGCATAAATTCAGAACTCATTAACATCACAGGGAATTGCCAGCAGTCAAGTGCCAGCAGTCAGTGATAACGTTTTCGTGCTGACACACAGAGGGCCAGGAGGTGTGGATGAAGCAGATCTATTAAATACCACTCCAAGCTTGATGTTCTGAAGTGTATTAGGCCCTTGCTGAGTTTTTATCTCCTTGATACTGCAGACTTGTTCTTTGGGTTTAGTGGGGCTGAGGAAGTTTCACTTCATGGTCTGAAGCTGTACTTCAGGCTGTGATCTTAACCAGTAAACATGACAAATACTGTCATTTTTCAAGATTGAAGTAATTTCATTGTTTTTATGATGCCAGGGTAGAGGTGCTCTTCCTTGGGCATTACTAGGGCATGGCATTTAATTCTGCTGATTGCCAATGATGATAAAAAAACCATTCCTTTTAACAGGTAAATCATACTAAATTTTATGAGGATCACTTCCAAATGAGTATTTTGGTAATTTCAGTAGTTCTCATTTGGCCTTTTCTTTTGGAGTAATTACCACAAAGTGTCTGTGTAGTTTTAGGATGTTCTTCAAAGACAGGGCTACTGTCCTGGCACTCCCCATTCTGTGTTGCAGTGAACAGTGAAGCTACTTACGGACCTGTCACTGCCACCAGAATCCTCTCAAACTTCAAAACACTGTTATCATAGAATGGATTGGGTTGGAAAAGACCTCCGAGATCATCAAGTCCAACCCTTGGTCCAACTCCAGTCCCTTTACCAGATCATGGCACTCAGTGCCACGGCCAAGCTCAGCTGAAAAACCTCCAGGGATGGGGAATCCACCCCCTCTCTGGGCAGCCCATTCCAATGCCTGAGCACTCTCTGCAAAGAATTTTCTTCTTGCACCAGACACTGCTGTTTGAAACTGCCCCAGCTCTGGAAACCTGTTCCTGTGCCTTCCAAAGGTGGAAGAAAGGACTGTGATCAATCCCACACCTGGGTTCTGTACTTGCTGTAGCACAGCCCTTTCCTACAAGCCCGTGCCGTGTTACCTTGGAGATGGCCAAGAGCTCACTCTGAAATAGTGAAGCCTAAAAAACAGCCCAAATAAGGCAGCAAGTCTCCAATGTCCTGGTTTTTAATGGAATAACGGTTAATGATGTCTAGATAATTTGCTACAATCGGGCCACAAACGTTAGTGCCCATTAGAATCAATACATCCATAGCAAAGGCTAAAGGCTTTCCTTAAAGCTGGTGTTTGTTAAAGATTTGAAAGTGATCCACGATTCAGAATTTTCATTTGATCTTCGTGTGCTCAGAAAAGTGACTAAAGAGGTTAAGTGATGGAATGGGAGGATTTTGATGTCTTCTGGCAAAGAGTTTTGAGGCTGAATTGAGGGGGCTTGAAAAAAAAAATCTGGTTTTCCCTCATTTCAGTATTTAAATAAATACTAAGACAGATTTCCTGCAGAAAAGGCTAAGCAAGTGTAAGAGGGACTTGGTTAATAAATTACTCACTTTCAGGTCTGCATAACCAGTTTTATTCAAGCCCTATTTCACTACAAAACATTGTAATCTTTCAAATTCAGTGACCGGTTGAATACAGATGATACAAATAACATTTTAGTTTGGGAATAAAGTGTATCCCCATAACTAAAGTGTCCAGGTGGTGCAGAAAGCACCAGAGAAAACTTTGTTAAAAGATTAACTTGCTTTGCTGAGGTTTAACTTCCCTTTGCTTTCATGACAAACTGGCACATCCTGACGGCTGCCTCAAATTGTGTTATTGGAAAACAGGACCCCGTAAGATTTTGTTGACGAGAGGTGTGGGCAGAGAATGATTTGTGATAAACTGTTTCAGAGTCTCACACACGTTTTATCAGCACATTAGTCAGTGTTGCAGCTGCACTTTGCTCCTCGGAGCACCCAATTCTCAAATGTATTTAACTGCAAGAATCAGGAGTTTATGGGGCCTGGCTGGATGTCTGCTGGGAAGGGTGGGAATGTTCACAAACTCAAGGCAGGCCATGTTTTCTCTCCCAGTGGAGTATTCCAACCTGGGTTCATCTGGCGTGTTCTCCATCCCTCTCCTGTACAGAAGGGTTTGGGTTGGAAGGGACCTTAAAGATCATCTCATTCCAACCCCCTGCCATGGGCAGGGACACCTTCCACTATCCCAGGTTGTTCCAAGCCCTGTCCAACCAGGCCTGGAAAAATTCCACGGATGCTCTTCTGGAGCAGCCTCAAATTTACATGGCATAATGAAATGTACAGCCAAAATCAGAATAACAATGGGATTATGGCTTAGTTCCTGGATCCTAAGGGAAAGGCAAGAGCATTTCAGAGGTTTGTCAGAGGAGGTGAATCACCTGCTGAGGCAACAGTGCAGGAACAGAACCGATTCTGAAGGAAGGAGGAGCAAAGGATGAAAACAGTGTTGCTGAGGAAGGAGTACAGAGAAAGCTGTGGAAAAAGTGAGGCACAGTGGAGGTGGGAGAGGAGGGAACGGGAGGGCAGCCTGCCAAGAACTGGCTGGGTGAAACCGAGCTAGTAAACAGACACTCATTTGGAGCTGTTCATTGCAGCAGAGACAGGAACACGGATCCTTCCTTCCCAAAGGGGTGTCTGAACCCAAAGGCTGGGAACACACAATTCCTCTAAGCCCACAAACTCAGAACCTTTGCAGCAGGAAGGTCAAACCAGAGCTGTGTTCTCCAGAGTGCCCTGGACAGCAGCGGTGCCGGCAGAGCCATCAGATCACTCAGCTGGAAGATTATAATAGAGGCTCTTTGAATTCTCTCCAGGATAAAAGCAGAGCCCTCATTTATGTAATCCCCTGCTGAGAGGCTCCAACCACTGAGCTCTCTGTTGGGAGGCAGGAAAAGGAGCGACTGCAGCTTTTGGTGAGGAGTGTGGGTGAAACCCCCAGCGTGGCTGGGCTGCAGTGCATGAGGCAAACCCTGTGCTCTGACATACCTGACTGAGAACTGCAGCTTAGCAACAGCTCTTTTTTCAGCATTTCTCTTAGCTAGGTTAGGAAGTCAGCACACGGTATTTGAGGAATTTAGTTAACTCTTGGGAAGTCCATTAAACTCAGCTCTGAAATTCCTTGAATGAGTCTGGCCCGAACTCTAAAAGCTTTTAATAAAAGCAATTAGAGCTTGTGACACAACCCTGCATTGTGCCTGCACCCTGAGCCACCAGCAGAGAGCATGAAGAAAACTACAATTCTGCTTAATATTAGAATTTTTTAAAAAATGTTTTACCTTAACTTCATACTCCTTACTGTTTTGGTGTCAGGCTCTGCCTGTAAACACAGAGGGAGCATTCAACATTCAAGCTTTAGTACTTCAGGCTGTAAAAGGATGGCCACATCATTTCCTAGGACTTCTCACACACAGAAACAGATATAACTGAAAGACATAAAAAAGACCCTGAACTGGACTTCAAATAAGTGTCTACAGTTACACAGTGCTTGAACAGACGGTGGTTGGTTACAATCTTTTATTCTGTAACTCCTTTCCCTCTGATCCCAGGGAAGGTGAGAGGACAGCAGAGGGAGCTGGGCTCACTGTATGTACTAAGGCAGTGCACTTGACAAATCACCATTTGTTTATGTAACACCACCAGGAGCTTATCTAAATTTCAAATAATTAAAGTAGAAATCCAACTGGGGCTATCTCTGCATTTTACAGATCCTGCCCTTACTGGGAGATAGAACTGCATCCTCTCCCCTTCTCCTGCCCAAGCCCATGGTGCATTTCTGTGTGTGCTGCTGGCCCAGGGATCTGCCAGGAACTCTGAGAAGAGGGTTTCAAGGCTTCACAGTCAGGGATGGTCTAACCCCCTTAGCAATAGGGAAGGGGTGTTGGCTGCCTCTCCTGCTGTTTCTTCTGCTTGGATCTCTGGGAGAAAGTGCCTCCGTGTCCCACAGAATAAATGGATTCCCCAGGGACGGTGTTGGGGCTTGAGGAGAAGAACTGTGGGACCTCAGTCCTGGATCTTCCAGGCCCTTTGTGGGGATCCCATCCACTGACCACCCCTGTGGACTGTCCCTTCCTCTCCAGGGTCCAGCTTGATGGTGATGGGAGCAGCGGATACTTCACAATAAAAGTCAGGTAGAATGGACATGTACAACATTTTTATGGCATCAGCTGGAATTAGGTCATAGGAAATACATCATTGACTACCTCTTCAAGTCAGTCTGTTGTTCTATTACTGGCCAGAATGCACCAGGGTGGCCTAAAGGCACATGGAGGTGGCTGGGTCGCACCAGAAGGCACCTGGAGCACCCTCTGGGGCACCAGGAAAGGGGCAGGATCATCTCGGATTGTTCCAAGAGACACACAGAATCCTGGGGCAGAAGCAAAGCTTGAAGCCTGTACTGACCTCCCAAAACACACACAGGGGCTGCTTGAGCCTCTGGAAAGGCCACAGCGAGTCCTGGGGCACCCCAAAATGCTGCTGCCCAGCAGGGTTTTCCTCGGATGCTGCCTTGGCAGAGACACCAGAGAGAGGTGAGTGCTGGGGGCTGGGCAGGTGGGATGTGCCAGAGCCAGGACCTGCCAAGGCCTTGGGTCAGTAACATGTAGGACAAGGACTGAGAGCCCATGAGAGAGGAAAGCCTGGGCAGGGACCAAGGGCCTCTGCCCAGGGAAGGAACAAGGACAGACTGAGCCCCAGGGGCAGAGCCTGCCTGAGGTCTGATTCCTGGGCTAGTGAAGGTGTCCATACCCATGGCAGGGGCTGGAACAAGACGCTCTTTAAGGTCCCTCCCAACCCAAACCGTCCTGTGATTCTCCAGAGACAAGAGAAAAGAAAAAACAGGTTGATTTGGAAGAGAAGCAACTCATTTCCCTGCTTGGCAACACATCCCAGCTCCAGCAAGGCTCTGGGAAAGGCAGGACATTGCACTGCTGTCCCTGGGCACTGGGATATTCCAGCAAAAAAGGGTTTAGTGGCAACAGCTCCAGGCTGCATGTAATACCAAAGGATTGTTCAAAGACACAGAGACGTGTTACCTTGCACAGGGATGCTGCAAAGTGCCTCTGAACCAAAGAAAAATCACACTCCTGCTAATTGTTCAGGATTCTCCAAAGGAAAAGCAGGAAGCAAGGAGAGCTGCAGCAGCAGCAGCCCAACCACAGTCACAAAAATCAGCCCCCTCCTGCAATGCCTGTGAGTAACATTCCACAGGATTAAGTGGGGCTGATTTCCCATTCTGAGTGAAACACATCCAAATACTTGCACAGACCAAGATAAAATTTTACTCTAACATTTACTAGTTCCACTGCCAAAACACTTCCCTATGGGAGAGGGGTTCCCTGCCCACCTCAGCCGCTGCTCCTGAGCTCCTGCCCCTCCCTCCATGCCTCGGGGATGGCACACAGGGATCCCTTACAGGGTAGGAGGCAAAGCGTAAGCAGAAGGAATCAAGGGTTTGGGGGTTTTTATCTTCTATTTTCCCCCCTTTTTAAACAGGTTTACACTCTCCCCATTCAGAAGGGAAGTCATGTCAGGAAATAAAGGAGCATCACGAGAGCCGGTTTTGAGCTGCACATGCACATGAACAAGTGCCTTGTTGAACAAGAAAGAAAAACCACTCTTGTGCAACACAACAAAGTATTGCCCACAAATTCCACATCTTACCCCTCCTTATGAAACTGGCATAGCCGGAAGGAGCTTGGCAAATTAGGTCAAGCTGTACCCAGATGAGGGATTAGAGGAGGAGGAGTTCAGAAACAGCTGAAGACACTGCCTGGAATGGAAACATTGCCTGGTTCCTCTGAGGAGCACAGAGAGACACCACCAAACACCCAGCACTGTGTCCCTCAAAACAGTCTGAAACAAAGCCAGGCTCCTCTGGAATGGGAAGGAGCAGGAAGAGCAGCAGAAATAGCAAAGATAATTCACAACAAAGACACCAGAAAAGTCCTGTTCTGAGAAAGCTCTGCTTTCATAACTAGCACTGCCTTATCTTTCCAGTTTTCTTTGAATGATCATACAGTGTTTGTCATTGGAATGTGGCTGATCACAAAATCCACCACTCAAATAAGAAAATTTTCTGTCTGTTCTAATATTACACCTTAAGAAAAAATCAGATTCAAGTGTGCACAGTATCACCAACTGAAGGAGTGCTTCAATCACCTTTGCTGCTGCTGTCCTTCAAATTGATAAAGATCTTTGCATTAAATCCAGCACATCTTCAGACCAGTAACACTGTAACACAAAAAACCAGAGTTTACCTGTTCCTCCAAAGCAATGGATGGGACTAATAAATGCCTGTGGAATTTGGGGAACTCACAGATTTCCCAAACAAACAATAAAATGCCAATAAATCCCAGATACTGAGTGGTAACTAACAGTGAGTAATACTGAACTCTCAGAGACCTCTGAAAAAAGCATCCTATTTGGTGTTAGATAATATGGGAGAATAACAGATTTTCTCTTAATTTGAGAGCAATAGCTTAATAGTGTGAGCTAATTATAAAATGCCTTTTTCCTGAGCCCTGGAGTCACAGTGAGTCAGACTCTGGCAACATCCCCTCTGGTTCCACTGCTTTATGATGTTCCTCACATCTCCAGAGGTGGCCTTTATCCTGCAAACAATAAAATCCTAACTACAGAGAAGTAAAAATAACCAAGATTTTAGTGTGCAAATAATTTCTGCCAAGGCAGCAGCAGCACAGTGAAGTTAACAGCTCAATAAACTTCAGTTAACACATTCATCTTTTGTCTCAGCTGCTAATTCTGGATTTCAGCTCATGTCAGATTTGTTTCAAGCCATCAAACCAAACCTGCTCTTTACTTAAAAAGAAGACAACAGCATTTCTTACTCTTACTGCTGTAAAAGAATTCCAGTCACTGCTGCCCAGAAAATCCATTTGTCTGTCTCAGCCATCCAAGAATATTTTTAATGGGGAAAGGAGGACATGTTGAAGAATATTCATTTTTCTCATGTGAAACTCCACCTGGTTGACAAACCTGTCTGGAGAGAGGTGGCTTTCTCAGCAGTCTGACTAAAGCACAAGAGTTGACAATCCCAAGATTCAGATTCTCCTTCCAGCTCCACATCAAAGCAATTTTGGGAACATTTACTGCACAGCTGTCTTGACATACAATCAGAATATGCATCCATTTAAAAAAATTCTGAATATTCTCATACTGCACCTTTGAAAAAAATGAGATTGAAGCATGCACATTACCACAAAAAAGTGATTTAACCACCTTTTTTGCTGCTGTCCTTCAAATTAAAGATCTTTGCTGCTTCCCATGGAGTTGCTTCATGAAGACACACAATTTCTCTCCCCTTGTTATGGTTTTCTTTCACTGATAATTACTGAAAATCTGCTTAATCTCTGTCGAAATAATGGCTTGTTATTACAGTTCTGACATCTGTGCTGCTCCTGCCTGGGCTGTTCACACAGATTAAGCAACAGAAAGTTTCTCAGACACAAGAAATCTGATAGAGGAGCCAAATCAAGCAGAGATTTAACTGGGTGTTGCTGAACTTTCCCATTAGAGAGAAAACAAAAACTGACTAGTACAACATGTAGCTGACACTTTATGGGAAGCAAGTGAAAACTAAAACAAGTAGGAAAATTAAACTTGTCTTACCTTCTGTCCTCGCATGCAAAGGTTTTTCCAACTTTCAGATATATGCTCATACAAAAATAATAAATCTGCCAGAAATCTGACAGTTCTTTGTATCAACTGCAGGAGATGAGGTAAGATTGTCCAATTTTCTTACAGCCCTGTTCTTTTTAACAGTTTTAACAGTATTTGACACCATAATTTTATTTTTACCTCCCAAGCAAGCTTGATATAACAAGAAACATTTTGAGGAAAACCTGTAGGAGATCAGGAGGCAGAACAGCCTGCCAAGACTGCCAAGAGGAGACTTTATTTTTGCTTGCTCTTGCAAACACGATACCTAATCTCTTATTTAAAAGAAACCCAATTCTGTATAATCATAATTCTGTGTCTTCAACAACAAAAGCTTTCATTCAAGGAAATGGAAGACACTTTGGAATTTATTTTATGTCAACAAAGCATCAAATAAGGGGATTATAGTAAAGTTAGAAGTATCTTACCAGGGTTTCTTCCTGACTTCACCTTTAATGCAGGACAGCCCAATGATCCCCAGTTAATCTTTTCCCTGTGGTATTTTTAAACATCACAGGAAACTCCTGTAAACATCTACTGAATAAACTGCCTAAATGATATCCTGGCTCCTTCCCAGAGAGATAAACCCAGGGACTCAGGACATGCTGGAGGCCCTGCCAGGCACCTTTTCCTGCAGGTTTTGGGCTGTGCCAGGAGAGCAATGTTGGTTTTGGGGGTGTGGGTGTCTCAGCAAGCACCAGAGCAAAGTGGGGAGAGCGGGAAGGAAGCAAGTTCTGTGTGTCAAGGAGCAACCACCCCTCAGGATGGGCTTCCATGTTCCCTGGGATCATACCTTCAGTCTTCCAGGCAGTGTTTTAAACATTCCGGAGAGACAGCGAGCAGCAGCCAGCTGGGAACACACACACCGACACGGGCCAGAGCTCCTCCATCCTCTGTGCTGGGTGTGTGTGTGTGCCTGTCTGGGATCTCAGTGTGGAGACAGGTTAGATATCTGCACAAGATATAATTAATCCTGTTATTTAACCCAATTTTAACTTTCTTTCTGCAAATATTAAACATGTGACCCACGTTGCTTCCTTTTAAATGAGTATTGCTTTTTATTCGTAGCTATTGTGAGATTAACAGTAGAAGTTAGCTCTGAAAAAAGTCTTTACAGTAATTTATGGAGATTAATTTTCCTATTTAGGTTAAGTCCAGACATTTACAAGAACAATCACTTAAATAAAAATAGAATATAAAGCCTATGTTTAAAACATGGCCTTTATTAGCACTGTCTAGTGAGCTCCAT
>JAOXXN010000191.1:783303-793851 GCA_026770055.1 Myrmophylax atrothorax | reverse complement strand
GCCAATCTCAGTTTAAAAACCTCCAGGGATGGGGAATCCACCCCCTCTCTGGGCAGCCCATTCCAAGGCCTGATTACTCTCTGGAATTTTGAAGTAAAAGAGCCTTTGGGGGTTTTTAAGTATTTCCCTGTTTTATTTAGTTTTTTCTGACCTGTTTCCTCCTCCTGTTATTTCCAGGTACATGCTAGTTAATATCACCAATGACTGAAGGAGAAGAAACTTGTGCACCAGCCTTTGTTTTATCTGTGAACTTGTTCCTAAGTGTTTTCTGCACCATTTTCCATGTACTTGTGCAGGAATTACATAATGGAAATGTTTATTTGGGTAGTGCATTGTCGAAGTTGGGGGTTTAGTGTTTTGAGGGGTTTTTGTTGTTGTTGTTTAATTTTTAATTTTTCTTCTGATTAAAGTACTTTTGAAAATACAGATTGCAAGTTACATGGAAGTCTCTGTATGTTTGCATAGAGCACAAAACAATTGGGTAAAACATCCATTACCACCTCAAAACCATTAGGTCCAACCCTGGCTGTTATCTTCACCTGACACCCCGATTTAAATACTGCAGCTTTTCCTGCAGTACCAGGAGGGCTGTTTGTATCCCACCTAAGTGTGTTGCATTTTATTCCCAGCCCATGTTAGAACTGCTGTGTAGTTCCTGTCCTGATCCCTGCCTGCCTCAGTGAGAAAATACTCGAATTCCTGGCTGTTTTGTTCAAGAATGACTTGATTTATCATTATCACTGAAGCCAATACACTGGGGCCCAACCCAACTGTAGGTAAGGCAGCCTGGTGATTAATTCAGAATTTTTCATAGAACTCTTACAGGCAATGTACAGAACTCTTACAGGCAATGTACAGAAGTCTCTTTAGCCCTAAATAATATGTCAAAGCAACTTTTTTGTTCTTTGTAGTGTTTCTGGGGTTATTCTACATCTGCAGACAAGCTCTGTTCTCATCAGGAGAATGTCCAACTGTGGAGATGTGGCTTCTCCTTACTTGTGGTCCCTGGAGATAAATCTTATGTTAAATAGGTATAACAGGAATGGTAAAATACTGACCTTAGTTACTCACAGAAGTGGCAATCCTACATAACCTGCTCTTGTTTAGGTTTGGTGCTGACAGAGCTCAAGGAAATGGGACAACAGAGGAAATGGAATTGACTGGTAATCATTTGGATCCATTGTACTTCCCGAGATGAAGCAGCTGCCAACATGTCTGTGTCGCTGTGTCCTTCTCTTTGTCACTTATTTGGAGCCTCAGCTTTGCTGGCTGTGAAAAATGAACAATAACTTTTCACACCCAGAAGTGTAATGTGCTTTAATTATAGAGAATGTTTAAAAACAACTTGAGGATTGAGTGTTGTGTAAGTGCTAAATGTCATCCCTGACAATGATGCAACAACCAGATCATTAGTCTTTCAGATGCCTCTCGTTATTCCATAAATTGCAAATTCATGTCTCTCCTTCAGTGAAGAGTTACTGATACATTCAGCTTTCTTCCTAATTGTTTTACTTATCCAATTGTATGTATTCAAGTAAAGTGTCTGGTGGAGACAAATGTGTTTCCCATCTAGACTTTGTCTTCCATGCAACAATTCTATATGGATTGGCTGCAAACCAGAGCTAAGCACTGCAGTGTGGGCACGGAAATAGAACAAGTATTGGGATTTTCTAGGTAGATTTACAAAGTGCTGGTAATAGGCTGGGCCTCCTGAACCCAACTTGCCTTCCTGGTTTACCCGAGTAAGACCAAGTAACTCATCTCACACCCTTGTCCAATTTTCCACATGTCATTCATAACTGGTGTGTTTTGTAACTGGATCTTCCTTCAAGTTCACTGTCTCTCCAGTGTTTCAAAAACCATAAAATGGAGACACTTTGGAGCCTGGGATTCCACACTAACTTGATTCCTTCTGCCTCTCCTGTGATAGTTTTGAAACTGTTTAAAAGGGAGGAAGGGGTGGGGCATAAATGACAATGCATTCAAGTTTTTCAAGCCTTTCCCCATACTTAAAAAGGCCAGACAAAGGTATTGAAAGCTCAGCCTTGCCATGCAGTTGAGCTCTCTGTTAAAAAACAAACAAAACAAAACAAACCCAAAAATAAATCCCAGCTTGCCCTGAGCTTTGCAGCTCTTGTTTGGGAACTTCCCACAGCATATGATCAGACCAATATAAAAATATTCAGGGTAATATTAATTTCAGAGTAATATTAGTGTAATTCCACTGACTTCTTAATCCAATTCCACTGAGGATGAATTTGTCCCTCCCGATGGCTGCAAACATACACACACATACACAGGCACCAACAACAGTTGGAGAGGTCATGGCCCATTTGTGTATGTTAATGTCTCTGTGCCTGACATGCACATTTCATCTCTTTATCAGATGCTCTGTTCTCTGACTAAAATTAGAATAAAAACTTGCAGTTAGCAATTTTCAATGCCAGACTTTTTTTGTTCCCTGACATTTTTTTGGTAACATTTTGCTGGACAATTGGTTCTCACTCCTTCTTTGTCTATCTGTTTCATTTTTCTTTCTGTCTTTCCACAGGGTTCCCTTTTATCCACCCCCTTACTTCCTCAGGCATCATCTGACGTGCTTGGTTTACCAAGTCAAGAAGTGCTGTCATCACAGACAAGTATTTTCAGCTTTTCTGATTTTGAAAGTAAATCTTGGACTGTGTCTGCTCTGTGTGTTTTGCCTTCTTGCTAAAAGTAGTGAATGGCTCCTAATGCTTAATCAAAATGAAAAGTCTTTGTTAATTTAAAAATATCATAGGTATTGAGGGGGAATATATAAGTAAATTACAGAGGTACCTCCCAATCAGCCTTTTGATGAAGGGGGTTGGAAGGGGAGAGTGGTTGTGTCCTTATGTCCCTACTTTGTCTGGAAGACAGTACAAATTTTTAGCTGTTTAAAGTCATACCACTACATCTCTTACAGACCTTTGTTCTTGTCAGTGTCTCATGTTGTGTTTTCTTACGGACTTTCAGTTGTGGAACCTGTTGTTCCAAGTGCATTTCAAATCAAGGAAAAGTGTATCTCTGTGTTTTATGTATATCTGACAGGCATGTTTTCTTACCCTTGCCTAATCTAATTCCAGGTAGGATCAATTCATGGAGTCATCAGGCTCAGCCTGATTCCTTCCAGAGCTCATCAGCAACACCCAGCAGGGTCCTTTGCAATCCACATCCTTGGATAAAGTCAGGGCAGTTCTTTAATTACTCTTACCAGGTAATGTTGTAACTTCTGACTCTGAGAAAACACGGGTTGGAATGAGTTTGCACATTAAGACAAATAATCCTTCAAGCTAAGAATTTGCTCTGTTACCTTTCGAGTTTGTGCTTGATTGGCAATGCTTGGGAAATTGTGGTGCCTTCATTCAGAGACTCTTTAACTCAAGACCTACTGCCATGGAAAAAAACATTCCATCATCTCCAGAACCAAACAAGCCGTGGCTCTGATACCATAATCAATAAACCACCATTTTTGTTGTGCCAGGGTTAGTGGTTGGCAGCTGGTTCACAAAACCTTGTCAGAGGTGATTGGCATGAGAGCTTTGATAAGGACACGAGGGGATCTGTGGAAAAAGGTGATAAAATGTTGCTTGTCCAAGAGTTTTGGGGAATGTAGAGCTGGAGTGGTGCAGTCAGAAAGGGAACTCTAAGAAATCCTTTCCCTTGGTCCTGTCACAGACTAGTCCATGAAGTGACAAGTGCCAAGGTACCATAACAGCTCTGTCACGTGTCACTCAGCCTGTGACTTCTGCGTGTCTGTCTATGCGTGACTCCAAAGGCAGAAGACTAATGTAATTAAAACTAATCTTGACAACTTGAAAAACATGGTGCCTTTTAACTGCCTTCCTTGGGATCACAGTGGCTGGATCTTGCATTTTTGCTCCTGCATTTTTTGTTTGTCATGATCTTTGTCTGTGTCCCACTTGCCTGTTGAAGTCAATGTAAGATTTGCCACAGCAGAATATGAGCACTGGACACTTGTTTATATTCAGAGGGTTGTTTTTTCTCCAGGGCTCCATGAAGGGCTTAACAGGCAATTTTGAGACATGGAGCAGGGTTTTGGAGCATTTGAATGGAATTTGAACTGTTGTGTTACAGGGGTGGGCAGTTCAAAGCCCTAAGCAGGAAGGCAGTGCTGTCTCTCAGAATGTTTGACCCACGTCACAGCTGCACAGCCCGTGGAGTCTGGCTGAACTCAGGGCTTTGTGAATGTGCCTCTGTCAGAAAGCTGGAATGGGGTGGTTCAGATTTTTGCAATTCTTCCATTTGTCAAGTGACTTCTGAAGCTGCAAAAGCCCAATCTTTTTATCATTGAGGTTCTCAGGATTATTTACAGATTTGTCATGTACCAAGGTCCTGACTTTTTCTATCTGGTTAATATCAACAGTTATATCAGTTTGGGGTGCCACAATATAAGAAAGATCTAAAGCTCTTAGAGAATGTCCAAAGGAGTGACTTGGGGATGCTGAAGGGTCAGGAGGGGAAGCTGTAGGAGGACTGACTGAGGGCACTTGGCTTGTTCAGCTGGAGGAGAGGACACTGAGCTCAGACCTCACTGGGGTCTGCAGCTTCCTCATGAGGGGCAGCTCCGATCTCTGCTCTCTGTGACCATGATAGGGCCTGAGGGAGCAGCTGGAGCTGTGTCAGGGGAAGGTTAGGCTGGACTTTAGGAAAAGGTTCTTCCCCCAGAGGGTGGTGGGCACTGACCAGGCTCCCCAGGACAGCGGGCACAGCCCCAAGGCTGCCAGAGCTCCAGGAGCATTTGGACAGTGATCTCAGGGACAGGGTGGAATTGTTGAGATGTCCTATGCAGGGCCAGGGGTTGGACTGGATGATCCTTGTGGGTCCTTTCCAATGATTATTCCATGATTTTATGATACTGTGGAATCTACTGAGGCTGTACAGTATTTTCTACAAAGCATCCTATGTTACCTGTAGGCCAGGAGTTTCAAGGCTGTAATTAAAGCATAGAATGTATTTTCTAGGCAAATGCTCAGTGTCACCACACATTTTATTTGTTTTGATACAGACTAGTTTAAATACTAGAGAATAGGTGGTGAAGTAAAGTAATATGTCTGCCTCAGGGAAGGAAACTTGAATAGTGGTGCTCAGCAGGTACTGCAGATTCTTAAATGGGAGAAGACATGAAAACAGAATGTTTAAACACTGTTATTTCAATGGTGTCACAGCAGTAATGTCTGATCTTGAATTACATATGAAGGACCATGCAGTATCAGTATCTTTAATAAAAAGAAAAATGTGAGCCTTCAACAACTGTTTCCCCAACCTTTTGAGGAAATGTGTTGGTGTATCTACATTGCATTTCTCTGTAGCTGTGCTAATCTAATTCCCCATGTGGGGCTTATCACAGAGCAAGGGCCAAGCCTGCAGGGCCAAGGATATGCTCATGGAGCTGGATAGCACTTTATTTTCTAACAGATATTCTTTCCCTTCTATAGCTGAAACCACTGTGCTGAGCAGCACAAACTCTACAGGGAAAAGATACCTTTGCCAGTCTAAATTTATTTCTATTCACTAGAACAATTGGTTAGAAGTGTGTGGTTGTTTCTCTTCCTGTTTGTAGTAAGCATTTTTAGGCTCCCAGAACATCAAGACATGCTTTAAAAATGCGTTTTCCAGGCATAGTTCATCCTAGTTTAAAAAACACAGAAATGAAACCACAAGAGATACTTCACGCTGAAAAGGAAGGACCCAGTAATGACTGCTCTGTTGCAAGATTATAGGGTTCCTCTATTAGGCTCAGCCTAACTTTTGGAGTAAAAGGAGATTGAATACTGTTAGAAAAACAAATGAGCTGTGCAGTGCCATTGTCTGTATAGTGGGGAAAAGATTGAGAATGATTTAAAACTGTTTCCAAGCAATCTGCTCTTCACACAGGATTTGTTCCTTGTGGGTTTGAGGTCTGCACTCTGGGTAATTCATGTCAGAGCACCACTGGCACTTGGAATTGCTTTTACCCCCTTGTCACTGATTCCAGTGTCCGTTGGGTGTTTACTGCGTGTTCTATCACCAGTTCTTGTGCTTCAGTCTGGCACATATCTGGGGGTGGTCAGTTTGTTCTGCTTTGGCACCCACTGCAATGACAAAAACGTTCTGAAATCTGGAATTTCACGATGTGCCTGTTGAGTGACACATTTCTGTAGTAAATGAGTGTGGGGAATCATACAATGCAGGGTCTGAGTCCCGAAAGAATTAATAGAATTCAATCATGTTATCTCTTAATGAGAATGCAGTTGGGATTCTGCATAAAAGGTGAAGCAGCCAAACATCTTCCCCAGTGAAGGGGAAGGAGCAGAAGGAGAAAGGGGGAAATCTCTTATCCTCTCTGAGATGAAGAATGAAAGATATAAAAATCAGTGTTGTTTAAAATTTGATAAATGGAATATAATCAGTCCTCATAAAGCATCCTCGGTACCTCAACTGCTTGCAGGCACAAAACAGACTTTGCAACTGCCTCCTGTGTGAAATATGAAAGGTTTAAATGCTTGTGTAAACCACTCTGAAAACAAAGTAGTATTTTACAGTTCAAATCACTGTTCTCTAATATGTCGTAATTGGGGAAATGTGATATTATTTCTCTGGTTTTTCATCATGGGTTCATATACATGTATGAGTGGGTTTTGTAAACTTTTTATCTTGGTGGTGCAGTCGATTTTTTGTAATTGTAAGGGGATTTTCCTCTATGGCATAAATTTAATATAAAAGGGATTCATGATACTCATGTTTTTTTCCCCCTCAGAATAAAATCAGATTGGTTAGTTGATGCAGGCTTGGACCAGTGATAGAGCAGATAAATCCTACTTCTGCCTGCAGATGGAGGCCAGGAATTCCTTGTCACATCACAGAGAGGCTGTAGTTACAATTTGACTATAGTTCTGTTTTGCCTACACCAATCTCACTTTGATTCTAATTTCTGAAATTGCCCAGAGTGAGTCAGGTCTGGTGAGGCCAAAGGAAGTTCTTGAATCGTTGCCAAATGATAGAGAACATGAGTCAATGCAGAGAATTAAGCACATAGAGTCATTATAGGCATAGAGCACCCACAAAGCTTTACATGCTGGGAGAGGGGGCCAAGGTTGGGTACTCTGCGTTTTGGGGCTCCTGTGCCTGCAGAGCTGGTGAGTGGCTGGAGGAGAGGAGCAAGAGCAATGGATGGGGTGGAAAATGGACCAATATTACTGTTACATGACTGGTTTTGGATTAATGCAAAGCAACACATCCGGAAGGAATAGGTTTGAGCCATAGCTTAGGCTTGTACCTTCTTTTGAGGGGACACCAGGAAAATTAACAACATGGAAACAGGCAGAGGACTTAGGACTGTGAAGGCAGGAGATGAGACTGTGACATGTTTTACACAGTGAGGACACAGTTCCTTGCATTCATTAGCATTTCTGTCACCAGCTGTATCAGCCTGGGTGCACATATTGCAATTAATAACTGTGCTTCCTCAGTCGTTGTTGGGAAATCTGTGCTCCTGTCAGGGGCCACAGGGAACAGCCACTATTGAGCACCCATGACTGTTAAGCTGCGGGAAAACTGCTCATGCAGAGACCCAGGAAACAGAACTTGATACAACACAGTGACACATCAGAAGTCAAGTTCAAATATGCTTTAGTTTTGGAGAGTGGTGCCTGCTGGCTGTTCATCATCACAGGCAAAAACCCAGTGCATGTGCTGAGTCAAGAGAAGCTGTTACAATGTGGGGTCTTGGAATGGGGTTACAAAACTTGGTGAAAATTGGAAGGCAAGACCTCAATGATAATTTTAATTTACAGCCAGATATGTACCAAGACGAAATCCTTTTCTTGTAGCTCTTTTCTCCTCCTTTGTAGCCTCTTACTAGTAACTCATTTCTACAGTGCTCTTTGCTAGTGCAGTAAATCTGGAGACCTGATGTTTAAACCCTTGGAGGACAGCACTGGCTTTTAAAATATTCATTTTTATGCAGATCAGGGATGTCCCAGTCTGGCTGTAATCAGAGGAAGAAGGAAGGAGACAAATAACCACTGAACGTGACTGTTTAGGGAGAAATTCCTGTCAAACAGAACAATCAACAGCAAAGGTGATACGAGCTGGCCTTGCACCCCAAGCACCAGTGAGAGAGATGTGGGTCTGTTTGATACCCATAACAGTGTAATTGCTTCTCTCTCTTCCTTCATCCCCTCGCCAGCTGCTTCCCCTCGCTGGGCTCAAGTGCCTGTTGTTCTTTCAAACTGCTGAGCAATTTGGGGCTCCTGGAAGGTGCCTGACTGTGGGAGCTGCATGTCTTTGTGCAGGTATTTCAGAGCCCTGACCCACAAGGACAAGGTGCAAAGCACAGGAACCTTCAGGGCACTTCAGTCCTTGGTTATTTTTTTTGTTTTTCAGAATGGTACAACTCTGCTTCCAGACAGACATTGGCTCATAGCCTGGGTTATTCCAAATGGAACAGACCTTTTTGCTATGAAATCAGTTTTCAGGAAGTTTCCAGCCACTGGGAGTTGAACTGATACCAAATTTCTCTCATCCAGTCTTAATGAGTAGTGATCAGGCTGTCATGGTCCCACCAATCTTGATTTAAATGGAACTTAGAGCAGGGGTTGGATTCCATATCCCCAGAGTAATTTCTTGTGCCATCCAAACCTCATCAAAGTGTCTTGGTGAAATGATTTAAACTCACTTGTTTTATGTTGGCACAGGAAGCTGTGCCTCAGTCACTGGGGCTCAGTGGGAATGTGTTAAGTCCCAGGAACTTCACTGTGTGCTCAGTCCTGTGTTTTATTCAGAGACATAACTTCAGATTTTTTCTTTATAGTACCAGGACAACAGCACTAGTGAGGGTGAGTCCATCAGTGGGTAAACTCTATGTTTTTCTTGAAGAGAAATACCTAAACATTTATATGATAATGAAATAAAAAAACCCAACCAACCAAAATTTACATAAACTCATATCTAACCCTATGTGAAAAAATAATACAGAGGCCACTGCAGCTCCAGGGCCGGCTCAGCCAAGCAACGTCACACAGGGCTCTCTCTCTTTAATTTTTTATTTGGATCATGTCTGTATGTAGGTCACAAATACTGAAACACAAAGGCACTGACCAGACAAAACTAAACCTTTCAAAAATGCCACTGTTGTAGGAGAAGGATTCTTTCTCAAACATGACCATAAATTAGTACTGAGGGATTTCAGTGTTCCCTGTGTTTGGGTCCTTCGTGATTCCCATCCCCAGGAAGGGCAGAGGCAGAGCTGCAGAGCTGTGTGCTCAGCTGGGCTGCAACTGCACAGCACAGGGGCCATGGAGCTGTTCCAGGCTCTCCTGGCCCTTTGTGCTGTGATGATCTCATGCAGATCAATCCTGCTGGATGGTCCTTCCTCAGCAATAAAGAAGGGACGGGAAGCCTCTCCCTGCAGTTCCCTATCCAGTACCTTTCTGCTTTCCTCCACTCCTTAATCACAGGGTCTGGACAAACATCTCTCCTGCTGCTTCCACCCTTGTGAGCATCACTCCAGGGCCAGTTGCTACCACAGGGATTCCCTGCTTCTCTGCAGGAATTCCTCCTTTGTGCAGGGACATCCACACATCTTCCCTGAGCACTCAACTCCAGCTTTGAGGAGCCCGAGCAGGGGAGGGAAAGCAGATCTTCAGTTCCTCCCTGTGGTGAGCCTTGTGCAAGCACAAGAACAGCAGCGTGGAACAGTCACCTCACAACCTTCTCTCCTAGGAGAGGAAGGGGCAGCTGTGGAGAGTTGGGGCACAGAAAGTCTCAGTGGCTCTGAAAAAAAGCTCTTGGTGACACTTGGTTTGCAAATAGTAATTCTGGGTGGCAAAAGTGCAGATAAAAAGCCCCAAGACACCAAGGTATAAACTGGGCCCGAGAGTGCAAATTACTGGAAGAAAAGCTGTGTAGAAATGCAGGTTGATGGTTCTGAGATCAAAGAATGGTGATCAGAGAAACCAATAGATCCCCTTTGGCTGTGAAATCCATATTACACACCCAGACTCTGCATCGCAGTCTGTGCCTGTGTGAGGGAGTGGTGGAAGGTGTCCCTGCCCATGGCAGGGGTTGGAAATACATCATCCCCGCGGTCCCTTCCGATCCAAACCAGTCTGTGGTTATGTGATTCTGTGATCTTGAATTTTGTAAATACAACAAAAATTCCAGTGGGATGCAGGAAGAGCTGAACTACTTTGGTTTCTTTTCACCTGCTGCCTTTTAGGACAGAGCTGCAGCCGTGGCTTTATAAAGCACAGACTTTGGCCCCAGACCTGCCCGTGGCACAGGGAAGGGTCACCCAGCTCAGAGGCAGCACAAAGCTCTGGCGCTGGAGGGTGCTGTGAGCCAGGCACAGGTGACCTCACCTGGAGGGCACACACAGCCTGCGTGGGGAAACACTCACAGGAGTCCTGGCTGCTTTTGGAGCCGCGGCGGGAGTCACAGGGATAATCCTGCATTATTGCTGGATAACTCCCAGGCACTCAGCAATAGGACAAGGGGGCACGGGCTCAAGCTCTGCCAGGGGAAATT
>JAOXXN010000191.1:754526-773539 GCA_026770055.1 Myrmophylax atrothorax | reverse complement strand
TGGAAGTGTCCAAGGCCAGGCTGGATGGGGCTTGGAGCAACCTGGGATAGTGGAAGGTGTCCCTGCCCATGGCAGGGGTTGTAACTGGATGAGCTTTAGTGTCTCTTGCAACCCAAACCATTCCATTATCCTATGATTCCATGTGGTGAGATCAACAAAGGCTAAGCCTGGTAGAGAGCTCTGCACTTCCATAAGGAGATGCAGCTTTTGTTGTTATCAGTGTCAGCTGCAGGAAACAGTCCTGTTCAACAGAAGGAATGTTCCCTTTCAGTGGCAGCAGGAGGAAGGGACAAGATGTTTGAAAAATTATGATTGTGAAGGTCAGTTTTTCTGTCCCTGATATTCATTAGTGGGATTATAAATTTAGTGTGACTTTACTTGTCAAAATCTTACACAGGAACAGGTTTCGGTGCTTTTGGGGCTGTCCCAAAGGTTACCCCTACAAAGCTCTTTGGGACACTGAGCTGTGCACACAAGTTCAGTGCTTGTGCTCATGTATTTAAAGAGCAATTACAAACATAAAAACAGGTATGAGCAGCTAAATAGCAAAGGCACAGAAGATCACACACATGAAATTCCATCTGCGTGTGTAGGTTAAGTAGAAGGGAATATTCACATATACTTTGTATCTATACATTTATCCTGTGTATTGTTTCTCAGGCAAAAGAGTGCAAGATTATTGTTTTAGCAAATGCATTGATATACCAATATCTTTCTTTATACCAGTAATTTCAACTCAGAGCTTTGATATTGTAAAAAAATAAAAAAGAAATCAACAACAAATCAGGTGCTCAGACATCAACATCTGAGAACAAACACACCACTACAATGCTTCAGTTCAAATCCAGCTGGTAGGCTTTAAGGTTTGATAACCTGGATGTTTTTATTGATTAAGGTCTTCCCAGTGACAAGATTGAAATGGGAAGGAATTGCAAAATAGTGACTGAGGTGGTGCAGAATGGCAATGACTTCACCTGGACACAGCACTTCCCAGGAGGCCGCACCACGACCAACAAGTTCTCAGTTGGCATAGAAGCAGACATGGAGACCATGGGGGGCAGAAAGTTCAAGGTAAATTCACTTGGCCCTTAAGATCTACAGTCTCAGTTGGTTTTGAGTTTAGGGTGAAAAGCAAACCTGTCTGGGGTCTGGTGGAAGGTGTCCCTGCCCATGGCAGTGGTTGGAACAAGATGAGCTTTAAGGTCCCTTCCAAAATAAACAATTCTGGGATTTTCTGATTTTGTGGTCACTTGTCCACTCTGATTTCTGGGCTGTTTGCTGGCAGGTTATCTGAGTGTCTGAGTTTGCTGCCTCAAATTAGCACTTACAATCCTGCCATTTACTTCTCTGTCAAAGCAAGGGAACCACATAAATCCCTGAGGATGGAATGAGAAGCACAGCCTGTGGTTTGATCATTTTCAGAGCCATCAGTGAATAGTGTGTAGATGTGGAACCTGCAGGTATTTTTGGAGGAACATTTTTCTATTTAAACTGTAAAGCATGAGGATTTCAGTCCTATTTGTGAGGCTGAATGTGCAACACAAACAAAACTTCTACCTTTATAAAAGTAAAAACTTTCAGCATCAGGTATACAGATGTCTACAGAGTCTCTGATAATAGAAATTCCAGCAGCCCCAGGAACATTAACCTTTCTCTATTACAGGCTGCTGTTAAAATGGAAGATGGAAAACTGGTAGCTGATTTTCCCAACTACCATCACACTGCAGAGATTTGTGGAGGAAAATTGGTAGAGGTGAGTGCTCAAATATCCAGAGTAGTTTATAAAAAACAAAAACCTCAAAGCATCAGTACTAAAATTTTTAAGTTTAGGAAAAAATCTTTAGAAAGTAAAGCAAAACTATGAAATAACTTTCTCCTTCTCTCTAAATAACCTACAATTTTGTCCAGGCTTAATTCAAAAATTAAATGAACAAACTTTTCATCTTACATTTTTGGTTCACTTGAAATGTATATCTTGCATCTCAGGCAATTTTATAACTGTAAGACTGGAATGTTCAGACTGAAATATTCCCAAGCTGCCATGAATTTGACTGTATTCACTGTGCCTATGCCTCAAGAATAGAAAATGGTACATATAAAACTATTCACCTACATATTTCAATGAAGTTTTTGACTTTGTTTCTTTCTTAGAAAACTATCTTCCTGCAACTCCTCACAGAATTTCTCTAGAACCCTATTTCCTTAGTCTTAGCAAAGGTAAAAAAAACCCTAAACCCCAAACCAAAACACCAAAGAGGTTGGATTTCAAGTGTTATCCTGTATTGGAAAAAAATTGGCAATGCAGCTTTGGAAAATTACTGAAACCCCAACACTAATAGTAGAGCTTGTAAGACAGATTGGATTGTCAAACATTATGATTTCTGATTCTCACAAATTTTCCTGAATGGACTTGTGTCTGTGCCAGTTCCATGTGTGCCTTCAAAAGGGGTGAGTCACCCTGTGAAACAGGAAAGGACACTCACCCTCCCCGAGAGTGTGTCAGTCCTTTACTGCTTTGGAGAACAATTCTCTCACTTGTCTAAAACCCTGACAACTTGGAGTTGTGAATCCACATCCAACCCAGGACACACTGAAGTTTTCCCTAAACCCCTGTTTAGAAGTTGTGCCGTTTGTGTAAGGATGTGTTTGCACAGTGTATCTCAGACCTGGCAAGGATATTCAGCTCCTTTTCTAGATATATCTTCTACCCAAAGGTAAATGTAAAGGGCAGCTCTGAATCCATCCCCAGGGCTGATCACCTTTGACACTGAAACTCTAATTACACCCTTCAACTTAATTTTTTGTTTGTTTTTTTGTTCCAGATTTCCACTTCTTCTGGTGTAGTCTACAAAAGGACCAGCAAAAAGATTGCTTAAGGCAGCAAAGCCTGTCTGTTCCAGTGCACTGAAAACCAACAATAAAATAAATAAAATAAAGTGCTGATTGTCTTTCTCTCTGTATTACAAGCATGAAGAATTTTCAGAGTAGTGTTATCGTCATGTTAATGCTCATTCACTTTTTAAATATCTGACAGATACTTAGAAAATCAAAACACAAAAATCAGAAGATGCAGCAAAGCACTTAATGATGTTGCCCAGGTATTTTAGGATATGATACAAACTTGGCATATTCCAGTATTTCCCACCTATCACCTACTTAACAGGAGCTCTATTCAGCTTCTGCCTGGAGAATGAGACAATTCTCTGCCTGACCTCTACAGCACAATGCAAGGCCTGATGAAAATCCTTTGCCTCACTGCTGGCTGGAGAGCAGTCTAGGGGCTTAGAAGCAAAAGAAGGTCAGTTTATCACTCGCTAGAAGACAAGTTACACACTGCCAGCATGGTTTGCTCATTCTGTCAGTGTCTGCTCCTGACCCAGCCTCTTAGAAGACATTTAAGGTTTTACGGACAGACTCCCATGGGAAAACCTGGCCCTGACTTTTCTCATTGCAGTCCTGGTGTTTGCATGGGGACAAGTTTCTGGAGGGAAGGTTTGTGCTTCCACACTGGAGTCTCCCTTGTGAGGCTCATCCCCCACTGTGGCTCAGAGCCCCACAGGTGTTTGTTTAAGCCCAGCCAAGCCCCTCACAGTTGCTCCCTCTTTCCCCACCAGCAGGACCAGGGAGGGAATTGGGAGGGTAAAAGTAAGAAAACTTGTGGGTTGAGACAGAAACACTTTAATAGGGAAAGCAAAAGCCATGCACACAAGCAAAGCAAATCAAAGAATTAATTCACCCCTTCCCATGAAGGTGTTCAACCATCACCAGGAAAGTCAAACTCCATCACATGTGACAGTGATTTGAGAAGTCACTTCAAATGTCTCCCCTTTCCTCCTTCTTCCCTCCACTTAATACACTGAGCGTGATGTCATATGGTCTGGAATATCCCTTGGGTCAGTTGGGGTCACCTGTCCTGGCTGTGCCCCCTTCCCAGCTCCCCATTCACCCCCAATGCCCTCCTCAACCTGGCCCTGCGAGGGGCAGGAAAGGCCTTGGCTCTGAGTAAGCTGAGCAACAACAAAACCATCTCTGTGTTATCATCACTGTGTTCATCCCAAACCCAAACCACAGCGCCATTCCAGCCACAGAGAAGAAAACTAACACTACCTTGGCCCAAACCAGCGCAGACTTGCACAGTCCAGCTTAGGCTGTGGTTTTATTGGTTTCCATGCTTTATTATAATAATGTAATAATCAAAGTATTCTGCACCAGTATTGAATTACATGTCCACGGCACATTGGAATAGTCATGGAAAACACAATGGATGGCTTTGAGATGGAGATATTCATGAGGCTGCTTTAAGTCCTGATGACATCAAGTAAGTATCTAAATAGCCAATACAGGCTGTTAGTGCCAAAGCTGTGGAATCCACCGGTAATCCCAGACATGTCCATGTACAGGCCACACTTTGCTGGATGGAGGCCTCACACATTTCCCACTTTTTCACACAGGCTAATTTCTCATCCTATATTTCATTGAGATAATCTTGATCAGGATATATCAGGAATCCAGTAAATAAGCTGTCTGTCCAGTAGGGATCGTAAAAGAGCCCGTTTTGTTCTGAGTAAAAGATTTGCAGCCATACCTCATCCTCCTGCTTCAGGGAAAGGATGGTTGATCCAGAGGCAACATCGTGGTTCCCAGTGTTGGCATCGAAAGTCTTGATCCGGTACTGCCCATTGTGGACCAAGCCAATGGCCAAATGTTTGTTGGCCAAAGTGATGTCATAAGTGAAGTAGTAAATACCTGGGATGCTGCACACAAATTTCCCACTGGAAGCATTGTAATGTCCTCCCTCATTCATCAGGATCCTGTCAAATTTGATGGGCAGCCTTTCCCTTGGGTAGCTCTTGGAGACTGCCACAGAGAAGGCAGATTTGGCTTTGTTGCCATTACAGGTGCAGGGTCCTGGCATCCCAGTCTCGCCCTTGTTCCCTTTGGGCCCCTTCTTTCCTGGTGCCCCATTTTTCCCAGGATTACCCTTTAAACCCTTGGGCCCTCGTGGGCCTGCTTTGCCAATAGCTCCTGCTTTCCCCTTCGGTCCTGGCTTGCCAGGGTTTCCTGTTCTGCCTTGTGGACCTAGAAGACAAAAACCTCCATTTTTCAGTGAAATATGGCAGGTGGAAATGCATTGTATCATTGCAGCAGGTAATTCATTTAGGAGGAAAACCTTGCTGGTGTAAGAATCCTGCTGAAACAGCACCTGGATCTGGAGATCTGCCTGGACTGACTATCCAGGTAGTTGGTGTGATAACAGTGGAACTCGGGAGCAGGACAGTCTGTCCCTTTAAGGCTGGTTCTATTCTCTGCCTCACTTGAGAAAAATGAGGAATTAAAGAACAAGCTTTAAATATTTGGGTGTTACAGGAGTGAGGCAGGTTTGTGAAACTTTTGGAAGCTCACTTTGAGCAGGTAGTTAATCTCCTGTCTCTTTTTTGGTTTCTTTTGTTTTTTTACATTTAAAATGAAACTGTTTTAAAAAGAATTGAAAATAAACGTAGGTGTAGTAAAAATACCAGCCCAGCAAACACCAGGGCAGGGACTGGCATGAGATGGGCAATGGGAAGTGAGTTGGGCTGTCACAGTGATTCTGATACAGTAGTATCTGATATAAACAAATTCATGAAGATTTTTGCACTATCTTGACCTGCTGTAGCAAGACTGGATTTAAATGCAGCTGTAGGTGGAAATCTGTTCTCCAGATTCCTGGGTTTGGGGGTGGGAGAAGGGAGTAAGGCGCAGGTTGGGCTCGCTGGTGTTGGCTGAGGCAGGAGTGCACTCTAGTGTGGCAACAGGAAATCACTGCTCTCCACCACAGCCGGTCCTGCTGCCTCCTGACTCCAAGGCTGGATCCAAAGGGCAGCCTCACCTCAGGATTAAAGAAGGGCTGTTGTTTGCTTTGATTTAGGTCCAGCACGGCCAGAGCAGGGCCTGTCCCCTGGATACAGTGCTATGGGCAGGCAGCAAGTACTTCATTTTTTCACCTGGCTCTTTTTAGCCTGAGAGCAAGAATGAGAGAACAGCACTTTGTCTTGTCTAGGGAGCCTCTATCAAAAAAGAGCAAACCTCACTTTGTAACAAAACAGAGCCAACAGGAATTGCACACAGTGGGACATGATGTGAGTCTGGAACCACTCTGAAAAAGTGGGACAAGTTTGAGGGGAGAGAGTGGAAATTCCAGGAAGAGTTTCCCCTGAGGTGTTGCCTGTCCTTGGGCTCAGCTGTGGGTGGCAGGTTGCTGTGAACGGGGCTGTTGGACCATGGCTCTTACATGTCCCCCTCGTCGTGCTGAGCACTTTCCCCTTACCTTCGTCGCCGTGCTCGCCCTTGTCCCCGTCCTGGCCGTCCTTGCCATCCTTGCCTGGGAAGCCCATCCTGCCCACCGTCCCTGGAGTGCCGGGCACGCCAGGAGGCCCGGGCGGCCCGGGGGGGCCGGGCAGGCTGCAGGCCAGCTGGGCACTGTCCTGCAGCTCCCTCTTGGCAAAGCCCCCCAGGATGTGGTTTGCCACACAGGGCACAGTCCAGAGGAGCAGCACAGCAGAGATCATGGCACAGCCTGTGAGGAGGAGACGGGATGTGGTAGCAGCACGTGGGGTACAGCACCCACAAGGACGGGGTGAGAGACTTGCATGAAACTGGGAGAGAACTGGGCTTTTTTTGGCAGGCTGGGGGAGCTGTTTGTTTTGGTGTGACATGAATTCAAGTATCTGGATCATGGAGTTTTCCAGGTCAGACCAGTATACTTTCCAAACTTACTCTCCTCTAAGTCTGTATCTGTGGCCACCCCTCATTTTGTTTTACTCCCTGGGCCTCTTTTCCCCCAAAACACAAGGAGCAATGCCAGAGGGGTGCAGAAAGCAGCTGCTTGGGATGAGGGGAGTGAAGGAAGGAGGAAGGAAGGCTTGGTGTGACCATCCCCAGTATGCCCTGCCCTGTGGCTGGGTCACTGGGGTTTCTGCCCAAGCACAAACCCATTGTGTGATGCAGAGCAGGATTCAAGAGAGGCTGGGCAGGCTTTGGGCCAGTCCTTACTGCCTTCTGCCTGTCAGAACGAGCTGAGCCTCACAGCCAACATCCCATCCCCCAGTGCAGCTCAGCTGATCAGGAGGCTTAAGCAACTCCCCACTAGTAACTCCTGCTCTGGAAATAAGATGCTTAAAATAGTGGATATTATCCCATGTTGGCCTTGGTGTTCTCATCCTGGTATTGGCTTCAGAAGGGGTGGAAATGCGTATTTAGATGCTCTATATCCAGGGAGCTGATGCTACATATTTATGTTCAGTGGGAGCCCCCAGTTCTGCAATATTATAATTAAGAACATGCAGAGGAGTTGGAAATGCAAACCAGATCTCTGGGCTGGTTTTGGCTGCTAAACCATTTTGTTCTTCAGCTCTCTCTTGATACTCTTATACCTAAATTTATTTGCTGCTGGTGAAAGGTGTCGGTTTAACAGATTCCTGAGATGGAAAACACCAACCAGTATTCATGTGGAGAGTTCAACAAAGGCGTTTCAGCTTATGGAAAGGGAAAAAAAATGTTAAAACGCCTGTGAAGTAGGGAGATCACAAGGAAAGCTACATCCCTGCTTCCCAAGAACGACCTCAAACAAGGCAGAAGAAAAGTGAGAGGCATCTGGAGGTGGATGACGCTAACAAGTTGTGTCAAGAAAAAATGTCATTGTGGAGCATAGCCTGGAAAAAAGCTGGGAGTGCTTCATGTGGAGAAGAAATATGTGAGAGAGAGCAAAAGGGGGAGGGCAGCTCCTTGTCTCAAAGTTTCTTACCACAAGTACTTCTATTACCTTGAGACAACCCAGCTCTTGACCTGATGGGATGCAAAGTGCAAACAAAACACCCCGAGGCTGTGAGGTCAGTAGTACCAGTGCTCGGATAGATGGGGAATATCCAGCTACCTGGAGCCACGCCCTGGCACAGCTCCTGACTTGGTGTTAATTAAGGGTTCCACAAGAACGCTTCATCCCGTGTCACAGCAACATGTGTGGGATGCAAAGCACAACCACATTCACAAGAGGATCTAAAAATAACCTCTTAAAGAAATCTTTTTGAAAGAGAACAAACCTCATGCTGTTCCACCTTAAAAGGAAAATTGCTCCTCGATATAGAAGGTACTATGAGCTCCAAAAAGCAAATTGGAAACAGATCAGCATCTTCCCTCTCCATAGTATGGGCAGCTGGCCCAGCACTGGAGGTCATGCAGCACGAGGACTTATTTTTCTTATGACATTTTAATTGATGTCTTTGTTAAAAGGGTTAGAGACCTTTTGGCGACAACTGATGCCTTCTGTACATAAAAGTGGTGTTTCTGTAAGAAAAGATTTTGCCTATAAGAGTCAGGATCAGTTGTACTTTCTGCTGCTTCTGGCTGAAATTATAGGGGGAAAATCCCTGCGGGTTGCCAGATGTGGGGTGGCTTGGTGGCACGTGGGGTGGCTGGAGCGTGGGTTTTGGCTGGGGAAGCCACCCTGTGCCATGTGATGGTGAGGAGAGAAGAGTCTGGGGGAATTGCTGCTCAGAGGGAGGGAGAGAGAAACAGGATGGTCTGAGAGGGGATCCAACAGGAACAGACACTGACTTTCTACTCTGTTTCCTTTCAATACTTGAGGCTTTCTCAAACAGAGCAACCATCTTTCTGCATCACATCTTCCTAGTGCACCTCAAGGTGTCTTAATTAGTCTTCAAAGTAATCATTATCCCTGTGAGCCCAATTCTCAGCTCTGGTGGTTCCCCTGCAGCGTTCCCAGGGTGGGAGCAAAAGGAGCCCGTGGGTGTGCAGGGAGAATTTAGGTAAAATAAGGTGTGTCACCAGTGACAGCAGCTGAAATTGGAGGATTTAACTTCTGATATAAGCCAGCGAGGTAGTTATACCAATAGGAACTTGAGCTGCTGCTGCACAAAGCAAGGTCAAAGGAGAGTGATGCACCCTCTGTCCTGAACCTGCATTGCAGCCTTGGCTTTGGGCAGCCAGGGATTCCTGCGGCAAACCTGCCCTGGCCCCGAGCAAACCCCCCGCCACAGAAGCTGCTGATGAAAGCAGAGCTCAGGGATGAGTTGGGTGCTCACAGAAAAAGGCTGAGCAGCCTTTCCCTCCTGGTGTATTTCTTTAACTGGCAGCTATTGCCTTTATGGATTCCTGTGCAGGCTTTGGAAACCTGAGTGCTCAGTGACTTAGACCTTATTTGGGAAGTTTTCAAAGTTAAGGTTAAGAGGAGGGAGAGGAAAAAAAAGGAAAAGTGAATCGACTCACCACCACTAATCTCCTCAGTGAGATCTTGACGGGCGCTGGCAACCAACCCCTCGGGCAGATGTTTTGCTGCAGATCCTGTCACATGCAGAGCCCCAGCCCCGTCCTGTTGCAGCAGCACCCCGAGGGCTGTGCAGGATTGACTTTGGTCCTTCTTTTTATGATTGTTTTACTCTTTTTGTGCGTATTTTTAGTTTCCTGCAGCAGCTCCACTTTGGCTCCACGTTGCCAAAGGCATATTTTTATTATTGTGTAATGGATCTGAGCCTCTTCCTCAGTCACGTGGCACGGGAAGAAATTTTTACACACATATGGCTGGAAAGCTCTTGATGCTGGGGGAGCTTTTCCCTTTCTCTCTCTCCCTTGCAGTCTTGCAGGAAAGGCTCAGGAGTTGCCTGGATCATTTCTGACTGATGCTGCCCCTCTCTGATGTAGTTGGTGCCCAGGAAAGCAGGGGATGGTAATGCAGATCCAGCTATGGAGAAACTTTGACATTTCATCCTGGAGGGATAAAGCAAGGGAAGAAAATCTTGTCCTGAGGGTGGAACCTCATTTCTAATCGCTCCGGGTCTGAATTAAAGACACAGTCCCGAAGTAGCAGCTTTGCAAATGCACATTTTGAGAGGAAACTGCTTGTACCTCAGCACTGCTTCAGGTGGATGTGCAAGGCAGAACACGACTTTGCATAGGGATGGTAGGGCAGGAATGTTTCTGTCTGGGGAAAAGGTTGGGATTTTGTTTTAAGCTTGCAAAGTTATTACAAACCCCCAGCAATTGCTTCAGGTAAGGCAGGAACACTAGAAGCAATGGCTAAAGCCAGAGCAGGATGCTCTGGGGCACTGCCAAGGTTGACCAGACTCACCTTTTTTTGTGGATTCCTGTTCCTGCCCAGCCAGGATCCTGCACAGGGCTTGGGACAAGCGTGTGCTTGGTGACAGGGCTCCAAATCCTGCCCTGCAGCTCTCCAGCCAGTAAATCATTTCTGCTCAGTGCCGAGTATCAGCTGACTGGGAGCATGCTGGAATTGTCATTCCTTGACTCTGCCTGAATTCATCCTTCTCAGAGCTGTTGTGGTTTATTTTTAAGCTTTCCCCAGTGCTTGCTTTTGGAATGTGGTGAGAACAGATATAACATAAAAATGAAGTACGTACACAGTTGCTTTGTGAGCTGGGACCAGTTCAGATGCTCATGGGAGGAGTGGGAATGTTTGGCTGAGGAAGCACAGGGCTGTTTTTGTGCTTGCCAATAGTCCTGCAGAGCCAGCGCCTCAGCTCCCTGCCACTCTGTGATGTTCCCTGCCATTGAACAACCTCCAGGAGAACCACCCCCCTTCCCAAACCCACAGTCAGCATCTGAAATTTCACTGGGAAAAAGGCTGTTTCAGAAAAGCTGCCATAGGTAGAGATAGGCCTGGACACTGTTCCAATGGTTTCTGTTCCCTGGAGCAGCTCTGGTGGTGGGTCAAATATGAATTATCACTTTTTGCCTGTTTCCATAGTTTGGAGGAACCCAGTTCTTGTGGAGGGCTTCTCCAGCCTTGACATGGACCAAAAGGCTCCGGGCATTGCAGGTGCACAGGTCTTGCCTCGAGTTTCTTATGAAACCAGCTGAAAACTTCCTATGGGCTTTGCCATGGTGCCACAGTGTTTTCCTTAGATATTAATAGTGTTGGAAAGAAAAATACCATTTACTTTTGCTATTCCTGCCCCATGGCAGCTGTGCTGGGACACCAGGGCTTTGGGATGGGTGTGAAACAGGCCAGTGGTGACATGATCCTTGAACACACAGCAGTCCTGCCAGGCCCCTCCAGGTGTGACCAGGGAAGTCACAGTTCTGGGTGATTTTGAGCCCAGATCTGCAGCATGTTGAAGGCAGCAAGAGCCTGACCTAATTCTTCAGCGTGGGGAGAGGCAGTGCTGGGAAGCTCCTACCAGGCAGATGGAAAACATGTCTGTGCTGCATGGCCAAGCCGAGCTGCGCCAGGTCCCAGCCAGCTCTGCTGGAGAACATGCTTGGCAGCACACTGTGTTAAATAAACACACCACCCGTGCAAAGGGAGTCAGAGCAGCCCTGAGACTCGTTTCTCAGCTCATTTTGTTGCAGTGAGACATTGCAGGGAAACACTAGGGCAGATCGTGTCCCAGCTGTGCTCCTCGTTAGCAGAAGCCTCCCTGCCGTGGGTCCCACAAGGATCCTGGGGAAGGCTCTTTGCTGCAGCCCAGGGAGCTGGCTCAGGCTGACAGCCCTACCTGCAGAGCTCTCAGGGGGGCATGGAGAGGGTGGGGGTCACACTACTTTTGGGGCTGAACAATGCTGAAACCAGCCAAACACATCAATCCCAAAGATAAACATCATGAGAGTGAGGTGAAGATGTAGCAGATGGTAAAGTATCCCATAAAGGAACCAAAAAATGACACTCCTGACAACTTACCCCAAGCTGCAGAGCTGGCACAGCTGTCCTGGGCACATCTGCCTGACAGTCCAGCACTTTATACTCTAAAAGCTCAGTCCCACTTGTTAATGGAGGGTCTTTCAACACAGCCCTTCTTGGAGTGAGTGTGGAGATTCCTCCCTGGAGTAGGGACACCCCTCAAGGCTCAGCCAGAGATTTGCCCACAGTCACTGGTCTGGGTGAGTAACATCAATCTCTGCTTAACAGTGGGGTTTGGTAGCTTTAGTATAATTGATGCAATATAATTCCATTAAAATAATTGCTTCAATTTTGCTTCAAAAATAGTGCACATATAGTAGTTATAGCTACCAACACTGTAGAGTAAATAATTCTGATTAAGATCTTTTAGTCTAATCATTATCTTAATACATTGCTTATTTTGATATAAATATATCTGCCATCCTTAATCCTGTGGGACGAAGTTGTATAAATGTTCAATTACACCTGTCTAATCCTTTAGGCATAAACTGTAGACAAAGTCCAGGGCTAAGACTGGATCCAGCTGCACCCAGGCTCCTCTCTGAAGAGTTTAGGAAGCCAGGGAGCCCTTTCTGCACATCATGACTCAACAGGATCTTCTCTAATCAACTTTGAAGCTCCCACTGTGCCCATAACAGTCCCCACTGTGGATGGGCTGCCTACAGGGTGGGTGACTGCCCCAGGGCAGCAGCTCTGTGTCCCAGTGAGAAAGGATTTTCCCTTGTTTACTTTCTGAGCACTAACTCCTTTCATTGCTGACCTTGCAGCAGCAACTTTGTAACCAAATAAAATGATTCAGGAAATGCTAAAACAGCTGCAGTTCACCCAGAGGCTGAAGGCTGCCAAAAATCAGCCTTCCCATGGCATTGGGCAATAGCACTGGAAATGCACCTTCATCAAAGATAAGTGTTGGTGCTTTGGGTTTTTGGAGAGATAATAATCAGAGGGAAGAAGCATTTTTCTACCCAACAGACCTCCAGTCTTAGTGTGGAATGGTGATTTGAGTAGTTTTTATTGCCCTGCCTAAAAGGAGTTTGGAATTCTGTAATCAGTCTACAGAGAGTGATTGTCCCTCTCCAAAAGCCTCCATAAAAAAAGAGTCAAATCTCTGTTTAAATTTAAAGGGTGCCCTTGAGACCATTATCTCTGCTTAGGAACTGCAGCCCTAACCCATTAAGATAAAAATAAATAGAGCTTATTTTAGGAAGAAGGAAGTGGGAACCAGCCCAAGCACCAGAGAGGCACTGCCAGCACAGAGCAGAGGATGTGTAAAGGTTGGGGTTTTTTCTTCTGTTCCAGGCACCTTCTAATTCAAAGTGAAATGCAGCAACCTTTTTCACTCACCACAGTTGGCTCCTGCCCACGTGTTGAGCAACAGATTTAAACAAGAAAAGGCTTCTGAAAATGCCTTGTATTTACTAAAAATACAAAAACCTCCAGACCTTCTGCTCTGGAGTCTGTAGGAGCAGCAACCCCAGTCCCTGGGGACATGGGCAGCATTTGCCCAAGCCAGGAAAGCCCATAATTAATGTGTGAACAAGTAACTCACATCTGGTGTACAGCAGGTTACCTGCCCTGTTTGTTGCCTGAGGCAAGACTTGAGGTAACAGCAGCAGGCTCTCAGTGTTTCACAGTTCTTACTCTTCAGGGCTTTCTTTGCTCTCCAGCTTGTAAACGAGACCTTTCCAGGCAGGAAAATACACCAGGAAAGCTAAAAGAAATAATAACAAGTTTGGTAAATTCAGCTTTCTAAACCAGCACACCCGGGCAAGAGGAAGAACATCCAGCATAAGATACCAGTTTCCCAGTTTCTAAATTAGCTGGTTCCAAATACTTTTTGCCTCCCTTCTAAAAAAAGAAAAGGAACTCCTGGAATCCTACCTGTGTTTTTCTGAAGAGGAGAGGGAAAAAAACCAACAAAACAAATGAAAGCCCAGCTAAGTTTGACCTACTCATTTATGTTTCTTCACTAAATCTTTCTAGACATCTACAGTATCTAAAATGTATTTGACTATAGCACTGTATAGCTTCAAATCACACCTAAGTTAAGCTAACTGTAGGATGTTCTTAAAGCACCAAGTCACTGCCTCCAACCTTCTTTGTAAATAAAAAGCACATATAAGGCTTCACCACAACTTTATATCAAGTGAACAGCTGGGGAATGGGTCCTTCTCCTCAGAGCAGGTGAAAACTATTCCACCAGCACACAGAGAAAGGCCCAAGGATACAAACAGTAACATTTAGCTTTACATATTCCTGCAAATAAACAAAGATTAATTAGATCAGGCAAGACTAGGGCCTCCCTAGCTCCCTCTGTGGGCTGGCACTCACTCCTGTCCTGTAATTTCCCATGTGAAAGAAGTTAACTCAGAATTAGGGTCTCGTTTATAATAAGCTTTCACAGGCCAAGGCTCCCGGCCAACTGCAGAGGAACCTGTGATTTCAGGAGCCACCTGCAGATCTTTCTCTTTGCCTTCTAATCAGAAAGAAACCTCCATCCCATTCCACAGCTGCAACATATATAAGGACTCAGGCACAGCCACTCTTGTTTTCCCTTGAATGTTTTAGGGAGGTGTATTTTTGGCTGCAGCCCTGGGGAGCATGGAGAGCGCTTGGAGAATTTGTGTTTGTTTCTGCTGCTGCCTGCCCTGGCTCTCTGCTGGCACCCAGTGCTCCCCCCACTCCAGGGGCCATGGGGGCTTGGAAAAGGGCCCTGGAGTTTTGGTGGCTCCTGAGGATGTTGCCAGTGAGCTCAATCCAGTGTTGCAGCTGCCCAAAGGTGCGAGGCGAGGCCATGCCCTGCTGCCTCCCCTCCTCAAGGTGCTGTCTGAGCGCGGTGCCCGGAGCTGGCACAGTGAGGTCCCCAGGCTGCAGCCGGACTCCAGAGCTCTCCGGTTCATGAAGAGGCTGTACAAGATGTCAGCCACCAGGGAGGGGATCCCCAAGGCCCACAAAGGCCACCTCTATAACACCGTCCGACTCTTCACTCCGTGTTCGGAACGCAGGCACCGCCACAGGGACCTGGTGAAAGGTGGGTGTGCAGTGACCTGGGCTGCAAAGGTTAAACGGGGTTTTCAGCATGTTCTGTGCTTGCAGTGTGATATAAAAATACCTTAGTTCCTTAGAATTGCTGCTATTTTAATCCTGAGAGCTCTTCTCCTAAACTGTAGGAGTTTTTCATAACCTACTTCTCCTTGAATGGCATTAGGTACAGACTTCATGGTTTGGGAAACACCACACAGATGGCATGTGCAAGACGATACTGGTGTTTCAGGCTGACTCATCTCATTATGAGTCAGAGAAAGCCACAATCAGATTTAAGTAAAGTAAGAAAAATGGAAAAAATGCTTAGGCATAACGGGTAGCACATTTCCTTCTGCTGCCTGTTCTTGTTTTGCTTTTTTTTTTCAAAAAATCCGCAGTACTGGAATGAGACTTGTACCAAACTTCCAGAACCCATTGCCAGGGGATTACTCTCCATGTCTTGTATACTTGCCATGAAAGAATCACAACCAAAGTCTGTGAACAACCTGAAGGGAAGAATAGAATTACTTGCGAATCAGGCTCAGGACTGAAACTAGGATGGCTGGGCACCCTGTAACTTATGCTTTCATGGTTTTCTTAAATGTGGGCTGGTCACAACAACAGCACCTAGAAGTCCTTGGGCATTAATTCTACTTTGGTGACTGCTGATAGCTGATCTGAGTTCTCCTGACTTGGATTCTTTACTAGAAAGACAGATAACCATAGAAAACCAGGTAAACACAAGCACCATATTCATCCTAGTTTTGCATGGGAACAACACTTGGAGATGGAGTTCATGGTTTGTATCATTTGGAGTGTCTAGCTCCTGTCTCCCCATACCAGCACGAAACAGACAACTGCTAAATTCCTCCTGTACTGTTTCTTTTAATGAAATGAATCCTAATAGTTCTAAAAACCCTTGGTTTTCTTGGGTTGGTTTGTAATTTCTTCACTTTTATATCCCTGCCCAAAGTAGAAATTCCATGTAATAAATGTGAGATTTGGTTTCTTCTGCTGCTGAATCATTTCTGCTTATCCACTGGTCTAGTATTTAGGTGGAAAATTAAGGCACTCTAACTCTACAGGATTCTGTTTCCCTTCCCAGGAGATGTTCACTCGGTGGATTTACTCTTCAACGTGGATCGTGTTACTGCTCTGGAGCACTTGGTCAAGTCTGTCTTGCTTTATTCCTTTGACACATCTGTTCCCACTTCCTCTTCTATTAGCTTCATATGCCATTTATCCATTAAGGAACATGATTTTTCCAGCCAAGTTTGTCCCAGCATTTCCCACTCTCTGGCTTTTAGCCTGCACTTTGGAGTTAGAAAGCGCAAGTGGGTGGAGATTGACGTGACTTCTTTCCTCCAGCCTCTGATTGCTGCAAACAGGAGGAATATCCATATGGCTGTAAACTTCACTTGTCTGATGGGTGATGCACAAAAGAGCACGAAACTGGGAAATCCTGTTAATGTGACACTGGTTCCCCCTTCCCTTCTTCTGTATCTGAATGACACCAGTGAACAAGCTTTTCACGGGTGGAACCTACTTAGGAACGGGAGGAAGAGCCCAGTGCAGGCCAGGCAAAGGAACAGCCCACTTGTGGATCCAACGGGTGACAAAGGAAAAGGGAATTCCCAGGGCAAAAGGGCCTCTCGACAGCGAAGGAATGAGAATCCAAAAGCAGCACCAGCAACTTCACCTTATAACTTGAGTGAATATTTCAAACAGTTTGTGTTCCCTCAAAACGAGTGTGAGCTTCACAACTTCCGCCTCAGCTTTAGCCAGCTAAAATGGGACAAGTGGATCATCGCCCCGCACAGGTACAGCCCCCAGTACTGCCACGGGGACTGTCCCCGGGCCATGGGGCACAGGTACGGCTCTCCTGTGCACACCATGGTGCAGAACCTCATCTCCGAGCAGCTGGACCCCTCTGTCCCCAGGCCCTCCTGTGTCCCGGCCGAGTACAGCCCCCTCAGCGTCCTCACCATCGAGCCCGATGGCTCCATCGTCTACAAGGAGTACGAGGACATGATCGCCACCAAGTGCACCTGTCGGTAGTGGTGTGCTCTGCTTGGACTCCAGTTCTGGGTGTTTGTGCATTCTCAAAGTATCTGTAGCTACAATCCACTGAACAGCATTGGTGTAACCTCACTGGGATTTAGCACTGAGTTAGCAGAAGGTGTTTTCATCATAGCACTTACTTTTGTAGTCACTCAGCCTTTCTAGAATGTGCAATTAAATGTAAATAGTATCCTTTTATTGTAATAATTATGCATTTAAAATGTGGAAAAGATTTCAATTATTAAATGTCTATTTTAAGTTGCTTTCTTATAGATTTAAAAAAAGAGAGAGAAATAAATGCCTATCACTCATCCCCTGACAACCAGGGCCTTCTAGTCTGCCTGTACAGAAATTCTGTGTGTCACTCCATCAAATGTCTAGGAAGAGAAGAAAGTCTTTAATGTTAAAATTACTTCCTAATTTTAATGTTCTTTTACCCTACCACAGTCCAGCTCTTCCAAGCAAGAAGATATAGGTCTTCCTCACAATTCTGTAGAGTTACCAGGTTGTTTCTTGCTTTTCTTTTGTTGCACTTTTGGGGCTTTCTCAACAAAAAGAAGGGTAAGAATTTAAGGGAAGCTGTGGGATGACTTGTGAACACTTAAAACACTGAACTATTTCAGTAAGAACTGGCACCAGCTGACAGGTGAGCTGCTAAAACCATCTGGTTCAACAAGGAACAGCTGTCCTTGGGGTGAGGGCACAGGATTGTCCATGTGGAGTGACACTGCCACTGGCTTCTGAACTATGAGGGAATGTTTAAAAAGCTTAAAAACCCCTCATACTTCTAAAAGCCTTAAATGAGTTTCTGTAAATGCTATTCAATTTGTTTAGTATTCTGAAATGTGGGGGCACAGCCTCATTTCCTCTTGCAATGAAACTGTAGGTAACAGGGCCTCAATTGTAGGTGCTTTCACACCAAATTCTTGCAGATTTATTTTCTCCTCCTAGGGTTTTCTAGTTTTAAGAATTGTGTCAAAAAGGCTGGTTTCATGCAGAGGATCCAAGCTAGGAGAGATTTAGTTGGGGTTCACACACAAAGCTCCCAGGTTTGGTTTGGTTTGGTTTGATTGCTGTTTGGTTTTTTGTTAATTAAAGGCTGTGGAGCAGAACTGTCCTGTAACCTGCGTTCAGAATAGCCTTTGACTTGCTAAATCACTGATACATCAATGCTGTAATTTTCTCTGCTAAGTCACCCAGCCAGCCCCCAACCTTAGATCCTGAGCTGGGCAGTTCTGGAGGGCTGGGAATTCAGCCCGGCAGGGAAGGGCTGTTTCCCTGAGGGGATGGTGTGTATGATGTTGCTCTGATGGTTCACCTGGTCACTGTGATCCCACTGATGTCAGAGTGATGCTTCCCCAAACCGGGAGTGCTCTGGGGAGGTGCAGCAGGCACAAATCTGCTGGAAAAGGGAGGTTCCTGCTGCAGGTTTCAGTCTGCAACTGCTGAACTCGAGGTTTGGTTGAATACCAAAAGCTCAGAGCAAATCCTTGGTGTCACACAAAAAGCATCCTGGCCCCCACCGGCACTGTGGGTGGTTGGGTGAATTCGGGTTGTGTCACACCCCCTGATCCCTTCAAACTCCGGGAATTTGGCTGCCAGGGAGGAAAATTAATTGAATTCTTTCCTGACACAAATGGAAAAGGCTATTTCGGATACAGAAATTTGAGTTAGCTGCAGAGAAGTAGAACCTCAGCAATGGGGTAAAGATCAAGAACTGCTCTCTGGGGAGGATTTTGGGAGCTGCAGCACTTCCAGTTTGCAGGGATTCACATGCTGGTAATTCCACTCTCTAATATATTCCAATAATCCTAATAAATTCTGATAATTCCATTAATGTGAAAGATTTTTGATATATTCTAATAATATCAAATGTGTATAATATGCTACTAAATCTAATATATTCCAATAATGTTGATGATGTCTAACATATTCTGTGATATATATTCTAACAATTCTAATATATGCTAATTTTAGTTCAAATAACATTAAATATGTCTAATATAGTCTAATAATTCTAATATAGTCTAACAATGAATCTAATTATGTGGAAGATGTTTAATATATTCTAATAATTCTTCCAATAATGTGGAAGATGACTAACATATTGTAATAACCCTAAAATATTATAATAATTCCAATAATGTTGAATGTATGTAGTATATTCTAATAATAATTTCAATATTATTGAAGATGTCTAATATTTTAATAATTCTAAGTTCTATGATTATGATGT
>JAOXXN010000191.1:719808-754426 GCA_026770055.1 Myrmophylax atrothorax | reverse complement strand
ATTACACAAAAAATGAATCAAAATCCACACCCTTAAAACTATTACCCCAAAAGCTGCTCTCTGAGCACCCCAGGCACCCAGCTACTGTGGACAGTGTGCTGTAAGTCCAGAAATAGAGGCAACAGTTTCTAATACTCACCTTCCCATACCAGGTGATGGTGCTTGAGAATTATTGTAGCAATTCTGTTTGGGGAAAAAGACATTTGTCACTGATTTATGTTTATCCTTTATCTAGTTACATTTTATCTGGTTATTTGTTATTTTTTACCAAATTGATTTTTGCAGTGTTTCTTTTAAGCAACATTCTCAGTAATATCACAGTAAACTGAAATTTGGGAAAAGATCCTTTTTTTACTGATGACAAAAACATGAATTAAGGGATTAGTTTAGCAACATAAAGAAGGATTGGAGTGGTCCCCTGCTCTAACCATTAGATCCCATTGTCCCTTATGGGAACATTTTTGTTTTTTCAGACTGTTAGTAGAAAGAAATTTGTTACTACTGGCATTGAACAACTGAAGATCTCCTGAATCTGAGGAGTCTGGCATGTGACAAGCCTGTTTGCTCTCAGCATGGACAGCTGGAATTTCAGAGGAACCCAATGACATCCATTACCCATCCCCAAGTGTTGCTTTGAAAAACCTCTGCCTAGTTTAAGGACTGACTAACATTACAGAGGTATCACAACTGGTTTTCTCATCCGCAACATCTTGATTCAAATAAACTCATCCAATGAATGTGTCCCTTGATCTTTCCCTGACAGCACTTTTAAATCAGTTGCACAGGAATTCAGACAAACTCATGGGGAATTTACCTAAACCCAGCAAACACCCCACAGCAAACAATCTTCTTCTTGAAGCCTACTAAATTTATTAAAGAAGATAAAATCCAGATCAAATTAATAGACTTGTCATGCCAGGACCAGCAGGGTTATGACATCCAAGCTGCCTCTGCCCAGCTTTAAAGTACTCAACTTTAATATACTTTCAAGGTTCAGTTCTGAAAAGGGTGTATTCCAAGTTCACATGTAGCAGACTGAAAACTGGATGTGGGAATTTGAAGTGATGTAGAGCTTTAATATTGTTTGGTTTTAATATTCTAAGAAAATACAGATGTAATTACCTTCAGATGTTCGGTCAGAGTTTTTGAGTATTTCAATGCACTTTCCTTTTTCAGTTTGAAAAGCCTCAGGTACAGCAGAGCTTGGCACCGAAGGCTGACCAAAGACAGGACAAGAAACAGTCAAAGTCAGGTTTATCACAACTCAGTGAATTTCGAAAATCCAATAGCTGTGTTTTTAGATTTTTCTGTGCCAACTCAACCAAAAAATCCACAGCCAGCTTTAAATTCTCGAGGAAACTCAAACAGCTTTGTGTGCCTCAAGCTGAAACTTTAACTTTCAGTGATCTTGCTGATATGATGATCTTTGGAGACAACACAAAGTGACTTTCTAGACAAGGGTTTCCTTTGTTTTTCACCTGTGTCAGGACATCCTGAGCCCTCTGCCATGGCCTCCCCTTTCCTTTCCCCCTGAACCAAGGGGTTCTGGTCCTCCACACCTGCAGCAGCCATTCCATTAACAGCTACAGGGCTACTGACACTTCTTACAGCCAACCCAAATGGTGACTTATCTCTGGAAGTGCACAGGATGGACCCCCATCCTTTCTGCTGCTACTCCTTAGTGTTTCAAAGACCTGATCCTCATCCACATCCCCTCTGCCCCCATTTACAGCAACCAGACATACAGCATTAATCTTTATGTACAGCCAAGTGAAAGCCTCATGTGTTTGGCTCAGAGAGACCCCAGAGCTCAGTGTAACACAGCACTGCATGCAGATAAAACATGTGAAACCCATCAGTGCACTGTATGAAGCTCAGAACGTACCAAAGCACTGCCAGCCTTTTGTCCGCAGCCGTCGCATCCGGTGCCAAGTAGTTCTTCAGTTTCATAGTGTATCTGTAAACAAAGGCAGCAATGAACCACAAAACAAAAATTACAGTTCCATTTATCAATCACAAAACACTGATGCTCTTACGAATTTCTGATTTCAACTGTCTTCACCGTTTTGGGAACCTCTCTTGGACCCTGAACAAAACACTGCCTGGGCTAAGAGCCTTAGCAGAAACCATCTCAACCTTCATGGGAACACTTTAAACTTCAGCAACTGGAACAAACTGGTCAGTGATCCAGTCTTAGTGGAGAATGACAACAGATCTCAAAAGTTGGTGGCCAAGGCTCAGTCCATTTGGCAGCTCTGATTCCCAGACCCCTTCCCCACCCACTTGCCTTTGGATGTGCTTTGCAATGCTTACTTGATTAATTCCACAGTTTCTGAATACATAGGGAACGGGGACTTGGATTCCTGAGCATTTTTCTCCAATGCATTCCCACACTCAATGAAGGACACGACAGCATCCAGGTAGTACACGGCCTTCTCGAACCTGTCCGACTGCGGAGAGTGGAGAGACACTTTTAGGGACAAAAGCAGAGAGAAGGACAGGAAAGTTCCAGTACAGAAGGGCAGCAAAATAGCAAAGGCAGCAAACTAACCCCAGGATAACATGGAAACATTGGGTGATACTGGAGGTTCACTCACCAAAGCATCTGCATTGTGTTTCAACTTCTTTGCTTCCTGCAGGTAATGATCAGCTGAGTAAGTCCTGCAAGAGAGGACGTGGATTCAGGGACTCAGCCCCACCCATATTTCATGACCTTTTATTACTGAAGCTTCTTAGTATTGCCAAATTTCAGATTTTCTTCTCTTCCTAACCAAGCAACACTATGATAAAGCTATTTAAAATAATTTCAAGTCAGGTCTAGTTTCAAGCAACTCAAAACAGTATTTCAAGCACGTTGATTACCACACATGAACTGGTTTAATTTACTGTATTTGGTAGCCAAGCAAACCAAACACCTGACCAAGAACAGAGGCAGGGGAAGGGAAAAACCACAAAATTTGAGGACAAATTAAACCAGCACCACCAGGACTTACATTAATAAGGGTGTGAAATATATAAAACTATGACAGAATGAATCAAGCTGCATTCCGGTGTTAATTGCCTTTGCTTTGCCACCTAAGACAATCAATGCTAAATGATTTTCTTGACTAGATGAGCACAAGGAATAATAAAAGTGTAATGATACATTTCAATATATTAACATATTACCTACAAGTTGATTAAAGTTTGCAATAAATTATCCCATCCATCCTATCTTATTGTCAAAGAAGTAAAGATATTTCAAATCAACATTTTTACCAGTCCACTTATAGGAAATTGATGCCATTACAAAGACAACAGTTAATATTAAAAATGATTATGTAACTATAAAATTACTGAAATGAGTTCTAATCCCAAGACATCCTAAAATGGCTCAGTTATAACCACAAGGTTGTAACATGTCACAATTGCTGCTCCTTGCAGTGGGCTCTCCTTATGGCTTCCTGCGCTTCCATAGGAATTCAGGTTTTAATTTTTTGATAAGGTTGATCTTAATTTCTTGACTCTATTTTCTCTTGGGATAATTACAAAATTCCCATACACTATTTTGTCCTAAATGATTGACAGTGTACTCTAATCATCAAATTTGCTCAGTTTTTTTCTATTTCTAAGGAGCTCTTAACCAGAAATATCTGAATTAGTACAAGTGAAACCCAAAGTCTACAAAAGATGGTGAAATATTTATTTTCTTTTCAAGGTATTTTCTTTGACAAAGAGCTTTCATGTAAGATCTTTTGTGAAGCAAAATGACAATTCTTCTCCATGGGGAGCTGGCTGTCCCTGAGATCTGCAGCCACAGAGAGTGAAAGGCAATTTTCTGTTCTTACCTATCATCAAAAACAAGCTTTGCTCTCCTCGACTTTGCACTTTCTGCAGCCTGAGCAGAGGCAGGAGGGCAGCTGGAGGAATTGTTCACAATCTTTTCCTGAAAGGGAAATCAATGGCAAATAATACACTTAAAAAACAGTTACATGTTCTCTGCCTTCAAGAAAAGCATTTGTTGTATAAATTTCTCCCATGACTTCACACATTCTGTGCTACAAGGACGGGCTGCAGCTGCCTGAGCTGCCACTGAGCACAGTAATCAGCTCCCAGGAGGCTCCCACCCAGTGCTGGCACAGAGCAGACACAGGGCTGGGATGGAGCTCCCGACTCCAACCCTCTTCATCAGAGGGAAGGATGCAGCCAAGGCTTTCTAGACACATATGGATCCAGGAAATGCCTCTCTCAATCTCCCATGACACTGTTTCTAAATCCTGTTTTTTCCACTCTAACAAAGAGATGATGAGGATTTTGATTTCTCATTTTTATCAGCAACACACTCTGCTGAAGGCATCTGCCTGAGAAAAAAATCCACAGGAGGAGCAGGTACTACTCTGAGAAAGGCATTTGTAAGCACAGCTGAAAAATAAAATTATGAACATATCACAAATTAACAACTGGCTTAGGGACATTCGTATTTTTAAACTCCATCACATCTAAATATCTTCCCAACCTAAATCTCTTAAAAACCATTTCCTGCACCATCTTCATAACCATGTTTTTTCCCCTCCAACTACACAGAGCTCTGTAAAATCCTGAGCTGGAGTTAAAACTATCTTTCTGAGCTCTTACAATGTCATAAAATGAGAGTTAGAGCTTCCCATCCCAGCACTGAGCATGGATCAAGCTCCTGTTCCTTGAAATCAGGACAAGTTCTGTACCTGCTCCAAGGAGACAAGGGCAATCCCACTGCTGCATTTACCAGCTTTCTAGTGATGTTTCTTTTTAAACAATTGAACAACAAGCAGGCAGCATCAGTCACCAGGAGATGACTAAGACTAAACCCATTACACTAATTAAGAGAAGAATTTGGTAGAATAATCATTAGTATTCCACCTCTCTCCCAGGATATTTTCTAACTTACAGACTTCCAAGCCACTTAAGCACTATGGTATGAAACAATGCACATCTAATATTAACTACATTTTAATTCCAACTAAAATGGTTGTTTAGATCAAACTGCAAAGCAAAGAAGGAGGTTTAAGGCATGTACAGAGTCAGCCCTTTACCTTGGCTTCCTTGGCACTGCTGGAACCCTTCCCCTCTGTCTTCTTCTGCTTGGAAGAGGAGCTGCTTTTGCTGCCACTGCTGCTCTCCTTGCCTGGGTTGCTGCTGGATTTTAAGGATGACGACTGACTGACCGTCCTCTTCCGGGACCCATGTTCCTGCTTGGAATCTTTCTGCAGGACTGGGGCAGCAGGAGATGGCAGTAAATCCTTCTCTTTAACAGCACTTGGCTTTGAGGACCTGGACAAAAGGAACAAATTCAGCCTTAGGGTTTCCTTCTGTGAAAAACAAGCCCCAAACCAAACCAAGAAAAATAACCTCAAAAGAACACCACACAAAACCTCGATTTTTAACTTTTAAACTTGGTTTTAAACAAGATTTTTATCATTAGACCTAGCAAACCAGCTATGGAGAAAAGAGGAATAATGTGGAGAGTAAGTTTCTCCAAAGCCAGATTGAACTCGTTTTCACCATTTTGTTTGTTCTGACCTGAAAACACAGGCAAAACCAGACAAGTTCTAACCATGAAACCACACCCCTACACCAGCTCTTTAAAAAAACCACCCTGAGCACTCACAATTTCAGCACAGGAAGCCAATGCCAGCGCCAGGCTGTCTGTGCAGACCAGCCAGCCAACAGCTCCAGGGAAAGATGCTCCAGATAAATCTCTGGAACCCAGGGAATGGGAAAACTTCCTCAGTGCAGCCTTCCTCTTACCTTGGCAGCTGAGGGATGCTGTTGGTTATTCCTGGCTTCCCATAATTACTATTTCTACACATTATTCCTATAAAATCATAGTTTCATTTAATTAAATGTCCTTCAGAGAACTGCAATGGCAAGCAAGGGAGTATCAGAAGTAATAGGTTAAAAAGCAGAATCAAGCTAGAAGTGCATCCCCTCATTCCACATCTGTTTCCTAACAAACAGTAAGACACTGTTTAATTCAGGAGGGGCAAACAAGAGTTGCAGCATCTGATGTGCTGCAGCTTCTCACATATTTGTAATTTGGCAATTACTCACTACAAGTATTTTCCATGACACAATTATACCAGTTTTCAATTGCTTGAACTGAAACAGCAGTTTTAAAGGCAGTGGAAAAAAACTTACTCTTCTCTGTGAATTAACACCGACCAAGAAACAAGCCAGAAGCTTGGGAAATTCAGAAACAGCACATTAAACAGTGTTGCTGATTCGCTAATTCTGTATTACTTTGCTTTTGGGTCGCTCTCACTTTTCTTTAGCTGAAGTTCAAGCTGCATTGATATATGTGAGGCTAAATCCATGGATACAAAGCTCAATGCCATCAGCTTCCCAGACAAAGCCAGTTGTGTAATTTATTCTCAGTTTACAAACTTGCTAAATGAAGAATTATCAGATGGGGTTAATATAAAAACACAGATTTTGCAAGATCAAAAAGCCAGCTGCAGAGCTGATCTCTAAACCAAACCCAAACCCCACTGTGTATTAAAGACAACCAGGAAGCAGAAATTCCCTGCTACACCAACCCTTCAGGAGGGATCACCTGACTTCTGTTAAGTAACACAATTATCCTTGGCCAATGTTTTTGGGTATGGAAATTAATTTCCACCAACTAATACTAGAAGCTCTGAGATAAATTTGTTTGAAGGGTAAGAAATAATGAAATGTTACTAAATGATTGAGGAAACGCTCAGGATGGGGGAGAGGAGAAGAGGGTGCAGACAGGCAGCTTCCCCTCCATGATGACCCTGAGCCTTCAGTGCTGGGAACAGCCACAATACTCACTCCCTGCTGCTGGAAGTCTTGTGTCCTGATGGAGCTTTTTCTTCCAGTTTCGTTTTCTTGCTTTCACTGGCTCTGTTTTCATCCTCATTCTGAGCAAAGCAAACAAGAAATACATCCAGCAAACCACCACATTTACAATTTCACTGACAGTGGCAATATTTCACATTGAGACCTCATTTAGCAGGTGTTTTGCAGTGTACAGAGTACAATACATACTGACCACAAAAACAGCAGACCTACAGCACCTAATCCGTATCAAATGTTTGACCAGACCCTGATATTGGAACAAAGTGAGAAACCAAGTTTGGCTACTAAATTACAACCTGCACAAAAGCAGAAGCAGCCAAGTTGTTCATTTTTATGTCATCATGAAACACCAGGAAAATCTGCCAAAGGCTTTGGCAAAGATCAGGAGACAGATTTTATGTTGTGGGGTCTAAAGAGTGTTTTCTGCATTCCAGGAAAAGGTAAAAATCTAATCAGTCTATTAAAGTAAGCTCGGAGATGTTGAAGACCATATATTTATACAATTTAATCCTCAAGTCAAGGATCTTGAAGGCAAGGTTTCCCAAGTGTCTTCAGAGAGCACTGGAGGGATCAATACAGTGAATAAAATAGAAAATGGGGCCTCACAGAGAAAATACTCTGGTTACACACCCCAGACTCAAACCCAAAAGGTTTAGGTTTTCTTACACTGATGCTGCAACCCTGAGCCTTCTGAGCAAGGAAACACAGGGCAAACAATGAGCAGAAACCAAGTGGTGCCAGTTGTGTTTGGTGCACTCAAACCTAAAACTGGAGGGGTGGAGAAAAGGGGAGTTCTTTAGTTGCCTCACACAGGATTCCATCCTCTCTGGTGACAACAAGAAGCAACAAAGTGATCAGAGGCTTCACAACAATGACCCACCAGACTATTCCCTGGGATAAAGCCTAAATTAATTGGTGTTACCACAGCTTTCTGATTCAGATGTAAGAGCATCTTTAATGCTCTGACTCCAAATGTGTAGTGAAAAGCAAAACTGGCCAAAGAGAGAAGTCAGTGAATTCAGACCTATTGGGAGCATGGGAGTGCATTCCCAGGAATATCAGGAATTATACAGCAACACTTGCAAAAAGTAATTATTCACTGTACTGGTCAGTTATCCCCTTTTTACAAAAAAAGAATGCATTTTCTCACTTCACTGCCTTATCCAGAGAAGACAGGCAGCTTAGTTAGGAACAGTACAGGACAAATTTCTGTTTGCAGTTACATGTCAAGTCTCCTGGATGACATTAATTTCAGCAAGTGATCAAGTTTAATTTGTTTGCTCAGTAGGAAAACTGGTTTAACTGAAATTATCTATCCCCTCAAATGACTCATGAATGATTTCACAGAATCCCTGGATTGCAGATGTCAACAAAGTCTCACAACCACTGCCAAATCCCTGTCAAAATCAGAGTGAAAGTCACAGCAGCACAAGGATTTTTGAATCCCTGACCTAGGGCTTCGTAGTCCTAAATTCATGGAAACCAGACATTAATAAAAACTGAGAATGGGCCACTGAATCCATCTGACAGTCCCAGGTTTGCTGTGTCCTTGTGTTGAGGTTTCTAAAAGCAGTTTAAAATTACACCATCAACTACTTCTCATATCCCTAAGAGTGCTATTCCTCCCCTGATTCCTCTCCATTTTACTGTTACCCAGCCATTCCTGCTTTTTAGTTATAGTTGAAAAGATTAAATGCTTTTTTGGGGAAAGACTAAATATTACTATGAGGAGATCCCCTGTAAAGCAGCACCCCGAGATCACGTTTGCTGCTGCTGCTGCCATGCCCCAGGTGCAGTCCTGCCTCATCCCTTATCCTGGCAATAGGCAGTTTCATGGATCAGGGACCTGATCCACCTGAAAACTGACTTTTTGGTTTTTTTTTCCCCCAGGTGGGTTTCCCACTGGATCAGTTGCCTGTGCTGGCCTGCAGAGCACCAGGAGCTGGTGCCAGGTCAAGGGGAAGCAGGAGAGGGCTGGATGCAGAGCTCAGAGGCACAGAATGTGTGTCACCTCCAAGAGCTCTGACTACAGGACACGCTGCTACAGGTGTGTCCTTCCTCCCAAAGACAATCCCAACAGTCTCACCTATGACAGCACAGGGATGATCCATGTGTTCTACACAAACAGGTAGCAAAGCCACTCCCAAATTGCTCAGTCACACTGAGGTGTGATCTGAACTCTGGGATGCACACAGGCCACTGAGGGCTGAGATAACAGGTCAATCTCTCTACAAAATTATCACCTGTTTGTGTTTCCTTTTGCCTTTTGTAGAACTTTTGTCCGACGGCTGTTTCTGGGATTCCCTGGGGTGCTTCTCCGGGGCGCTTTTCTTCTCCACTTTGGGTGCATCATCCTTGTAAGGCTTCCCTGGTATTCGGGATAAGAGGCTCAGGTCAATCTTCACAATGAGTGGGTACCTTTCATCAGGATCACTGAGTGGTGAAAGAAGCTCTTTCTCTTCCATAGGAGAGAACATTCTTTGCCGAAAAAAGCTGTCATCCTCCTCCATGGAAGATTTAACAGGAGTCCTATTGCTCTCAGAGTATTTGGGTGTTTGTGATGAAGGAGGCAGACTCTCATTTTCATCTGAATCAGAGGATGAGGTATCTGTTTCAATGAATTCCCTGGATTTCTGGGCAGGTTTGCTTGAAGCCTTGTATTTCTTTTTCTCTGTTGTAGGCCGAGGGGAAGACTTGGGCTCTTTCTTTATATTGGGTTTCCTGGAGCCTTTTGTGGCTGCCTTATGCCTGTTTGAAGGGATATTTGTTGCCATGTCTACTGGGGTTTCACTTTCTATTTTAAGACCTCCTCTAGGCTCCTCCACAGATGTCTTTTCTGCTTTCTTGGGCTGTTTTTTGCCCACAGTCCTCCTCTGTGCCGAGCTGTCGCTCTGGGCAGGTGATTTCTGCCTGCCCCGACTGCCCTCCGAGCCCTTCTGTGCGGGTTTGGAATCTCGCCCTGGCGTAGAGGAAACGGAATCCTTGGATCCACCTTGATCAGTGTACCCACTCCCTGTGCCCTGATCCCGTCCCTCTTTTTTGTAGCCTTGGGAGGATGGGATATTGCTGTCCACGGAAGAAGCTGGTGACACTTTATGGGAATTAACCTTGTTCAACCAGTTATCCAGTTGCCACTTGTTTGTCGGTGGTGGCTCTGGCTAAAAACAAATGAAAAAACAGAGTCAGACAAAATACTTCATTTTTCATTACATTTCTTCCATCTTTTCCCTGGGACAGCTGTATGATGGTACATGTCAAACCAAGAGGTATACCCAAAAACCTGAGATAAATCACAAATGAAATATAGGCTCAATTTTCCCTTCATCTGGAGCAGCTGCTATCAACAGGCAATATTTGATGTCACAGTTTTTTAAGGTACTGTTACCATATTTAACTTCTGCTTTGCAACAGACAATTGGTGGTAAAAACCACTTCAAATTCAAACATCAAGTGTGTGTTTATATAGAGAATTCTCATATCCAACTACAGGTACTTTGGCAGAAGAACAGTCCAGCTTGAAAAAGAACCCACGTTGGTCTGTTTACTTTTTTCCAACTGATTATCCTTCCTGGCTGTGTTAAAGCTGAGGATTAATGCCAAGCACAGGTCAAACCCTACCTCGGGGGATGCACTCTGGGATGGTTCATTGGCTTCACTGTCACTGGAACTGCTTTCGCTCTCCGAGTCAGACCCTGAGCTGCTTTCAGAGCCACTGTGGCTGCTCGAGTCATCCCTGGAGTTATCTGCTCCTTCACTGTTATGCTGGGAAGGTTCAGAATTGCTGAAAGAAAAATGGTGAAAAACTAACATTACCCAAGGCCCAAATATATCCTAGAAATCCTTTCATTAGAAATTACAGAATGTAACATTTTAATTAACATTTACTAGAAAATTCCACATAACTGAACATAGCACACCCTGGAAACAACCAACCTTTGTCTTTTCCCCCCTTCCTAAAGTGGTCAGTGTAATTTGCAGGACAGACACTATTTAATCACGGATTAAATTCTAATTACCTTTCACTTTAACACAAGACAAAGGACAAAAAATTCATTTTGGAAATGAGCTCAAGCCAAGAGTGCTGACTGAGCTGAACATGCCCCTTCTCCTTCCTATGCTGCAATCCCCCAGGAATTCCTACCTTCCAGGTGTGCTCCTTGGCACTGTCTTATCGCAGTCCTGCAATTAAGAAAAACACCATGAAGCCTCCAGAAGTTATTTTAGGCTTGTATATACAATTAAGTTGCAAAACATCAATTTAGAGCCTTTAAAGCTTTTAATATAGCATCTTCATTCAGTATTTGCAGCAGTTTAAATTTATCTGCATTTCCCTTACACAGAAAGGAAATCAGAGTTATTTTCTCCAGGGTTTCACCACAAATCTCTACATTCTGACTACAGTTGTGAGAGTTCCCATTTTTACCAGTAATTAATATCATGTTTCCATCTTTTGAATCAGGTGATTCAGCATTTCACAATTATATGCCTGAGATGCCATGGGTACTTGGAGTTAACTGACTAAATGTATTATCTCCAAGTTTTCCACATGAAGAAAATCAAGTACTGGAACTGGGAACAGGAATAAAAGAAACATCAGAGGAGTGAAGTCACTGCTGGGTAGCACAGAGATACAGATATTTCTATTTCACATGCTAAGGGCCTTTTCTGGCAGAAGCTGCACAAAGTAAATACTAAAAAGAGTAAAAAAAGAGACCTTTTGATAAAAAGAAAGGTGCTGCTGCACTCCCAGTGTCATAAACAGCACCCCTCATGATCCCAAACACTGTCCCAAGGTACCAATGCACAGAGGTGTTCACACCATGAACTCTTCAGCTGGAATGGCAGAACATGAGGGTTCCACCTTAAATAATGAGCTGTTATTTATGTTTTAAAGTACACTATTGCCATTGAATGTTCAGAGAAAGTCCATGTGGAATCAGTAAACAAGAATTTCTAGATAAAAGCATAATGTTTTCACAAAACAAACTTCCCCCAAGATTACATTTAGAAATACCTGAGGTTTGTCTAAAAACATTCCACTAGATTTTAGTTCCTCAATCCCAAATCTCCTGTTGAGCTGCCCAGTTTGCTGCAGGACTGAACCACGAATGAATTCTGTGTTTTTCTGGAACTGTGATTTAAGGAACATACCTGCTCTCCATCGCTGTCTTCACTACTGCTGAGTTTTAAGTCATCTTTCAACATACTAAGTGAAAGAGAGAAAGTGAGACAAGTTTTTCCAGGTACTTTAATTACTTTCAAAGCATTCTGGTAGATTTCAACACACCACTGTTTATCCTACAGAGAGGCTGCGTGGGTGAAAGCCACCAGATACCATTCACACATTTCATGTTTAAGAATGGTGAGTTGAGTCATTCTTTAGAGAAGAATAAGGATTCAGGTACTTTGACTCCTTAGTCCATTCTGTTAAATTTAGAAAGGAAATTTGACACAATTTACTGATGTGGGAGGAGATAATTTGTGTAAGTCCAACTTCTTACACACAATGGCTAAGAACAGTCTTTTAATGGAATAAAGAAAGCCAACACCAGTGGCTGCTTCCTGTCATGTGGTAACAGGGCAACTGTCCTAAGCCATAATTAATTATTATTATTCAAAGCAATAATTATTTATGGTAGTCTTACATACACATACTACTTCACAAGACTGAAAATACATGAGCACAATGAAAACATGTAACAGGATTTTTATGATTATTGAGAAATATATTTGATTATAAAAATAAAACATCTTACTCTGTCTGGTTTGATTCGCATCTGCAGAAAGAAAATAAGAAAGGATTACAGGTCTAATACTCCAGAGTTTCACAGCAGAGCTGTCCTACTGGTGATCTGGAAAGGAACACCAGCCCCTAGGACCTTGTTCCTAAAATATTTGTTACTGCTGCCCTTTTCCAAAAGATGCATTTATCTTCTTTTTAAAGGCTATTTTTTACCAGATCATAATCATTTAAAAAAAACATAAAGCTGCATTGTCACAGAAAACATCATCTAGACTTTTTTTCCCATGCATCCCAGCTCAGCTGTGTCCAGTGTTGCCTCTTGTTCTCAGATGTTCTCACATTCCCCAGCTTTGGAAACAGCACAGCTCCTCCTCAGCATCTTCTTAAACTGCATGTTTTGGGGAAACTTTGTGGGGTTCTTTTTGTTCTATTTCTTTCCCACAGGTCACGTGCTTTTTAACCTTACCAATTCAGTGGCAGAAGAGCCAGACTTTATTCTGTGATTGCATCCCAACAAAGGGCAGCTGACAGGAAGTTTTCAGATTCTACAACCACTTTAATTAACATACAAACATCCACAAAATATTTATTTTTATGGGCATACTGGTTTGGAAACAATCTTTTAACTGCATGTAACTGATTTTTAGGTATGAGAAAGGTGGGCTACGGCCATCTAGAATATTCCAGCTGCTTTTGATTTTTATTGTGTTGCTGTGTCTGTAACTAAGACCCATTCGCCAGTGAATTAAAAGACTGAGCAGAACAAACTTCTCAAGGTCCCAGACACACTTTTCTGCCTCCTCCAACCCAACCCCTTTCCTTATCCTGTATTTGTGACACCTACAGGCTCCTTCCAGCTGACAGCTCTGCAAGGCACATGTTTGGTAAGTCCTGTCCTGCCCACTCTTAGATGCTGATCCCTCTTTTGCCAGCCCAGGAGAGGATGCTGAAGCGTCTGTGCAAGCACTGGCACATTCTACTAAACAGCCCAAATCTCTTTTAAAATACAACTATTGTTTGTGGAATGTTTTCCCAACAGGTACTTACGATTTGGATTGATGACCATTGGATGCTTTGGATGAAGGATTATATCGTTCTAGAAGAAGGAAAAAAGAAATGCACAGTTGAAAACTCAGGCAGCGAAAGAAGCCACTCCAAAGCTGCCCCAAGAACACAGTGATGGATAAACCATGAACAGCTGAGGGGACAGGAGGGAGCAGTAACCAGGTGACAGAGGTACAGCCTCCCACAGACTGCAGGAGGGAGGGAATGCGGAGGCAAAGTACTAAATGCAGCAAGTAATTTAATCAGGAAAATCTAGAAAAATCATTTAAATCTTTGTTGTCTAAACCAACACACACTTAGTTTGTTATTAATGTTGTGAAATCTGTTTAAACTATTGCCCTCCACATGCAGGATATGGGACACGGATCTGTCTGCTGAGCTCTGACTGTTCCAGCGTCCCCACACAGCTTTTGAGTGGATGAGCAACCTCCACATCCCAAAATTTGACTCAGACACCAACTGTGACAACAGGAATATACATTGATATAATCTGCTTTTCAGTTTGGTTTTTTCCCCTTCCTTTTTCTTTAATCCTGGCAAAAAATGACTGTAGCTCAACAGAAACAAGAACGGAAGTTCTTTAAAGGTTTCCAGAAAATCCAAACAGGAGTTGAAAACTGGCTCTGTGGTTTAATTAACCTTCCCCTTTCCACACCTAAAGATCAGCTGCTCCTATAACGTGAGCCTATGGTTTAGCATCATGGAATTAAGCTTTAATTTGTTTCCTTAATTCCCCACTGTATCAGGTGTTCACATTAAGCTGCTTGTGAATATCTAAGAATAAACCATTCTTCTTTTACTATTTAAGCTGTTTAATCACTTCAAGAGGGAGTGGAAAGACTTTTGGAAGGTAACAACACAAATCTAATTCAATTTTAGCTGGTTTGTTACCTGTGTTGGTACTTTCAGCAATATTTAAAAAAATGACAGTTAAAAGAAATAAAAGCTGCTTTTGCCTAAAATCCAAAACCACATTCTGAGGCAAGAAATTCAAGGCTATTACTAAGCATATTATATGAGATCTTGACCAGTTCTCTCTCTTGAATTTAACATGTCAAAGTGAAAATGAACAGTGAAACTGAAATGTGCTTTTTCTACTGAATACAAGCCAAAGCACTATTTTGGTTTCTAACATGTCCCAAAGCCAAGAGTTGGGTTTTTAAAGTGTTTTGGTTTAGTACTCAGCTATTTTTAATTCAATAAACCATGGAGGCATTTATTAAAGAATTAGAAAATGTGATCAATTAAAAAAACTTTTTTCCTAGAAAACACCACCCTTTCAACTCAGTGATAACTTTCTGTATCTGAACAAGAACCGTGAAAGAAAATCAAGCAATAGTTTCATAGCTTAAAACTTGACAAAGCAGAGAAAATCTTAACTCAGACTCCATCTTATGACCAGTCTGGAAAATCTCATTCCCTACAAAACATGACATCTTAGGAGATGCTGAGAATACTGAAGGCAACCAAAGCATTAAACATAGTCCAGGAAGTTTAATGTACTCACTCTGTTCTCCAGTGCCAAAACTGGACTGCTGAGATTCCTGAGGGAAGAAAAGATCACAAGTGTTTTTTTTTTCTTCAGTGGGAAATTAAACATACTAACAACCAGGCTGTAGATATCCTTTCCACTTCAAGGACGGCACCTAACCTTGAAAAGGGGAAAAAGCTGACTACAACCAACCAGAGGGATTATTATTTATCTGTGCCCCAGAGCAGCCCAGGTGAGGAGCTTCCCCTGCTCTTCCTCAGCCCAGCTCCCCCACGTCCCTGCTGTGCAGCTGCACCCCATCGTGCCTCAGACTCCCAAATCCATCTGGGACTTCCATAAATCCCACCTCCCTCTATGTTTAGCATGAAGAGGAACCGTTCAGGATGTTTGTTTATCCTCCTCATACACAAACTTTGCTACTTGTTTGAAGTGTTTTCCTTCAAACCCTTTTCTCCTCATTCTCCTCTTCCAGGCACACACAGCACCGTGAGGGACAACCAAGGAGGGCAGGAAAAACCTCCCAACAAAAAAACTTCTCTCAGCCACAAAGGAGCCTGAGGGACAACAGGAGATTAAAACAGGACCAGCTCTGCACACTCTGCCCAGCAGACTCCACGTGGGTCCCTGGTAAATCCAGCCAGGCTCGTGTGGCCAACACAGCGCTCCCAGAACAGCCAGAACTCCATGGAATCACACAACTCCCTTGTCCAAAAGCCAAGAAACAATAATACAGATTCACATAATGGTTTGGGCTGGAAGGGACCTTAAAGCTCTCCTTGTCCCACCCTTTGCCCTGGGCAGGGACACCTTCCACTAGAACAGGTTGCTCCAAGCCCTGTCCAACCTGGCCTTGGGCACTTCCAGGGCTGGGGCAGCCACAGCTGCTCTGGGCAACCTGTGCCAGGGCCTCACCACCCTCACAGGGAAGAATTTCTTCCTAATATCCTGTAAAACTAACTGTGAGAGATGAAGCCTTGCAAATGTTACCACTTGTATCACCTTCAGTGTTCCCCTTTCAGAACCCCAATTCTGACTCACAAGGCACAGCAGATCATAAACTTTTTTGCAACTCTAAAATACTGTTTTAACAAACAAATACACAGAGGTTACTGAGGTACTGAAAACCCATTTCCAGGCTGGAGTGCCTTTCTAAAATAGGACCTTCCTGACCTCATTTTAAAATGAGGACAACTGCTGGCCCTAGAAATACAGTATTGAGTCAAACATTTTCAATTTTTAGTTATATACACACATTTTACTTAAATGGCAAACCAGAACTACAATAAAACAAGGAATTCCATTTTTTCTGGTACACCAGTGAACCAGTTTTCCCACACAGCTAAGTGGGTGCCAGACAATTTACAAAATGGAAGTTTTTAAACACACAAAGGCTTTAACACAGCAAAGCACAGTTAAGATGTTTTCAATTTCCCTTAACTTTGTCCTTCTAAAGTGGAAGCAGTTGCAATAATGCACTGAACAAGTATTTTGTAGATTGGGAACTTGATAAGGAACTTTCCTTGGAAGCTGTTTTGAATGCCTCTGATCTTTACTAATTGAAAGGGGCAATAAAACTAAAATTAACCTCTGTTTAATGGAGAGAAGTCCTGTGACTTCAACAGAAAGCAGCTGCCACACTTTCTTCAAAATAAAACCCGGTTTTCATCTTTTACACGGGCAGGAGGAGGGCAGGGGTGATTCCCTGAGTCCTTTTTGCCACTGGCAACAAACCAAGTCAAAAAAGAAGTGATGACCACACAAAAATGGAACAGCACCCTCAGAGCCACCACACCAGAGGGAGCACAGGATGGGGAACTGGCACCCCTTCACCAGCACATGGGTGAGGAATTCTGCAGAACACCTGCCTAATTCCTTGCTCTAGTCAACCTCCTGCTTGGAAGGCAAAGCACAGGCTCTCAGCTAAGTGTATTTTAATGAGGTGTTATAGTTAAATGTGCAACTTTTTCCAACTCTCTTGCCATCTATTGAATACATATTTCTTTAAGAAACTCAGAGATGAAAATAAAAAAAAGCTCTACTTTCAACTCCAAAGATATTTACAGCAGCAGCTTCTAAAGCTCTGCTTCAGAAAGAAATTCAAAACAACTGAAAGGAAGGAAACCCTTTTAACCAAAATATAATAGACTGCTGAGGTTACACAGAGAAGACACTTAAGCAGGAAACAAAAAGTATGACAAAAAAACGTGGAGAGAGGAACTCTCCAGCTGGACAGGACAGCACCAGGGGCAGGACTCCCATCTCACAGACCTGGCTGGGGTGAAAAGGACCCATTTCCATTTAATATTTGAAAATCTCAGGTCAGACCTGAGTTTTGTTTCTCAGGAGGAAGTTTCTGTACTACAGCAGATCAAGGGACCCGACCGTGGCCCCGGCGGCTTCGGCACAGGGCAGGAATGGAGGCACCTGGAGGCAGGACCTGCCTCTCCAGAGATACCCTCGGGCTCCAGCACAGGTACAAACACTGCCAAGCCTCCCGTGGTGCTGGGAAACAAAAACCTTCCCCCCTCCAAGAAACAGCTGGAGGTTTTTAATATATTTTACAAACATGCCAGTATTTTTGGAGTTTTTGACTGTGAGCCCATGGATAAAATTACAGAGTGTTAGGTCACGGGATAACATTTTTTTATCAGGACTCAGGAATCTACATTTTTGTCATAGCATCCATAAAACTTTCCCTGACCTATTTTCATGGAGTTTTATCTTCTGATTCCAAGACTTCCTGGCAATTATTAGATCTATTTATAGTAATCAGAGGCCCCAGTCAGGAGTTTGGGGTCCTTTGAGTTACTCACTCTCCTCACTCAGGGAAAGTGATCCCATCCCAACAGTCTGACAAATAAAATCAAGTGGTCCACCAAAGGGAGGATAATTCTGTGTGAGCAGGAGAAACATCCCAACTTCTGCACACAAGAGGAATGCTGTGAAACACTTCAGCATATGACTTGTAATAAATGGAGCACAGTACTAAAGAGAAGGAGCTTTCCTGCAACAGAACTGCTTGATTAAAGTAAACCACTGTTTTGTTTTGTTTGGTGAATTCTGCTCTGGGCCCAGACTGCACAAGCCTATGGCTCACTAACTCACTGGAATTCTGCAGAGCTGCTGCTGCCAAGAATGACAGAGGGGAGAAGGCAGAGGAAATTATAGGCTTTGGATGCAGAGAGAGAATTTGACAGAGTTCCATGGCTGAGATGTGCAGCCACAAAATAAAAAAGCTGGCAAAAAGTCAAGAGACTCAGAGCTGCCATAAATGGAATTTTTTGCAAACTGGGTGAAGAAACACAATCCAGGTTGAGAGGTTCACCAAGCTGTACAACCCAACTTTTTTGTTCAAACATTAACACAACTGTGCAGTTCTATGTAGTTTCTCTCTGTCTCACAAACATGTGGATTTCTGTCCACCTTCCTGCTCCCCAAATGGAGTCAAATGCCAGGGAAAGAGAAACAAGCAGTTCCAGCAACCCCACAGCCAAGTGTGCTCACAGTGCAAAGAGAAAGTATCTCCTCAGAGGTTCAGAGTAAATATTCAAAGCAGTGGAATAAGGACTTTTGTTGATGAGAAAAGGTGTGGAATTTCTTTCTTTATAATAAAAGGTACAAATTATTTCCAGGCTGACAGTTTTATGTAACACAGCAAATAAACCCTGACTAAAAGCAGTGTATGCAAGACTAATATTGATGTAATGTTAAGAAAATAGACGACAGGATTTATTTTCTAGATATGCCTTCCAAAGTAAAGTTGAGAACTGAGTGGCATGTTCTGCGTTTTTTGATCCCTGGAGAGAAGCAAAATGCAGTGAGACAGGAACATGCTACACAGAGGGTGGTGACAGCAGGACTGCCCTGAACTCATACCAGTCTGTGGCATTTCTGTGGACATGCACTTCCAACATGGACCTGGAACCTTTGGCTGAAAGAAGGTAATGTCAAATCACTCACATAAGGTGATGGGTTTAGACAGATTACTTAGAAACCTCAGTGAGAAAGTTTTCTTAAAATTACTCGCTCAATTGTTCTGCTTTGGGGAGCAATTTGGATTGAACAGGAGAATGAGAGCTGCAAGTGGTGCTCTAGAACAGCAGCAGGTCAAAGGAATCATAGTCCCAATTATTGCAACGGTAACTTTTAAAAGACAAACTGTGATTTCTTCAGTCTGAAGCCATGCCAAGTTAGGGGTGGAGCACCCCAACTCCTCCCAGAGATATGTTCAGTCTGGAGAAAAATCCTATTGTTGAGCTGACTCTTTTACTGGTTAATCAGCAGATACAGGAAACAAAGCATGAATTCCTGGATGAGTCAGGAATCTCCAAGCTTGGTTTTACCCCCAGCTATCTCCCCTGCCTATCCATGGGCTTCCAGGATCCTGCAGACTGCAGAGCTGCTCTTCCAGGCACACAATTCCCAGTGCCAGTGACCCAACACTGCAGCCAGGGTTGCCAGCCCCAGCCCCAGCCCCAGGGGAAGGAGCCAGAGAACTCCTTCCTCAGAGGTGTCAGCTCCACCAGGTCTCCTGGAAATGTGCCCTGTGCTGTCAACAGCAGCAAAGAGGTGGATTTCTCTTTAGAATTAACAGCTTAAACCCCTCAGTGGTTATTAAGCACACAGGAGGCTGGGAAGAGGATCTTTTGAAACAAGTAGTCCGAACATTTCTTTAGCAAAACATCTGATTTTTAAAAGGCTTTAATTTTTTTGTGATTGAAAATGTAAAAATCTCTTAGAAATGAATTTCAAAATTACGAGGAAAATTCAGTTTATGTATAAAAATACATTTAAATTTCTCAGCATTTACCAGCCAGACTCTGTTTGCTACATGTAGGGGAATGTGCTTGGTTCCACATAAGTGATACAAAGCATTTCCCTAGTAGGGAAAAGGCCCAAAGGCATTTTCAAGACTCAAAAGTATCCTGAAGGTTTGAATTTATGAAAAAAAATGAAAAGGAAAGGTTTTTATGGACAAGTTTGCAAACTTCTGCTTGTGCAAACCAGAGGGAAACAGAGGACGTTCCTCACAAGGCACTGCTGACAAGTGGTGTGAAGCAAAATGGAGAGATACAAAGCACTGAAACACCCAGATTACACAGGATTGAATTTAAGAGTTCCAAAATCCTGATCTTTAACAGGAGTCACTTTTACAACAGCATTCAGTCTTTAACTACAGCACTGACCTTTGTTGGAAAGGGGAATTTGGAGGGTTCGGTTTTGCACGGTGTGTGGATTGCAGTCAGTGGAGGGGGCCAGGAGTGGGTCATCTCCTACAACCACAACAACAAAAATGTTAATAAAATTAAAGCAAAGATTTCATTAAATCTGAGTTTCAATGGTAGCCCTGTCTCTCAATTCTCAGTTCACTGTTCACCCTTCACTAAAATTTGTATTCAAATCTTTATTTCCCAAATGTGCAAAGATGTTACATGTAAACAATTTAAAATCCAGGTTATCCATGAGAAAAGATATTGCACATAAACCTGAGTTTTAAATTGTTATCCTTGAGAACACATAGTTAAGACATAATAACAAGGAGAAAGGCAGAAATCAATAACCTTGGCTGGCCTGAACATAAACTGCAGTACAAGTCAGAGTCTGATCATTTCAAACTGTGAAGAGCATGTGTAGGGCACAGAGGCAGAAAGAAGAATCTGAGGAAAGGGAAGCCTACAGAGTTTAAGGAAAAAGGGGAAAACTGAATGCCTGAAGCCAGAAAGAAAGTGCCTTGTATTCTTTCTGAGAGTCTCCAAGGACTGTGGAGTACTGAAGGTCAGAGGAGATGGCAAGGCATGGAAATGCTCAAGGGGGACCTGATGATCCTTTTCTGAGAGCAGACACAGGGACAGGGGACCACAGGAGGGGCAAAAGGACTCTGGAAAATAACCCAAGTAGGAGAGAGGGAAAGTTCTGACATGGGGTAGCAAAACATTTACTATACTCCAGAAAGGTATCAGAATTAAGGACTGTGTTCTGGTGGAAGAAATGGGTAGTTCTGATTCCCAGGGAGGGGGCACAAAGAGCAGGAATGCAGTGAGGACACCCAGGAGAGGATGTGCACACCCACAACCCCCAGTGCCCAGCTCTGCTCCCAGTTTTCCCCAGTCTCCCTGTGCTAGAGGAGCCCTCCTGTAACAACCTGCAGCCAAGGCAGTTTGAAAGGCACTGACAACTGCAGAGTCCTTCCACCTCCTCAGGAATGTTTGTATTTTCAACAAGTAAGTGATGAAGAAGAGTGCAGGGAACTTACTTTGAGGATTTCATCCACGCAGCTCACCTCACCAGATGCTGATGCCTACAAATCAAAACTTAGGGTTAACATCTCCCAAACCAAACTTTCCAGGCACTAGAAACAGTTAAAAACAAACTTCAATCCTTATCATGACTCATGGACTCTACATGGATACAAACAGCCCTTGCTAACTCTTTTCATCAGTTTTAATATCAGATAGATCCACGTTTTTATGGCATGAGTCACATCCAGTTATGAAAAGCAAATACATGAGATCTGTAAATCTGTGACAATGATCTCTTACTTTTCACTCGACAGTTAAAGTGATCACAGGCAGTCAGTGATATTAAAATCTTCAAGAGAGGAGAAAGAGAGTTGGAGCTTTCAATCATTTCCTGGAATAAGCCACAGGATAATATCTTGAATTCAAGTGCAGGACCATGAATGCACAGGAATGACAAACTGCATTCCCAAGTAAAACACACATTACACACTGATTCCAGAAGCAGCAGTAATTACCAAACTATGAATCTCCTGCATCCCTGACTGCCACAAGCAGAAAGAAGCTGCTACAGGACTCACCACATCAGCATTGACGTGGCAAGTTTTCACAAATAAAATCATTCCTAATTTCCTTACCTGTGTGCTGGATCTTACTTTGCCACTTCTTGAAATCCCAGGAATAAGGGCTTTTCTCTGGCTACCATGATTCAAGCAGTTAATAGGAGATGCAATGAGATTTTACTACTAAGAAGGCACTCTCCTTGTCAGTGAGCTGGAGTCAGAGTCTGTGCCTTAATGAGTCAAGAATTACCAAACTCCTAAAAGCTGTTAATCCAATAGTATTTTATATCCAGCATGACTGATAAAAGTTCTGAACCCTGCTCAATTTGGTGCTTTAGGGTGAGCTTCTTTTCCCCAGGTAAAGGTATAATAATCACATCTAGTAATTGCTACACACTTCAAAAGAAATTCTGATACAAGCAGATAATATCAACAAGTTAAGTCAACTGGGCTCCCAGTAACTATGTTAGTATCCAGCTTTTCAAAGTGTTTGTGAATGTCCCACTATTTCCCTAACTTCTGACTACAGAAATACTCCATGGAAATTGGCCACTCTGGGTTATCTCAGCCTTTACTTAATAAAAATCCCAGTACCCACATGGAAGAAGCAGAAGTAAAAAATCTACTACTTTTGCATGTTCCCCATTGAAAATACAGCTTTCAGTGCTTAAGGTGCTTTGTGCAACAGAAAACACAGTGTTTACTAAACTCAGTTTTGGTTAGGCAGATTGGGATTTTAAAGAAGCTGGAAAATCCCAGCTCAAATGGATTTACATTTCAGAAGCCAGGAAACAGCCAGCAACTTACATCCAGTGGCTGAGAGGGAATTTTCAGCTTGGTTAGGTGTGCTTTGCTGCTGGGCTTCAGCTCGTTCACGGCACTGCTGTGGGTCTGACTGCTGTAGTGTTCCGAGGATAACTTTGGTTCCATGGATTCCTGCCCATCCATCGGCCTGACGTACGCCGTGGGCTTCTGTAACATTGAACTGGACTTGGACATTAGTGATGGTGGGAAAGACTGATTAGAGTGCTGTCCACTTGAAAATGAGGGTACACGGGAGGGAGAGTCCCAGTTGGCATCGGGATCCCGGGGCGATTTTGACCGTTGATGTTCTTTGCTGTGGTGATCATTCCCATGAGATCTCGAGTGGCTGGAGCTCAATGAGGACACAGCAGGTGGTTTTCCAGGGCTGGAAGAACGTGGTTTGGAGTGTTCAGACCCATGCTGGCTTTTTTTCCTGCTGCTGCTGCCGTAGGAGTCGCGGTCGTGCCTCTGGCCGGTGCTGCCCGTGGTGGTGCCCCCGGAGCGCTGCCCGTGCCCAGCCAGGCCCCCGGAGCGCTTCTGGGACTGGGAGGAGGTGCTGGGAGCTGGCCCCACTGGAGTCCATTTGCTGCTCTGGTGGGAGCCTGTGCTGTGCCTCTGATCACCAAAGAAGCTTTGGTTTGACTTCTCGTCGGGTGCTGCTGGAACGGTCGGTTTGGGAATTGCCACGAGCTTTTGGAGCGGTCTGTCTCCGATGAGATCCGTCATTTCATCATAGTTACCGAGCATGCTCTGGATACGACTGGACAACTTGTCTTCTTTGCTGGTCTGGGAAAACAATTTTTAAAATAATAATGATTTAAAAACCGTCACAACTTCACTTTCAGTTAATTGATTTGGTAACTAGTGCACTTAATTTCATGGCTAGAATCCACCTCTCTTTCGCCACTGTTTCCAATTCCCAATTTTAGTTCTTAAAGCAGTAATTTAACTCACTAAAACATATGAAAAAGATGTACTTCAGCAGCAGGAACAGCTAAACCAGCAGTAATCAGTGCTTCAAATTATGCACTGGTGAGCTGGATGCAAGTTTAAAAGCTGTAAATGCCTACTGTCACCTTAAACATTATTTCTCGAACACAGAATGCATCAGTCCTAAAAAGCTTTAATTAGCAGTAAAATAAAATCAGCTTAACCTCACCCCTGTATGTCATTTTTAATTGGTATTTATATTGGCACTATGTTGCCCACAGTTAAAAGGGTTCTTTCTTCTGTAACCATTTTATTTTCCAAATTAGGTCTGTTGGATCATTCCCCATGCATCCCAACAAGCTCCAGTTAACTTCATAAAGGTGGGATTTGGTTATCAAGCACAGGAAAGTGATGGGAGGACAGGAATAAAAAAAACACCAAATATTCCTCAACTTTCTCCCTGCAGGAAGACAGTTTTCAGTCACAACATTTTACTTCTTGCAAACCAGCTGGAATTGGAATAAGGTAATAGGTTTGCTTTTGAAGTGAGTTCTGAGCTACATAATTAAAATCTTAAATGGTATTTTATTAGTTATCCAGAATTAGGTTATTTTTTCCCATTCTGCTCAGCAAAGCAAACCTGACAGAAAACTCAGCACAGGCTTAAAGCTGTGCAAGATCACAAACAGAATCAACTCCCTCAAAACAAACTAAAAAAGTCAGATACAAACTGGAGTACTGGAGCTGATGATTCCATCATACCAGTCATTTCAGCATTTAAAATTAACTTCCTATTTAAACATTGTCTTTTAGAACTTGCCCAGATCTTGATTATACTGATTAAAGGTTACAAAGTTTAGCAACCAACTAAAACACCCCAAAAATGGCAACTTGGCATCACACAACACACAGTTTAATTGTTTTGAGTACAGAAGGTGAAGGAAGGAAAAAGAAGTATGGTTTATTTTCCCTTTTCTCACTCCCTCCAAAGCTTTCCTTCCTTCCTAAGCCCTATAAATCTGCTGGTGGACCTGGCCAGTGACTGTCAAGCCTTATTTTCAAGCCATTCTTAAATACCTGGTTGCCGTAAGAGCTTTGGCTCTGAAAAGAATGCAGATAAAAATATATTTGAGATATGATTTCTGTTACAAAACCTGCATTTGCAAGAGATGCAGGAACTCACCACTTTGTAAGGTTCAGCAAAGAGAGGGGAGTTGGGTGGAAAGGCTTCGTCACCCTGCTGAATTTCCTGATTTCGCCTTTCCCTTTCTTTCATACGCAGCACATTCCGGTCTTCACGGTTCATGTTGCTACGGGCAAAACAGATAATTTCTGATCACAGAAGGAAAGGAGGAGGGATGTGAGTGCACAGGGGGATGTGAGTGCACAGGGGGACGTGAGTGCACAGGGGGACGTGAGTGCACAGGGGGACGTGAGTGCACAGAGTCAGCCCCTGGCCCAGTTTGGCAAAAGAATGAGGACCACAACTACTGAAAACCCAGATGTTTGTCCAATTTCAGCCACCTCCCCCTCCAAAGAGCTGTAACCCCCAATCCACAGCTGCTTTAACAGGGAAACTTCATGCAATATTAAAAAAACACCTGAAAAAATCCACGAAGTCCTCAGGCAAGTAACTATTTCAAATCATTTCACCCGCTCAACTCCTTTCACTGTCTCAGCCCACGCTGCACATCTCCCATTCACTTCTAAAATACCTTTTCTCCCCCACATCCCCCAGATGTTCTCTAACTCCCCACCCATCCAGTGCCTGATTTTTCCTGTAGGTTTGGGTTTATTTTTGGTGCTGACATATCTTTTTTTGGCACCCATCTCAAATATATTCTAACCTCAAGCTTTGATGTGGTTTCCAGGTCTCCGTTCCTCCCTGACTCCCAAAAGGCATTTCTACTCCAAGCAGTAATTTCACTGAGTTCTGGCAATATTGCACCTTCTGCCTTGGACCACATTCTCCTACTGCAAAAATGCAGATAAAAAACCTGCTAATGCCTCTTCTCACAAATTTTACTTTGCAGTTTGGTCTTGCTGCTTGTGTTAATAGAAATACGTCAACTTGTTGCAACACACACACAAACACACAAGTTGGAAAAGATTCCCTCTGAGCTGGATAAAGTACTGGAACTTAAAGGAGCAAACAAAGTAAGATGATAACTAAGGCAGTACTAATCCCTTTAACATTTAATTCCAGAATGCTTTGGGTTGGAAGGGACCTTAGAGCTCATCTATTCCATCCCTTGCCATGGGCAGGGACACCTTCCACTATCCCAGGCTGCTCCAAGCCCTGTCCAGCCTGGCCTTGGACACTTCCAGGGATGGGGCAGCCACAACATGTGCTGAACTTTCTACCGAGTGATTTAGAAATGAGCTTTACTGATCTGCACAAAGTACAGTAGGGGCTTCTCCAGGTTCTTCCACATAATCTGCAGTCTAAAATGAAAATGTTGGCTGATTAGAAAAACATTATTTCACGTTTCTAGACAGCTGCCTGATTATTAAAAAGGAAAAAAAACACCTGCTCCAGCATGACTCTGAAAGCTGTGCTAATTCATTCTCAACAAGGAAACTTCAACCCATCACTCAGTTTTTAAAATACAAATCTTTTCACCTCAATAACATTTTAACCTCTGACGTTTCTTACTTATTTGGCTTCATTTTGTCTATTACTCCAAAACCAGTGAAATCTAAGAGGATGCCCAACCCAGAATGAACCCAAGGTGTAAGTTTAGATCTCTAATGCTTTTTAAAGCAATGGGTTTGTTGTATTTCTCTGTGCTGCTCACAAGGTACAAACACCAGTTTAATTCAATCGATGATGATACCAAGCCTAGGAAAAAATCAATTTTAAACTTAATGTTAAAAAATCACTTTTCTCTCCAGTTCTTCTGTAATCAGCTGAACTCATGTACCTGCAGGTGACCATCAAGGCTGAGAGAGGGATCTGTGCCCTGGAATGTGGCCAGCAGAGCCCTTGGATAATTTTGGCATTGATGACAAATTTGTTTTAAAAGTTTGAGGCTTAAAAAGCTCCTTCTTCAGACTGCAGCCCAATTTCTTACATATGTAAGATTCAAACAGACAAAAAATAGATTTGTCTATAGACACTGATCAGTTAAAGCCAAGCAGAACAGTCCCTGTCTACAGCATTTACTCCTCAAAGCAAATTTTGAGGCAGGGAATAGAAGTGCCCGGGTTTTGGGTGGTTCATTCCCATTAAAACACAAAAACTGGCAATTATATACAGCTGTACATTCTGAACATTATAATCTTAATGAAGAATTTTGCATCTATGATTTCCAAATAGAGGGTTAAATATTAACAAAGGCCTTCACTATTTTTTAAAGAGACAAAGATCATCTTTTAAAATTCCATCAACATTCACTATAACTTTTGGGAATGAAGAAAAATTAACATTTGTAACAACACTGTCACACAAAAAGAACATTACAGCAAAGATCCATTTGAGATCAGAGCTGGAGCAAACTCAGAACTGATCTGGCTGTACCTGCTCAGGTCAATGTCAAATTAGTCGTCAGAAATGCACCAGTTAATCACACTTTTAACCACTCCTCCCCAGTCTTTTGTCATGTAGTAAATGGTAAAATGCCCTCATGGGTAGTCACCTTGACTGTAAGGGGATTTGGTTTAGTTTTTTTTAATTCTTTTACATTTTTTATTAAAGCAAGTAGTTTGAATGTGATTCAAGTTAGACTTGTTTGTATCTAATCATCTAATCTCTACACAGAGCTATTTTAAGTTCCTATAATGTGTATGAAGCTATTAAAATCACACTACCACTAAATGTGTAAATAAAGGAAATTAGTGAGGCTTCCTTAGCTCTGAACTTCAGACAACTTCCCCATTAACTCTGTATCTTGCTCAGCCGTGAGATGTACCAGAAAATAAGGTGTCCATGTTCAGGAAAAGCAAGGAGAGGAACTTTGAAAAGATGACACCCCAGGCCTGCCTACTGATCAACATCACCAGCAACTACCTTCAGTGTGAAGGAAATTGCAAAACCAAGTTTTCAGATCACTTGAACGATAACAACCCTTTAAAATCCACTACATAAAATTTATTGGTATGACCAAAGTTCTGCACTGTTTGCCAGTCCTCAGGTTTTTTCCCCAAGTTGGGGTGACCACCAGTCCCGTCTCCTGTTCTCTCTCAGGCTGGATTCTGACTGGGGGGAAGGAGCTCTGCCCCATCCCTGCTCCCACCAACAGTGCAGTGTCAGAGCTGCTCAGAGGCAGAACTGCTTCTCCCTCTCCCACATTGAAAGCTTCTCCCACAGGGCAGAATTGCTGGGAGCAGCCGAGCTCCCATGGCTCCTGCCCCATCCTCTGGGCATGAGGACAGCACCTCTGCTCCTCCCCCTCTGCACATCAGGCCTGAAAGGGGAAGGTGAAGGTCTTGTTGCCTTGCATCTGCTGCTACCAAGAAGATCCTGCTATAATTTCCCTTTTTCCAGGAGTCCTGAATAAAGTGTGAAGAAGAGCAGAGCCAGGCTAAGAGAGACATAATTAACATCCCTGCAGCAAGGACCAAAGTCACCTTAATTTTTGCATCTGGGAAAAGTGAAGTTCAAAAACTAAAAGAAATGAGGAAACAGGCCCAAAGCACAGCACAGTACTTGCATTTTTAGGGGGTTTAACTCTACATGTTCTGAGTCACCACTTGTGCTCAGCATGTCCTGCTGAACTCTGCACAGTCCGTGTGTGTGACTGCACAGCCAACTTCAGATCTCATGTCTCTGCTCCAGCTCAACAGGAAGAGCTGAAAGAAAGCAGGAAAACCAGCAGGGAATTCCCAGAAACTTCTGACACAACATTCCCTTGTGTATATTCTTTAACCATCATTAACTGCTGCTCGAGGCCCATGGATTACATCAACTGCTTGGGTATCACTCGAATCACCTGCACCAGAAACACAACCTTAACTTCTCCTTCCAACATCTTCCTAAATCCTCTTTGGTATTTCTGTTCATCCTTAATCCAACAGGGGCATGATCATCTTAGATTTTATAACCAGAGCTGTGAAATGGCAGTGCTGGTGCCACGCTCTCCTGCTTCCCACCTCCCACTCCCCCAGCTCCAGGCAGGGGCACATCCCAGGGCTGGGACTTTGGGACCACAATTTCAGACAAAAAGTAAAACCCAACCAACACACCCACGTTGCCAAAGTTTTCCTGGCAATGCTGCTAAAGGAAAGAGGACCTTGGCCAAACCCTGAGTACAGGCACAGATCTGGCAGCCTCTTCTCACCCCCTTGAACCACATCAGGCATCCAAGCTCCTGCCCTCATCCCAGTGCACCACCAGCACTATCTCTCCATCTTCCCAGACACCGTCAGGAAAACCATCAAAGGCAAAGGTTGGCCTGAGGAACACTCCAAGTGCAGCCTGTCAAAAGGGATCCAAACCCACCACATCTCAACCAGGCACCGGTGGGTCTTCAAAGCCTGTTCACAACACCTCCACTTCCTTCAAGACATCCTCATTTAACTCCAGGGTTTCTTCAATCTCAATTGGCTTTGTAAGCAAGAGGAATCAAACAGTTCATTTACACAGTGCTGGTTAATTGGCAGTGATGAAACACAAATTTTGTTTGACAACATTTGGTCACAAATGATAAACACGTTCAGAGAACTCTGAGCAGCTCAGGCTCTGTGTGGGGCACACCCAGCTGTGGGGCACACACAGCTCCCATTACTGTATTCTTTTTTTTAAAAGGAGGGGAAGAAAGAGCTGGAAACCCCACTCATATTAAGGAATTATGTTTTAAGAAGGCATTTAAAAATACCTGAAGCTGCCTTAATGCTGCACCCAATTCCCTCCCAAAGATGCCTGTTAATTATTTCAAATATTTTTCTTACTTGTACCACGAATAGCAAGGGGCATCTCAGGAGCTGGCATGGCAAGCTCCCAGCTCAAGGGTGGAACGTGGCATCGCCACAAATCCTGCACTAAAATCTCACACACAACCCTAAAATGCCACTCTGTCAGCTTTTAACACACATGTATGCAGAGAAGAGCTCTTTAAAAAGGGAGAAATTGAAAAACACCAACAAAACCCCCCTGCCACACGAAGAACCTGCTCTGATGTCACCAAGAGCTACTTAACACCCATCACATAAAAGTGAATGTGTAAGCTTAACTTCCAGCTTTCTATCTTATGGTAAGGAAGAAAAATGCAGAAAAAAAAGTAAACATTTCCTACTAAAATGATGCAGCTTTTCCCAAGAAAGCGCAAACAGGATGATTCTCCAGGACAAGTTTAAAAGATAATCACAATGCTGCAAATGCAGGAGAAGCACAGAGTCATCTTCATAGTTTTGTGACTGCAGTAAGGAACAAAACTAAAAACAAGAGCTTACAAAGAATCAAGTAATACTCATATGTGTCCAGAAACAGGCAAAACCCAACATCTCAAAATGATGAAGTTTCCTGTTTCGCTCCCTCACACCTTCTGACACAAAGGCTGCAGCAGAGCTCTGTGCCAAGGGAGGGGGATTTGGTTTGGGAGCGCTCCAGCTGCACATGGAATCTGCTCCACCACAGAGTATGTTGGTGATACCAGCAAAATTATAACTCAGGAACTCAGCACCACACACTCAGGCTGCACAGCTGAACACAGGAAAGGCTGAGCCATAATCCCATTCAGGTATTCTGACGAGGACAAACTTGCACAGCCCCGCCAAGGTTTCACTTGAGCTCTGGGAACACGATTCAAATACAAGTGTACTGGTAATATGACACAAATATAAATCACTGATTCACCACTAACTGAAACATGAATGTTTCTCATTTCCATAATACAGACACAAGTGTTTGTATCCCATCCTTCATGTGAGGGATTCCTGCTGCACATTCAATGGGGAACACAAAGTGCCGTAAGAGCCGGCCAGGAACACCTTTGTATGTGTGGTGAGGCTGGGAGAGCTTTAAATAAAAATAATAAAAAGCAGGTCGGCCTAGGTCAGGTTAATGTTTGACAGAACTCCCAGGAGGGCAGAGCCAGCAGTTTGCTGCAGGCACTTCTCCTTCCCACTCAGCTCCAAAGCACGGCAGAAATCCCCAGGGAGCACAATGTGCCTGGACTTGCCGCTGCTCCTCAGACAGACGAGCGCAAATCCCTCACCACCGTTAGCTGAGAAAAATCCCACAGCACTTCTGTAGGAGCACGTTGTTAATTCCAGCGTCTCACTCAAATGATGATGCAGGTAATTATTCCTGCTCTTGAGTTTTATCTGCCACAGTCCCCCTCCATCCATGAAGTATCAGGTTGCCCAAGGATCAGTCAGCATCTTCCACCTGAGGAGCCAACACACGGCAATGATGGATAGAAGAATTACAGGGATCATTTGTAACTCAGCACTAACCACTGGAAAAGGACTTGGGAATCTTTTAGAAAAAGACTCTGCAAGTGTAACATTTCATTAAACAAGTTCAGATCAGAACCAGTGTATCTTTCATCATACATGAGATCCTGCACACAGAAGCAAGGCAGAATCACAGGACAGTCTGGGTTGGAAGTGACCTTGAAGATCATCCAGTTGCACTCCCCCTTCCAAGGTAAAGTAAAAGAACTAAGGTAAAAGTGAACACTCAGCAAACAGATTTTAGAAGCCAAGTTAAGGAAGAAATTTCTACCTTCAGCACTTGCAACACAGCTCATTCAAAACCCAGTTTTAAGCCTATTTCTAAAACATACTGCTGAAACAGTCTAAAATTGTTTATATTCAAGAAGAATTCGGTGTAATTCACCCAAGGGACCTTAAAAAATGCACAACAACCAATCCTTTAAAATGCCTCATTTTTCTGCAGAAGTATTACACAGTAGGTAAAATGTCTGGTTACCTCCTCCCTGATACACCTCACAAAGAAATAAATTCCCAACTCTTTTCCTTCATAAAGAGCAGAGCTGCTCACAGGACATCAACTTCAGTCCCTCCTTTCTGCCCTGTCTCTTCAGAAATAGCAGAGAAACAGGAAAGTCTGGGGAGTAACAACACAGGTTCACACACCTCCTCTTCTTTCCTGGTGGACAGAGCAGAGGAAGGTTCATGTCTCCATCCCAAAGCTCCATCCCAGCTCACAGCACAGATCCCACAGCAGACAGTGCTGGTTCTGACTCGGGGGGGCACATCTGTAGGACTGAACAACATCATACAACAAAGCCATGACCTACTCAAATGGTCATTTTCTGCACCTGCCACAACACCCAGTCAGGATTCCAGGTCAGATAAGACACAGAAGCCTCAACAAACTCCTGTCACAAGAGCCAAGGCCGAGCCAGGAGAGAGAAGTGAAGGTCAGCAAAGCTCAGTTACAAATTTGCCTTATCAAGCTTTAGCATTTCTGTTTGTCTCATCCTGCAATACCAAAACCACTCTCAGGAACAGGAGACTCTCTTAACCAGGCATTGATATTCTCTCTATCAGCATCTACAGCTCAAGCCACGACATCCTACAGCTCAGAAGATCACAAAACCAGCCACATAGACTGAACCCAGAGCTTGGCCATCCACAATTTGTTTCTCACACTCAGCAAACTTGAAACCAATTCCATCTCCCAGTCAACCACCAACATTCTCACCATCCTTTCCATTCTCCATCACTGGGAAAGTCTGTAATTCACCCAGTGCACAGAGGGACCATCACAAACACAACGTTTTTACATGCACTCCTTTCATGTCCACGCAGGCAAACCAAGGCATATTCCAACACTGTTTCCCAACAAATTTCTGCCCTTTAATTGGGCAGAAACTTAATAACCCAATCCTTGTGCCTACATGTTCTTCTGCTTAAACTTTGAAGCCAAGACAATTGGTGTTTAAATTTTATTAAGCAATAGTTATTCAGACATCTAACATTAATCTATTATCATTCTGACTTCCTCACAGTAATTTACTTTCATAAAAGACATCATTACATTTGAGTGTTATGAACTCTGTGGCATCAGGATTAAGTAAGGAGTCACTTGACAGAAATTCTTTGATAAATCTGCTCTGCATAAGATTTGAAACAGCAGACAAGGTTTTAATGAGGTGCCATCTAAACTAAGAGTGAAAAGGCAAAAGGGAAAATCACATTCAAGGTTCACATCATTCCCCCATCTTAACTACAGAAAAAGGAGAGAAGAAGTTTATCAAATACTTTACCGTGGTTTAACTGTCATTTCCTCAAGCTTTACTCAAATATCATCTGCCTGCACTGCCTCACAAGACATTTATCTTGGACTTCTTATCGTGACCAAGGTTCTCACATTCTGCTGCACCACACACTGAAATGAAAACCAGGGTGTGAGGCCATGAATTCTGCCACTCTCCAAACCTCTTGGGTGTTGTGTCACTGCTGGCAGCAGTGAGGTCTGCTCAGAGCACCCCCCGCCAGCAGCTCTGCCCCTCCCTCACTGCCTCCAGCACAGCCTGTTTCCCAAGCACAGCTTTCATTTGATGCATCTTCACAACACAAGCACCAGTAATAAAACATTTCAGGGCTGTTAATACAACCCGTGCCCAGCTCTACTTGGTTCTTAAAGCAAAAGGGAAATTTTACAATTCCAGAGGTTGGTTTGGGTGTGGGTCCAGCCCCACCCAGGGCAGATGTCACAGCACCTCCTAGTCCATGCTGTGCCTCTGCCCTGCCCATTCTCCTGGCTGTGCTCACACAGGAGTTTATTGGAGCTGGTTATGCTCAATTTGGGAATCTGTGCAGGTTCAAAGCATGTATTTTGGGAGCAGGGTTACTTTTAAATACAGGTAAGATTGAACGTTCCACAGCCCCCAAAACAGTCTTATCAGCATTAGAGAGCAGGAATAACTAACCTGATTAAAACCTGTTTAACAACAAAACCAACCAACAAACAAAACACAACAAAATTCCACAGAAGTCTCATTAAGTCACTGCCTGTTTTTCGCATCACTGTCACAGGTGAACTTTGTAACAGGCCACAAGTAACGTGGTTGTGATGGTTGGAAGAGCAGAAGGATGCTGGGGAGCGTGTCAGCAGAGCAGACAGACTTTAAAACTTCACTGTATGATTTAACTCTCCTCAGAACCCTGGGAAAAAATTTGGGGTATGTCTCAGAAAGACTGGGAGACCCAAAGAGAACTGTATTTCCAGGCTGTTCCCAGAACAACTGAAGGGGGTGGAAGAGAAACATCAAAACCACCTGAGCTGATGCACATCAGCACCAACATATTATCAAGATTATTATCAAGATATTTTCAAAAGTGGTGGCTTGAAGTCCTGCAGGACCGGTGCCAGGATTGCTTCACAGCTTGAGGCAGACTTTGTAAAATCCACAATTTTGAGCACCAGAAAAGAGAGAATACAGATTTTTCTTTCCCTGTTTTCAGCTCTACCTTCATGCAAAGAATTTACCAAACTCATCACCATTTTCTACCTGTCTAAAATCATCTGTTGGCACGTGAATGATGTGACAGCTCTGAGACCTGAGACGCTTTCTGCTAACTTAAAACTCTTTTTAAATTTAAATACACTAAAAAAGAGAGCACATCGTAGTTACACTCTGGAAAAAACCACTGGGGAAGAAGAGCATTTAAGATTTGCAGACAAAGCAAAAAAAATTTGGAAGTGAGAGGAAGGGACCAGAACTATCTACAGAGGGAAGCTGAAATGCAGCAGGAAAACCACAGCTTTGATGTGCTGTGCTTCCAAACAAAGGCTGCTTCAAAAAGTTGGAAAGTTTTAACCTTTCATCCTACCTACTAAATGCCACCTGTACTTTATAACTCCCTTAAGCAGACTGAGAAAAACAGTAACATTTCAGCTGCCACAGAGTATCAGGGGTTTTAGTGTAGCAGCTGTTACTTCAGGAAGACAGTTGATAAATGTTAATTTATCACAGAATATAGAGCTACATAAACTTTTAATCAAATGACATGACCTCATTTTCCCATACTA
>JAOXXN010000191.1:699125-710459 GCA_026770055.1 Myrmophylax atrothorax | reverse complement strand
GGGAACAGCCCGGGGCCGGAGGGGACACCGGGAACAGCCCGGGGCTGGAGGGGACACCGGGAACAGCCCGGGAACGTCCCGGGGCCGGAGGGGACACCGGCAACAGCCCGGGGCCGGAGGGGACACCGGGAACAGCCCGGGGCCGGAGGGGACACCGGGAACAGCCCGGGAACATCCCGGGGCTGGAGGGGACACCGGGAACATCCCGGGAACATCCTGGGGCTGGAGGGGACACCGGAAATAGTCTGCCCTGTGGGGTGAGCAGGCCCTGGCAGAGGCTGCCTAGAGAAATTGTGGCTGCCCCATTCCTGAAGAGTTCAAGGCCAGGTTGGACAGGGCTTGGAGCAACCTGGGGTAGCGGAAGGTGTCCCTGCCCATGGAACTGGATGCGCTTTAACATCCCTTTCAACCCAAATCATTCTGGTATTCTGTGACACTCTGGTGGTGGTTTGTGCCACACATCGTTTGCCAATGTGTGCCAACGTTTGTCCTCGTTGGACAAACGAGGCTGTGAAGATCCACCTCACACACAAATCTCCTCTCAGTGGCTTTCAAAAGCAAATTAAACCCACGGGGTTAAGTTATGTTGAATCATTTCTTTATAAACCAAATCCCTTTGGTTGTGAAACTTCTATTTATTAAGGACTCCTCCCTAAGAACATACACGAATCCACTAATCCACCTGAGACTGTAACAATGCACTTCCCTTGTCAGAATCTCTTCCTGACTGGCAGATGTTTGGTTTAATAAAGGCCCAGACTCCAAGACTGGGTTGTGCCTCCTTTCTCCTGCCCTGCCCTCTGTTCCCAGTGTTTCTCCTTGAAAGGTGATGCCTTTCCCTGGAGCTGTTTTCCTGCCAGGCTGCATCAATTGCTCCCCTTCAATGAGCAAAGGCAGCTTTGCTTGGAATGGGAGGGACTGAAAACCGGAGCTGTGCAGGGTCTGTCACTGCTGAGTACATGTAGTAGCTTCTAGTTAGCAGGGTTTAATAAAATTAATTATCTTCTACAGCTTTGGGAGACAGTCCTGAAAGAAGTACCTTTCCCTTGGAAAAACAAATTGAATCAAAGCATCCAGCGGGAGATGAGGAAGTGATCCAGTGGCACATGAACCAGGGAAAGGCTCTGGGCAGGCTGGGGGAGTTTAGTAAGAAGAGTAGAGACAAAGCAAACAGAAAGGGCAAGTAAGAAAACCCCAAAACAATAAAAATATTGTCTATTAAATATTTCTTTAAAAAGACTCTGAGTAGAGAGGGATTTCTGGTTGGACAACAGTGCTACCCTTGTGTGAGCAATGCAAAGGCAACTCCAGATGAAACCATCTGCACACAAACACCACAAATATTTCATATATTTGCAGTAATCATCAACTTAGCAACTACTCCTTAATAATTTATGAACTTTTCCCATTAAATGGTATATTCACTCAACAAGACAAACAATTTTCTGGTAGTTTTATTTACAGTCTGCAGCTTGTTCTGTAAAACACAGGAGTGGTCACAGACAGACACACAAACAAATATTTCCAAACATTTAAATAAGTACAGTTTATTCCAAAGTAATTCTACACACTACTTTTCCCCATAAAAATATAAAAAATAGTTTAGTTACTGTATTTTACCTAAAGCAAGATATTTAAGAATTCTTCCACATGTGATGCCCCCTCCCCAAAAAGGGCACTCCAACAATAAGAAATTTAGGAGACTGTATCACCAGAAAAAACAGGTCACTCCCAATATCTGCAACCAGCAATGTCTCTCTGCAGTGTGTTTGGATTCTGCTTTTCTTGGTTCTGTGGGGGTTTTGCACCACTTTGCTTCTCCCATGGCAGTCCCCAGACAAGCACAGGCTGTCACAGACAGTGGCTGGTTCCACTGCACTGTAATTCACCACGTGCCCAACAGCAGCACGGGCTGCTGATCCTGCATTACACACATTTCTTGGGAAAAATACCAAAAGGGAACACTTTCCTTTGGGAATTTAAATTCTTTTCTGTTTTTCTTATTAAGCATCCAATGAAACAGCCCTTTTCCCACCTCCTTGAAAACAGTGCCCAGTTTTGTTACTGTTTCTCTGGTTTACTGACCATCTTCTGTATGGGAAGCTGATGGAGTCCTGAAAAACACCCACTCAAGCCCTTGTCTCACTGGGATACGTTTAGTTTACAAAAAAAGGCACAAGGATGAAACTCCAAAGCAGCATCAGCCCTAATTCACTGCACTGCTGCTTTCTGACACAGCCCCTGTGTCTCAGAAAACACTACAAATACATGAGCCAAGGACACAGGGAGTGAAAAGCCCAAAGCCTCTGGCCTTGACAAGCACTACATTGATCAGTAACAAATCAACACTAGTTAAATTTCATGTTGCAGTTAAGACTTGACCTGGAAGCATCAGGAAAAGCCATCAGAACACAAGCTCAGCAGCACAGAATCCATTTGTCACCAGCGAGATGGAAGGCCCTGTGTGTGACACATTGTGCATTCAGGTTCAACAATGCCACAGCTCCACAGCAGCACTGCAAAACTTCTGCTTTTAACAGTTTAGAGGGTTTTTCTCAATGGAAGTGAAGCTGTCATTAACAGAAGAACAGCACATGATGCACAGCATAATCTGCAATAAAAAGCTCTTGCTTTCCAGCATGTAAACATCGAGGTTACTGGACCTTAGCTCGTATAACAAATCTCATGATAGAATTTTCTTAGAACTAAAAAAGTAAAATCTTCCATAAAAGGATAAACCACAAAAATACTCTTTCAGTAAGTCTCACGTGCCATTTGATACCTTCCATTTCCTATGAACAACTATGCAAAACACTTAAAGTTTCAGCAGTAGAAATGTTGACCACTGAGCTGTTTGGCCACCGTGTGCTCGACACCTCCGAGCGCTGTCGCTGCCTCCACTCCAGTCCTGCCCCAGCCCAGGCTATTTCTTCTTCCTCTTCTTTGGGGGCTCCTCATCAGAGCTGCTGTCGGTGCTGCTGCTGCTGCTGCTGCTGGAGGAGCTGGAATCCGAGTCGAACTCGGAAGAGGAGGAAGCGCTGCTGGAGGATGGGGAAGATGAGGAGGAAGAGGAGCTCTCGTCACTGTCGCTGTCGGAGGAGGAGGAGGAGGTAGAAGAGTCCTCACTGTCAGAGGATGAGTCACTGGCTGAGCTGTCGCTGCTGCTGCTGCTGGAACTGGTCACACTTTTGGACCTGGGAGAAAAAAACCCAGCTGAGAACAGCCCTGCCAGAGCAGCCCCCATCACACAGTGCTCTGCTGCTGTGTTGCAACCCAAAGATCAATTATCTGGCCTGAACATTTCTAATCTGACAAACTCCTGTGCCCTTCCCTCCCCTTTTCCAACCCTGGACGAATGGATTTTTGCCAATCCAGCCACGGCAGAGGGACACCACAGACATGACATAATCCAGCAGGACTTCAGAGAGAGGGTAAGTGAGAAAGCTGGCCAGAATCTTGTTCCTAGCAATGACCAGGGGCTTTACTGACCTGGCTGCAGGAGAATTCTGAATGTCCTGTACTACCAAAGCCTCGGGGAAAATTAGCCAAGCTCAGTTCTGTGCTCACCACTGCAACACAGAGTGAAATTCTGGCCATGTAAGAGTCAGTGGAGGTTTCATCAGTGATTTCACCAAGGGCAGAAGAGTTCCCAATGAAAACTGTTCTTAGCTTACAAATTAGATTGGTGAAACAACCCAAATTCCCTGCCACTACAGGATGCTTATGTTTCGCAGGTGGAGAAGAGGTGGAAACGCTCCAAGACACAGACAGAATGATGAACACAGCAAAGAGCATTTCTGTATGCTCTGCACATTTTTTTCCATGTTTAGTCCTTGCTGAGGCTGTTTGTTCCCAAAATCAACATCTCTGATTAAGTGAGGCAACATGAATTCCAAGAAAGTACAATTCAACACTCACATAGATCTTTCTCCCAACTAAGTGTAATGCCATTGATTCTTCTCCCTTCCCAAAGTCAACCAAAGAGTAGCAAAAATGTAACTTAAATAATGCAGAATCTCCTTTCCCTTAGAAAATTAACACAGTATTTTTTTACCAGAGGATTTGTTTAACTGCAACAACTCACAAAATGCCCATGTTAAGGTCATTAAAGAGAGACTGATACTTTTTTATCATACCAGCCATGTCAGCTGACAGGTGGGTGTGTGTCAAGCTACAACCATGGAAGCTTTTACAATACATCCATAACCTGCCATCTCTCTGTGTGCAGACACAACTGCTGTTTATTACAGATAAATCTATAACGGCTGGTTAAATATTTATTGTTTGGGAAAAGCTAGTTTTAAGATGAGAAAACAAAACAAAACAAAAAAACAAACTAAACCAAACCAAAAGAAAAGAGGAGGAGTTTCAATGGTAACTGAAATGGTATCAACTCTGAACATTTTTCCTGATCACCTCTCGCAGCAGTCCATGGACACCCAGTGTTTAGGTTACAATCCAAAACCCAATCACAGAAACATCAGAATATTGCACTTAAGCTGTTTCTCTTGGAGAAAAGCAATAGCTGGATCTGGGAGAGGAAACAGGCAGGGACTTGTTTTCAGGTGATGTAACCTGTGGCCTGTCGGTACTTCCAGGAGGATGGAGATGGCAGCAAGTAAAATTCAGATACAAAATGTCATGTGAAGTGGGTAACATGACAACGCAGATTCTACAGGTTGGTAGCTGTAGATTTTGGATCTACCACACCATTGTCAAAGTACAGAATTCCTCCAGCAGATAACACTCCTTCTCCTCAGAACAAGTTTCCCAGAGTAAATCCCTCATGTGATGCTGTGCCCCAGCTGTGGGACAAGTGCTGGTGTAAGCCAGGCTGTCACCCTGCCTGTCCAGCCTCCTGGGGGTTTTACACCCTCACAGGTGCCACTCACACCCACCCACAGCTCTGGGCACAGCCACAGCCCGGCCTGAGCAAACACGTGCATTAGAACATGATCCCACCCTTCAGACGGGTGGATTCATGTGTGATCCAGGACAAAGTGGGCTTTCCATGGATAGGCAGAGTGTGCCAGGTGGGAATGCTGAAGGACACGTGCACCTGGAAGGCAGCTCTGTGTCACCTGAGGTCACAAGACTCTGCAGCAGCTGCTTTGCCTGAGCCTGTTTTTCTGGTTGAGCCTGAGCTCACTTATTACTGTTTATATCAAAACAAACACACTCTGTGTAAAAGGTCCCTGCTCCTCCTGCCAGAACCCAAACTATTGCACAGCTTTATTTTAAATCTGGAACATACACACTCAGTGGTGACTCTCTGCTGAATTGCCCTCATTTAATGCTTCCCATATAATAAAAATAGAACTAGTGAACTATCAGTAAAGGAGTTTATATTCATGGATTTGGAGCTTGCATAAAAATGGGAGAATAATTCAAATCTGCAAGGGTTTTAAAATTTCGAAGAAAAAGTGACCAAACCACCCAGTCCCTCAAGAACCCTTTTGCACTGGTTTGGGGCTACAATACTGTAAAAATAATTCTGCCAGTAGAAGCTGCAGCAGCTGAGGAGGCTGAGGTAGGAAAGGGCCTGAGTTACACTGTTTAGAAATCAGTCAATTTATGATCTCACCACTCTTAAGCAACTCCAACAATAAATGGGCATGACTGAGAAAGGAGCCTTTGGTAAAACACTCTGAAAGCCAAATATTCCAATAGAAGCCACATTCCACACAGCAGCCTGAAAAAGGCATGTTTCAAAGATCTGCTGTGCCTTATTCACTGCCTGCCCCACACAGCAAGAGGCCTCCTGAAAACTGGGGTTAGATCAGATTTAGAGAACTGACATCTAGATGGGAAGAGGCACTGAGGCTGTTACTGGACAGACATTCCCCCTGGAGTAAAACTTGATCAGCAGGAATGTTACAGCCACAGTTCTGGCTGTTCCTCTGCTAATAAAGCAAATTGCCAAGCAAACATTAATGCAAAGTGAAGTACAAACAATGTCAAAAGAGTTCTTGGTTCCAACTAATACTGGAAGCAGGGGAAGGTTTATTCCCTGGATATTGGGTTGGAATTGAGGTGGGTTTTTTATTTGGTTTTGGGGTTGAGTTTTTGGTTTTTAGATGCTTTACTTCATTCCCCAGGCAAGGCTTCAGAGAGGGAGAGGCAGCTGGCAAGAGGGAATGAAAACAACAAAAGACAAGCAGGATGGGCAGGTGGAGCAATGACAGAGCAGGAGACACCGTGCCAGTCTTGCACAACTGTTTCAGAGACACCTGATGGACTTTGTGGCAGAAATAAAAGTATTTTTTATCATTAAAGCAAGATCATGCAGAGGTAGGACAATGAGGAGGAAGCAAAGGAGAGAACAAGGAGTTTGGAGTTTTTGGACAGGGAGGAATAGAACTTCTCCAAATGTCTGTCAGACAAAAGTCTGTAACAGGCTCAGAGCAGTAAAACCAACAGTTATTTGCAATGTTGACTTTCCCCACCCTCTCCCAAGCTCCTGATGCAACACCCAGGGCAGGAGCCCAGCCTGGAACAGCTGCACCATTTGCCATCAGTCCCACATACCTTTTTTTCTTGGTCTTCTTTTCTACAGCACTTTCTCCAGCACTAATTAAGGGGGGAAAAATAATGGCTTTGATTAATGCAGTAGGAAAATGAAATAAATAACAGCATAGAGGGGCTGAGTTAAGTATGAGCACAGTGGTGTCCTGCTGGCAGAGCCATAAGGGCACCAGGCAGCTCTTCTCAGTCCTCTGCAAACCAGAGCAACAACTACAAGGCAGGGGAGAAAAAACACCCAAACCCACCTCTAATTTCCTGTGTTATGGAAGCTTTACTCTAATCTTTGCTTCATTTCATATGGACAGCATTTGGGGATAGGAAAGGCACAGGAGAAAAAGACAAAAAGATTGTATAGAACTACATTTAGCAATAACTGAATTGATTGAAATGATGGGTAAAACACTAATTAGCCTGCAGTTCTCACGTTTCTTTCAAGTACAAAAAGAAACAGAAAAATCTATTTATATTGATGCTTTCCACATATGTGCCTTTCAGATTTCCACGTGTGCATCCACTCACACAAAGTTTTAGAGGTGGCACAGAAGAAAGCTTCCTTTAACAAAACACAGGGAATTTTTGACTTTTTTTAAAGCAATCTTCACTGCTGGATTTTCTTTTTTTGAAGAAAACAAAATTCTTTCAGTCAGTCATACCAGTCAGGTGCTGTTTTCAGTCCATTGCAGATACACAGCACATAATTCAACCTGGAATGTACCTGTGTGATTCAAGGATTCCCTCATCACATCCTCACAACACAACCTGCCACTGACCTATGAGGAAGTTGTACATTGTCATGGTCCAGGATACCTTTTTTGCTCAACTGAAACCCATTATTAGAAGGCATTTTAAATACCTAAAAATAGAAGTGAAAACTGCAAATATATTTCATTCAGACATCAGGAACCAGTATGTGTTGATAAAGACTCCAGAAAGGGTAGAAACAAGACAGAGTTGAGTGTAACTTACACTCTATTTCAATAAAAGTTCAATGCTCTTTGTAAGCCAGAAAAATGAGATTTTTCCAATTTTTCATTTTCACATATGAAAATAAAACAGTGCCATCACACAGATGAGTTTTTCACGCTCCCCACACTCTCCTGTGGGCAAGAGGAAATTCACTGATACTCCAATTCCAATCCAAGCTACAATCCCTCCTGTTCACATTTACATTCCTAAGGTCACCAGGTGTTCACAGGTAAGAGAAGTCACTGTGAGAACCAGAATTAAACCCCAAAGCACCTTTGAGAAGACAGGACCTAACTGAGTGTGTGCCTCCCCCTGGTAAGATGGGGGTTATTACAGGAGTTTGAGCAGGTGGGAGAGCTCAGGCCCTGCAGCCAGACCCTCTCTGGGCACTCCCCCACTGCCCTCAGAGCCATAAATCACACTCTGGGGCAGGTTCAGGGCAGGAACATCACTCAGGAATGAGCATTCCCCCACCTTTACTCCCCTCCCCTCCAGGCTGGGCAGGCAGTGAGGGGTTCACTGACACCTCCAGAGTGTCCATCGGCATCGTGGGGTCAACACTGAGCAAACAGAGGGATCCCGGGACAACCATGAAATGGGTTCATGCTGAAAAGGCTTGGATGTGGCTGTCAAAAGTAAATATTGACCTTATTAGGCTGTGTTTGCCTTCTGGTTAATGATTCCTGTGTGGATCTTTAAAGGTGGTGACACAAGTGCTCCGAGGCAGAGCTGTGGGAGACACAACTCCCCGGGACAAGGAAGAACCTTCCAACACAAGTGACATAAAAAGCAAAAGGGTGACCCAGGAAGTTGTTTTTCCACGAAGAAAAAACCTTCCTCCTTGGAAGGGTAACACTGGCACCTAAGGAACAGGATCCCTCGTGGCACAGCTAAGCAGCTTATGATTATACAACCCCTGTGAACCAGCCCAATTTAACCAGGATTAAACTCTGCTCCCACCTAAGGATTACTCGGTCTTCCTTTCCAAGATGACTTTTCCCAGCTCATGCCCCTCACACTGAGGACTGTCACAGCCCAAAACCTCCCTTTGTGACAGTCTGGACAGGCCCAGAATTCCCACATAAAATTATCCCACTCTCAGGCTCAAGCACAAGGACCAGGCTACAAGGAATGTCACCCTCGACCATCCTCCAGTGTCAGCCTGCAGAATTCACCAGAAATGGGGCAGGAAAGGAAGAAGGGAAAAATCTGAGTCTTAAACTTTGCCTAAAAAGCTGAGTCTCTGAAGAAGTCACTCAAACTCTGACTCCAAGTGGAGCAAATTTCAGAGCCCAAGCACTCCTGATGTCTATCTACAGCACTAGGTAATTCTAATTACTTCAGAATTACTCACTGGATCAAAATTAATTTCCAAATCAAACATTTTAAGCCGCTCTGATCACGGGCTAATGAGCCTCCACTTCATCAGGGTTTCAGCCTGTGACTCACAATTTCTGCCCGGGCTGAAAGTGCCGGCAGAGCCAAAGCAGCCCCGTCTGCCAGAGGGGCCACCCTTCCCTCTCCCACTGGGACAGCAGCAACAGGTGGGAACACTCTCCATAACTCACATCCTGGCACTGGGATGACTCACACCGTGGCACTGACTGAGGGCACAGCTCCAAATCCTCAGCAATTCCAGCTGCAAGGGCTGGAGGGACCCCACACTGTCTGTGGGGCTGAGGCAGCACCTCCCCAGCTGCCAAAGCCAAACTGGAGTTGCAGTGGCAGGAATGACCCTCACACACAGGAATTCCACAGAAAACTGGTGTGTTACATTATGTTTTGCTCTGGAGCTGCTTGTTAAAACAATTATTAACCTTGGGGGGAGAACTAAAGTGCACTCAGAGCAAAGCACACAGGAAATCACACGCCACAGACAGAGCTTCACTTAAATTCCTCTGTTTATCTGCATCTTCCACTTTCTCAGATGTCAAAACAGGAAATAATTATGCAATTCAGCGAGATGTTGTTACTTTGTGCTTGAGAGCTAAAACCACCTGCTAACTCCAGTCCCACTGAGCTGTTTGACCAGAGCAGCTCCCAGGGAGCAGCAGGGGCTGGGCTGGCACAGACACTCTCAGGTCGTGCCCAGAAGACCAGGTTTAACTGCACATCCCACCAGCAAACCTGACCAGAAGGGCAGGAATCGCCTCTTTGGTACAAACACATTTTCAGTCTCCACACCCACCAGCTGTACCAGCACCTGAACGTGACATCAAGTAACCAAGAAATTCAGGAAACTGTTCCATCAAAAAATGGTTCCCACCATTTTACCTTGGGCTCAGTGGATGTTTTTTGGTTACAGACAGGCCAGAACACTTACAAGTGTATTTCAGAGCAGCAGGTGTTAATGAAAGACTTAATACAAGTTAATTAAATGTTAACTTTAATTCTCTAGGCCCTGACTGTCCATATTCCACCCAACATACAAATCAGCTCTAACATTAATCAAACATCACATTCTGGAGGAAAAGATCCCAGAAAATGGTCTGGAACACCATCTTTGCTTTTATTTCATTAATAAACCAGACATTTAATCCTGCCAATCTTACCTCTGTTGCAGCAATAGCTGTTTCTCTTTCTCTTTCAGGATTTTGGCCAGCTGAGCTGTCCTTGAAGGCCTGTGCAGGTACTTCCTCTTCCCTGTACATTCATATGTCCAATGGCCAAACTCCAGACACTTCTGACATCTCACATGCTGCTTGTTGGCCTCCCTAGAAAAGGGCACAGTTGCTTAAGTGACTCATTCCAAGCCTGTTCTACCCTGAGAAAAAACATTTACTTTTTTATCATGTGATTTTAACAGCATCAAGTTATGATTGAAGCAGATGTTCCAGGAGCTTCGGCTCTTCCCTTAGGGAAGGGCCCCAACAGGGACATCAGGTGCAGACAGAACTGAAGCAAACAGATTTTTCCTTTATTAAAACACTTTCACATGGCAACAACTACACTGCATACAGTTGGCAGGTGGTTGTAATTACTTCAGGTGAATAATTGAAACTGTGGTAAAAATAAAATGAAATTATGAAATTTTGGCTAACACAGTTAACCAAAAGCAGCAGGTGTTTGTTTTCAAATGTTAGAATTTAACACTCAGGCACCAAACTGCCCAATTCTCACAAACAGCCTGGAACTCACAGAGGTGCTCCTGGTTGTAGTTTATTTGAATTCACTAAGATTCCTTAAAGCCTGGCAGAAGGTTTTTCACAGGAACAACCAGATTCCTGCTCACTTTGTGCATAACAAACCCAGCCAGACTCCCCTGTACCCTCCAACACCTGCAGTGTCAGTGACACTTCCCATCCACATTTCAGTGTGTAAAACCCTGTGAGTATTTTTAGAAATCCAGGAAGGGAAAACACTCCTATTTCCATACTCGAGCTCTTAAGCTGCTGCTGTGAAGCTTTGCAAAGCTGTTTTCCCTCCTCCTTTACAAATAAGGAAACTCACACACAGCCCAGGGACTGCTCAAGGTCAGGGTTAAAATTAGCTCAGAGGCAGGGCTGGCACTGCTGTTCAGCTCTCGCCACTGCTGCCACCTCTTGCCACTTGCTGGTTTTTTCCCAAGCACCAAAATACAATTTTTTTCAGGGCCAGCCTATCTAAACTGTCTGTAATTACAGTCTGGCTGTACCAGGAGGCTCCCAGACTGCTCATTTAGTGAGAATGAAGCGACAGGCCAGCAGTGAACACTCTTCCCTCAGCAGGAGTGTTGCACTTCCAGCCAAGGTGGTCTCAGCACTGTCTGGAACTCCCTGAAGGGAAGTTCTGGCCAGGTGGGGATTGGTCTCTTCTCCCAGGCACTCCGCAATAGGACAAGGGGGCAAGGGCTCAATCTCTGCC
>JAOXXN010000191.1:662490-675779 GCA_026770055.1 Myrmophylax atrothorax | reverse complement strand
GGCCTGGAATTCGGGGCTTATCCCGGAGCTCCTGCCGCCCCCACAGCGTAGGGAGCCCCCGGGCCGCGCGGCGCCGTCACCGCTGCTCCAGCTGGGAATAAACATCCGTCCGGGAACAGCCATCCTGCCGGGCGCGCTGCCGGGGCACTGGGAACGGCAGGGCTGCAGCCCCCGAGCATGTGTTGTTTGTTTGTCCCCAGGGCCGCCCTGTCCCTCCTGCGCAGTGTCCGGCGGCGGCTCCAGGCGGGAATGGCCCCGGGTTCCCTCGGCCCCGCGCCAGGCTCGGCCTGAAGGGAACCACCAAATGTGGGTGCACTGCCCCAACCCCAGAGCTGCCATACCCTAGAGCGCATCTGCAAGGTACCTGTGCAGGGCTTGAACGGGTTTTACTGATACCTTTAATGACTAATCGCAAATGGGGCGGTTTCCTTGTTTGCTTTATAACACTGGGCAAGAGCTGCTGTTACTAATTCTTTTCTTGTGCTTTTTGGGGTCTATTTTCTCTTTCAAAGTTCAGTGTAATGTCCCTATTTCCCTTGTGCCACCTCTATATTTCATTACTTTCCTCCTTACATCTGTCTTTAGCTACTAACACACGTTTTGCTTCCTGAATTTTCAGTATTCTGTGGGGGGTTTTGTACATTTATTTTATAAAGCTACCAGTATTTTTTCAACCTGTAAAAACCCCTTAATTATATTTCACATTGTTTTAGATCATTTATTTGGGTTTATAACTCTTTTAGTAGTATAAAATAAATATCCCAAATTAATAATTGGAATAGGACGTCTTAACTCAGTTGATGTTGCAGAGTGGTGGTCACTCCACAGGAAAGTTAAATGTCTTCAGAGGACAAGGAAGCCCAGGAGGATGAGCTGCTGGCTCTGGCCAGCATCTATGATGAAGATGAGTTTAAGAGAGCTGAGTCTGCCCAAGGAGGAGAGACAAGAATTTGTCTGGAGTTGCCTCAAGACTTCAAAATTTTTGTGGGTGGTAAGTTGAGTGTTATCTCCAAGCTTGTTTGCTGTTTGTGGAGTGACCTGCAGGAACAGTGACTGGACAAAGCCATGGCTCACACTGGGCTGTGCTTGGGGTAGTGCTGGGGTTTGTATTTCAGTAGTTTCATCCTCATGTACATAACTTCTTTAGTAAACTTTAAAATGACAGATGAGTAATAGTGTTCTTTAGAATAATTAAGTTAATTTATTGGCTTTTTATTCCCTTGAGGGTATGTCTTTCCAGGTTCCTGATTTGTGCAGGATCTGGTATTTCACAGTGCTGGTGTTTAACTGCTTTAATCACAGAGCTACAACCCCATGTTGTTATTTAGGGCCGAACAAATCATTTTAACTGCAGAAATGTATCAAATTAAAAGACTCTGGGTGCTGTCATCAACAGCAACAGTTAACTAGTTTTCATTTTCCTGTTATTTCCCAAACTGCCTCTGTTGTCTCTGGTTCAGGCAGTGCCACAGAAGGCCTCCAGAGCAGCGAGTTTGAGTACTCTGTGTGCTTCCTGCCTCCTCTTGTGCTGAATTTTGAGCTCCCACCCGACTACCCTTCGACATCTCCACCAGTGTTCACCCTCAGTGGGAAGTGGCTCTCCCAGGCCCAGGTTTGCAGATTTTTAACATTTTGACAGATCTAAGTTAATAATTAACAGTGTTCTGGGGAATGTTAATGAAAGTAAAAGAATGATGACATTGCTCTTCTTCTGTCTCCTGCTTGTTTTCATTTGGTCACTATTCCAAGGAAGAGTTTACATCTATGACAACTATTTTATATGTGTTTTATGGATAGATTAAGAATTGGTGAATCTGAAATTGAAGTGTGCACTATGGACTGTGGGAGGAGAGGAACCCAGTAAGGAGTTGTCAGAACTTAGAACCCCAGGAATTGTTTGTTCTTTTCCAGCTCAGTGCTCTTTGCAAACACTTGGACAATGTGTGGGAAGAGAATCGAGGCTGTGTGGTCCTATTTGCTTGGATGCAGTTCCTGAAGGAAGAAACATTGAGTTACCTGAATATTTCATCCCCCTATGAGCTAAAAATGTGCCCTCAAGGGAAGGGGCAGAGTCGGACACCACTGGGGCCTCTGGGTGCTGGGAAGGACTGTGGGGGTGCAGCAGGCTCTGCCACAGCTGAGGAGGAAATCATGGATGCCAGAGCTGTGCAGGACGTGGAGTCGTTGTCGAGTCTCATCAGGGAAATCTTGGACTTTGACCAAGCCCAGAGGAGGAAGTGCTTTAACAGCAAGATGTATTTGTGCAATATCTGCTTCTGTGAGAAGCTGGGCAGTGAGTGCATGCACTTCACCGACTGCAGCCACGTGTACTGCAGAGCCTGCCTGAAGGACTACTTTGAGATTCAGATCAGGGATGGGCAGGTCCACTGCCTCAACTGCCCCGAGCCCAAGTGTTCTTCTGTCGCCACTCCTGGCCAGGTAATGCACGTGTGCACACAGGGCTGGGGGTTCTGCTAACTCACCCAAAATCCCAGGGACAGGGTGTGGCTGTGCATCGTCAGCACTGGGAATCTCAGAGTCGCTGAGTATGGAAAAGACCTGTAAGGTCATCAAGTCCACCTTGTGACTGATCCCCACCTTGTCAACTAGAGCAGAGCACTGAGTGCCACATCCAGTCATTCCTTGAGCACCTCCAGGAATGGGGACTCCACCACCTCCCTGGGCAGCCCCTTCAAGTGCCTGACAACCCCTTTCCATGTGGAAATTCCTCCTGATGTCCAACCTGAACCTCCCCGGGCACAGCTTGAGGCCATTTGCGCTTGTACTCTCCCTTGTTCCATTTGCTGCCTAAGATCAAAGATTACAGAAGCCCAGGATGGTTTGGGTTGAAAGGGACCTTAAAGCTTATCTTGTTCCAACCCCCTGCCATGGGCAGGGACACCTTCAGTAGCCCAGGTTGCTCCAAGCCCCGTCCAGCCTGGCCTTGAACACTTCCAGGGATGGGGCAGCCACAGTTTCTAGGGGGAACTGAGCCAGGGCTTCATCACCCTCACAGGGAAAACGTTTCCTAACATCTCCCTGTGCTCTTTAGGTGAAGGAGCTGGTTGGAGAGGAGCTGTTTGCCCGCTATGACCGGCTGCTCCTGCAGTCCAGCCTGGACCTGATGGCCGATGTGGTGTATTGCCCTCGCCCGGGCTGCCAGACCCCGGTGATGCAGGAGCCAGGCTGCACCATGGGCATCTGCTCCTGCTGCAACTATGCCTTCTGCACCCTCTGCAAGATGACCTACCATGGGGTGTCCCCATGCAAGGTCACTGCAGGTGAGTGACCTCACCTTCTGTTCTGAAAAAGCATTGAGAGGCAGTTAAATCTTGTGTCAAATAGTCAGAAATTCAGCAAGGAAACTCCTCACCATGAGCTTTCTAAAAGACCAGACACATTCATTTGGAGTAGGTCTGTTGCTGGCAGTTAAATATTATTCCTTTGATGACACTCCACAGCTTAGGAGGTCCGTAAACTGCTGACTGTCAAATGCTGAGAGGCCATAGCAGGGAAAGAATAATTTTATGTGTATGTTTTTTACCCTTTCCTGTGAATCCACTACTTTTTGTAGTCAGAGTTGATACTGAAATCAGATGGAGGCTTCTCTCTTTGTTTGGCCTCAAAATCCTGTGGCAGAGTTTCATTAAATGTATGTTCAGAAAAATATTTCCATTTTTGAGTTTATTTTACACTGCAGACTTGTTCTAATTCCATTGATAGGTCTCTCATAATGAAGCAGTGTTAAAACTTCAATTTTGGGCAGAGAGGTTTGTATTTTTCTTGCTTTTTAATGAATGGTGTTAGTTTCCTTTGAGAATTTCTATGCTGCAATTAGCTGGACTTCTTTATATAATACATTACAAAAGCTGTTTGGTTTGCTTTGGTTTTGTTCCCCAGAGAAATTAATGGATTTACGAAACAGCTATCTGGAAGCAGACGAGGCAACTAAAAGATTTTTGGAACAACGCTATGGCAAGCGAGTGATTCAGAAAGCCCTCGAGGAGATGGAGAGCAAGGAATGGCTGGAAAAGAACTCCAAGTCCTGTCCTTGCTGTGGGACTCACATAGAGGTGAGCATGGAGGGAAAGGCTGCAGAAAATAATAGGAGCAGAAAATAGCAGAAATTAAGGCGGTTCTGTGTTTAGGCTGGGACAGAAGTGTGTGTGTAGACTCCAGATTCACCAGGTAAAGGAAATTTCTAGGAAATATTAAGAGAACTTTCCATTTCTGTCTGTGTGACATGGAAAAGGAGGTGAAGTGATGTTTGTGGAGCTCAGGGATTTGAGTTCACCCAGCAGCTGGTGATGTTCAGGCTCCAGTACTAAACAGATCCAGGCTGACTATGGGTCTGTATGAATCCTTTTATTTTCTGTGCATTTCAGGTTACTACACTATTTTCTGTGTGTTTCAGGTTTCCTCTATAGTGAGGAAATAAAACCAGCTTCAGAAAAATACTGATTTCCATTATTTTTGGTAGTACAGCCAATTTACAATGCTGGGATTCCAGCTCCCAGTTCTTTTGAACAGTGAAAAATAATCAGTGTGTGATGGAGTTGGGGTTGAATGTATTAATTGGCTGTAGTTTTGAGGGCTATTGTCATAGAGAGACTGAAGCCTGACACAGTAAGATTCTGATATTGCTGTTTCTTGGGTTTTTTGCCCCCAGAAACTGGATGGCTGTAACAAAATGACGTGCACAGGGTGCATGCAGTACTTCTGCTGGCTCTGCATGGGCTCTCTGTCCCGGGCCAACCCCTACCGGCACTTCAACGATCCCTCTTCCCCCTGCTTTAACAGGTTGGTGCTTACTGGTATTTCCACTTATTTTCTACTTTTTCTTACAGTCTCTCCCAAATTCTTACCTTGAAATATGTACCTATAGTTAAAGACATGTTTTTTTCTCACAAGGACCCAACACTAACAAAAATCAGGAATGACTCAGGATGTGCTTTTGCTTTTTAAGATTTTTTGTTTTAAAATTCTGGGGGAGTCTTCTGGGCCTATTCCTGATTTTTTTGGTCAGGGTCATGACCCCATCCTTTCTGTGCTGCCTCTGCCTGACACACAGCCTGCAGGGAAATGTTTCCCTGGAGATGCTCAAGTGCAGTACAAGGTTTTGGGTCAGAAAGCTGCTTTTAAACAGCTGCAGAATTGCCACACATCATCCCTGCTGGGGAAGGATCAAGGGACAGAAGGCACTGCTGCTGTCGGGACAGGGGAAAGGCAGCTCAGAGGGATGTGACAATCAATGGCAGCCTCTCAGCTTTGTGCATTCCACAGGGATGTGTGCCCCTTGCTGGGATAGTAGTGCCTGGATCCAAAGTCAAAATCCCAATGATTTTCTCAATCCTCCACTATCTATTCTGCTGTAATAGATGGGGCTGACAGGATTTTTCTTGTTCTTGGCCCCTTTTCAGCATTCCCACTTCTCCCAACAGTATTTTTCCAGTTCCTACTGTTTTCCTTTCTCTTTTTCTCCTGTTGTCCTTTTTTACTTTTAGTTGAGCTTAACCTCCCCCTGTCTTGACTAAGCTCATGTGCTTTATAAAGAATAATTAAGAATCAGAAAATTGCAGAACCACTTAGGTTGGCAAAGACCTAAAACCATCTAGTCCAGCCATTACCCCAGCACTGCCAAGTGCCATTTTGTCCCCCCTGTGCCCCACTAATGCTTATATAATTGTTTGCCCAATTCCATGTGTCCCATGAGATTGTGAGTTGTCTGGAGCAGGCAGCTTTGGCTGCTGATTGTATCCTGCCTAAAGGCCAACTAGGAACAGCAGCCTGCTGGGTAACTTTCATATGATTTGGATTATTAATATTTTTAGGGATTTCTTGGGACATCATGTGTGTAAGGTACCATCAAACCTTGTGGTGTAATGAGCTGCAGAAGGGCAGAGTCCCTTACTTTAATTGACATTGACAGCATGAGTGCTTTGTGATACTGAAAAAAATAGTGGAACTTGTTTCTTTTGTACTTTGTGTCACATTTAGATGGACTTTGTTAACATATTTGACTTTTCTACACTGTGGTATCATTAATTTTCTGTCTTGCAGATTGTTTCAAGCCATGCACATTGATGATGGGGAGTTCTGGGAAGTTGAAGATGATGACCAGTAGCTTTCTCCAGCAACAAAAGGTGAAAAAACCAGAGAGAGATGCTTTTTTTGTGTCCTTTGTTTGCTTTTCAGTTCCATTGTGTGATAGAAGAGCAGTAACTACCCTGCACTGTGGGATACTCACACCTCAGAGCCTGTTGCCAAAACCAAAGGAGACTGTTTTACCCATCCTGGGGTCAGTATCACCATGGAATGCCCTAACAATCACATAAATTATTAAAGACAAATACAACCAGTCAGCAGTTGGAAAAATACTGGAAAAATATATACACCAAGAGATGCCCCTTTTTCAAAAACAGACAAAACTGAGGCCTCAAGTCATGGAAATAGTTAAGCGTTTCGTTTAGGGAGACCCACCTTTGGAGAGTCTTGGATCATGAATGTTGTGGGGGTTTGGGAAGTTTGTTAGAGCTGTAAAACTCTTTCTGGAGCTATTTAGTGGTGCTGCTTGGACTGGGGAAGGTTTCTGACACAATACAGAAAAGTTCTTCTATATTCAGCAACAAAGTTTGGGGTTTTTTTCAATTTCCTGACGTGTTTCTCTGAAAAACAGCTCGTGGCTCTGTCACTGTTACTTTCTGATGACATTAAAGCTGATTATCCCCAACCCCCTTCTCACTGACTGTTGTGCCTGGGCATTTGCATCCATGATTGCTTGGGCAGAAAGTGACCAACAGCCTTTTGCAGATGTTTCTGTCAGGTTGGTAACTCTTCCTGGTGTTCTGTTGGATTCACTCTCCTGGTTTTTTCAAGGAAGTGAGCTGAGGATGTGAGACAGTAAAAAGTATCAGGCAGAGATGATTCTCTAGATACTGACAATTACTTTGTATTCTCAGATGATGAATAATTATTTTTAACTAACTCTTCACATAAGAAATTTGACAGTTGATACTGTTGTTTCTGGACTAGATCCCTTATTTCCACTAGTTTTGCTCTTTAAATTATTTCAGAAACCAAATTGTTGCCCCTAAAATCTCATCAAGTAGTTTTATGAACGTGAAGGTAATTACTGGAGGGAACCACTAACTTTATACAAATTTTTCCACTTGCAGAACTGTCTAAAAGTTTGTTTGGAAATCAAAGCTGCATGTGCTGTGTTCAAAAGTAGCAGGGCCTGGATGGGTAGGTCAGGAGCTGGAAGACTCCTCAGAAACTCGAAGTGATCACCTCTCACTCAGTTTTGACTGATAGTTAATAAATTTATATTGGTGTATGTGGCCAAAATGAGTGCTGCTTTAGTTCCTTTCACAGAGGATGAGAGTCTGTACTGTCAGAAGTGGCAGATACTAAAAAGGTGAGATGGTAAGAGTGACTCTCACCTCGGTTTAGGCTATAGGTCAGTGTGTAGGAAAAGTTTACATTGTGTGTGGTTTGAGTTGTATTTCCTGCACCTTTCACATGCACTAAATTCACTTTAAGATGGTAAGCGCAGTTGTCTCCCTTTTTGTCTTCATTCTGGCGTGGATTTGGCAGTACAGGTCAGTGTCCAGGTGGCCATTGGCTCCGGTGCTCCCGTGCCCTGGGGCTGTGGAATGGGACAGCCCAGAGCTGGGCTCAGAGCTCCCAGGGGAAGCTGGCACAGGATGTGTTCTGCTCATGGAATTTTGGACATTTATGTATGCAGGGTGCCCTACCACCCAAAGGGCCCTGGTTTTCCCTTAGAGGTACAGCCCCTGACTGTTGACTGTTGGGACACTGCTCTGGGATCACCATGCTGGATGCAGCCAGGTCTGAGCTATTTCCCCTCTGGCCACAGTTCTAACTCTCCATGCTGAATCCCAAAGCTGCCTGCTTTCAGAGGGACTTTCCTCCTGCTGAGCTGTGTATGTGAGCATGGGGAATGTTTGTGACAAGGAGAAGCATGTGCTTAAACCCCCTTATCCTGCTTGGATGGAGGAGGTGATGTTGGATCCCTTAAAGCAGGACAAAGGTGGGCTGAGGGCAGGGCTGGGATGCCAAAGGGTACCTTGGGATGAAGATCCATGGCTGGGGATGTGCCAGCACTACCAAAGCACAAAGAGTGAAGTACTGGAAGATGTAGGAATGAACCACCCCTGATTTCAAGGACTGTGTGGAGGGAAGAGGAGCAGCAATGTAGCCACCACCCTGTCTATGAATTTGGGTACCCCCGGCCTGGAGCTACTGAATCCTGCAGTGAGGCAGAGGAGGACAGACCCTCTGGGGAGGGGATGAGCAGGTGACTGCACTTGTAGGCCAATCAGCTGGTGTTGCAAAGGCAGGACAGTTAAACCAGACCTTGCCTGTACAGAGAGCAAAGCAGCAGCTCTGGGGAACAGGGCACTGAGTTTCTCCCTCAGTCTTTTCCACTCTTGAAAACCTCACTTTCACCATTTTTGTGCATGCCATTAAATTATTTGCAGAAACTCTGTGGTACCAGGTAGAGCTGTGGCCTCCTCCTTTCTGCTTTAAAGTCTCTCACTTTTTCATGTGATGCGACCACTGCCTGGCAGGACAAAACCGTAGCAGGTGCCTGGTGGAAACCTGCCAGCAAACACTGGGCAAGGAAGTAGGGAGTAGCAGGAGCTATCCCTACCAAAGTGCTTCCAGGGCACCCTTGGTTTCATGAGCACAGATACAGTCAATGCCACCATTTAGAAAAAAATTAAAGACATTTAGTGTAGAAAGTTGCATTACAGGTCAACAGTTTACAAAATTTCTGCATAAAGAAAATAAATGTTGTCCAGTCTTGTTGCCCCTTGTGTGGTAGCATTGGATGGGAATCCCAGGAATCCTATTTCAGCATTGGTGGAGTTGCCAGTACAGGTTGTTGTTGACCTGTGTGGGACTTCTGTAATTCAACAGAGGCTGAAGCCAGTGGGAACAGTGTTTCCTTTGAGGATGGTTTGGCATTTCCTCAGAGCAATGGACGGTTCTGGAGTGAACATACTGCTTCAGGCTCTGCACTGATACAATGATCAGTGCTGAGCACACAGAGGTCACTTCTGCTTCATCTGAACCCTCCTGAACACTTCATAAAGCACCAGGGCATAGAAAATTATACCTAGGACTGAACATGAAGGGTTTCTTGGGTGACACCAGTGACATCCTCAGATGCATAACCTGCATGGTTAACCCCAGGTGGGCGAATGCTGCTGTAGCCTCTTGTGCTGAGGTGATCTCCAACTTCCATCTCAAAGTAAGGCTCAGCCAGGGCTTTATCCAGTCAGATCTTGTAAACCTTCTAAGGACAGAGCCTGCACAGCTTCTGGGGAATCTGCACCACTGCTTGGCAGTCCCCATGGGAGGTTTTATATTTCTATCCAGTCTGAGTATCATGTGTCTACTCAGATCCCACTGTCTCTTCTCATCTTCCTGCTGGCTGCTGCTTCTTGCTGATCCCTTCCTGGCTGTAGGGCTGCTCTGAGGCCATGTGAAGCTTTCCCTTCTCCAGCTGGACAAGTTCACTTCCCACTTTCCGAGTTTCCAATGCAAGAGTTTGTTTCATGGAGAAGGAATGACACGTGAGGTACTTGCCCTAATTGCAAAGAATGCACCCCAAAGGGATTACCCACTGGGTTTGTGTTGTACTTTCACTTATCCTCACATTTGTTTCACAGCCTTCAGTCCACAATTACTTCATAGATGAAACAACTCATCCTTCATTGACTTTACCTTTAGAGCATGAGTTAGTGGCAGAAGCTTGTGGAACACAGTACACTGGATCCATCCTCATTTGGCTAATTAAGGCAGGTGTTTGGCATCTGTCTCTTTAATGGAGAGAAGCAACCACATGATCATTTTGCTAATTTAAGAACAAGTATGAGATCAGTTTCTGCAGCAATTTGCTTTTTTTCCCCAGCTGGTTTCAGCAGCTGGTTCAGCACTGCTCCAAGCAGATCAGTCACTGTATGGCTTCTTAGACTGGCTTCTCTCTGCTCCTGTCTCCTTCATGCTGTACAGGGGCTCCACGAGCTTGTTGTGAACCAGCATTAAACCTGATAGAGAAAGTAGAAAGATGATGTAATAGACATAATAAAATAAAATTCTCATTCATTGGATGCTGATGAAATTAGACATCATTGGTGTCCTTGTTCCTTTGCCCCCACCCTCGAACACTTAAGCATTTACCTTCACACTGATTATTGTGGTATGTTTAAGGAATATACTCCTTTGGGAGTTGATTAAACAGAAACATCTAATGCAAAGCATGGCTTGTACCTCTTCAAAACTAACAAAACATCTGCCTGGCCTGGACAAACACTCGCCTTTAAAGTACTTCACTGTCTTGACTTTGAGCTCCAGCGTGGCATCCTCGTCGCACACGAACACAGTGTTGGGGTGCTGCTGGAAGGCAGACACTGTCCACATGTGGTTGACACCTTCCTCGATGGCTTTGTACAAAGCAAAGGCTTTGTGGGCTCCTGTGATCAGAATCATCACCTGCACACCAAGACACAGGGAAGGGCAGTCAGGGTGGTCGTTCCAAAACAGGATAGCATTTAGCTGCTCCACAGCTACTGTAGGAAGCCACTGCTTTTTTCCTAACCTCTCTGGCATCCATGACAGTGCCTACTCCAACTGTCAAGGCCATCGTGGGGACTTTGGAGAGGTCACCATCAAAGAACCTGGCGTTAGCCAATATGGTGTCCATAGCCAAGGTCTTCACTCGTGTCCTGGACACCAGACTTGATCCCGGCTCATTGAAGGCAATATGACCATCAGGGCCAATACCTGGGACAGAGACATGGGAGAAAAGGTCAGTTGTAGGAGCCAACAGCTCTCCCATGAGGAGGACAGTCAGTGCTTCCAGGAACACAGACCTCAGAAAAACATCTGCAATTCTTCTAGTCAAGCTCAAATTGGTGTCTGCTAGGAATGACAGGAAAAGCCTCCTCTGAAGCCAACAGACTCTTCCCTACCTGTGCTGGGACAGCTTGGAAGCAAAGTAGCTGGCAGAATCTCAAGGCAAACTGATGGGGAAAGCTTGTGTTGAGCTCCTGTTGTATCAGAGGACTCTTGACTACTCCCAGGAGTTTCCTGTCCGCATTGCCAACTGTAATATACTCTGTATGATTCTAGCTCCTCCCATTTCTCCTGCTAATCCTTTTCTGAACAATTCACTGACTGGATTGAAAGACCTAAAGCTGTGGGAGCAGTACATTGGGAGACAAGGCTGCCAGCACACAACAGAACCCAGGGGGGTGGACTGTGGGGTGGCTTTCACTGCAAATCCACTGAAGGACTCTGGAAATGAACAATCCTGACAATTTTCACCTCCAACAAAGAGCTCGATTCCTCCAGCTGCTTTGATTTTCTTCTCAAATGCATCACACTCTGCCTGGAGGTCAGGTGCATTTCCATCCAAAATGTGGACATTCTCTGGTGAGATGTCAATGTGCTTAAAGAAGTTATTCCACATGAAAGAATGGTAACTTTCCGGGTGATCCCTCGGCAGACCTGGTAACAGAGCACACACAGGACTAAGACCAACTGGAAAAATATCATAACATAAGCACTTCTATACCCTTGGAGTCGCTTTGGTTACAGAGCACAGTCCTTTGTCACTCCCTCAACTTTCACGAGTTGTTTTTATTTCCCTAAATAGCAGAATTAAAATCAATCACAACAGCTCCTGTAAGGCATGTGCCCATATTAACATGCAACAGCTCTTCAGAAAAGCAGGTGGGCACCGTGCCTCATCTCTAAGTACCTTTTCAGCCTTCCTCCCAAGTTCATATGAGCAAGAGCGAATAAAAAAAAGTGCAGAGGCCTAAGAAATAATAATAATTATGTCATTATTGCATACTTTTTCCCCTTGAATACTATAAACCCACACTGAAGTGCTCCTTACCTAATGCTGCTTGATTAGGATTGTTCACAGAAAAAATTCTTGACCAGGGTAAAATTAGCATTAGCAAATATTTAGCCTGGCTGTTTTTCACCTTTGGATTTCTCTTTCTTCTGAAGAGGCTGTTTCACCATGGCCTCAGAAAAGAAACAGTCCCTCCTATCTTAGCAGGAGTTACTGAAGGGCACTCAGAACACACTGGTCCTTTCAATGGACCAGAGCTACAGTGACCTTTATAATCCTGGAGCAAAGGATTATAAACATTGCACACTCTCTGAGCTTGCATTGATAAGGTGGTTCCTTACCTGGTCAGCACCTGAGTGTAGGTAAAATGCAGTATCTGTAATAGTGTGTGTAATACCAGCCAACACCCGATACCTTTCAGTATCTGGTTTGTTTCCACGGGTTTTCAAACCTATGGAAAAATTCCAAATTTCTTCCACAGATTTTTAAATTGTCCCCATCATTCCCTTGGCTAATGCCCTGGAGGTGTTTAAGAAAAGCCTGGACGTGGCACTCAGTGCTAGAGTCCAGTTGACGAGATGGTGTGTTGGGTCATAGGTTGGACTCTATGATCTCAGAGGACTTTTCCATCCTAACTGGTTCCGTGGTTCTGTCATTCTATGGAATGTTGTTCCACCTTACCTGGAGCCCTTTGCCAAGTGGATTTCTTGCCCCACCAGGCACTGAGTGGGTGCGTGGCTGCCGCACCAGAGTCAAACCCAGCGGGCAGGGCAGGGCAGGGCAGGGCAGGGCAGGGCAGGGCAGGAGAGCCGGGTGCAGGCTACGGGCACTCACCCACGTACTCGTCCATGTTGAATGTCTTCACGTACTTGAAGGAGAGGTCTCCGTTCTGGTAATACTCCACCAGCTTCTTGTAGCATCCCAGCGGGGTGCTGCCTGCGGGGAGCCGCCGCCTCAGCCGGGGCAGGGGCCGGGCTGGACCGCGGCCCCGCTCCCGGCCCCCCGCACCCACCTGTGGGCAGCCCCAGCGTGAAGAACCGCCCGGGGCCCGGCCCGAAGTGCACGATGCGGTTGCGGATGTACTTGGCCGCCCACTCGCTGGCCTGCGAGTACGTCTCCAGGATGATGAGCTTCATGGCGGGGCCGCCCGGGATCGCCTCCTTCTCCCGGGATCGCTTCCTCTGCGGGGGATCGCTCCCTCTGCCCGGGATCGCTTCCTCTGCGGGGGATCGCCTCCTTCTCCCGGGATCGCTTCCTCCGCCCAGGATCGCCTGCCCGGGATCACCCGTTAGGGAATGCCGCCTCTGCCCGGGACCGCCCGTCGGGGATCGCCTCCTCCTCCCGGGATCGCTTCCTCCGCCCGGGGTCGCTTCCGCGGCCGCCCCGCCCCGCC
>JAOXXN010000191.1:640114-654339 GCA_026770055.1 Myrmophylax atrothorax | reverse complement strand
CTGAGCCGTGCCCGGGGCCGGCTGTGCCTGCGCCGGGCCGGGCTGTGCCCCCGGCCGGGTGTTCCCCTGTCCCGGCGCGGGGCCGACCTTGGCGCAGGGCGGGCCCCCCGCGGGTCGGGGACGCCGCCGGGAACGGGCTCGTTCCGCATCGACCGCAGGTCACCGTTAGTTTTATTGCACCTTTTGGGTGTAGTCTGAACGCCCCTCAGGCCAGGGCCCGGCCTTGCGGAGCTCCCTCGGGAATTCGGGGTGGTTCCTCCCTCCTGCCTCCCGTTTGTCCGCAGGGCCCGCCCCTCGGGAAGGGTCGGGGCTCGGCGGGGCCCGCGGTGTGACCCAGTTTGCCGGGCGCCTTTCCGACATGGAGAATTCCTTGCTTCAAGTAAGGGAGAATCAATCCCTCAAAGCAGCACCCAGCTCGCTCGGGCCGCACCGAGGTGCTCACAGGAAATCGCTGTGTTGTGACTTTTCCTCGGTCGCGTTTCCAGCGGGGGTGGGCTCGCTCTCGGCAGAGTCCGAGGTGCACCCTCCCAGGGGATGGAATACTTGTCTCATCTGACAGCTGGAGGTCTCGGTGTTTTTACATACTGGAAGGGTGAAAGTTAAGTAAAACTTAGGCTTTTTTTGTTGTTCTGCGCTGGACGGATGTGTTCTGCTTACAATGGCAGATCTCTTTGTGTTGTTCTTGGAACGGGTAGGGACAAATAACCAGGTCTCTGCACTAATCGCCTTCCCTGGCGCAGTCCTGCTGTTGTTGGCGACCCCGAAGAGTGTCTTCACAGCAGTCCTTTCCCAGGGGATCCAGCAGCGTGTCCCATTGCCTGGAGACCGTGGGGACAGGGGACGGAATTGCCTGGCCTTGGGTGACCCCGTGCCTGGCTGATACACACCCTCCTGCTTTCCTTAAGGAGGGGTATGCAGAGCTGTTGTTCCCCAGCTCCTGCTCAGCTCGCAGACAGAGCAGACGCCTCTGTGGAGCACAGCGGAGATTAGGGAGCCAGGCTGTGCCAGAGGATTTGCACTGCTAAAGACAAACAGATAATGGAGGCCTGTGAAGCGACTGGTGTAACTGGAGTGCAGTGAGATTCTTACGTCTTCATGTATTTAGTTTTGTGTAGCTCTTTAGAAATTGCTTTTTCCCCCCTCACCCTCTGCCAGAACCCAGGTATTCGTATTGTAAAGTGTCTGAGCTGGCTCCTAATGTTTGTGTTGCTCCAAAAGACCCTGCAAGTTGTAAATATGCAGAGTCGGGATTTGGATGAAGAGGAGAGTGTGGGAGTGTCTCTCTTGCATTGAATTTGTCTGTTTTTCTCCATATTTTGAAACTTACTGTGTGCATGAATGTACAATAATGAATGTTGACAGACTGATAGTGAAGGGGTAACTGTAAGGGCTAGAGGTGAACACAGGACCCAGTAAGTGGGGGTAGCCTGGAGAAATTCAGGACAAACTCATTTAATTCTTTAAATTATTGGATTATGAGGCAGTGAAGGAATTTTTAAAACTTGATCAATCTTGTGAGGTAATGGGGCTAATGGATTAGTGGCGTTGGTTACATTTGTATGTGCTCCTGGACAGATAAATGTGATTGACTGTCCAAACATGCTGGGGACTTCACTCCAGGAAGGATTACTGGTTATCAACATGTTTGTAGGAGCAGCACTGGTGAGGTCTGGGCACTATTTCAACATGTACAAATATGTAAGGTTCCTCAAGTGCCTGTATTTTCAAGGAAAAAAAAAGATAGTTAATGGGGATGATCTGAGAACAACAGAAATCGATAAACGAGTTTAAACCTGTGTATTTTCTCTGCCACCCCTTCCTCGGCCCTGTGGATGGGATTTGGGAAGGTGGAAGAGGGGGCTGTGCCTCCTCATCAGCCCCTGCCCTGCAAACTTACAGCTTGTGTCCGTTCGCCAGCGAGGGCAGCGCTCAAGGGGTGTGCACTGATTTATTTTCCAAAGCCAACTTTCTAGCCCTGGGCTTTGTTCAGGCCTTGGATAATCTGATAAAAAATAGCCGGCGATAATGCCTTTGGGCGATCTGCGTCTGATCGCACAGACTGAGGAAGTGCAGCTCCATGCAGAATAAAGCTAAAACTCTGGAGAATGGATTTCGGCTTCCTGGGCCCCTTCCATGCGGAGCAGGGCTAGGGCAGGGTGACTGGGGCAGACGGGAGGGCTTGGATCCTCTGCGGGCTGGATGCCAGGGCTGTGCTGGTGGAGGTGCCAGTGGGAGAGGCCTGGGAGGAAGGAGGGCTGCAGCCTGCCCGGGAAGTGTTGTTCCCAAAAAGGGACAATGTATCCTAAAAAGGGACAATGTATCCTAAAAAGGGACAAGGTATCCTTAAAAGGCATGCTGGGAGGCTGTTGTCCTTTCGACCTGCCTTTGGGAAAGTTGCGCAGGGGTGTTGTTGGGTTTTAGGGGCTTAAAGCCTTCTGAGCATTGCCCCTGGATTGTGAGTTCAGTGGCAGAACTGTATTTCATCCTTGGAATAAAAATTATCCTCCATTCTGGAAAAAAATAGCACGGCTTTAACAGGTTTATTTACACTCTGTGTTAGCCAGGCCTGTTTTTCACTTGAAGCATTTGAAAATAAATGTGAGGTGTATGAGTAATGTAAACCCACCTAGGAAATGGTGGGAGTGTTAAATAACGAAGACATATTCCTTTTTAAGTGCTATTTCTTCCTGTGCCACTTGTTGAAGGCTTACATGGATCGTGAATCATTCCACAAAGGGAGGTGGCTATTGGAAAAATAGGGAAGAAAGACTTCTCCATTTGTTTGTTTTCCATTCTGTGAAACTGTAGAAGACGGAATTGCTGAAGGTAGAATAGGAATAGAGTTTAAATCCACGAAGGACCATAATGCTTCCATAATGTCTGGGAGGGCTGCAGTGGAACAGGGAGGCAGGTATCAGTTGCTGACTTGTGGGCACCCTAAGCTTATATTTAAATTTTTAGCTGAAATAGGCACACAGATCAAAGCTAAAAAATGAGAATATTCCAAATAATTTAATGTCAGCAGTTAGAATTAGAGATGTCAGTGACTGTTTCCTCAGTGAGGTACTTCTAGTGTGCACATGTGCTGGCTGAAGATAAGAACTTCCAGGGAAGAGTGTTTACACATTCATTTATTTTATTTAATAAGTAGAACAGGAGATGTCCTTTGACATAAAACCAGTAAAGAGCAGACAAAAATTGCAGAGTGAAAGGGCTTGTGCAGCCACTGCTCTGAGGTTGTGCTGGAGATGCCCATGTCCAGCTCAGGCTGAGCTCAGGTGACTGAAGTCTGGCTGTTTTCTTCTGAAATACCTACCTCTGTAGGCAACATTACCTGTCAGGTGAGTTCTCAAGGTTTTAGTGATTCTATGTGAAGAGGTAATTATAGAATTAAAATAGATTCCCTCTCTAAAACTCAAAGGACTTGGGAAAGGCAGGGAAACAGTAGCAGTCCAGTGTCATCACACAGCTCATGTAACAGGAGAAAAGAGCTTTGCCTGCACACTTTGAAATAAAATATTATCTCAGGCATCAGGATTGTGTTGGACTCTGAGCTGGGCTTTGTTGGTGACTTTTCTTTCTTCACTAAAATTCAGTGGGGCTCAGTAATTCCATTGGGAAGCAGCTGTAGGAACAGTCCGTGTGGGCTTTGGGTTGTTAAGTGGCTCCCAGGAGATGTGGTACCGCTTTAGGTGGGCTTGGTATCATGTCTTAAAAGCAGTCATACAGTGGAAAACTTCTGTGTGTGAGAATTCTGATCCTTTGTCATTGGGACTGATGAAACACCCAGTAATAAGGTGTATCCAATCATTCTGTTCCTGCCTCTTGTGAATGTCCAAATTTGCTGACACAATCAGATTTTTTCTAACTTTCTTCTTATGAGAGTTTTAAAACTTGTGATATTTTAAAATGTTTAAAAGATCCAGAATTCTTTCTGTGTGCCTTAATGTCCAGAAAAATACAGATCTGATTCTAAATACTATGAGTAGGCCTTATGCTTTGTTAAGTGTGAGAAATTGAATTACAGCCATCTAAGATTAAAGCCTCCCTCTTCCATATTAAGTCCTTGAACACTCAACTCTAAGCCCAGTCTGTGGGTGCAGGTTTGTGCTGGCCCAAGTGCTTGTTTACAGCGTGTCCAGACCAGTCTCATTCCCCACTGGAAGAGAAATGAGGGAATTAGACCAGCATGCTTCCCAGGACCCAGGAGTGTTTCTGTGCTGCCAGGCCCTTGGCTGCAGTGAGTCAGAGAAGAGCAGCATCCTTGTGAGCACAGGTTGTATTTTGATGGGAATAAAATACGTTCTGATCTGTGTTTTCACCTTGGTGGCTCCCAGGGTCGTTGCTGATGTCCCCTCAGGTGGATCCTGCTGGTTTCTGCTCCTTGTGCTCTCGCTGTGTGCCAGGGAGCTGGTCCAGCTGGGGGAAAAAAAGGTGTTTTTCGGGAGGCACAGTTTTCAGTCCTTTCTTAAAATGGAGGAGTGTTTCAGAACCACAGAATCATTGGAAAACTCTGCCAAATTCAAGTCCAACCTGTAGCTGATCCCCACCTTGCCAACCAGACCAGAGCACTGAGTGCCACGTCCAGTCATTCCTTGAACACCTCCAGGACTGGGGACTCCACCACCTCCCTGGGCAGCCCCTGCCAATGCCTGACAACCCTTTCCATGAAGGAAATCCCAGGTTGGCACAGACCTTGGGCAGTTGCTCCCCAGCGCCAGGCTCTGCCCGGGGCCATGGGGAGAAGTGGATTCCCAGCTGCAGCTCAGGCAGGAGCATCGGCACCTCCGCGGGGCAGGGAGAAGCCAGGGCAGGGCTGGCTCAGCACGGCTGCCAAGGGTGTCACCAAGGGGTGCTCAGCACACCCTGCCGGGTGCAGGGAGTGGGGCAGACACGCTCCTTGGGCTGACACGGCTCCGGGAAATCTGCTGGAAGTGCCTACGGGGGAAAACAGTTATCTGCTCATCACGGAGAGGGCTGGTGGGTGCGGGCTGGCTTGTCTAGTAGCTCATCGTTATTCCTGCTGATTAATAAGCTGATATTAAGTTATAGGAATCTGCAACAGCATCGGGCAAAAGTCAGGGGCTCAAAATGGAGTGCATTTAACATGGAGTGTAAAACCAATAGGATGGTTCTCTTCAGAATTGAGAGCAACTTTAATTTGCTTCCAAAAGGCCAGGGTTGTGGAAGGAGAAGAACCAGGGATATTGCAATGGGAATGAAGAGTAATGCTGTTTGTGGGCAGGCTGGTGCCTTGCTGGAGGAGTCTCAAGCTCAGTAGCAGCACACATTTCTAGATACTTATTTATTTTAACTTTTGGCTTGCAAAGGTTATGATTTCATCATTCCGAAAAAGTCAGTCCTGTCACCTTTTAAAAAAGATACTGATTTTCTTTCTGTCATTAGCCTAAATATCTGCCTTTTTAATAATCATAGAGAAACCACAGTAACAGCACAACTGAGCTTGGGGAGGGTTGTCTTTACTCTACAGTTCCTCTGTTGGGTTTCTGTGCAGTTCTGCCCAGTGTGCCAGAACATAAGAACTGGAATGCAGTAAACATTGATGATAAATGGCTGAGTTAATACATTACTGTGATATATTGCTTGTAGTAATGCTGATATTAAAATAAAAATATTTACATGCAGCTTAAGGACTTGGGGAAGGGGAATTAAAAAAGAAAGATCCCAAACTATGTCAGTAGCCATATGCTGAGTTTAGGAAATTTGGAAGAATTAACCAGTATATTTATTGGAAATGCTTTCTTCAAAGTTCACATGGAAATAAATCCAAACAGTTTGTAAGTTTTGACCTTTTGTGCTGCTGTGTTATGTGCATTTACATGGGACATGTCTCTGTCAGGGGGAAGTGGCAGCCAGAGGTGATGCCCTGCTCTATGCCAGGCTTCTGATGCTGTTTTTTTTGAAAATAAATATCCCTGGGTATTCTATCAGGCAACTTTCTGTTGCTTTAGCAATCACAGCTGCCAAACAGTTCTTTAATAACCGTATCCATGGCTGTAAAGACTGTCTTATCTTTTAGTGCCACAAATACCAGAATCTTGCTTTGAAAGCTAAAATCCATCAGTGAACTGAGGCAAGAATTACCCCTGAGCCTCAGCAGAACAGACTGAAGTCGAACACTGCTTTAACCAGGTTCTGAAGTCTCAGGGGTGGCCCAGGGGGGAATTCCTGGGAGCCAAGAGCGTACCTGGAGCTGCACAGGGCAGGTGAGACACAGGAGGCCAGGGCAGCGCAGCACTGCCGGCCCTGTGAGGCCTCATGAGTCATTCTTCCTGTCACATGAACCCTCCCTGCTCTGCTAAGAGGCACTTAGTTGAATTTTAGATGCCTGGAATCACTAGAACGGCTGGAAGGCATTTGTGTACCTTGTCCATTAGAAGAAAAATCTGTTTTCTATAACTGTAATCTCCTACAGCCTCAAGCCCAACTTTAGAAAGTAGCTGCATTTTTTGTGTCATTACCTGAGTTGTGATTTTGAAGCCAGCAGTGGATTCAGCTGCTTTCTCCCACACGACATTGGTGGAAGAACATGTATTTCTTTTTACTGTTGAAAGAAGAACCAGTGGTAGGAGTTAATATTCCACTCAATATCTCTGTCCTCTTTTGTTTCATCTCTTCCAGTGTTGTCACATGTAGTGCTTTCCTTCCCGCTCCTTGGTGACTGCACTCTCAGGTTGTACATGTCTTCTTTATTACAGACGTGAGGGGTTTAATTTCTGCCACCCCCTCACCTGGAGAGCAGGTAACACAGGCCCTGTGGTATCCAAAGTGTCCCAGGTGTGCCAGAGCCCTTCCTCCTCCATTAACACACTGGGTCATGCACAGGGAGCAGGAAAAAAGGGGAAAAGTGTTGAATTTTTATGGATAGACTGACAATAAGTATAGTGAAGCATTTTCTGGGAATTCATAGACTACAGAGCTGGGAGAATTACGGAATCATGGAATGGTTTGGGTTGGAAGAGACCTTAAAGCTCATCTTGTTCCAATCCCCTGCATTGGGCAGGGACACCTTCCACTACCCCAGGTTGCTCCAAGCCCTGTCCAGCCTGGCTTGGACACTTCAGGGATGGGGCAGCCACAGCTTCTCTGGGGACAGACTCAGTGAAGTAGTTTGTGTGTTTCTCTGTCCCTCCTGCTCTGTGCAGGCTGGTTTTGGATTTCTGCAGTAGTGCTGTCGCTTTCTTTAATTTGTAAAGCATATCCTAATAGGCAATTACTTCACAAGTTAGTTTGCATTTTCTTCTAATGGCTGAGTGCCATGGGGTTTATAAAATAAGGCATTTTTGTTCCCTGGAAAGGACTCACACTGTGAGCTGTTTTGAGAAGATGAAAATGCATCGCTGTGGTGGGAATTGCTGCAGCTTCTCCTGTCATTGCCCGGTGCCCTGGGGCTCATTAAAGCTGCAGGTGAGGCAGGTCCTTCCACCTCCACAGCCCTGGCCTCACTCCCAGGGCACAGGGAGGGATTATTTGCTGTGGTTCACATCGGGCCAGGGACCAGCAGTTCGGATGTCTCTGCTGGCAGCCACAGCTGCTTCTGCCGTAACATGGATTAAATTTTCATCCAGATTGCTGAATTCCTTCTGCTTCAAGGAAGTGGCTCAGTTTTGTGTCATGTGAGGAGTTACTATCCAGAAAACTTGGGACTGACCAGCACTCCAATTTTTCCCACCTCTCCTGTTTGGAAAATGTGAGTGGGGACAGGCTGGTGGCTCTGTTAGAGCAGCAGGGTGAGCTCCAGCTGACAGTGAATCAGAGTGCAGGGCTGTGATGTTCTGTTCATACAGCTGGACAGTGCTCCTTATTTTTTTCCAATGCTTCCCAGTATTGTTTCCTCCTCTTTCTCTTGGCCGACCTGTTGGACCTGCCAGCAGAATCACTGATGTTGTCACCTGCTAAACCCAGTCAAGACTTTCACAGAGGACGTGGTTATGGTCTGATCTGGAACAGCCTATAGATTATAGGCTTTCACTGGCACAGGCTGCCCAGAGAAGCTGTGGCTGCCCCATCCCTGGAGGTGTTCAAGGCCAGGTTGGACAGGGCTTGGAGCAGCCTGGTCTAGTGGAAGGTGTCCCTGGTCTAGTGGAAGGTGTCCCTGCCCATGGCAGGAGTTTGAAACAAGATAAGCTTTAAGGTCCCTTTCAACCCAAACCATCCTGGGCTTCTGTAATCTTTGATCTTAGGCAGCAAATGGAATAAAACCCCTCAAAACCAGAACAGTTTGGTTCTTTGTATCCAAGGCCTGCCTTTAGAAGTGTGAGCTGCTTTGTTGGTTTTTTTTTCCCTGATGAGATGTACAAGCAAAATAAGAACATACCCCCAGCTCCTCAACCCCTGGGTTAGGTGTGGAAGGACTTGAATGGCAACATGTCTCTCCAAAGGAAAAAAAGCATAATATGGTGGATGGCTTTAGGAACACTGGCTGAGGGGGAGGGAAAGCTCAAGGAGTTGTTCAGGGGTGATTGCAAACAAGGCCAGTAGTTTGAACCTAAGGTGCTTTTCTGAGGTGAGTTGACGTTCTGCAGAAAACCTGAGCAGCTTTGCTGCTGAGATGATGGGAAATGGAAAGAAGTTAAAAATGAGATGTCAGCTGTAGCCTCCTTTCTGGTGTGTTCTGCTTTGAATTGTTGCCCTGGTACTGCTGCTTCCCTGATCAAAGCCGGCCTGGCACACCTGCCTCGTGCAAGTGACACTGTACCCGTGATAGCTCCATGGTTATTTATACTGAGCCTGTGGGAAGCACAGTGCACAAAATAAACCATCTCCTTTTCAGTCATGCAGTGTGAAAGGTTGAAGGGAAATGACAGGATTCATACTTACGTGCATCATTATGTAATGTATCCATGGAAAAACACTTCCTTAGCAGAGCCACAGGCAGCAATGGAGTCTTTTGTTGGGTATCTCATGGTGTTTCTTTGGCTAAAAGAGATGCAACTGCAACTCCTAAGCAGTGGGAGCTGAGGAAGTGCCAGGGAAATGGAAAGGTACTGGAAAGCTGCGTGCTGTGCTTTGTTGGAGTCCAGGTGTGTGAGGAAAGGATTTAAAAACATGTTAAACCCGAGATGGCATATTGATCATTCCAAGTGGGAGTGCTTTTGGAGGGAGGCTGAGCTGCTGCTCAGTGTCCTGTGGTGCTGCAGAACAGTCTCCTTCCAGAAGAGTCTGTTGTGTGCAATTAAAGCTGCAGGGGTGATGTGACAGTGCTTGAGAAACCCCCTTAACCTCCTGTGTGTGGGTCTGTTCAGCTGCAGAATGAAGAGGAGCCGGGTGAGACTGCGCCGGTGGTGAGCGATGCCCCTCCGCCCTACAGCAGCATTTCTGCAGAGAACACAGGTAATTCACCTGGAAGGAAAGGGCTGGCTTTGCTCTGCTCCTGTTAATTGCTCTCCTCGTCGATGGCTGGCACTTCCCAAGCTGCAGGGATCAGAATTGATCCAGAGAGCCTGTTGGTACTTGTGGTTTAGGAGATGCATTTTGGCTGCATTTGCCTGATGTCATCCCATCAAATGGTGTTCAAGTTACAGTTCACAGTGTTCTCAGTAAATTGAAGGCAGTTAAAAATCAAAGTGCTGTGAGGATTTGTGGTTCCCCTCTCATTATTTGGCATTTGGATGATGCTGTGTCCCTTCCCAAAAGGACTTATGACTTAAAAGCATTTAAAGAATTCACTCTTCCTGCAGTTTTTGCTAACGAAGGACTTGGTCATAAGCATTGTACTTCTGGATCATCCTCCTGTCATGCCACTAATAACTTTAATAACCACTTTATAACTACTTGGATCTGGAAATGCAACTATTTCTGAGTATCCAAGTCAGGAGAGACAGCAAGTGGTGATGTTTTAAACTTCAGTGCAGCCAGGCCTGTTCGAGTCATGTTCTGCAGATTGCTTGGCGTTAGATAAGGTGCTCCCATGCTTTTCACTTAGTGCTTTGGAATGGCAAGAGGCTGGAAGGGTGGGGAGGGGACTGGAGGGGCAATCTTCAACAGGCTGGGGCCTTGGGTTGTTTGCAGTCACCTGGAACACTTCTTGTCCCCAACACTGTGTTTTTAAGGAACTGACAAGTTACCTTCTGTATAACTGGTTTTTGTGCAGCTTATTTTGACTACAAGGATGAGTCAGGATTCCCGAAGCCGCCGTCGTACAACGTGGCCACCACACTGCCCACCTACGACGAGGCAGAGAGAACCAAGGCTGAAGCCACCATTCCCTTGGTTCCTGGGAGGGTGAGTGCACTGCCTGGCTCGGTGTCCCTGCAGTTCTGGGGTAGGATTTCTTGTCTAACTCCAGCCCATCATGTGCCATGACTTTTTTCTTTTGAGCTGTTTTTTTTGGTGTGTGTGTTTTTAAGCTTTCTGGGATGGTGATATTACACACTCCTAAGAGTTCTGTGGATGTTTTTTTTTCTTTTTAATTTTCCTCTGAGCACTGTGATGATGTCAGACATCTCAGTAATACCAGCATGTGCTATCCAGATTAGCTTGGCAAGCTGACAGAGGGTCTGTACTGTAGTCCTGGGCAGTGTCACTGGTTTTTGGGTTTTGTTTTTCTGTTTTTAAAAAGGTTTAGGATTAATTCCTCAGCTGTCTGGCATATCTACCCTTGATACTCCTGCAGCTTACTCAGTTGACTTTTCTGGAGGTCAGTGCAGCTGATACAAGGATGATAAAACCATTCTGTCAGAATTATTTCTTTTTGTTTTTTCAACCTTATCACTTGTTCAGGCCCTTCCTCCACCCCTGCTAGCAGTAGGTGTCCAGTGCTCATTACACTTCTTCATGAAAGCCAAATTCCTTGCTGAGATGATAATTTTTTGATGAGCAGAGGAATTCTGTACAGTGAGAAGGACATGCTGGGTCTTGACTATGTTAAAAATAAATTTCATATTGTGTAGATAATATTTCATGCCCTGCATCATCTGAGGATGAGAAGCAGAAATTTTTTCCTGCTTGCTTTTGAGGCTTTTGAGGTGCAGGATTCCAGCCCTTTCTTGAAGAACCACGTGCAGAACTGGCATTGCTGTATGGACTGGACTGACATATTCTCCCATGTGGTGTTTGCCTCTGATTTGCAGGATGATGACTTTGTGACACGGGATGACTTTGATGACACTGACCAGCTGAGGATAGGAAATGATGGCATTTTCATGCTGACTTTCTTCAGTGAGTACATGATGGAATGAACTTATTTTCAAGCAGTGATCCACAGTAGTTTGGGTCACACTTATGTTTATGTAGCACCAGGAAAAAACTGTGTGCAAGGGGTTTATGTTTTTTTTTTTTGCCTTGGAATATAAAGATGTCTTGACCTACTGCTTTTCTCCTGCTTTCTCAGTGGCATTCCTCTTCAACTGGATTGGATTTTTCCTGTCTTTCTGTCTGACCACTTCAGCTGCAGGACGATATGGGGCCATTTCTGGGTTTGGTCTGTCTCTTATTAAGTGGATCCTTATTGTCAGGGTAAGTTGTGTGGTGCAAAACAACATACACAGACACTGATACTCTTCTCCTCCAGCTTTTTTGTCTCCCTTATATTGAAGTTAGTGATAAACTTAGTTATTTATAATGGAATCATTTTTGAGCCACTTATTCACTAAGAACAGAGCTTTTTCATAATTCTGTCCTGTTTATGGTGCTGGAATTATAATTGTAGTAAAAGAAAAAGATTGCATACCCAGGTATGTGTTGTGGATGTGGCATCCCTGGAAGTGTTCAGGGACAGGTTGGATGGGCCTTGGAGCAACCTGGTCTAGTGGAAGGTGTCCCTGCCCATGGCAGGGAGATGGGAAGAGATGAGCTTTAAGGTCCCTTCCAACTCAAACCATTGTGAGGTTCATTCTAAATGTGACTTTCTCTGATGATGCCATTGGATGCTGAGCAGCAGCAATGATTGATCTGTGCAAGACCTTCACCCGGGTAAAGCCAACCCTGCCATCGGCACAGCGATGTGCCTCTCCAGTCTGAGATTCCTTGGGCTCTGCTCTGGAAATAAGTGAATTCTCTGAACTGTGGGATAGCTGATGAGGAGAGTTGCAGTGGGAGAAGCCCTCTGGTGCCCTCTGGTGCGGCGTCCCTGCGGCACAAGGGAAGGCAGCCAGGAGGAAGCTGCTCTTCCGTTTGGCTGTGTATTTTTGGAGGGATTAGGAGAAAAGATTTGCATCAGGAAATTACTTGGAGCCTGTGAAATGATGGCACACAGACATCCCAGGCTGAAAGGCTGAATTTCAAGCGAAGAAGCTTGTTAGCTGTGCATAAGTAGAAGTAGAGAGCGTTAGTGTTAGGCTGTCACTGCATCTTTCAGAGCTGGGAATTCTAATTTGTAAATACAGCACCTGTTAACTTTTTCTGTAGACAGTGAAGCTTTTCGGGGCCATTTTGTAACAGGGTTAAGAACCATCTGCTGGATTAAGAGATGTGACAGAAAGAGGTGACCTTAACTTAGACTAAACATAGATTTGATGTAAATTTTGATAACAAGTTTATATTTTGTTAGGTCCTTAAACTTGAATAGACTGAAAACAAAGAAATGATTCCGTATTTACTGCTGCTACAGTGAACTTCAGGCTCTAATAGTGTAGGTGCCTTTCAGTCAATAGGCAGTAATTTTTGCAATAGAAAATCTTGCCAGAGGGTTCCCCAGATCTGGCATTTCTTTTTCAATGGCTGTACCATCCAACCTTACAGTATAATGAATATGGTACACTGCTGCAAGCCTGCTCGTCCCTTTCAGAAACTGTAACTGTGGTTGGTTTATGAGCATCAAGGACACAAGTTAAAACAGGAATATTTGCCCAGTAGTGTCCTTGTGCTCCACTGATTGTCAGGGTTTATGGCTCGGTACTGAATCTGTCCCATTCCCCTTGTTAACATTGCACTGATGTGTACAGAAAACCAACAAGTAACAGTTGTGGAAGGAACTTGTTCCCTGCAGTCTGTGCAGCTGGTGAAATGCAGCATTCCATGAGGTCTCTTGTGTGCAGAATTGGTCTGGTTATTGCTGAAATTGGTGGAAATAGGTTTGGATTACATGTTCTCTGACCTACATCTCTTTGTTTGTTTGGTTTTCAGTTCTCCACCTACTTTCCCGGTTACTTTGATGGTCAGTATTGGCTTTGGTGGGTCTTCCTTGTACTAGGTGAGTGTTTGTGGGGAAGATGCTTAAAAAACCTGTAAGTGCAGTTAGGATTTTGTGAGCACAGCTTTCCTGGCTATTAAATATGTGTGTAGATGTACAGCTGAAATGTAACCCTCATACTCATCTTACTGAGTTTTCAGGTTTTAAAGGTGCATGTAAATAAACACTGTCCTTCTGTTGCCATTTCTTGGTGGCAGCATCCTGATTACCTTGCAGAAGAAGTAAAGAAAAGAACAGGGCTTGTAACTGATGTTGTATCTGTTGTTACATCTTAAATAGAAGACTGGGTTGTTGTCTTCCTGGTTTTATTTTCTTTTTCCTGCTTTGGGAGTGACTGGATCTCATTTGGAGTCAAAAGTTTTGTGATTCCCCAAGGAAAGTTTGGTTTTGAAATTGCCTGAAATGCAAAGATTAGGTGTCATTGCTAACAAAATAATTATTGTATGTAATCAGCTGTTGTGCACCCAGTGATGAGGTCCCTCTGCCAGTAAAGGGGATTTCAGCTGCTCCCTCTCTCATTGAAGCAGCAACACCTGTGTTAACTGGACAAATGTATCTCTTCCCTCCAGGTTTTCTGCTGTTTCTCAGAGGATTTATTAATTATGCAAAGGTTAGGAAGATGCCAGACACTTTTTCCACTCTCCCCAGAACCAGAGTTCTCTTTATTTACTAAAGGTAAACTTTCTGCTTTCCTGAATTTATTCTGCTTTGTTTTTAACTCTATTTAGAAACTCTTTTGGTCCAGACTTTTCTTTGCTTTAGTATTTTTAGAACACAAGGCAGCAGGGAACAGTTGTTTCTTGGGATCTCATACCCAGCTCCTGTGTCTGTGACTTGATGGGGAGCAGAGGAATACTTGACATTTCTCCCTGAGTTTTTACTGAGGGGAATTGTATATTCATTGGATTCTGTGACTGGATACTGCAAGAACAGTCTCTGCCCCTTGGTATTGCACTGTATTTGGCAAGTATTTCTTTCAGAATTTATCACATGCTTGAAACACGTGGTGTGTCCTAAACATGAGTAAAGGTCACCAAATGTTGTTAGAGGGATGTGCCAGTGCCTTTGGCTT
>JAOXXN010000191.1:616510-632661 GCA_026770055.1 Myrmophylax atrothorax | reverse complement strand
GGGTGTTGTGCCCCCCCAGCCCACCCACCGCTGCCGCTTCCTGCCACCGCCGAAGGTCACTGCCCTCGCCAGGTCGCCACTTTAACTGCTTTGCTAATTATGCCCTAAGCTGGACCTTTAAAGTGATCTGGGAGGAGAAAAAAAAAAGAAGAAGAAAAAAGGAAAGCAAAGGGGTTGCAGATGTGCAACAGCCCCGGGATGCAGCGGGTGCGGGGGGCCGTCCCTCCCTGCCACAGGCTGTCCTTGTCGCGACGCCTCCGGTACCTTTTGCCTACAGATTGTGCCATTTTAATATTCTTGGGATCTTTGTTCCTGCTTCCCTCTCTGCCAGCCCAGTTCACACATGGTACCATCCCGATTAAAGGGATCCGTGTGGGTTACTGTGCTGTGCCCTGGCTCTCATGAAGGGTTTGTTTCCATGCCAAGGCAGCCCCCGTGTTGGGGCTGGCGGGAATTGGGGCTGCCCCGAGGTTGCTGCAGTGGCCATTTGCCAAAGAAACCTGCATGGGAGGGACACCCCAGGGAGCGAGGCTGCAGCTGCCCTGGCTGCTCTGACACAGTTTTGACACGTGGCTGCTCCTGGGCAGCATCGTCCTGCCTCCAAACCTGCTGTGGGTCTCAGGGGATGGAGAAGATGAGGGTGCCCTCCCGCTGCCTCTTTGGAAGAGGCTCTGGTGCCAGAAGGAGCACAGTGTGGTGCAGGGGCTGACGGGCAGTGTTGTCAAAGCAGATGTGACTCCTGCCACTGGCTTTGACGCTTTAATGGGAACATGGAGCAGCCAAAAAATCATAGAATTCCACAATGATTTGAGTTGAAAGGGAGCTTAGAGCTCATCTTGTTCCACCCCCTGCCATGGGCAGGGACACCTTCCACTAGACCAGGTTGTTCCAAGCCCTGTCCAACCTGGCCTTGAACACTTCCAGGGATGGAGTAAAAATGAAAAAAGTGTGAGAGTGGTGCTGCCACACAAGGCCATGCAGTGCCATGGAAGACTGTGCCGTGCTGCAGGATGCTGTGCCGTGCCGTGCCCTGCCATGCTGTGCCATGCTGTGCCATGCTGCAGGATGCCACAGAAGGCCATGTCACGTCACAGCTGAAAGGCAGCAGCTGCAGCCACTTCACCCACAGTGCTCCTGTGGCAGCAGCTCTGTCTGGAGCCCTGGGACGTGGGCAGGTGTGATGTATCTGCAATCACTGCACCTCCCTCCTACACCTGTGAGCAGGTGGGGGTGCCCAAAAGCCCTGGCTATGGCTGCATGTTGTTTGTTCTGGGCCTTCTGAGTTGGTAATGGGTCATGGGAGCCCTGCTCTGGGAAAACCATCTCCTCTACACTCCAGCTCTGTCCTGGGACCCCAAATAAGCTGAAACCTTTGCCATGGGATGTGCTTCTGGTTTATGTAAGGATGTGCCTGAGTTACTGCTTGATTTCTGCACCTTGCACAGAGGTAAGTGGGAGCAGTATGAAATTCTCTTGCTGACATGGAGCACTGTGGGATTTGTCCTTTTGCATGGGAGCTGGTTTGGGTGATGGCACTACTGATGGGGTTGGACTGGTCCCTCCTCAAATGGGCCCTTGGCTTCAGGGTCAGGCCTGAGGCTGGGAACAGTGGGATGGCAGAGCCTGCAAGAAAATTCTCTTCAAATTGTCAGAGAAGAGAGATGAGGTGAATCTTCCACTGTTTAAGTGAAGTGACTTCGTGCAATATGTTGGAGCATTTTTATCAGGGAATGTGAAGCACATTCAGGCAATTGTATCATCTCTGTTCCCCAGGACAAGGAGCTGAGGCACAAGCAGAGGTGCTGGCACAGCAAGGCAGGGATAGTCCCAATTTCTCCAGTCACTGCTTCCCTGGCCCAGGACCTGTAGGGCATTGGGGTTGGGAAGCAACAATCCTGGCACTGTTTCCTGTTGCCAGAGTGGTTTGGTGGTTGGGCAGTGAGGTCGGCCAGGGGCTGTCTGGTCCCAAAGGGGGCTATCTGGTTGCCATGGGGCTGCTTCTTGGCCTGGGCAGGTGTTTCAGTTTTGAATATCTCCTATGGAGTGGTTTTCCATGGAATGGGATGCAGAACTCTGTACTGAGGCTTCAGGCTGAGCCCCTTGTGCTTAATTCCTACATTGTGTGTGAATGCTTATGTTGGTGTCATCGTCTTGCTGGGTTTAGTTTGTTTGGAGCAAAAGTGACTGATTTCTTGGAGGAATTTTACAGCCTTCTCAATCTGCAGCTCAAAGGACATGAAGTGGCCCCAAAGCACTTGGGATAAACCCAGGCCCAGGTTCATTCTCAGGGCAGTGATGGAGCAGGGGTGGGGTGGGGGAGTGGTGTCCTTGGCACTGCAGTGCTGCTGGTTTATAGACAGGCTTTGATCAGACAATCCGGATCTATCACCCCCAAACCTCCCAGCTGGAAATGGAGGAAGAAGCACTTTACAGGCCCAAACTTCCCGAAGCTGCTGGGAATGACTCATCCATACCTTAGCAGAGCCTGAGCCAGCTGACAGCAGGCGAGAGCAGGCAGGGCTCTGCTGGGAGGAGGAGGCAAAGTCTCTTCCTGCTGCCTTTCCCCTCAGCTATCTCTTCTTCTGCCAAACATGTGTCCTCCTCATTGGGACAGGGCTCAAATCCCAGCAGGAGATTTGAAAAGAAAGGTTCTTTCACTCCTTCTCCCCTAAAATGGGCTGTGGAAGCACAGAAGTGCCAAGGGATGCAATTAGGGGAGCTGCTTCTTTTCGGAGATGCAATGCTCCTATTAAGCCAGTGCTCCGGTTATGTCCCTGCTAATTGAAGTAAATTGCTTTCTGCCATCAAATTGGGAAGTTCCCCTTCCGATCTTAATGTGAGTTGTGCTTTAGAACGTGATTTCCAGTCTTTAGTCTGCTTTTAGTGCTCTCCCTTTAATTAATTCCATGTATCCAGCTGATTCTTGCCATCCTGCAGCAGTGGTGTTTGGAGGAGACTGTTGCCTTTTGGAACCACAGGGAGCAGGAGGGATCTCTGTGCCATGTGTTCCTTTTCCCTGTTCCCATTCTGTGCTCCTGGTACATGGTTGAAGCAGAGCTGGGCTAATTTTGAGACTGGCTTCATCCAGGCAGTGGTCGGTGCTCCGAGTGTGGGCTGCTGGATCCCTGTGGCCATGGGCTCAGTAGGAGGAGAAATATATTTAATCTAGTCCAGCAGAAAATTACTATTCCAGATTAGAAATGAAGACCATGGAGTGGGCATGAGTCACTCTATTTGCTGTGGTCACAGTTTTTCCACTCATTAATCTTCTGGCCTGTTCTCACTGCCATGTTCTGAACGGAAGGGGAGATGGAGAACCAGAATGTTGGTGCCATGCCCCCATCCAGCAGTTCTCACCCTCCACAGCTCCTCGGGCCCTGCACAGCCGCCAGGATATTTTATTTTTTAATTCTTTCTGTTCCGTAGAGTATTCCAGTGTTGTCCCAAGTTTTGCAATAGCTGTGTTGAAAACCAAGGCCTTATCTAAAAGCAAACATCCGCTGCTTTAATTTAGCTAGTGCAAAGCCACCTTTCATATTATGTAGAATCGCAGAATGGTTTGAGTTAGAAGGGATCTGAAATTTCATCTCATTCCACCCCCAGCCATGGGCAGAGACACCTTCTGTAAGACCAGGTTGCTCCAAGCCCCATCCAGCCTGGCCTTGAACACTTCCAGGGATGGGGCAGCCACAGCTTCTCTGGGCAACCTGTGCCAGGGTCTTGCCACCCTCACAGGGAAGAATGTCTTCCTAACACCTGATCTAAATCTGCCTTCTTTTCTTTCAGCTTAAGGCCATTCCCCTTTCTTCTGGTTATTACTAAAATGAATTTATTTGGGTAAGTTTAAATTGATTTCTAATTGGCATAAAACTTACAGGGAAAGAAGGCTCATATGACACTTAAGGAGTCAGATGAGCTCTTGGTCTGCTTTAGGAGCAGGTGTATGAATTGGGGAGTTTGCATTTGTCCTGCATTTTTTGGAGTGTAAAGCTGAATCCATCCCTGGGACCTACTGCAGACATTGGTGCTGAACAGGCACATCCCAGGTTTTCGCTTTCGGTTGTGGTATGAGCAGATTTGGGTCTCTTGCGGTGGTTTGAATTCCTGTCTCTGGCTGGGAGTCAGGAGAGGAGCCAGTTGCACTCTGGACTGCAGATCTGTGCTGTAATGATATGATCAAAACATTAAGGATCCTGCTTCTTGGGGAAATGCAGGAATCCAAAACATCTGGGCAGTTTGTTTGTGCGTGTGTTGCCTTCCTTCATGCCTTTGTTCATCCCTTCCAATTACTGCTGCTAAGTATAAACTTAAAACAGAGATGAGGCTGAGCTTGTGGGGAACATATGGACAAATGGAAAATAAACAGCATGAGGAATTCCTTGCTAATGAGCTCTTGGATGATAAGATAGGACTAAAAAAAACCCAAAAAAATCCCAAAAAAGAGCAAAAGAGAGGTCTGAGCTTTGCTTCTGTTGTAGCATGAGAAGGAAATTTCCCTAATGATGCCCAACATCACTTTGATGCTGCACTGCAGCATCTCCCTTATAGTTTACTGGGGCTTCAGCCTGCCAGGAACACGATGGTCTGTTGTCCACGCTGGATCCCTGCTTGGAGGCTCAACCCAACTCACAGATGGGTTTGGGCCATAGCATGGTCTGCAGCCACCAGCTCTGCTTGGTGATGGAGGGGATGGAGTCTCTGCCTGTCCCTGCTGCTGTTCCGCTAATCCCAGCCAGTGGCACCAGCTCTATACTGGTTTTCCATGGCCAGCACATGTGTGTTTCCTTGTTTGGTCTCCCTCGCTACGTATGCGATTAATTCCTGCAGCTGAACAACAGGAACCTGGTCCTTCCTCCTCGAGTTCAAGGTTTGCGTCTCTTGTTCTTCCTGGCAGAAGAATAGATGTTTCCTTGCACTTGAGGCAAGAGTTGCCCCACCAGCTTTGCAGTTTGTTTGTGGTTAGGAGGCTGCTGGGATTACTTTTGGTGGAAGGGTTTGTAATTAGCAGCTCCACTCTCTGCATGTCAAGGTAGAATCATGGAATTATTTAGGCTGGAAGAGCCCTCTGACATCATGAGTCAATTGTTCCCCCAGCACTGGTACAGCCACCACTAATCCATGTCCCCGTTGCCATATCTGTATGTTTTTTGAACACTTCAGATGTTTATCCCTGCTCAGCTTTGGCACCCGGATATGACTGTTGGTGCTGCTGAAACTCCCTTGATGTTCTCTAGTGGCCATCAGGAATTCCTGGAGCATCCTGCAGGATAGAGCTTCACCTTGGAGCCTGTGTCTTGTTTTTCAGTGCAGTGATTTATACTGACAGATCCTTTGTAAGTTCAAGTGTTTGGATGGAAAATGGTATTTTCCATCCAAATGCCCCTGGAGAGAGTGGAGAGGACAAACAGTGGGGCTGTGTGGAATTGACCCTGTTTGAGCACATCACCTGGGACTCCTGTGTCCCTCACCTTGCTGGGTGCCACTGGTTTCATTTCAGCTCCTTCTGCTGGTGCCTATAACTTCTGTGGCAGATGGTCACAGACACACATGGTAGAGGTGGCTGTCCCTGTGCTGGGTGTCCCACTACAGGACAGGGGACAGTCTGGACACTGCACATAGGCAGAAGAACTGTGGGACAGTGAGGAAAGGGATTTTACTTGGGAATCAAAGGGTGGAGAATGCGGACAGGGATGTGAGAGGGAATCCACCATCAGACAGAGAGTTGGGCAGGGAGAGGGGGGAGTCTTGGGGAACAGCAAGGGAAGACCCATGCCCATGCAGCAGGAATCAGGATGGGTGGTACTGCATGTGGAAAAGGAAAATTCACTGAATATACAAGTGAATAAAATAAAAAAGAAATAGTTTTTAAATAAATGTAGAAAAATATATAGAAAATAAGAACAGAAATGTTTGCAAGGAGTGTGCAAGTGCTAAGGATTTTCTGCCCTGGCAGCTGGTGAGGCACTGTTGGACTGTACTGGCAGTGGTGAGGACTGACTGTGGTTTTGGGATGGGGGTGTTTTTATTTCAAGCTGCTTCTGTGATCCCAAATAGCTGTGCTCAAGAAATGCAGCACTGGACTGCTTCTTTCCAGAGGGTTGGAATGCAGTTGGAAATGTCTCTATCATGCTCACCTCTCTGGCTAAAAGGCTATTTAAGCAGGTTTATTTCAACTCAAAAACAATTAGTTAAAAATCAAAGAAGAAAATGCATTGTTTGTTACTGGTTTGTGCTTTTTTTTTCCAGGGGAAATTGGAATTCTTTAATTGGCTCAGCTGGAGTAAAAACCCCAGATCAAACAGTGAGTGAGCTGGAACAACAAAGGAATGTCCTGGTATTTCTTTTTCCAAGTTTAGAAATGGAAGTCAGGGCAGCTTTGGGATTTGTGGAAATTCCTCTGTGCATTGTTGGGAGGTAGAGGAAGTGGTTTCAAGTTGAGCTACTGGATTCTGCGTTGCAAAGCAGGAGCCAGTTTCCACTTGCCCAGCTCCGGTTGTCCTGGCTTGGCCGGTGGCTGCTCTTTGCAGCAAGATGCCTTGAACATTTACCCCTGACCACTGCAAACACCTGGGGGCTCACTGTGCCCCTGTGCTGGGCTCTACCATGGCAGCTGGCCCAGGAAAATACATGGAAACATTTTTCTGTTCCTGCCAGCATTTCTTTCTTGCAGCTGCTTGGCACAATCAGGGTTGGAAAAGGTTGTTTTCAGTCCACTATCAGCTCCTGGAAGAGCTGTTCCCGTTTCTATAGGAAGCTGTTCATGTATAGATCACAATTTAAATTCTGATGCATGTTTCCCGCAGCCATCAGGGTCATTTGGTAACAAAAAGCTAACAAGACCTGTAGGTAGATCACCAGTATATTGGAGGAGGAGGAGAAGAGCACTCCTGGTTTAAAGCACGCGTGCTGTTTGTGTTCCCGTTACAGTAGGGATGTTTTGTTGTAGTTTTTGGGGTTTTTGTTTTTTTGGACAGCACAGCCATGCAGCTGGAGGGTAGAGCCTGTTCTCTGGCTGGGCTGGAGTCGAGTGAGGCCGAGAGTCAGGACATGAATGGGATGTGCCGTCCCCGCAGCCTCGGGGTCCCTGGGGGGGATGTCCCCCCGCCAGGCAGGAAGCGAGAGCCCCATTGCTCCTGCCAAGAAAAACCTCTCCAGAACATCCTCTCTGCTCTGCTGAGGCCAGATGGTTTTCACCCCACCGTGGCCCTGCTCTCCCTCACAGCACCAGGGTTATTTTTCAGCAAGGGCTGGCCCAGAACGGGTATGGGGATGGCTCCTGCCCCTCAAGGCCACGCTGCTGCTCTGTGTTAGTGTGGGGAGGGTTACAGCTGTTGCCTCTTGCTGATGGGGTGATGCCCCTGGCAGCTGCTCCTGAAAAGTGACCTCTCTGATGGGTCACAGTGACAGGCTGTGGGTCGGAAAAGGGCCATGGCCCTGGCCATGGGGCAGGAGAGGATGAGCTGCAGAAGTCCCCATGGGATGTGCAGGGCTGTGGTGGATGGGCCCATCTCACCATCACTGCCCTCACTGCCCAATATCTTGTTGGCACCTCAGGATGGGGAGGGACAGCCTCAAGCCCTATCATGGGGACCTTATGCCTTTCCAGTTGTGGTGGCTTCAAAAGCAGGGATAGATCTCGGATATGCTGAGCTGGCTGGGGCTGAAGCATCCAGCTGCCAATCATGGGGATGCCCACATGGAGCAGCCCTGGCAGCACCACGTTATCCTACCACATATATATGCATATATATATATATAATCCCCTTTTACACTTATATGTATTTTCCATACATGGTTGATTTTTTCTTTTTTTAATTGGTTCTGATATTTTAATAGAGTTCCTTCCTACAGTCATTGAAGTGCTTTGGATGTTAATAGGAAACAGTATCACATTTTTGTGTGTTTTGGGTTATTTGTCTCAACTTTTATTAGGCTTGTCATGCAAATCATCAGGCAGAAATGTAAAAGAAGAAATTGTGTGTGTGTTCATACTGGGGACCAAACCCAGGGCCCATCAATCCATGATGCAGGGAATTGTTCTTTGTTTTCCAGGGAAATTGGGTCCTGGTATGAGGAAGCCCTCGAGGCGATGAGTGGTACCTATTGTTTTATTCATGGTCTCTGTCAGCACTGCCTTTCCAGTGCCTGCCACATGCTCTGGAGGTGCAGACATGAAGATGTTTCTGATGCTGCATATGAGAGAGACTTTGAAACACCAGCAGATCCCAGGAGTCCCACACCAGTGTGTTTCTGCTGGGTTTTTTGTGAATCTGGGACTTAGGAATAAGTTTTGCTGGGCCAGCACATCCTCCAGGCATGGCCAGGATTTTGTGCTGGCTTAAGGATGGGATAAGCAGCACAAGCTCAACACCTTGGGTGAGGGTCCCCAGTGATGTCTGCCCAGACAGGGTGCTCTGCTTTTTTTGCAGCCACTTGCAGTGGTAAAAAATAGCTGTAAAATCCTTCTTTGGTTCCGCTCCATCTCCCAGATTTTTAGTTCTGAATTCTCATTTTGTTGGTGTTTTTAGCCTTGTTGGCAACAGGGTCCCTGCCTGTCCCTGGGCCTGGGGCTGCTCTGGCAAGGAGATGTTATTGGTGCTGAAAGGGGCTGCTGAGACATGTCCTCTAGTGCAAACATAACATTAGAACACTTGCAGCTGCCATTTCAGGGTTTTTAACTCCCCTGTTTCTTCCAAGGGATGTAATTTTGGGGGTAGCCTTTTTGTTGTAGCATAATCATTATTATAATAATTTGATTTCCAGTGCTTGTGGTATGGAAACCAAGGAATCCGGAGGGAGCAGGAGAAGTGTTTTCTGAGCTGACAGAAGGGATCATGTGCACTGAGCAGAAATGTCAGTGGAGGGGTGCTGCTGAGCACTCCTGACTCCCAACACCTTATCCCAGGTTGCTCCAAGCCCCATTCACAGACTGTTCCGAGTTGGAAGGGACCTACAAAGATCATCGAGTCCAACTCTTAAGTCAGTGGCCCACATAGGGGATTGAACCCACGACCTTGGCATTATTACAACCAAGTTTTAACCAACTGAGCTAATCTCGGGGTCAGCCTGGCCTTGAACACTTCCAGGGATGGGGCAGCCACAGCTTCTCTGGGCAACGTGTGCCAGGGTCTCGCCACCCTCCCAGGGAAGAATTTATTCCTAACCTTACAAACCTGTTTTTATTTTTTATCTACACACAAAGCTGGTGCTGAGAGTCCCTAAATGTGTCCATGTGTTTAGCCAGTGTTTTACTTGCAGTTTGGATGAGCAGCTCGAGGCTGGCCTTGGTTTGAGTGAGCCTGGGTGGCTTCTCTTGAAGCCATCTGAGATCCTGTTGTGTGAGGTTTTCACACAAAAATCCCCAAAAGCTCTCTGTTCCTGGTTCCAGTTTGTGCATTCCAGTTTTAGCCAGGAAGCACAGGCTGAGCATCCTTCCCTCGGGATACGGAAGGCTTTTGCACAGACTCTCTCTGACCAAGGCATGATGATCTTTCCTTCTGGGAGTACCTGGGTGCTTGAGCACCTGCCCTGCCTGACAGTGGGACTCTTGCAAACCTCCATCAGCCTGGAGGGAAACCTCAGCTCTGAAGTCAGAGCACAGCTTGGGGTGATCATAGAGTCACAGAATGGTTTGTGTTGGAAGGGATCTTAAAGATCCTGCAGTTTCAATCCCCTGCCATGGACAGGGACACCTTCCAACAGATGCTGGTGGTCATGAGGGTGTGATGCAGTGGTTGGCATCCCAGTATCCTGGCATGGTGGACCAGCCTGAGTGTGGAGCCGGACAGACATGCTGGAAGAGATTAAAAATGCTAAGATTAAAAAAAATAGATTTAAGAAAGAAAATCTTCATTTGCTGAAGGGAGAACGGAAGAAGGATGAGGAGAAGCTGTTTGTTAATAATAAAGAATGAGCTTTTACAAAGACCTCGTGTCCAAAGCTCTTTAACTTTTCCTGGCATTTCCCATCCATTCCATTGTTAAGCCCTTTGCTGTCAGAAAACAGCGCTGGGCCAAGGCGCTCGATGATCTCATCGCCAAGGCTTCTGCAGTCGCCGCTGTTTACGCGCCTTGCAGCATTTGCTCCTCAGATTTGGTTTCCTACTTTGAAGAAAAAAATAAAAAGGCAAAAGAAAAAAAAATCTTTCATTTGTGCAGCGGCTGCCCCTGCCCCCGGTGCTGGGCTGCGAGGAAAATAGCACCTCCGTGGTTTTCAAGGAGAGGATGGACCACAACGGATTCCCACAGTTTATAAGAGGAGACAGGAAGGCTTTAGTGACTTATAAACACTAACAGATTCTGTGTATGAGTTTCTCTTTGTTGTTTGTTATCCTTAATTTCATGGTTTTCCTTCTTTTGAGCGTGTTTGTGTACTTTAGACGATGCCATCATTTTGTCAGGACACTTTGTGTGTGGTTCCCACACAGGAGCAACGTTGTCTGCCTGATGGCTGGGCTCAGAAAAATAAAAAAGCAGCCAGTGGAAAGCCTTGAGGGCTCCATTTGGTGCCACATCCTGACATGTGGATCATGGGACAGTGAGGATGGGTGAGAGGGATGTTTCCCTGGCGTGTGTCAGTTGTTGCTTGCATGGAAGAGGGTCAGGCCCTCATGAATGGGAGCAGATCTGAGGGTTGTGCTCAAAGCTCTCCAGTGGAATGACCCTAAATCTGTTACTTGTAGTCATTCATGTTGTGCTGGGAGGGTCAGGGCACTGTGGCCAATGTGATCTGGGCATTGGACTGCCCTTCCTAGCGTGGCTGTGCCCCATCCTGGCTCTTGGTGCTGCACCATGGGCTCTCAGCCCTCATTCTCTGAAAGCTGGGTGCATGTCCACGTACTGGTTGTCCCAAAAAAGGTGAGAGAGTTTCCCAACTTACTTAAAAGCAGTTATTTGCCAGACATGAGTATTTCATGAGCAAGGTGGTCTTTGCTGCTTTGTATGGATCTTTGTGTCGGGGGGTGCATTCTACTTTACACAGAGTGCCTGTTACCCTTTTCCCCTTTTCCCCTTGACATCCCACCAAAACCTCCCCTTCTTCTGCTGCTACACTGGGCATGAGTTGGTACCTGTGCTTTGCCTCAGAGCTAGAGATGGGTTAGTCCTGCTGGGAATATTATGAGGTACACAGAAACTCCTTTTTCAGACAGGGCATTTAATTAATGTAAGGTAATTTTGATTAATCATAGAACATAGAATGGTTTGGGTTGAAAGGGACCTTCAGGATCATCCATTTCCAAACTCCCTGCCATGGGCAGGAACACTTTCCACTAGACCAGGTTTCTCCAAGCCCTGTCCAGCCTGGACTTTTAATTTAATGAAGTGACTTGGCCATCAGCTGTTGGGATCTCTGAGTGGTGACGGTTGGATCCCTGTGTGCCAAGAGCAGCCTTTGGTTGGTGTGTCCCTGTGTATGCCGTGATCTCAAGGCCCTCTTCCTGCTCCCCTCTGCATTTGGGGGACAATAACAGTGCAGCTGTTTAAATATGCTCAGAAATTCAGAAGCACACAAGTAAGCACTAGACTTTCCCAAGGTGGCTGAGTAATCTTGTTTGCTTTAGCGTTTTAGTCCCTCAATTACCCAAGTTAAGGATATTGCCTCTCTAAACAGAGTTCAAAAAGCCCAAGAATTTTTTATAAATAGCTCACATCCTCTTGATAACAACCCGGCTGCTATTTATTGCCCACTTCCCCTCAGACAGACAGGTCGGAGGATTTAAAATCGCACTTCTCATGAAATCCAGAGGAACTGGGCTTTTCAGGTTCCTACAATTGTTTGTCATTCTGGGTTTCCTTTGCAGTTTTACAGTGTTCAGCCAGGCTCACCCTGAAAAGGAGCCAGCTGAGGGATTGTTAGGCTATATTGCTGCCTCCCTGGAGTCCTAAACCTTGGTTTAGTCCCAATCTTTGGGACCAGAAGGAAAGCCCATTGCTTCCCAGCAGCATGGGGTCCTTCCAAGTAGTTTTTTCATCTCCACACCTGAGTGAGCACTCTCTGGCCTTACTTTCTGCCCACACCTCCTATTCACTCTGATAATGTGTGGCCAAATTCCCTCCTGGCTGAGAGCAGGCGGGTGCTGCTTCCTGGTGCTCCCTGGCTCTTTTGAGGAGAGGGTGCTGTGGGTAGCAGGGACCTTGCTGCAGGTGCTCCGGTAGCTCCTCTGTAAGCTGGAATTTTTCATGTCCATAATTCACAGTAACTCAATCCCACCTGGGTAGACAGGAGTTTTCTGCTGTGTTTCAGTCCCTCTGAAATCACGGAATCATAGGATGTTTTGGATTGCGAGAAACCATCTAGTTCCAGCCCCCAATACAGCTGAAGGTTTCTTAGCAGTGGATACACAGACACCCATGTAAAGGAAAAAATAAACCTAGTTGCCTTCCTAGGGATAATTACAGGAATATCGGGAGAGCTGCTTTGTGCCAGCCTGGAAGTTATTTGTGATTGTGGCAGTGTGATGAGCCTGTGGCTGAGGGAAGGGACAGCTGGAGAAAACAAAATTGTAACTCTTCATCCTCAAACACATGAGATGATAAAAAGTTGGTTTTGCAGGGGCCCCAGACATGTTAGACCACAGAACCCTGTAGGGTTGGAAGTAGAGGATCTGGGATAATAACTCACCTGCCCTGTGAAAAGCAATTATGCAGATCTGAGAGCTGGATTTGGTCATTGTGGGTCCCTTCCAACTCAGCATATTCTGCAACTCTGTGATATACTGTATCAACAAGGATGGAGTTTTTACTTATACATTTGTGCTCCTGCAGTGCTTTGGACAAGATGACTCCACTGAAGGGGCAACAGAAAGCATTTCCTTTCCAGCTCAGAGCAGGATGCCTCTTGCTGGAGGATTTTGCTGCTCTGCACATGGCCAGAGGCTCCAGTGCTGTAACAGGAGTCAAAGGATGTGGTGCAGAACGTCCCAGTTTCGTGCTTCGAGAATATCGTGTTTGTGATTAGGAAAACCCAGTTACATAATGGCATCCCATAATCACAAACATACCTGGCACTGAGCAGAATGGGGTTTTATGATTTATTCATAAGTTTCTTCATGCATAAACTTCTATTTATTCCCTGTAAGGGGAGAAAAATGTCAATGGAAACTGCAGTGGTGTGACACAGATGGGGAGCACAGGAGTCAGCTTTCCCTCTATTCAGGGATACTGAGAAGTAAATTTTTAGGCTTTTTATGGAGAAATTAATGGGGTTTTGTGCTTGCGAGCACAAATCCCCCTCAGGTTTGCAGAGCCCAACTGCACTGGGAAGGGAGCAGGAGCTGCCAGGGAAACACCTGCCCTGCCTGGTCCCTCACTGCTGGCAGAGGTTGGTAGGGCAAGGGTCTGGCAGAGTGAACAAAAAATCTTAGAAACTTGAAACTCTGGCTGGTTCCTGGCTGTTTTATGGGTTTGATAGGCAGGGGTGGGATGTTGGGTGAGGTGAGCCCTGGGTCCTGAGCCCTCGTCCAGCTCAGGGTGCTGTTGGGGGCTGCTGAGCCCATGTGAAATAAATGCAGCTACTTACACCAGGGAGACCCAAAGTTTGTGGTTTCCTTTTTATTTTTAAAAATGTCTTTTGAAGAGTATCTCCTCCAGTCACACCTTTGCCTGTTGTTTCTTGGTTTGCTGATTACTTTCTTACCTGCCATAACAACCCCTGAGGAGCAGCAGAAGACTCTGTGTGTCCCAGTTGGGTGTCCAGGGCTATGATGGGCTTTGGGTGGCCTGGACATGGTCAGAGACTTCTGTGAACCACCTTCACCCCTCTTCTGCCACAAAACCTGGTGTCCCTGGAGACTGTTTGCGGTGGCTCTGCCCCAAAGCCAGTTGGAACTCAGCCTGGCACTAGTGTGAGGTGCAAGAAGAGGGCTGAGACCTCCCTCTCCTGGCTTTGACCTCTGTAGGCATCATCTTAATTCCCTGAAAAGGGAACATTCACCCAGTGGGGGAGCACAGGCCCTGTCTGAAGGTTCATGGCTGTTCCTAATTCCTTGAGGACATCCCTAAATTTTACGGTGCTCGCTGGGGGCCGGAGGGGCAGCCTGGTGATTCACTGCCTCAACAGGAGGTTATTGTTGGTAGGAAGTAAAGCAAAGTACAAAGGCAATTTATCCTGGCCATTTGCTGCTCACAAGAGGCCAAACTTCATCCCTGGGTGACATGTGCTGACCTGTGGGTCCCTGTGAGGAGCCAGCTCTGCATCCTGCTGGGGCATGGAGCTCTCCCTCCTGGTTCAGCCATCATCACTCCATTCAGGCACCACTAATCCCAGGGAGAGGAATTATTTGTTACTGGGAAAGGGACTGGGTGGGAGGTGGCACTTGTGGGGGAACAGTGCAGCACTCCAGTGCCACAGCGGCTCCTTGCAGTGCTCACCCCGGCATCACCCCTGCAAATTCAAGAAATAAAAGCTGGCTCAGCAGCATCATCATGGATATGGATCTGCTGACTTTTAATAACCTTTTTTTTGTGAAAGACAGACCAGACTTTTTAGCTAGTTTCTATGTGAACAACAGAGTTCCTCGCTGAAAGGAATGGCACCAAATAATCCCACACTGGCTCCATTTGTGCACCTGTGCACATGGTGGGAAAACATGTGTATAATTGCAAAGAATTAAAAAAAATTCCTTTATGGAGAAGCTTGGACAGGTTGGTGTTATGTGCTTTGATGAGCCACAAGGTGAGGGGTATGTTGTGCCTTGGTCTGGGGCCCAGAGCCAGTGGTGCCATGCACATGGCCTGGGGGGTTCCATCCTGCTGGGTCCCTTCTCAGGGTGCTGAGCTCACCCTGCACTGACAGAGCTCAGTTTTTGAGCTGGGCATCACTGCCTGCTGCTGTTACTGCCTTTCTCTGGCTCACGTCATGTCTATTGTTCCCCTCGCTCTTGCAGAGGCATCTCACCAGGGAAGAATGTGTCCTGCTTTCCAGCCAAAACACTCACCTCAGAGCTTCCAGGGAAGGAGAAATTAGGTTTTATTTTATTTTAATTGGTTTAAAATTTATTTTTCATGTGAAGCCATAGTATTACAGTGTTTGCCTTCAAGGGTGGATGCAGCTTCTGCCCAGCGTTGCTTGTTTGCTCTCTCCATCCCCTCCTCCTGCTGCTGGCAGCCCTGACAAATCTCATGTCTCATCAATAGTGTTTCTTAAACCCTTGGGAAAATCTCAGCACATTTATTAAGTACCTATTTGAGCAAAATAATTTTAAAGGAAATTTCAGAATTAGGTTTTTATCTCATTTCATAGAATCACAGAATGGTTTGGGTTGGAAGGGATCTTAAAGCTCATCTTGTTCCAAACCCCTGCCATGGGTGGAGATGTCACCACTAAATCAGGTCACTCATGTCTGTAGGTTTCAACCTATTCTCTCAGAATTAACACACTGCTTAAAGGATATTTTTGATGCTTTAATTCACTAGAAATTCCCCTTAGTGTCTGATCTCCAGGAGCTGGAGCTGCTTTGGAACCTGGGAAGTTGCTTGTACCCTTAGCTCTGTGCATCTCTTTGCTCTTCTGTGCTTGTGATGTTGGAGTTGGTTTCCTTTGATGGCCAATTATTGAAAATGGTGTAAAAAAGAATTTTAAAAAAAGGCTGATAATTCTGATTGATTGAAAAAATATTACTTTGACATCTACTAGTCAAATCAACCAGAGTGCTCTGGTTCAATTCCAGAAGAGAGGCATTGATATTTTTAAAGCTTTATGTGCAAGACATCAGTTCAGTGTTGCCAAACTCTGATTTAAATTTACACATCCTGGCTCAGCCTGTTTGTTTAAAAAAAAAAAAAAAAAAAAGAAAGAAAAGAAAAAAACCACCACCAGCATAACAAATTCAGTATATTTTCCTTATTACAAATTTTTTTGGCATCAGGTGTCGTGATCTGCACAGTGTAGTTATTGTCTCTTTATCTGATCCAGTGACTAACCCAACATTATTGTTTCAATAATATTATTTCAGGCCAGGTAACATGCTCAGGTTACTTCTGTGATGACACAAAGTATGGCACAGCTTCCAGTGAGTCACAGCTCCACAGTGCGTGCAAATAAATAACAGGAATGGCGAAAAATAACCTGGATCCTTTATTTTTAGCAGCCTAATGTGATACTGGTGACACAGGAGACAGCAACCAAAGGCAGGGGAAGGAAGGGTGGTGGGG
>JAOXXN010000191.1:530397-602160 GCA_026770055.1 Myrmophylax atrothorax | reverse complement strand
GATTAAACAAGAGGAAGAAAACAAGAAAAGGAATAGAATATTTAGTCTTAATACAAGAAATTAGGATAATTGAAAACAATATACTTTGAAGCAGTATAATACCAAGGGGGGCCATGTATGTATTTCAAGGCCTGTGCAAGTCAAGACAGTTTAGAATTGATGGCAACCAGTGCAAAATCAGAACAATCATGACTAGTCACTCTCTTCCGGTGGTTTGGTTGAAAAGCTTCTCTACAGGCTTGGTCACAACTGCACCTGAGATTTGGGATGTGCACAAATCCCTTTCTTGGCTCTGCACGACACTGGAGGCCAGAACTCAGCCACGATCCATAGCTCATCCCTATAGCCCTGTGGACATGAGGGAATAGCCTTGATGGACTGGAAATGAAGCCAGGCTGGCTGGTATCAGAGCCATCCTTGCTGTCAAGAACTACCAGCAAGGGAAGGGGGAGATCTACAGGGCTATGGAGAGTGGATACACCAAGTGAGGCAGCTGGGGCTGGAGCTGGGGCAGAGCAGGGACTGGATGGGGACTGGGCAGGGAGCCGGGGGACGGGAACAGGGGGCCGGGGCTCGGGCCTCACTCCCACACAAGTGATCAGTAAAGGCATCACTTCCTGAGGCCCATCAGAGGAGGGGCTGGTGATAAGGGACCGAATTCTGCCATTGCCTTTGTTTGGAATTAAGGACATCCTCTTGTGACAACGGACATGCTGCTACCGGTGCCAGTCAAAGGGTTCAATAAAAGCTTTTGTTGAGGGAGACAACACTTGGAGTTAAAGGAGACCTTGCAGCAAGCACATGTTTTTAATGTGGGATTAAGAATAATTCATAAGGTTGGAGTTCATTAAGGCTGAGTTAGGCTGTCTGGATTTTGAGGCGAGTTGTAAATGCTTTAAATAAGAAAGAAAACCACCCCCACCCCACCCCCCATAAAGTGTGTATTGATAATAACAAAATATTGACATGCATTCTTTTTTGTTCCCCTCCTTCACAGCCTTATCTAGCTAAGGCCAGCTAGAATTTTCTCTACAAGTAATAAGGGGGAAAAAAATTAGAAAGCTTATTAGGGAAACCTGCCATTTTTGAAACAAGACACTAAATTCTTGCCAGAGTGTGGAAATTCAGGAGCTGGGAAATGAGACCTGTAGACTTCCAAGAAGGTGTCTCTGTCCAGCTAAAGTCTGATCCTATGGTGCAAGTGAATGAAGCCCATTTTTGGCCCACTAACCTTCAGGTCTCTGGGGGCTCAAAATTCTAGTCAAAGCTTTTTATTGGATAAGAACATTTGTTTTAAGGTCAGAAAACTGAGTTCAGATACAATCCATTCAGTTAATAGTACTAAATGATAACCATATTAGTTGGATTTTGTATTTTCTTAAGGAAATACGTTGTATTGCATTTAAAAAGGATAGACCCCAAACATCTGTGCAACTGCTTGCCTATAAAAAGGCAGTTTTTAGTACAGGGCTGAATTTGGAAAGTTGGATGGCAATATGATTAATGAATTTTTTGCTTTTACAGTTAATTTTTTTTGAAAACTGTCAGAACTGCAAATTCATTATTGCTGTAGTGCTGCAAGGGTTGTAAATTTTATTTCACCAGAATTTTGGGGGGGTGGGGGTGAGGGGTAAGAATTGCTGTTTGAGATGTTGCATTTCCCAGGGTGATTTGGGAATTAGTCATGATTCCAGGAAAAAGCTTTTGTTTTGCTGTTTCAGGAGAAGAAATCATTTCTCCCCTGCACATACCTCATGGAGAATTTCAAAAGGACTGCAGTATTCAGAAATGGTCCTTTTAATTTTATAATCCCAATATAGAGTCCCTTCCAGCAACAGAAAACACAGTAGCCCATGGAAAACAGCACATTTATCAATGAGACATTCCCAGTGGGGTTCCAATAACTGAGAACAACCCCTCCTCCTGCTATCATTCATTTTTATATGGAGAAGGGGGAAGCCAGACCTCAGGATCATTGTGATTCCATGCACAAATTGGAGCTTTATTCTTTAACCAAAAATAAAGGGAGAGAGGGAAAGCTTTAATATTGGGAAAGCTGGGGTTCTCTTTAACTAATTAAAGAGCAATTTCTGAGCCGATTCTTGCTATACTGTCCCCTTGGCATGGTATGGAAGAAAGACAGCAGCTGGAGAAGTTTTAAACAGTCTAGAACGTGCCTTTTCCACTCTGGATAATGTAGGGATGATTTTCCTTTTCTCTTCCTTTCCCTCCTTCACCCTTTAAGAAAAAACTTTGGGCTATAAAAGATTTAAATCATGGAATCAGACCCTTGGTCACCTGAAGAGCGAAGCCTTTCTCCCTGTGGTTAACACTGATATTCATTTGCACTGCCATTTCCAAGGTCTGCATTCCCAGTCCTGCTTTCTTCTAAGACCTTTGTGCTTTTTATATGCTCCTTTCTGTTTTTTCCATTCCCCTCCTGATAATGAATTTTCAGAACATGTCGTCTCTAGGCTTGTCTTTCTCCTGTGACGCCAGGACTGGTACCAGAAAATAAAATCCTGGCTTATCTTTGCTACGCAGTTGGTAGAGAAGAGCAGCCAGGACAGGTTTTTCCTCCACATATAATATGTTTCATATATTATATGAAATTGTTCTAGGTACACACTTTTATTCCTTTCCTAGCCTTTAAAATACATCATCCATCCAGATTTAAAACAAGTGTACAGCAAAACAGGGAAGAGAACAGTGATGGAATAAGGCACTGAGGCCAAAAAAAGGAAAAAAGACTTGTATGAAATAAAATGCTGAAGAGCAAAGGTCATGCAGGAAAGGTCTGACACACGAGTGGCTGATCTCTGAAGTGTCCTATTATGGAGACAGCTCAGAACTACTTGACACTAACAAGACAGAGCTTTGGAAAAGAGAGGAAATGCGTATAACCCATTTCCATATTCCATAGCAAGAAATGTCCAATTCTGACCTGTCAGAGCAGGTGACCATGTATTTATGCTCCTTTTGGGGGAAGGAAGAAGAGCTGAAGGAGAGGACACCCCATCAGAAGAAAAAAAAGAGCCTTATTCTGCTGTAAAACCCTGCAAACAAACCCGACACAAGTGTGGTGAAACCTGCCTGCCATATATGTACAGCAAATGCAGATGTTGATGGGAGAACGCAGAAAAGAGGTATAAATCAGAGACACAGGGACACAAATGGAAATTCTGCAAGAAACAGGATATTTCTCCAGAATGCCAAGTCTCCTTTAGGCTGGGAAGCACCAGGCAGCTCTCCACTGTATCTAATCATAGATAATCACTGTTAGAAAAGTCATAGCCAGAAATGTGCTCATGATCAGTGATCTGTAAGGAGCAGCCAAACACATCTAGAACGAGAGCAGGATTTTCCCTCGGGGAGCCGGCTTGGCTTTTTCTACTTAAAATACCTTAACAATTGCTCGCAAGCACCGATCTCGTACTTACTTTAAATAATTCAGCTAAGACCATCTCTCCATAGGCGAGTTAATCCCAAATGCGAGGCGGGCGAGGGGGCCGGACCTGGGAGCAGGCTGGGAGCAGGCTGGCAGGAGCGGCGGAGCTGCGGGCAGGAGCTGCGAGCGCGGCGCTGTCAGCGGCGCTCCCCCTCCGCCCGCCTGGGAAAATGGCCAGTTTATGAATGGGAGGGCAGCGGCAGCTGCTGCGCACGCGCGGCCGCCCGACAGCATGAATGGGTGGGCACCGCGGCGGCACCGCGCATGCTCCGCTGCCTTTTATGAATGGGGGCTGGAGGGGAGCGCGGATGCGGCTCCCGGTTTTTTTGTGTGCGCGTGTTTTTTTTTTTTCTTTCCCTTTTTTTTTTATGAATGAAGGGCAGCGGCAGCTGCGCATGCACCGCGCCCCCCGCCCGGGGCTGCAGGTACGGCGGGGATGGGGGCACCGCGCTCCCGGGAGCCGGGGGGGCACCGTCGAACATCCCACCGCACCCCTCCCCGGGGAGCAGCCTTGAGGGTGTCCCCGGCCCCTTGGGCAGCCCCGGCCCCTTGGGCACCCCCAGCCTTCCCAGCCCCCCCCGGGAGCGTGGCGAGGGGCGGCAGCTCGGGCTTCCCTCCTCGCCGGGAGCCGGGGCCGTCCCGCGCTCGTGCGGCCGCGGGGGGACAGGGGCGCGTTAGGCTGGAAGATCTGGTGATCCCCCTGTTCGGGGTGAGCGGCCGCGAATGTGAGGATGGGAATGATTCTCCTTCAGCGCTCGGCTTCGTTTCCCGGTTTGAGACCTGCGGTTCGCTCCTTTCGCAGCAGCATCGTCACACGCCCGAGTCCATCCCCTGTGCCTTGCGGCTTGTGGCAGTATCTAGGTGAAAACGCAAGCACAAGCCCCAGCTGCGTGTTGTATGTGCAACCTGTAGGTTTATTTTTTGGCTCTTGTCTCTTGAGATGGAGAGGAGGGGGCTTAGAGCTGTGCAGGTTACACAAAAGCACCGAGAGCCAGAAGCTGGTCCTGTTTCATGGACGTGAGGCCATTTATGTGCTCTTCCCAGCTTTGCCGTGTTTAGCTTTTTGTACGTCCTGTTGGACCTCACCCCAGCGCTCTGCAGGCGGTGGGAGGCAGGTCCTCGGGGTCAGATTTTCAAATGACCCCTAGCAAACCAGTGCTATTTTGTCGCTCCATGGTGAGCTCCCCTGAAAACCCTGCCCGAGGCGTGTGCCGAGAGCTCTGAAATGTCTTTACGTGCTCCAGTTCCGTTCAGCAAACCGGGATCTCAGTTCCCAGCTGGCGCGGAAGCAGCTGCAGGTGGGGCCTCGGGGCGTGCAGTCCCCCAGGATCCTCAGAGACAGGTTGCTTTACACTGAAAATGCATTAATGATGCATTTATAATATATTTGAAGAGTCATCTGCAGAGTACAAACCAAGGCCCTGCTCATTTCCTGCCATATTTCTGGCATGTATATTTAAAACCTTGCACAACACTGAAAAAAATATCTATGGGGGTTTTTTTTTGTGCTCATATGAACAATGTATGTTATTGCAGATACAAAACAAGGAAGATTTCTTTCTGCAGGAGAGATTTCTCCCTCCAAGACTGTGTGCTTTAAGGCTGATCATTTAGTTACGTGTCTGTGTCTCTATGAGGGCAGAGACGTTTCTGAGTGGGAGCCCTGTTACGGGTCATGGGCAAATACAATTTAACAAGGAAGGCACAGAAGATGGAGTCTCTCTAAAGAGCAGCTTTTCCAGAGTAGTACATAAAATATTACTAGCCTTCAAATCTACCAGACAGGTGGAAAATAAAATAGAATATGGCTGATAAAAGTGTTGCTTTGTTACTGTTTGTGTTCTTTGCAATGAAGCTCTGCTGGAAGAACAGGCAAGCATAAAAATCGGATGACTTTGATTTTGGAAACTGGTAAATAAATACATAAAGCAAGGAAATGCAGTTTGCAAAAAGCTTATATAGAGGAAAAAAATTTAAAAAATAGCATCTTGATACATTTAGTTCTGGAAACCACCTCATATCTGAGAAAATCAAATTCCTGAACACAAAAAAATCTTGTCCCCCATCATTTTATACCACTGGCCCAGGATAAATTCTGCACCTTGATTTGAGTGCTGCCAGCGTGCAGTGACACTGCAGCAGTGGGAGAGTCAAGCATCTCTGAATTAAAGGCTTTTATCTCTGAATGCTGAGTTCTGTATTTCAGGGCCACATGCACAATACACGGGGGGAAGTCCTTTGTTGCAGTACACTGAGCATCTCCCCACGAGCCCCGTCTGCCTGTGTGGCGACTGCAAACGGCTCAGTGGTAGCGGGGAAGGCTGACACTGTAATTACACAGCAGCCCCAGGCACAGCCCAGCCAGACCCTGCCCTTCTGACAAAACCCCCAGCAATAAAACTGAAAAGAGGAAATCAAAATTATTATTCATGTGTGGAGGGACGAGGAGAAAGTGGGGTCTGGCTGTATGGTTCTAGGGAGATAAACTCGGAATATTGCTGGTATTGCTGCAGATTGATGAAACCTTTTTAAGTATAGAATTATGAGATTGTAATTCTTGGAGTTAATTCACTTCTTCCTTCTCCCTCTATCCTTAATACATATTTAAAACATATTTGATTAATTGTCACCTGTGGACAGAGGTTTTTCTTGCTAGATCTTACTCTGGTTGCTACGCTTGGGCATTCAGGGCTGCTTTGGATTTGGAATTGCGTGTGGATTCCTCCAATTCCTGTTTGTACCAGCGGGCCCAGGTTTGGGTCTGGGTCAGGATTCTGGAGCTGAGCTGTGGGTCACTGAAGCAGAAACCCAGTGTGAGGGGGGTGGAGCCTCCTGGCTCCTCTGACTTCTCTCTGCAAACAGGAGGAGCTGGAGATGCCTGTGCTGCTGTGCTGGGAGGGCTGGTGTCTCCTCACCTCTGCTGCCCACCTGGTGCTCTGCTCTGCTTTCCAAATCTCCCCATTCTTCTGTGAAAAGAAGATTGTGCCTGTGGGGAGGAGACTGTCCTTATAACAAGGGCTCTGGGGCTGATGGAGTGCCAGGGAGGAGTGTTGTGTTATCGTTGTGGGATTCTGGAAGCTGAGACTCTAAGAGAAATAACCACTTATCCTGGGACATGTAATATATTTATACATGTTGGCAGCACTGGTGATACCCAACTCTGCACTCCTTTCTTGTGCAGGAAATGAATTGCTCACTCATTTCATGCACATTTAAACCCTGAAATGGCTGTAGATTTTTCAATATGATTTCTTCATTGGGATGAATTGTGGCACTGCCACACTTGCATTGCCTCCTAAGTTCTATAATTTTGTTCTTGTGTATCTGTGAAAAAGCCTGAGTGGCCTGGGGGAGCTGGTTCTGTGTGAGTGCCTGGCAGACACCAAAAGCTGGGTCTATGTGAGTGCCTGGCAGTCACCGGCAGCTGCTCCTGGACTCCCCTCGGAGCAGCTCACATTGGAACGTGGTTCTCCAGATCTGGCTGTGTGAGTGTGGGCTGGCAGAGCTCCAGGCAGGGCGTGTGTGTCTTGGCCCAAAGCTGGCGGTTTAAGGAAATGCATGGTTCCTAATCTGCCATCAGAAAAAAGCAAATATGCAGGCAATTTAGGAAAGTGAAAGTGCAACCCCCTGGGGAACAAGTAACTCCAGCTTTGGAGGCGTTTTGAATGTGTAGCCATGTTCTGTCTTAAATCTTTGGCCACTTGGCATTTTACTATCTTTAAGCTGGATCAAGAGCAGATGTGTAGACTTTATCTGCTGAGGTTTTCATGTTCCTCCAAATCCTTTCTGGCTGGCGTTGGGAGGCTTACGGTAAGTCTCTGTGGAAGCAGCACTTCTATGTGAGGAAGTAGCTAATTCCCTGTCTCAACTGATACTGCATATGGAATTTTCTAATTTGCTGGCGGTGGGTACAAGTTATTATGGAAAAGCTTGTTTGTAACCTTGGAACCAAAGGATGCCCGTATGGGTGGGTTTGCCCTCTCTTGGTGATACAAGCAGGAGAACTTTTCCCTTCTCATTATTTGCTTAATCATTTCTTTGTAAATTATAGGATTGGAAACCGTAGGTTATAATTTCCTATTAACAATGAAAAAAGAGAGTTTAATTCTTTTATCACCTAGCTCTTAGAAATAGTTGATAAAACCTGGAAAGCTGAATGTTTATCTCTTAGTCCACTGACTCAATATGCACCTTGCATGGAAATGCATTGCTGCAAAATCCATCTGGAGCTGCATCACATATTCCTGATGTGTTTGATGCTTGTTATGCCTCTAGCCATAGGCAGAGTGGGAAAGATTATCCTACTGATAACATATTGATGTATTGTGCCAAATATTTGTCATACATAAGTCAGATAAATTGTTTGGATGTTGCTATAGGAATTCTCCTCCTCTTGTGCATTGCTACCAGCAGTTACTGTGCTGGTCTGTCATGCCTGGAGACAAATAAGAGGGGGTGGGTGTGGAATGACAAAAATGATGGGAAAACCCCTGTTGGCGGTGGTATTGTGGGCTCTTGGTTGCAGCCTAAACTGGGTCTGTGCTGAGATGCCAAACAGAAATCAGGTACTACAAAAGAGATGCCAAACAGAAAACAGAAGTGCCTCTTTAGCTGTGGAGATATCGGGCTCGGTGCAGCTCTCACAAGCTGTGTGTGAGCTTGTAAGATTGGCAGAATCTGGGAGGATGGGAAATGATTGAGCCTTTTGCTCCCTCAGGAGATGCCGTTTCTCATGACCTTCCTTCTGGCTTGCACCCCCTGGTCTCTGTGGGAAGTAAGACAGAAGCCTACCTTTGTAAGCCAAAAAGGATAGATGTCACAGCAGACCTGTATTTCTGCTGGGTAGAGGGGAGTGCTGGGCTCATCCGCTTTATCTTGCTGCCTTGAAATGCCCTGGCACATAGCAGGGGCCTCTGCCCCACAGCCAGGCTCCCTGCCACAGGGCACAGCATCCCTTCTTGTTATGAAATCACCTCATAAACTCTGTAAACTGCCCTGGGGGTGACTAAGAGTCGTTATCTCTGTTCCAAATGAAGCTGCCGCTGCCGTCCGCTTCTGCGGCACAGATGAAAGGTCTGGGCTTCCTCCTCTCTTATCAGGCACCTGTTCTTGTATCCAGACATTACTCACATCCTTGGAGTCACATCTTGTTTTGCATAATTAACACCAACTGTTTCATTTCCTTCTCTCCCTTGCAGTTCTGCTCTGTAGCCTTACCTGGCTATGGAGACATTCAGTGTTATTCTGAGTTTTAACACAAGGAATGGAAACTGGCTTCAGCTTTGGGACCATCGGCACAGGGATGATGTGAACATTTTAGTCAGGTATAAGGGATGATCTTTAGTCTTAACCTGGTGCTGCAGCCCCGGTCTGTGGTGGGAAATGCTGTACCAATTCCTTATGAGTGGTATAAAAAACCTGAAGCAAACCTAAACAAAAGTCTGTGCAGCAAAGTTGGAATCAAAAAAATGGTAAATCATAGGATCCCAGAATGGCTTGGGTTGGAAGGGGCCTTAAAACTCTTCTTGTTCCAACCCTTTCCATGGACAGGGACACCTTTCATTGGACCAGGTTGCTCCACGCCCCATCCAGCCTTGCCTTGAATATATAAGGTATTTAAGGAGGTTTTTTTGAGGGTTTGACTGTTATACTTTATTTTTTATGAATATATCTGACTTGTCTGGCAACTTTGATTCCATCTGAGTGCACCACCTTTTGCTCTTTATTTTTGGAGTTTTGCTGGTTTGAAGATGTTTTCTGATTGATGTTTGCTGTGTGGTGGCTGTGTCTTTGTCTCAGAATCTGAACTCAGTATATCAGAGCCATTTGCCATTCACTGGTATAAAAATATCCATTGAGATAAATGCAAATTCTGCAGCTGGTACCTGACCAGGATACGAATTTTGGACTGGCTGCTCTGTGGAGCTGTGGTTTGCACAAATCCTCAGGGCAGAGAGCAGGTACAGCCTGGTTGCAATGGATGAGCAGGACTCTGAGGCTGCCGTGATCCTTCCTGCTGTCCAGCTGGCAGAACAACAGGGCTTGTTATCAGGCAGAGCCTCCAAATGTGAGAGATGGATTTTCCCATTGTAGGCTCCAATTTTGAAACTGGACCTCCTGCTCGATCTTCTTGGAAGGGCTGTGGGTTATTTTCCAACCTGCACAACTCAGCCTCTTGATAGTAGAGCAGTGAGGGAAATATTTCAACTGTTTCTAATTGACTAGATCATCTCAAGGACCATAAATTGTGAATGTCTATTTTTTTTCTGAATATTTATTTACGGTTCAGGTCAATAGTCTCCAGAAACACAACTCTGCTTACAAACGAAATTCCTGGGCTGCATTCCCAGGCATTCCCATGTGACTCAAGCATTTTTAGCAACTAAGTGAACAAATGCAAACATATTTTCAGGGCAGGGGAAATGTTAATATCCACATTCTCTTAAGTGTTCCTGGGAGCCCTGGCCCCAGGTCTCCTGAGATGTGGTGAGGCAAAGGTCCCTTCTGAGGAGCATCCTGTGCCTGGGGACCCTGGCAGGTCTGCCAGGACAGCTTGGCCATCCTGCAGCTCCATAATGCAAATGGAATGATTCCTCTGTCCCATGTCCCCACTGCACATGTGGAGCTTTATTGGGATGCAGGAGCTCGATGGACAGGGGGACGATGGGCAGCCCAAACCTGCTCTCCCATAGCCCAGTCTATGAGTGCTCAGCCCTGAAAGTTTTAACAAATCTACTCCTGAAATACCCTGAATTGTGAAAACCTGCTTCATTCTTGTCCCTTTTGTCACCACCCCTTTCGGCCAATCTGCCCAGCTGCTGCCAGATGTGGCCAATGGCCTCAATGGAGGCAGGGGGTCCCGTGGCAGGGCACAGCCTGTCTCTGCTGGGCCTGACACAGCTGGGAATTGTCTTTCCTGATGGATTTATGGGGTTGGGATAGGTGTACATCTGGTTTTTAAATGCCAAGGAAGAACTGATGCCACCAGCTGGCACCTGCTGGCTCAGTGCTCTCAGCACCCAATCGCTTCACCTGTGACTAAGAAATGAATTTTCATACAGAAGAAATGGTGTTCCCTGGGAAACAAAGCAAGATTATGGAAAAGTCCTGACCTTAAAAGTCGTGGTGACCATTCAGCAGTGCTTCATGGGCCTGTTGAGTCTTCATTGCTACAGTAGGCCTGAAAAATCTGAGTATTTGGATTGTTCTCACTCCTCCAGTTCACGGAGAGAGCTACAAATTACTGACAGCAGCCTGAAAAAAAGCTGCATGCTTTCCTGAAACCCTTGCTAATACCCAGATACATTTTGAATATAAACCCCTCTAATTCCTTCCTAAAAAGCCACATAACTTTTTGCTGCAAGGCTCCATGATGTAATTAATGAGTAGCAAAGCAAACACTTAAATATCAACTGGGTTTTTTGCACATTTATTGAAGTGATTAAAAGCACACAGCAAATCCATCTTTATTTTGGCAGGAATAAGGTCTATACCTTCTACCTGATATAGGCAGGGCTGCTGATCACAAACAGCCACACTGAACTAATGTATCAGCATAAAATCTCAAATAAGTTACTGTTTTATTATTGTTTTTCTCTCTTCTGTAGAATCAAGCTTTACCTGAAACAAACAAAATCAAAACATTCTCTTGTCAGCTTTAAAATATTTTTTTTAGTTTTGATTTGTTGGGTAAAGTGTTGGGGCTGTTTCTTTAAAAAGAGCTGAAGTCCTGCAATACAAATGGATAAATCACTGGAGGTGACAGCCAGATCACCCAGGCACTGGGAATGTCTCTTTCCTCTTGCATTTCTGGCCTGAAGTTTATGAAACTTGGAGCAAAAAGGCACACATTTATTCCCAGCATAGCTGCTGCAACAGTTAATGGTATTGCCATGGAGTAATTTCTGTTATTTCTGAGGTTAAAGTTTAAAATGCAAAGACTTCACTGAGATGTTGTCTGTGTGCCGTGGGTAGCAGGGGCTGTGCTGGTGGAAAACAATTGGGTTGGGGTTTTTTTAATACTGTAAAATTGTTCAGTATTGTAGCTCTTCACTGGTTCCTCATGAGTGGTGATGATTAATTAAATGCATTTTCAAACCAGGGCTCCTTTGGGCCCTGCAGCATTGCCATGGTTTGTGTGACTCCTGTTTCCAGCCCCAAGCTGTCATTTTTAACTCAGTTTGGTTTTTGGAGCGATGTGTCTCTGCAACACATTTAACAAAGGAAAAAGGTGAAATGTAACATTTCATTCATGGTTTAAAACTGCTGAAATAAGTTGCAAGTGAAAATATTCCTCCAAGTTAAAGTTCCTTCAGGAAAGTACCGTTTCTTGAGGAACTTGTGCAAGTTTGTTCCAAATTAAGCTTTGATGTGATCATTCCAGTGGGTTGATGGTATGTGTTCCCCCAAACATTGCCCTGATGGATGTAGGTGAGGGGGGTCTCTCTCTCCCTGCAGGATCAGCTCTGATCCCCCCGTTTTTCCATCCCTCATGTGTTGCTCCTCCACAGGGAATGGCAGTAGAACAAATCAACCCAGCCCTTCCCTCTTTGAAGTATTGCTGGGTATTACAGAGTCACATAATTGTATATAATTACCATATTCTAACACTTAAATATTTTCCTGACTAATTTCCTCCTGTCTCTGCTTTGAAAATACCCAGATTATATCCATTAAAAACTTACAGACTGGAAAATTTATGATTTCAAAGGAAAATTCTTTTTTGCACTTAAACCCCACTTTTCTTTGTGGCCTTAACCTGTTGCCTTTGACAAAATTACTGGGGTTTAGTGCTCTGTTGTGGTTTATTTTTTTCTTTAAAAACCCCACCAGCCCACAGCATCCTCATGCTGTATATCAGGATGTTATGACAGCTCTGCTGGGCCGAGTCCAACATTTGATGCTCTGTCAAAATACCCATCGTTTCCTGTAGTTTTGCCTAATTAATGGTGCAGTAATGTGGAAACTTAGAACAGCACCAGAAGGAAAAGTAAATGTAAATGATTTGCCTTTAATGGATCTCAAAAGCTTTTTTGCTTGGTTTGTTACTTAGGAGCTCTTTATTGGGCATCTTCTTGTTCTTCCTTTCTGCTGTTCCTGATTCTCTTCTGAGTTTTTCTTTATTCCTACAAGTCAGTGACTTATCAATGTGAGGGATTTGCAGCATGAAGATGAACAGTCCAACACCTTTCAGGTGATGGATTTCATCAGCCCAGTAATTAGGCTGGCTGCTGATGAACAAAAGCAGATAGTATTTGAAATGAATAAGAGTTTGCTTTTCAAAGATCTGTTTTTCTGGCCTTGTAGAGGGCAGGTGGGGAAGCACCACATCAGTGCTGGGGTTTGGCAGGAGGATTCAGGCTCAGGACCCTGGTGGTGTTGGGAGAAGCCCCAGTACAATGAGGAGATGTATGGGAAGCCCTTCTGAAAGCTGGCACCTCATGGGAGTAGGATGTGGTCGGCTTTGTGTTGCTTTGTCCAAGCAAACTGTTCGGTATTTGTATGCAACGTTGACTTTGAGGTACTGAAAGGCCAGAACATGGGACTGGGGTGAGGGGTGATGGTAGCTCGGGGCTTGCTGCACCCCCTCTTTGCAGGGTGCAGGTTCTTCTCAGCCCTTCCCAGCAATGGCATGTCCAGGCCAGCCTTGAACATCCCTATTGGAGCTGGGTTGCCTTCTCGCTCCTCTCCTTGCCACACACTCTTGGTTGTCAGGATTGTCCCACACCTTGAAGTCTGTGTCCTCTGCTGCACTTAGTAGTGTTACTGTGGTTCCTTTCATGGCATCCTTTGTTTCTGTCCCTCCTTATCTTTCTACTCTTTGAGCAGAATGTCGGTGGTTTGGGTAAAGCATTTCCAGAACTTCTGCTGGAGTGGGGAGGTGAAGTGAGTCTTGGGAGCTGTTGGAAAGGTGGGCATGGAGTGACAGGACAAGGGGAATTGATTCACATTGACAGAGGACAGGGTTAGATGAGATGTTGGGATCAAATCCTTCCCTGTGAGGGTGGTGAGACCCTGGCACATGTTGCCCAGAGAAGCTGTGACTGTTCCATCCCTGGAAGTGTCCAAGGCCAGGTTGGATGGGGCTTGGAGCAACCTGGTCTAGTGGAAGGTGTTCCTACCCATGGCAGGGGGTAGAACAAGACAGACTTTAACATCCAAACTGTTCTGTGATCGAGCAGGACCTAATTCATTAAGAAAAGGCCTGTGTAGTCCCCAAGTCACAAATGGTTCCTCATCCAGGTTCCCTGCAGGGCCCTGCTGGCACCAACAGGAGCCTCCACCCTCCCCAAGGTCAAGGGCACCAGCTCTGCTGCTGAGTGTGCCAGGACTTGGGAGGGTGCAGAGATGAGTGAGTGGAGTTTGCTGATCCTGTTTTACGGTGTTTTGGTTAGCTTAAAAATATTTTGTTGTGAGAAACTCCAGATGGATGTGAATGTTCTCAGGGGTGGAGGGAACAAGTGAAGGGAGAAAGTTAGTCATCGTCCTGGCAGGCAAGAGCCAGTGAGGACAAGCACTGAATGATGCACAGGGCAAAAATAGCCCGAGTTCCAAATGTAATGGGATGTGACGGTCGAGTTCCTCTGAGGGAAAATACTCTGAAGTCCTTGTGCACGTCTTTGCAGGCGTCTTGGTGCACAGCACAGTGTAGGGGCTTTTCTTATCTGTGGGGCAAGCAGCAAATGGCTGGGAAATGGGAAACTAGACAGGACAAACTGGTGTAAAATTATGTAACAGCTTTTTGGTCCAGAGTTTCAGGAATTGTGGGATTTTTGTTATAATTCCATCTCAAACCCCACTTTTTTAGTTCTAAACCAAAGTCCTCTGACCACCTAATGGATGCTAACGCTTTCCAAGACCATTGAGTTATGTCTGGTATCCTTTGAAAAGGCTAAGTTAGAATAGAAAAGTTATTTGTAAAAATTTAGACCTGTTTATCCATTGACTTTGGGGAATTTCTTTTCATTAAAGCATTTGTTCAAAGAGAGTTGAGATTTCACCTCAAAATTTGTCTCAGTTATCAAAGTAATTAGAAACAGAATGGATAAACTCTCAAAATGACTCTGAATTCTCATAATCAAATCAAATCTTGGCCCCCGGAATTGTCAGGAATGTTAAATTCCCATAGTTTATCTGTGAATTGATACCCCTGACAGGAGTTGGCAGCTGAAGGTGCAGGGAACCCTCAACAATTTTTGTCATATGTAGACAAATTCAATGATACGAATAGTAAAATAATGTGAATTTGTCCTACTGAAAAGATCCTGAGGATATTTTAGAGCTGGCCCTGGTCCAGCTGCCGTGCACTCAGCTGAAGGGCTCTGAAGTTGGAAGCTCTGAAGGGTTTGGGGAAGGTTTTGTTGTTGCTCTTCAGCAATTGATAATAAGATTTGCAGAGTAGTGAAACAAGAGGTAGAATAAAACCCGCCACCTCTCCTGGTTTTTGCATCCTGCACAGGGCCTTATCACACAACCACATCTTTTTAGGGGGTAGTCTCCTGTTCCTTTTCTGTCCCAGGCTCTCTGATTAAGCTCAAAGTAACTTTAGCATCTTTGTCAAGTCAGTTTTCCTTTGCCCAGCAGGAATCCAGTAAGATGGTTTAAGATAACCCTAAGGAGAGGCTGTCCAGCACATGTGCATGCTCTGCTAATCCTACAGTGTGTCTGTGTTAGTGATGGAATTTCTTTTTTTACTCTATGTTTGATTATCTTTGTGCTTTTAAACAGAAAGTATTTAATGTCAGTGCTGCAGTATCCCCAAAGTGCCCAGTGCTTTGGTGGTTGGATATTTGTGATCGGCGTGTTCCGGACGTGGCTTATCCCCATTTAAGGTTTTCATGCCTCAGGGATTGGATCGACTATTTTAATGGAACAGTGTGTATCTCCAGTGGAAGTGTTTTTGTTTTCAAAGTCAAACAGCACATTGTGGACACATGGAAGTGTGTGGCTTTCAAAAAAACAACCACTATTTATGGATGCTCAAAGAGCTGGCGTCGGCCAGTTTGGGGTATTTTTAGCAGCAGAGAGTTGACCATTTGATATGAGGGGATTAAGGTTTGATGAACTGGAGGCTGGAGATTTCAATTTCAGGTGTTGTTGTTTTTTCTTTGGAGATGGAAAAGCCCTGGACTATTAAGGTCCTGTCTCTCTAGCCCAGGAATAGCAAGTTAAAGTGTCCCAGGAGAAATTAGCACCTCAGCCTACTCAGACAGGCTCAAGCTATTGCATGGTAAGCTGATCCTAAGCTTGATCTTAGCCCAAAGCAAAGTCAAGTCCTAGTCTTTTGCCTTGTCAGTCACTTGTGGGCAATGAAAGAGGACTGTTGTGGTTGAAAATTTGTCTAATAAAAAGTACTTTTATTAAAATAAAATAAAATAATATCGTTAAGATAAGTAATGCTATTATTATTTTAAAGAGAATGTGTGTCAACATGGTTTCTTCATCTACTTCTTTCTGGAGATGCTCACACTCCCAATTAACGTGTTACTGTTCGTAGGCATGTAAGTAGTCAGAGCATGACAACAGCCTGGGATTTAATGTATGCACAGGTTAAATTAATCTGTAATTTTTAGGAGGGCGGTGAATTAGTGTCAGAAGATGTGGAGTCAATTTCCTACGTGCTGTTGTGCTCCAGTTCCAGGACAACGTGTTGGTCCTGTGTGAGCTGCTGAGAGCACAACGCCGTGTGTGACAATGGGATTCCTGTACAAGCCGTGCCGGGTTCCTCACACAAAAAAAATGCAGCAAGGAATTTTTAGCACGTTGTCATGCAGCACTCTCTGTTTCCTGGCTTCTACATTCAAGATGTGTAATAATATTTATATACAAATGCTGACTGTGATTTTCCACCCCGGAAAAAGGAGATGTCATTGAAAAGGGCCGTGCGTGATGTAAGGCAGAGATTTGACTCGCATATGGTGTGGGCGTGTATTTTAATTGTTTGAAAAGAGATCATTTAAAAAATATAATATTCTTGCTACATAAGCACATTCTCCTGAAGCAAAGGTCATTTTGCTCTTTAGAAGTTGCTTTTGGAAAGGAGGGGAGGGTCTTGCTGTTGCCTTTCCCCTTTCCTACCTTTTGAAACTCCCTGAAGAACTTTAAGTCATTCACTGTCGGGCTGAGGCAGCTCTTAGACCATGTTTAAGCTGGGATCCAGTGGCAGGGGAGCTGCAGTCATGCCTGAATGTACATTGGCACATGGAAGATAATTTTTTCCCCTAAAAAGCCATGCCATCTATTCCATCTCCCCGGAACTGACACCTGTATCCTACAAACACACAGACTGGTTTTCCTGTGTCACGGCTCACACTGAGTCTCTTAAGCTTTTCTGGACCTGGGATTTATAAACAGTTCCAAGGCAAAATCGCTGCTTTTTGGCTCCAGCCAAAGAAACTGTTCATCTTGCCAGTACATTTCTAATCCTGGTGTCCTGGAGCCTTAGTTTTCATGTGGAAATCTCTGCTCCTAACAGGCTCTTAGTGGACTGGACTCACAGAAAACAATGACCTGCTGAGCTGTGTATGTTCATCTGATCCACACTTGACCAAAGAAGGTTGGATTACAGCTTTGTTTTATCCTGCTACAGTGAGAGAGTCCAGATGTGAGGATCCTAAATCTTCAGTGTTCCTGGTTTTCTCCTTCATAAACCCTTTGAAGCCAGGGTTGTGGTTCTGGCTCCTGGTCTAGCAGGATCCTACACCTCTGTGACTCCTTAGTAACAGAGTCATTGGGCTATAGATGTACCTATGCCAAATTGCATTTCTAAATAATCTCTTTGTTCACAACAAATCAGAGGAGTCCAGAGAATTGGAATAAACAGTGGGTGGCATAAAACTCATCTGCCAACGTATTGTGAGAGACTGCCATGGGAAAGATGTTGCAGCTACAGTTTGGTCAGCAATCATTGCATTAGTTTTTTTGTATCTTGCTGGACACTGATTCCCTTTGAAATGGTATTTATAAAAGAAAAAAGTAGGAATAGTTTTATGTGCTGCCAAATTCAATATATGTTAAGAGAAATACTCATTTGGATGCACATCCCAGAAGTGCTTTTTAGGAGATTTGGGTCAAAAGCTGCTTTTTGGTGTGGGGATGGACTGTGTTCTCAGCAGTCTGTCACACCAAAGCCAGGCCTGCCCAGGCAAGGTCTAGGGCTTTGCCAGGATGAGAACTCCTTGGGGGCTGTGGTACCTGCTGTGGCAGGTTATCTGCTCCTGTTCATGTTGGGATCCATATTCCATGATTGGAGATGTGTGTTCATGTGCCACTGTCTGTGCAGTGCCCAAGGTCCCTGGGCATCAGAGGAGTAACCTGGTGTTAAGCAGCTCTCCTACTGGCATTAGTAAGGGTGTATTTTAGTGACTGTCAGCACAGAGTCAGCTTCTGTCTAATGCTCGAGCTGTGTTCCCCTGCTTTTTGCAGCTGAGAGCTGAGGGGAGCTGCACAGAGCTTTCTGCAGGGAGCAGAATGGAGCACGAAGAGATGTATTCCCTTCCAGTTGGAAGGAGCTTTATCTCGAGGTGGGTGTTTTTGGCCAAAGCAACAGCTGCCAGGAGGTGGATCCTGGCTTTGCACAGGCAGAGTAACAAGGCTTTAAAACCCTGGGCTGGACAGGACAGTGAGAGCCAGCATTTCCTCTCCTAAAGCATTCAAAAGCAGTTTTAAATCGGATTAGGATTTAACAAACACTTCATGGTTTACTCTCTGCAGGGAGGATCAAAGCCCAGGGAAGACTCTTCAGCTGTTTGCTTTTCCTTTATGTAGAAACTTCTCTCTGGCTGGTGTAAAAAACCCACTAAATACAATAAAAAAAATCTCTTCTCAGAAAAGCAAATTATTTGATCACAGCCTAAAATAAGGTGCTCATTATCTGCTGACTATTTTTTTTCATTTGCTGATTTACTGAGCTCCCATTCAGAGGCGGTGTGGGAAGCAAGTCTTCATTCCCTGCTCCAGCTGATCTGGTCCTGAGAGATCCCAAAGCTGGAACATGGATTTACCTTAACATGTTCTTGTCAGCACAGTGCCTGGGGAAAAAAAGGGGTCAGAATTTACTCTATTGAATAACACCACAGTGTGGTGTCTCAGTAGAGCAAGGAGTGCAGCAGTGCTGCACAGACTGTGTAGGGACTTTCCTTTGCTATTTGGTGGGAATGTTGTTAAAATTCTAGAGGATTGTGTGCATATCCCTGTTCTAGATGACCAGGGCTTTATCATGCTGGGGGAAAACTCGGACCTAAGCAGCATGGTTTAAAAAAATAGTGATAATGGAAGATGAAAAATAGTTTTGTGGCTCAACTAGAGCATGTGTCTAGCCCTCTGACTTCTTCCTGCTGTCATGACATAGATTTGTCTGAAAGAAATCACCTTGGCAACTTGAATATGTAGATGTGGTGCTTGGGGACTTCAGTTTAGTGATGGTTAACAGTTGGACTTGATGATCTTCGAGGTACTTTTCAACCTAAATGATTCCATGGCATCTCACAGAGCTGCACCCCGGGGTGCTGAGCCAGCGATGCCCATGATTTATCTGTAGGCTAATGCCTGTTTTCTCCTCCCCATGTAATGTGGTTTAGCTCAGAAAGGGAACTAAATGCAGAATGAGGATTAAACTGTGTAAGCCTGATGGATGTTTTGTAGGTGATGCTTTGCAGAAAATCATTACTTTGAAATGTTGGAATAGAAAAGAACATTTTTCAGGCTTTTCAGACATAACATGTTGTGGCAAAGAGGCTTGGAACAGATGTACTCATAGTTTATTCCATTTATCATATTAAAAATAAAGAAAAGATGATTTCAGCTCATTTACTGCTTTATTAGTTCAAATAAACAGCTTTTCTAATCAATGTGTATGGCAAACACAATGCTTTCATAATTGGCAGTGGTGGTTCCAAAATTAATGAGACTGCCCTTGTTTATTGTCTATAACTAGTCAGACAGTCGATATGTTGGTCTAATCCATCCATTATTTTATGTTCATTTTAGCATATGAAAAATTATAATCTTATTTTAAAGTTTTAAATCATTTGAGGGTTATTTTTCCTCCCCCATCCTTTTGAGAAAGCACAGCTAGAAATGAAGAGGGCTGCACAGGAAATGGACATGAGGCAGGAGGCTCAACTACATCTAGGGGAGTCTTTTGCTCTTGTTTATCTAGAGGTATTTATTGATTTTTACTTCCTTTCCAAAAACACTGGTTTAATTTATGAGGTGATGGAAGAGACTGGGAGAATAATTTTACCTATAAGAGCACAGTATTGTCCAACCAATAGCCCAGAAAAAGAGGAAAGACCTGCTGATCTACCCCTGCAGATGTTTCTCATCTGAAATACAGACCAATTCCAGCCATTTATTTTTTTGATTACTGTTTATTTTGATGGTTTATTACACTGCCATTACCAGGAAGGAAACAGTGCACAGAAATCTAGCAAGATACTATTTCTACTTTGGTAATATTTATTCAGTAACAAAGTGGGCTTTAACCCCTTTCTACTCCTTTTCTTTGTATAATTGTGAGCCCTCTCTTCCATCATTCACTGGGAACAATAAAAGATGCTGATGAGACAAGGGCTGATGCCCATCATGGTTGTTATTAAAGTACCTGAAATTTTATACAGACATTAGTGTTCATTTCCAGAGTGTAACTAGTAAGGACCTGTTGGCTTTTTTTGCCACCTAGTCCTTCTGTCCCTGCATTACTGTGGAGGGTTGTGTGTGTGAGAAGTGAGGAACCATATGCAGCTCCTCAGCCAAATGCCTGCTGGATTTGTCAGTGGAGTTTCCTTGCACGAGTGGAATGAACTCAAACTTTCTGTGTTATGCTCAAGAGCCACCAAGGGCAGTGGCAAACTTTGTGTGTGCTGAGAGGGTAGAAGCAGGTTGAGAGAGCACCTCTTGCTTCTGGAATCATTGTGGTCTGGATTTTTAAACCTGGAGAATTCTCCTTCATGGAAGATGCTGAGCTTGCTGATGTTTTGTGTGTTTGATAGGGTGGTGCATGTTCCCACTGTGGACAGAGGTTCAGATCTTTTAGCTGGGCCCACAGAGCACCTTTGTCCTCTGGGTTGGCAGCCAGTGATGTTCCAACACATCTAAGCTGTGGTTCCACATGATTAAAAACGGCTGGAAAATTAAATACAGGCAGAGCCAACAATCCTGTGCCACTTTATTTCTCCATATGTCTACTGTAGCTGTTGGTGTGCTGCATCTACCTCATGCACTTGCGTTTTACACCCACAGGTACATGCAATGTGTAATTTAGAGTGATGCTGAGCATTACAGCTTGAAATGCACAGAATTACACTTATGTTCAACTGGGTGGTTGCAAGAGTCCTGGTTGGATTTGAGGGGGTGTGTTCATACCAAGGGATGGTGCAGGACCCTCCTTTCCCTGCACAGGCTGTGCCTTGAGCAAACCTCGCAGCACAATGGAGCCGTTCTGCTCCAAAGGGGAGCAGGAAGGTGGGTGGATTAAGAAATATTTTATATTAGTGGGTTTTTTTCCACTGAGCCATGTCACATTCAAGTCCCACCACTTCTTTATGGTTACTTGTCTGTCCCTCCCTGTGAGCAGCAGAGCTGGTGTCTGTCTCTGTGTCCAAGGCAAGGCTCAGGGTCAGTGCTTGGCAATGCTCTGGATGGATGATGACTGTGGGATACAGCAGCACTGACAGACTCCTGCAGTGGGTAATATATTGCCTTTTGGTCTCTGGTGATGGCATCCAGACCTCCCAACCCTTCATAATCCGCAAATGGAAAAGTGGCACTTAAAATGAATTTATTCAGGTGGGAGCACTGTATAATATGAAAATAAGGCTTTTGACTTGCTCCACCTACATTTGAGTGTCAATGAAAAGCTTTTTATTTGGTTTTAGAGCCAGACTTCCAGAAGTCAATGTGCCTTGTGGTCTGGAACTGTTGTATTACAGGAGGCAGATCGTAATGGGGCATGGACAGCGAGGAAGGGATTGGAAGTGAACCTGCACAGAGAAAGACCAGAAAACATTTGGGCTTCTGATAGGAGAGTGTTTGCCTGGGGAAGGCTGAAAATGGGAGAGGAGTGATGGAAGAGAGAAAACCCCAACTGAAATTCCTTTGGGACTAATAAGTAAGTCTTTTATTTGCATGCCATCATTTTTGCTCCCCACTTTGTGTGGTGGGATCACCCAGTGTGCTCTGCCTGCTGCCTCCCTGCTGGGCAGCACAGGGGCATCTGCTGCTGGAGCTTTCAGCTCTGTTCAGTCCAAGGAGCTGCCTTCAGTAGCCTGAAAAGAAAGAGGAGAACGGAAAACCAACAGTGGCAGTGCAGGGAAGGAGAGCAGGCGCGGTTTTCCTATGACCGCTTATTTGATTTGACACTGTCCTTAAACACAAGGTCATTTACAGCCTGCCCGAGGGCTGCCAGACGAGGAAGTTACCTTGCGAAGGAAGGAACTAGCCCATGCTGTCTAAATATTGTCAATTGTGTGCTGAATGGAGGCCACAGCTTGAGGAACCTCAATAGTAGCTCTTTGTGCCCTGGCTGCCTCCTGCCAAAGCACTTTCCATAATTAGGCATAAAACATATTTATGTTCCTGTCGTCCTTGGTCCCAGACACACCTGTACGTGTGTGTGTGTGTGTACATGTATGAGGTGCAAGCATATATATTCCCATGCATTTAGAGAGTGTGTTCCTGCCTGGCACTCATGGGAACGGCTGCAGCAACCAATGGAGGTAACTGGGATGTGTGGGACAGTCAGGGGTTGTAACAGTGAGAGGAGAAGAAATGCATTGGATTCCTCCCTCTGCCAAGCAAGAGTATAATCTCCATATAGAGAGATACAGTATTTTGTCTGAATCAGAAAGTCTGGGCTGAATGCTCCCTTTTAAAAATTCATTGACATTTGCATGGAAACCAGAAAAATGGGCTTAAGTCAAAAATGCAATAACCTCACTCAAAACTGCTCTCCATGGCAGGCACTCATCTGCTTACAGCCTTTCTGCTCATGGGAAGACAAATGGAGGAGTAAAATCCTGTATATGGCTGCATCACCAGCGTATTCATGACACAGCTGTTGATGTACAACAGCTTTTCCATGCACGTTTCTCCCCTTCCCTCCCTGATAACTCGCAGCCAGACATTGATTAGTTCAGTTTCGGGGGGAAAAGAGTAGTGCAGGACAACTAGATACTTCAGCAAAGGGATTCCTGAAACGTGTCCAAGGGAGAACTGAGTGGTCACGTGGCGCTGGCTGTGTGCCTGCTTCCAGCTGCCGAGTTTCATTAGGAGACAGCCAAAATACATTAATTAGTCTTCTAACATAACTTCCCTGTGCAGGCAGTGCTATGGCTTTCACAGCATGGGGGCACAGGAGATACCTGTACAATGTGTGAAGGATGGCCATGACGTAACCGCTGTGTCAAGATGTGTCCCCATCCTGAGGCTACCACTTGCCCACCTTGGTGGTGGGATCATGCTGAAGGGACAGGGGCAGTGAAGACAGCCTTGTCTGTGTTTGGTCTTACCTAAAATTTAGTGTGGCTCCAGATCTAGAGCTCTTTCCAATTTGTTTTCTGGAGAAGTTTATAGTGAGGTGAGGATGGGTCTTGTCTTCCAAGTAACAAGGAATAGGACAAGAGCTGAAAGCCCCAAGTTGTGCCAGGGAAGGTTTAGTTTTGATATTAGGAAAAAATTCTTCACCAAAAGGTTTGTCAAGCATTGGATCTGGCTGCCCAGGGAAATGGAATAGTCACACATTAGAAGACATGTAGATGTGGCACCTGGGGACATGGGTTAGTGGTGGCTTCGGTAGTGCTGGGGAGTGATTTGAATTAGTGGTCTGAGATCTCTTCCAACCTGAATAATACTGTGATTTCTTCCTCTATGGCTCTATCTCTATATGAAGTCTCCCTTGCCAGATCTTCCCAACAATGACTTCAGACAAATACCCTAAAGCGGCTACAGTTTTGTTCTTACCTGTAGGGCAGTCAGAAGAGACACCCACAAATGAACCAGGGTAATCCCTACTACTCTTGCAAAACTGCGTGTAATAATTCTGCAGAAATTCAAGGAAAAAGTCGTGCTCAGTCTAATCATGAGTTTACTTTTTCTCCGGATGCTTTCTGAGCTCCCAGGCACTTAATGGAAACACCAGTGCTCACACTTGGAGGGCAGGCTGGAAAGTTTGCATGGGCTTGTACATGTGCCAAGGAGTCAATTTTTGTCCGTCAGAAGCCTCTTTCCATTATGCTTTTGTCAGACTTTGCCTCTGCAAAGGGGAGTTTGAACTTTCCATGTCAAAGTCCTCTACAAATGTTACCCAAGACCTCTTGTCAGACTAACACTGCTGTCCTTTGAGGGAAATGTCTCTTATTTGGGATTTTTCATTCTTTCCTCCCTCAGTGTTCACCATTTCGGATGCAGGCTCATGCTCCTGCTCTCTTTAACAGCCTGTTTTTCCTCTAACCACTTCCAGCTCCAAAACCTCTCCTCATCTTCTCAATGTAAATACACTTTAGCTTGCCCAGCACAGGCTGGGGAGACAGTAGTGACCTTCAGCTGAAAGCAGAGCATTTCAGTTTGACCTAGTTTGCTGCAGAGTGGGTTTGGCTGTGGCAGGGCAGCTCTCTCCTCCTTGCTCTCTTCTCAATGAAGTTCCCTGGGAAACCTCAGGTACAACATGGAGCAGATGCCCCATGTGAATGGGTGAGCAGGGCTTAAGGACAATGAAAACCTCAGGGCTGAGTTTTGGGTGCTGTTTGGGTAGCCTGATGCAGGGAGGATTAGCTCAGGGCTTCTCCATAGTGCCAGGTTTTATATTTGCAGCTTTAGACATTTGAATGTGTCTTTAAAAAGTCTACCATAGGCCAGCAACACAAAATGCCCTTCACTAAATACTCCTTTTTCATTTCCTACCTTTTTTTTTCTTCAGTTGCTTTCCTCAAGGCTGCTTGTGTGAAGGGAGCAGCTGTGGGAGGAACCGGGCTGCTGTGTTGCTTCCCAAGGCTACTTGGCTGCACCAGGAAGAGCCGTGGTTGTTTTGTTAGATCTCCCTTGCCCTCTGTAAGATCTTCTGGGCAGTGCAGCTATTGCTTTGCTTGGATGTTTATAAGAGGGGTTAGCCTTTCTTCTGAACTTTTCAAGAGGACAATCTTAAGTGTAGAAGGGCTGTAATCCCCTAAATCTCCTTCTCCTTTCAGTGCATTTGTGTGTGTGTATACATGTATATGTATGTATATATATGTATATATATAGTCATCTCTGTATATATATAAATATATACACATAATAGCAGCCTTAGAGTACATAAAGGGGCTCTAAGAGAGCTGAACTTTAGGCAAGAGCCTGGAGTGACAGGAAAAAGGGAGAATGGCTTTGAATTGAAAAAGGGCAGGTTTAGATTATTTATTAGGAAGAAAATCTTGACTGTGAGGGTGGGAGGCCCTGGCACAGGTTGTCCAGAGAAGCCGTGACTGCCCCATCCCTAGAAGTGTTAAAGTTGAGGTTGGACAGGGCTTGGAGCAACCTGGTCTAGTAGAAGGTGTCCCTGCCCATGGCAGGGGGTGGAACTGTATAATCTTTAAGGTCCCTTCCAACTTAAAGCATTCTGTGTTTCTATGATCCTAGGAGTATACTAAACGGGGATAATTTAATAACTGCACACTAGAATTGCTTAGGCCTTTAGATTTTGCTATTTTCTGCAGTACTGGTTTCTCAGGAGCACTGTGGGGTGGTCCCCCTGGAAGTATAATTGCCTTTTGTTAGAGGACATGTGTCTTTAAAATGAAGTTCTTTCCTTATCTCAAGTATAAAGTACAAAATTCCCAGGTTGGAAGCAAGTTAGAATTTCCTGTTCCAGCTGCATCTGCATTCAGTCTCAGGAGAAGGTACTTGGCTGTAATTTAAAAAAAAAGAATAGAAATTGATATTGCAGGTAAAAAAAGAGCAACTGAGAAAAAATATCCTTTCAAAAGACCCTCAAGCAATTTTTAGGATAATTTTCACTTATATCTGAATAATTCCTACCACTGGTCAAGCATTAAAAATAGCAATACCAACCCCAACCCCACATCCCTGTTGGTAAATGCCATGGACTTGCTTGTAGCTTATCTAATGCCTGAACATCTGTTTCTCCCTTGCCGAGAGGTTCTCTTGGATGAGTTAATGCAATTCCCTATGCAAAGGTTAAATAAAGTTGAGAGGCTCTGACTGGTGGCATTGTGCCATGAAGGCCTGTGTTGCAAAACCAACTTTGCTGTGGAAATGTCCAATTTTAATTCAGAAAGACATTCAGGAGGGGGAAAAAGTCACCCAGCCTAAGCCTGGGCTGCAGTGAGGCTGGACTTGATGATCTTAGAGGGCATTTCCAACCTTAATGATTCTGTGATTCTGATCTTTCTAGATATTCCAGCATGGAAAATTGGCTTTGGAATATACACTTTTTTTCTGAGTCTGAAGAGCTGGTGCTGAGCTCTGCATCTGCTTCCTTCTGCCTGGGCAGCATCATTGTCTTCCCATGGGATGGGCTTGGAAGCTGAATGCCTGTTCTTGGTGATCATGTAGTATGTGTGCACAGCGTTATTTATACTTTTTTGATTATTTAACAACTTTTTGCATGTTTGACAGCAGGGCCTTTTATGTCTGGAACTGCTGGAGATGGGAAGGGCTGCTGGGTGATTTCAACACCGAGTTCTGGAGCTGCTGGGCTGATCCCTGCGTGTTGGGTGGCAGAGATGCTCTGTGTGGCTGTTCCCACGGAGATACCACATGCACACATGCAGAAGAGTAATATACCTGTAGCCTTGTGGTGAGATTGGGATGGCCTTAGGGATAAAGGATTCCAAGCCGGCTACCCCTCTCCTTCATTCCCATCACTTCACTCTTGAGCTTTGCCAGCCCACGGTGCCCTCGGAGGAGCAGGTTGGGTGTAACCACACCAGATCCCTGTAGCCCAGAAGCCAACATGGGGTTGTGGCTGTGTCCCTGAGCTGTTGCTAAACCCCATGTCCACACTTTTACTTTTCTGCCCTTTCCTTTCCATCTCAGCTTTCGGCTTCTCTGGCTCCACATCCTGCAGGGCCGCACTTCACACGCAGTAGCAGGAGCATCAAAGAGGAGATCCTGAATAAACCCACTGCTTTATGACATCTCTTCAAAGTGCCTCTTTAAAAGTTCAAAGGACACGAGGGAAAGGGGGGAATCAAAATCAAAGGAAGATTGGGGGGAGGGAAATTAAAGCCTCAGAGGATCTTTATGGAACGTTTTCTGTAACACTTTCAATGCCAAATTCACAAGTGTTCCAAGCACCAGCTCTTCTCTTGCCAGCAGACTCCCTGATGCACCAGTTTCAGGGCAGTTCAGCAGCTCCTGGTAGCTTCTGCCCCTCACACAGGTACAGGGCACCACAATTTCACTATTTCATTCATTTTTTTAATAAGACTTCCTGGTTTTAAGACCAAAACTTCTGCTGCCACCAGCCCAAGGGGGAGATCCTTGTTCTGTACAGGCTGGAAGTCCTGGGGCTGACAGCAGAGCTCACCTTTAATGAAAGGAATTCTTTCCAGGAGGGCATTTCACTCTCCTCTCTTACTGTCTTTTACTGCAGGGCCATTATTTTCTCTGTGTTTGGGAAATTTCCATTACTGGTCAGGAAAAGGGGCTTCTCCCAAGTAAAGGCTGTGAGATCTGACTCGAAGCAAGACAAGAGAAGCAAAGGCTCTGTGTGATCACCTCAGGTACCATCTAGAGACTGAGTTTTACTTATGAAGACAGGGAAGAAATGCAGATAACTGAAGTATGTACATCTTAATTTTTCAATTAGCTCTCATAATTTTCTTCTTCTCAGTGTCTATTTTTAAACATTTTAGGAAAAAAAGGGATGTATGAGGCAAAGTAAAGAAATCAGGCTGGTTTTGACCCAGGATCAAACCCTCTTCACTTCTAGGCACGTGCCCAGTGAGGGGAGCTGGAACCACATCCCTGCTGTGCGGAGCAGAGCAGTGCAGGGCTGACACTGGAAAGGGCAGGGATGTACATTGCTAAATGGCTTTGCCAGTTTGTGTTACAATTTTAAGAACTTTCAGGCATGTGTGTTTAAATGGAAAGACTGAGAAGACAAATTAAGTATCTGAGAAAAGAAAGTGGGTCCTGGTGGAGGGCTGGAAGGCTCCTGCTCAGAGCTGTAGAGAGTTTCCTCAGGGCTCCTTGAGCTGTGGAGGAACAGCCTGTGGATCCAGCTTGGTGCTCACCATGTTTAAACCATCAGCCGACAAGTGCATTTCCTCCATAGAGGTGACTGTTTCTTCATCCCACTGCTTTTCCAGAGTCCACAGAGCCAACCCGTGTGTGTTCCTGCAGCAGCACTCAATCCTCATCCTGCCCAGGTAAGTTCATCCGCACAATTTGCTTTTCTCACGGCTGTTTCCAGGGCTGCTGCTTGGAGAATGGCAGAAAACTCTTGCTGAATTCCCTTCTCATTAATTCTTGTTTTTAATATACTGAACTGCACACCTTGCGCTGTGCGTTCTGCTTTAGGCAGGCATCCAAAAATAGTCCACAGTGGTGCATATATGGGAGATAAAACTGAGTGTGTGCTGGGCTGTGGTGGAGGTATCGTGCTGTGGTGTGTGGGTGGTGGTCTGGAGAACAACTACTGCCAAGAAACAAATTAAATTGCTTGTTTTTCAACCAGAGAAGTACCAGTTTCACTAAATAACACTGAAAAGGACACCTCAAGGTGAAATTCAGTAAGTGTTTAATATATGTGAGCAAAAAGATAGTTTTATTCATTGGTAAGGGGGAATTTTAGGCATGTGGAGTAACTAATCAGATTGGAACTTGCCTTGGAGACTGGGACTGGGACCTGTAAGGTTTGTTTACAGGAGGGGATTTGCATTGAAGCAAGACCCTTTAATATAAGCTCTTTATATTAATTGGTTTGAAGCAGGTCTGTCGCAATGAACAGATGGCTTTATTTCCCTCGCGGTCCTTCAGGCCACGTGGGGGGATTTCCTTTCCAAACATGCCATCAGCAGTGGGGACAGGCACACAATGTCACCTCTTGTGCCGTGCTAGGGCTGGGGCATGGTGGGACTGTCCTGGCAGTGCCTGGTGGGCAGCATGGGGCAAGGAACCCCATAGGCTTACCAACCCCATGGCTGCTGTCTCAGCATCCCATAATAGCACGATTGTTAAAGGATGTGACAGTGTTTAGGAGGTCATTCATGGCTTCCCACGGGAACTGGGAGCCTGGTGATTTCCATCCATCCACCCCACCCAGGGTCCAGAAATAGAAAGGGGATTCTTGTGTTCCCCTGAGTCTTGTTCAGCCACGGCTCCACCAGCAGTGACACAGGCTGCTGTGGGAATGCTCCTGGTGCTTGGATGCTGCTCCTGCTGGGAGGGAAGAGCAGTGAGTCAGCAGAGCTAAAGACGTCTATGGGTGATGTCAGTGCTTCCTCCCAGCTCTGGGACATGCAGTTCCTCTCCGCTGTCACTGCTGGTGATACCTTACATGGGGCGCTTGGGTTGTAGGGCAGAGCTGTTTGCTCTTGGAGCAGTAGCCCTTGGAGCATCTCCATGGAATCCTCTGGACTCATTCCAGCTGGTCCACATCCTTCCTGTGCTGAGGGCCCCAGAGCTGGATGCAGCCCTCCAGATGAGGTCTCACAAGAGTGGAATACAGGGTGGAATCACCTCCCTTGACCTGCTGCCCACCCTTCTTTTGATGCAGCCTAGGACACAATTAGCTTTCAGGTTACAAAGGTTTCAGTGCTCAACGGCAGCTCAGTGGGGCTTTCACAAAACTGGAAGGTGCATGAGATGTTAATTGGATAGACTTGGAGTGCTCCCTGTTGCAGGTGGGCTGCAGTGTGGCCTCAGTCTGTGCTGGGTCTTATTTTATTTTATTATTGTGAGTGTTGCTATGAGATGATTCCCCCTGGAAGCTTCTAGACCTACACAGATGCAAACTGGTGTAGGAGGGATGGAGACTCCCTGAAGCCCAAATGGCAAATGAAAATCTCAGCCAGTTGCACAGGCACTCACAGAAAATCAATGCTGGGCACAGGGTATGGCCATTTCCCAGGAAGAACCAGCACTGCCTCCTGTTTGAAATGTCCTTTTCTAATGAAACTGTTTTTCTGTGCTTTTCTTAGGCTGCAAATGGTTATGCAAATTCCTAAATATTTTCCTACTTCCCTTTTCGGATGTCTAACATTATGTATTATTTTCTGATTCTTACCTAACCCGGGAAATCTGTTTTCCATCTCTTTTCAGCCAAGGTTTTCTTTTTAACCAGTCCTTCCCAGTATTTTCCTATAACACTTCTGGTTCGCTGAGTGAACTTTGCAGTGTGAGGGTAAATGAAAGTGAAAATGTATTGCTTGTCACACACTGGCTGTTTAGAGAGGGTTTGGGGTTTTTTTCCCCCTCTGGATTTGAAGAGGGAGATATAAATCATTGATTTAAAACCAGAGTAATTTAACAAGATTATAGGAGAGGGAAAATCCACTTCCTACCCAAAGTAACAGTCTCTTAGGTCTCTCCACCTACACAAGCCATATGCATCCTCCAAGCTGCCCGAGATCCTCTTTTGTGTTTTTCTGGCAGGACTGTGGTATAATAATTAAAGTCCATATGCAAAGCTTTCTCGGTGGAACTTCTAATTACTTTGTAATTGGTCAGAGAGCTACCATCCCTCAGCCCCCAGCCTCCCCTGCTGGGTTAGGAAAGTCCCAGACCTGGAGGGATATTAAAGCTCAGAATCCCATGTCAGAGGGATGTGATCAGGGATTGCCTTTTTGTGCCATCACCCTTTATTAGCAAACATGACTGTGCTTTTCTTTGCCAGGAGCAAAGCTCTCGGGTGGGGAGAGCAGTGGGATTTGTGATACAGTGGTGTGTGTGGGATGCTGTATCTGAAAAGCTCCTCACTGGTGTAGAGGGATGGAGAAAGGACTGTTGAAGGGAGTGCTGATCCCTAGTTGGAATTGCTGGTTTGCAGTTTTTGAGAGCCTTTACTGTGACCCCTGGGTAGAACACAGGATAACAAAGCTCCTTACTTGGAGGACTGGAATGCCGAAATGCCAGGCATCATTTGGTCTCGGTCACATCATCTGAATTTACTTGGTCCTTGCCATGATGCCCTTCTCCTGAGGGCTGGTGGCTCCCAGGTTACACAGCACAGGAGGCAGAGGCTGTCTCTGTGCAGGTTGGTGTTTCTGGAGGCCAAATACCGAGTGCCCTCGAAACAGGTACAGCAAGGATTATCAGCAGCACTGCTACACCTGGGCAGGTACTGCAGGAGACACCATCTAACAAATACACATCCTGTTCTTGTTATTCCCATTCTTGTTGGGAGTCAGGAGTCTTGCCAGGTGCAGGGATTGGAGTCAACAGATATTTTAATAGATGTAGCAACCCACATGTAATCCTTTGATTCTGGGATCTGGAACTCAAAGCCCAGCTCTTGTAAAATAAACATGGGCGTCACTTTGGTTGTCAGTTCAGCAGGAACAAGTCACAGGAAGAGGTGTCTTGGAGCCTGCCTAATTCCGACTGGCAGGACAGGCTTCCAGTAATGAATTTTCAATGTAACATTTTTCTAATTATAGCAAATAATTTTTACAAACATTTTCCTGGGAAGAGAGTCTGAAACCAGAGCCAAAAAGGAGAAGGTTGAGATTTAGGCAGTGCCTGAAGAAAAAAAATTAAAAGTGGACTGTATGGTAGTTGGCTTTTATTATCAGGCCAACCTGTAAACTTCAAATGAATGGGTTCTAGTAAACTTCATTCCCATATGACCAGTTTGTGCAACTGAAAAACTGGAATGGATTAGAATGGTGCCACCAAGCCCAGCTCTTCCCTTCCCTCTCCCGACACGGACCCAGGACTTCCCAGCTGCAGTGGGTGTGTGGCAGAGGGGTTATGGGCAGAGGTGACATCCAGCAGCTGATCATCAGCAACACTGACACAGCCCGAGCAGAACCTCATGTCCAATGGCCCCAGGTGCGAATGATTTCATATTTAATCACCTCTCTAGATATTGCAGCAAACTTCTGTTCTTTTTCCACAGCAGAGCCACCTTCCAGTTGCAAATGCTCTTGGTTTTGGGGGAAACGAGTAATTGTTAGTTATTGCTAAGAGAAGTGTAACCACCCATCCCTGGATGTCCCACGCTCTACAATTTGAAGGCAGTGTGAGTTTGTGCTGATGGAGACTGTTTGGCTGCAGGCAGGTTCAGTGCTGCCTGCTTTCTTTTCCAGGAGAGATTCCTACTGGGAGTGCAGGGGCTGGTGGTACCATGCTGTTCATGGGCTTGCCTGTTGTCCCCTGGCTCTTGTGCTCAGCTGGGGAATTGAATTAGAAGTTAACCATGGAAAAATCCATAATAACATAGAGGTGGTGAGGGCTGTGTGTAACCAAGGGATAATCTTAATGCAAACCTGAATGTGGGTTATTGTTCATCAGGAAGGAGTTGATTATTTCTGTAACAAAAAAAAAAGGAAAAAAAGCCACCCCCAGCCCAAACCCCAACTACAAACCTCGCAGAGGGTTTTATGACACTAACACTGGGCAGTGCCACAGCAGGGTAGGAAGACGTGGTGTGGTGGATGGTTTTGGTCAAGTTGAGGGCTGTGCTGGGCAGTGGATGGTTCTGGTCAAGGGCTGTGCTTTGCAGCGTAGGCTGTCGGCATCCCAAGAGCAAAGCTGGGCTTGAGAAATCTTGGAGTAGAACAGGTGATGGATATTTTCTGGCATGGGCTTATTTGCTGGATGAGGGATTTGAGATAAAGCTGTCATGGGTGGTAGAAACTCATCTGGAAGCCCATCGTGACCACAGGCTCTGGCAAACACCACAGCATCTCACTGGGATGGCTCTTATTAAAGCACCTAAGGGTTAAAGATGGACAGTTTTCCTCCCCCGCACCCCTCAGTAAAGGTAATTACCCACCATCTATTTAGCAGGGAAAGAATTTGCCATTGAGCAGATAGGGCCGGGCTTCACCAGAGCCCTTCAGCCGCCCAACAATATCGCATTACCGCGATTGCATAAAGAGCGCGAGCCATTTCCGCTGGCGGGGCCATAATGGAGGTATCTCTTTACAAAGCCCCCACTTCAGGCCAGCTGAATGCCTCCGCCGAGCCTCCGAAATCCCGCAGCCCTAATCCCTTTAGCAACAAAGATCTGTTTCTTTGCTTAGCATGAAGTAGACCTCAGAGGCCGGTGTGTGCCTTGGCCTGTAGGCCAAAAGCCTCCTGTTTACAATTTCCCTATTCCTGTTTTTAATGTTGTTCTGAGAGCAGCCACAAAGGGCCGGTTTTGTCCAGCAGGAACAAGGGAGCTATTAGAGAGGGACGGAGGAAGGAAGGAAGGGAGATCCAAAAGGAGCAGCCCAGGAGGGATTAGCATACACAGCTGTTCCCTCAGGGACAGGAGCTTTATGCTTTTTATAATTTCCCTCTCATTTACATTTTTTAATATCTGGTTTCCTTGTTTCCAGTCCCCCTTCCCCCCATGTCTCCAGGACCATCTGCCCATTTTATTGGATTTTTTTTGTTGTTTTTCAGGCGGGTGCATCCAGCCCAGTGTATTCACTGGCTGCAGTTTAAATCCTGCAATCCCTATCAACCATGGGTTTGCTCACTTTAAGCCCTCTCCCTTGCCTTGCCTGTCTTCTCCTGTGACCCTCCATCCAGCCCTACCACCTCTCCCTGGCGTGGTGGGAAGCAACACTGAGCATCCCTGGAGCGGGATGCCCAAGGCAGAGGATTTTCATCCCTGAATGCACATTGTTCTTGGCTCTGCCAAGACCAGAGGGGAGAATAGCTGAGCTGTTTGCAATATTGTTTCATAGACTGCTCAAAAGCAGCGTCTGTTTTCCAGAAGTGCAATGAAACATTTATGAGTATGGGACATCGTGCAGCTCCAAAGCTCTGCAGGGGACAAGGGACAGTTGCTTTTTTATTTTCACCGCATCCCAATTTATGTGGGCTGTTGGCAAAGGAATTAGCAGGACATGTCTATCTCATTTTCATTCCCCTCTTCCATGGTGGTGATCCCTCAGGTACCCTGGTTTGTGAGGGTGAGAGGAACCAGCACCCAGCTCTGGGGTGTGCAGGGCAGGAGCTGGGTGAGGTGCTGCAATGCTCTGCTCTCCACAGTTGTTTGGCTGGGATTTTCTCCCTCACGAGTTTTTCCTCTATTTCTGTAAGGTACATGAACCCTGCTGAATCTATGGAGCTACAAAAATCCCTCAGGATGAGAGGAAAGGGGCTCAAATCACACCAGAAGGTTTAGATTGGATATGAGGAAAAATTCCTTCATGAAAAGGTTTGCCAAGCATTGGAACAGAGTGGTGGAGTCACCATCCCTGAAGTATTCAAAAAACATGTGGATATGGTACTTGAGGACATGGTGGGCATGGTGATGGTGCTGGGTTGATGGTTGGACTTGATTTTTGAGGTCTTTCCAACCTTAATGATTCCATGATCCTATATAATTCTATGATTTATACCAGTGAAGAAATAGGCAAAGCTGAATTCTAGGACTCTATGATTCTACACCTATGCTAATTCACATTAGCCATGTTAAATCTGGACATTTGTTGACAAGAAATGGATAACACCGCAGGTTTTTCCTTCTGTGCGGAGGAGAGGTCGTGTATCTGCCTTGGTACTTGTACAGCTCCATTCTGGTTATTTCCAGAGCCACAGCCTGTTTCTCATGTGGAAGTTACAGACGGTCCTCCCAAATAATGACCTGTTCTTTTCCCAACACAGGATTGCTCCAAAGCCCATTAATGTAGTTAAAATACATATTTTAGGCAAATTGACACTCTAACCAGAATTGTACCTCAGCTGTAACTAAATGTGGGGATAAATCAGAATCTGACTTTTACTGTGATGTCTCTGAATGTTTCACTGTATCTCCAGCATAAGGGATCCCATTGTACATATCAAGGATGTCTCAGCTTTTACGTGGTTTCGTCTACATTTCTCAGGATTTAATATTTGAGGTTCCTTCTAGGGATGTATCAAAGGAAAAGCTGGATTTGAACTCCATTCAGAAAGTTTTCACATATTCAGAATTACTTAGTGCCCATAGAAGTAATGTTTCTGTGGAAGATGTTTAATGAATCTCCTGGCACTGGGGTGTTTTGTCCCGTTGAGCAGGAGCCTGGACTGGGAATGGGACCTGAGCAGCAGAGCAGGGCTGTGGTTTAACATCCTCCCGACTCACCCGGGGACGTCCAGCCTAAACCCTTCCTTCCTGCCCAAAGTGGAATTATCATTAACTTGTAACTAGTTTTCAAGAAGAACATTTTTTTTTGTAGGCTGTGGAGTTCTTCCAAGAATTTTTCAATTTTTACAAATGAAAATATAGGCTCAGCCAAATGCCAACTAAAATGCAGTTACTTTATACCAGCCAGCCCAGACACTGCACCACAGGCTCAGCACCAGGACCTTTAAAACAGCCTTTTTAGAACAAGCTGGGAGAACACTTTCTAAAAAGCCACAATTGCAGCTGCTCTCATTCCTTATAATATCCTTGATGGAGAGGAACTCAAAAATAATTCTTAAGGAACTTAAGCTTCAACAGCCCCCAGTAGACTTAGTTTATGTACAGTGCAGGCTTCCTTCGTGGGATTAGAGACTCAGGACAGTGATTATAGTGTTGATGATAATGTACATTTTCTAAATCATTACTTGCTTAACAATAAAATAAAAGGAGTGAAGCCTTTGCTTCACTTTTCTCATGCAGATGAATGGATCAGGGATTTAGGTCCTTGTTTCTAAAAGCAGACACACATTTCCATGTTGCCTCCATGCAGTTATTAAACTAACAAGTTTAATGCATATGTAAAATGCATTTGGACACTGTATTTCAAATCAATAGAATAATTTGAGTAATCAGCTTTGTAGATGCATAATTACATATTACTTTCTGGTATTTTTGTAATATTCTTTATTTATAATATTCTCATTTATAAGAACCTACTATTTAATTTAAACTGGCACTTGGGATCCAGTTACTTTAGGGTTTTGTGTATGGAAATCTGTGCTCTAACTTTTACATATTCATTAATATCTTGCAGCTTTCCTGACCCCACACCCATCCTCATCTCCAAAACTGAGGATTGCCCCAAAGAGCAGGACTATGGCCCTGTTGAACTCAAGAGATCAAACCAACATTAAATAGAATTTATTTTAGTAGAACCAGAAAAGATTTTGCACCAACACTGTCAGGACACTTTAATCTTGATTGAACAATATTTTTTCCGTCTGTGAATTTTGTTCTTAAATTAATTTCAGTAAATATGTTGGGGTATGAATAAGAATTGTCCTGCTGCTTCAGCTTCTTTGAGGTGGAAACCTGATACATTTCCCCTAAACTCATTTAATTTTGCTAGTTATTCTGTTCCTCTTGTTACCCAGCCCTTTGGTATTCAAGTTTGTCACCTTATAAAGTTGTGGTTCTGCTGAGACCCTCTGGTCCCCTGACAGCAGCAGGATATTGAAAGATTTGAGCTGTGATCTCTGAGCAACCTCAACCCCCCGCTATAACCCCTTCATTTCCACCCCAGATAAAGCTCTCTCAGCCCTACATTTCCTCCAGGTAAGTCTTGATTTCCAGAAGATCTCATTTCTGACCACTCAGTATTTTTCTTCAGTTTATTTTGCTCCAGAAAGGGGCTACCAGGCTGGCACTGGCTCGTCCTTTCCCATGGGATGGTCCCAGTGGGAGGTCCCAGCCCTCAGCTCCTGGGACCACTGCCTATGTGTAACCTGCCAGCTGTGGGGACAGAGATGTTGTTCCAGTGGGGAGGATGGGAACCACAGCTTTGCTCTCCCAGATGATGCCTGCTGGCCCCTTCAGTGCATTGCTCTGTGCTGGCAGGAACAAACTAGGTCTTGGTCTTTATGCCAGGAAATTCCCTGCCTTCCCTAGATGGGGTACCCAGCTATATCAAGAGCCCTTCTGCTCCCCCAACAGTGGATCTGAACACCCATGAACAGAACTGGTGTCCTGGGGTGGTTTTTTATTTTAGGGCTGACTTAGGAAGCTTGTCCATAGAAAATGAATAAGTAATTAAATAATTAATATTATAATAATTTCCAACTGAGTAGCTGGAACACCTCCACGCTCTGCCCAGAGTTTGGAAAGTTGATGGGGAGATGGGACATCAATCCGTGTCTTCCTTTATCCATCTTAAAACTCTCCCTGAGCTTTAGGAAGCTATGGACATTTGGGAGAAGATGCTGGTGGTGACTCTGGAATGAGGCTGCTCTGGTGTCCTCTGTCCTCAAGTGCAGTGTCTGCCTGAGCAGGACCAGGTTCTCCCAGTAAGGATAGTGGGGCCAGGGGTGCTGTGTCACTGGGCAACAGGGCCATAGAAGAGAGGCTTTCTGTTTTTGGTGTGTGTTTGCTGAGACAGCCTGGAGGAGAAAACAGAGCAGGGAATCAAATAGAAAATCTGGATGTTTGGTGGAGGAGGGAAAGCTGGAATAAAGGCAGCCTGGAAAACCATGGGGTGTTCTGTAGCCTGAGGGGGGAAAGGCGGGTGATATGGTCTGGGACAGTGCCAGGAGAACAGGAGGAGGCAGAGACCATGGAAAGCAGCTGGGACGAAGCCTTCTTTGCAGGAGGAAATGTTATTATTAGTGCTCAGTTTCCTGAACAAAAGATTCTTGTCTATTTAAATACTTCAGCTTCACGGAGCTGCAGTTCTCCAGACACAATAAAATTTGCTTTTTCTCCTCCCTGTCATTGTCATTTTCTGCTTTCAGCAGGTGGTTAAGGCTCCTGTGCTGTGGAGTAAGTCATTGCAGGCTGCTGTGTGGGCTTGCTTTGGTCTGGAAACAGAGAGGGCAAGCCCTGGGGACGGCACGTTTGTCCCTTGTGTCCCCTTGCATCTGCCCTTGGAGTTGCTGCTCTTTCACACCAGTGCACATGCTGCTGCTTTAGAGACTATTACCAGTTTTGTATAAAATTGAAAAAATGATGAAAATGCATTAAAAAGTTAAACATTTAGATATAAACTTATCTTAAGAAACCTCTGAACCATTCCCAGGCTTCTTCAGACAGCCACAGCAGGTTTTACACACCAGCAGCAAGACACAGAACCTCACTAGTGTCGCATATTCTCAACTAATGGCTAATCTGAATTATTCTTTCCATCCAGGGATACACAAAGAACACACAGGGATTGGAGAGAGAGACCCAGGTTCTGTGCCAGGGTGTGCTCACAGCTTGTGCTAGAGCCATCCTTTAGTGAGGGAGGTGCTACCATGGCCCTGGTATCTCCATGTGCTCTTCCTCATGTGCTTCAACAGGTCAGGCTGTTTTCAATAGAAGTTCCAGATAATTTCATGGGATAGGTGAAAAATGCTTTTTCTATCTGTCTTGAAATGTTAAAATCTGATAGAATAGTGTGGAATTACTTTGTAGACTCCTGATTTTTTTCCTATATTCAGGTAGCTTAATACCAGATTTATCCCTGTAATGATAGAAATGTAACTTTTATTCCATAAAATGGTAGGAGGCGTCTCATTCTGCTCACTTCCTGATTATAATTGTTCCTTCTTCTAAGCCCTGCAAGACTTTGAGAAGTCAGCCTTCCTGAATATGTGACAAATATAAATATATCAGAGAATCATAGCATATCCGTAGTTGGAAGGGACCCACAAGGGTCATTGAATCCAAGTCCTGGACTTGATATAAATATAAATTTACACTGAAGTTACTACAAAAGTGCAGATGTACTTAGTGCAGTCTGGCAGTGCTGCAATGGGACTCGTGGCTGCCACAAAGGACACACAGGATGCACAGCTGCTAAACTGCTAAAAGCTCGTCCTGTCCATCTCAGTGGGGAGGGTTTCTGCATTGGGATTTTGGAAAACTGTATAATTCACTTGTGGAGAATGAATAAATGAGGCCAATCTACAGTTGTGCCATTTAGATATGTATTTTAATCAGAGAGCTTTGAAAGACAACAACAGTCATTCTTTGAATGCTGAGTACATGAGGATGAGCTGTCAGTGGTAAGGTAATTTTCTCAGGGTAGCTAAAGCCCCAGCTGAGTGTGGCCTTCAGCCTCATCAGTGATATGTCAGCCCTAGCAATTAATACTTTTATTTCACAGAGCTTGCACAGTTCTGTGCTGGACTCGTGCTTCTGCAACAGCCTCTATCCAGCACTGCCTCCAGCCCTGAAATGCTCTGAGCATGGTGGTGCTGCTCCCCTTGCCCTGGGGCTCCAGCCAAGACTGACATCCTCTCTCCTGTGAGGATGAGTGAGCAACTCTGCCTCCTTATTCCTACAGTCCCAATTTTTCCAAGAGGTAGGGAAGGAGTGACTTTTGACCATAGGAGCAAGTTCTGTGAGTGCTGAGATGATTTGGGACATGAACTAGCTGCTGTTGTGGCTGATGGCAGGGCTGGGAAGCAGAGGAGTGTTCATGCTGTCAGCAGATCCCTGCCTTCCCTCTGGCTGGGAGCACAGGAGCTCTCAATCTCCGGCCAAGGAACGCTGCCCCCAGGCCCTTATCTCTCCGGAAAGCACAGTGGTGAGATGTTCTGTGCAGCTTTGTAATTCTCCTGACATTCATCAGTCAGAGCTCTGGCATGCTCTGGCTTTGCTCCCTTTACAGCTGAGCTTGCATGGCTGGAGCTATGTGAATGTGGAATTGCCTGGATGAGTCTCTGTCCCTCAGCTGGGGAGGTGGCAACTGTCTGGGGAAAGGACAGGCATTCAAGGACTCCTTCCAGGTTGTTCAGCTGTGAATAAAAACAGACGACAGGCTCAGTATAGCCGAGAATGTGTCCAGTAGAAGGAGAAGTGACCAGATGAGTAGAAGAACTCATGCCAGATCTTGCCTATGGTGGTAGAAGCCCAGGGGTTACAGGACTTTGTTTGGCCTCCAGACCAGCTCTGTCTCTCACAGCTCTGGGGCAGCTGGTGGCTGTGGGGACAGCAGTGGCTCCTGGGTGACTGTGGAGTGCGTGCTGGCCCTGGAGATGTGCTGAACTGCTCAAGCAAATCATCCTAAAATAGTCTTCATATGTGATGCAGAGGAACCCAAGCAAAACACAGAGCCCAGCCAAACCCAAATTTATGCTTGTGGTTACTGAAGCTTGTGAGATCAATTTTTTGTTTACTTAAAACTGATTTCAAAGAGTTTGGGTTTTTTCTTTTAATTCTTTTTCCTGATCCTTGGGTTGGGGGATGGTCATGGCACTGCTTCAGCTGGGGCTGAACATCCTGCTGTCATCATCACAGAGATGCTCTGTCCCAAAATGCACAGAATTAAGGCCCTGGTGAGGTGGAGGAGCACAGGGTCTGTGGTCACTGCTTGAGTGGTATATCCCAACAATCACCCAGAGAGATCACTCACCTGAGAGATTCTTATGTTCATGAAAACCTGGAAAAGTAGATCTCTGCAAAGCTTTTTTCTATTTCTAACTTCTGAAACGATTAAAGCTATCAAGTGTTAAAAGCACCAGTTCAGTTAAAAAAAAAAATAAAGCCAAGAAACAAAAGGAACTCCAAAGCCCTCAGAGCCTCTGTGGAGCTGGCAGAAGCCAGAGCACAATAATAGCAGCACTGGCTGATTCCATCTCCCCTGTCATCCCACATGTTGAGTGTACCCCAGCGGGACAGGAAAGTCTAGAAAGTCCAAACTGTCATATTTCAGGAGAAACCATATAGAAAGTAAACTCATGAGATAAATAAAGCACTGTCAGGAAGGATGACCTGATGTGATGCTGGTCACAGTCCCCTGGATCCTGATACTGGGGACAATACCCAGCCTGGCCAGGGCAGGGAAGTGAAGGAAGCACCCACCTATTTTAATTTTTCAGGAATCCCTGGCTGTGTGTCCCCTGTTTCAGCAGAGAATTCCCGCACTCTCAGCATTTGAACTGGCTGAATCCCTGCAGGGGCAGAGCCAGCAGCTCTGTCGCTGGCCAGGACCCACCGTCCCCTTAGCAGTGATGTGGTGAATGCACCCCAGTGCCAAGCCCAGATGGAGTTGTTCCCCAAGCAGATTCCTTCCTCTGGGTTCTTTTATTTATTCTTTTCTTCTTCTTTTCAACACTTACTGATTTGCAGATTTGTCAGCATTACGGGTGGCGTCCCAGTGGCAGTTTGTGTTGGCCCTGCAGGGCTGCTTGGGGTTCCTGTGCCCTGAGGGGGACAACAACTGTGTGGGGATGGGACAAGAAGGCAGAAACTGTGAGGAAAGGAGAGACTGGGCTGGGGGTTCAGCACTGGCAGCTTGAGGAAAGAAAATTAAATTTATGTTTGTGAATTGAAATGGCTTTGGGGGAAAAATCCTAGAGAGAATGGGGTGGCCAGTGCTGCTGCTGTCGTGTCGTCTGTCCCTGCAGAACCTCACTGCTCCTGACCGGGGTTATTGTGCTGCCTAATTGCTTTTGGATGGTGTTCAGGCAGCAAAGTGGGGCAGCAGCAACTCTCCAAGCTGGTTTAACTCTTCTGCAGGGTGTAATTTCTGGTTGGTTACATGGGGAGGTGACTTGGGAGACTGGGTGGGCAGCACTGGGGCTGGAGCCAAGGGGTACAGGAGCTGTGGCAGTGCCAGACAGCAGGACCTTAGAAATGGACAGGAGCTAAGTGAGCAGTGAGTGCAACCAGAAAAAGGATTTTACTAAAAGAGAAGGAAGTTAAAACCTGCAGTTCAGTGGGGAAGGAGAAGAGATGACTTCGAAGGGTTTGGGGAGCAGGATCTGCACTGCGCACACTGTGCACACTGGGGCTCATCCCACAGGCATAGAATGAATTAATGTGTCAGAAGTGTTTGGAGGGAAGAAGGTCTGTCACAGAACCCCAGCCCTGAGCAGGCTGGGGGAGCACAGGGCATTTAAGAGCTGTGGGACCTCCCTTTGCTCTGTGGTGGAGACAGTGTTAATCGCTTGGGCTTAGCGGCATGCAGTGTATGCCGGGGAGGGACAGGAGGCCTGTTAAACAGGAGGAAATGGTTTGCTGTCTAGATAGGCTTAACACAATATAAACTACATGGTGCTCACAGAAAGTTAAAGCTTGAAGTGGTGAAGGAGCTGGAGTCACCCAGTGCAGCAGTGTGGGTGTGAATGGGGTGAGGGGTTTCCTCACAGTGTTGGTTGGAGCTAATGCCGGATCACAGTGTCCATGCGCCTTTTCCTTCAGACACAAAGGCACCTGCAATGACAACTGTGAGGCAGTTGTGCTGCTTTTCCCTTCCTGCTACATTGTCACCATCCTTTTTTCCAGAACAAATTTCAGAATGGAAGGGAACCATCTAGAAAGGAACCTGGGGACAGAGGTCCTGGGTGCCATCAGGTCCTGACTCTGCCCAGCATGATCATCCAGGAGATGTGTCCCTCTCTCTCTCCTTCCTTTTCTCCCTCCATCTTTACTCAGGGCTGTATGGCACGTGGGGATCCTTGAGTGCATTTTCCCAGAGTGTTGATGTGGGCAGACACAGTAAGGGCAGGGTCTGCCTTCCTTATAGATGCCCTACACAAGTGTTTTCTTAGACAGGTGGTTTGACTAGAAAAAAAATAGGGGTTTTTTGTGTTGGGCAAAACCTGTCAAGGCACTGAGAAAATTGATAAATGAGTATTTGAATTGTAATTCATTGTCCAGTGTCTTGTTTGAGAATTGCACCTTTGGCCAGGGTACATCTCACTGAAGATGTTGTGCTAGTGCCCCAAGCCTTCATCTTGGTTCTCGTTTAGTTTAGAAATGTAATTAAAGGAGGGTAAAAAAAGAAGCAACAGAGTTACTGACTCTCCAAAAGTGAAGGGTTTGGGCCAGACTCCTGCTAGGAAAATAAACAGGATTTCATTTTTTTTTGTTTCAAGTTCTTCCCATATATTGAATTTCCATGCTCAGTGACAAGGGGGATCTGCCCGAGTGAACAGCAATTGGATTCAGATGGCTTTGAGTTCCACTTGGATTTGCTTTGGAAAGCTGGAGCTGTCCTTGGAGGGCAGGGTTTGGACCTGAGCTTGAGGCCTTGTTCTTTAAAGAGCATAGACCCTGCAGTCTGAGTTATCAAGTTGTAACTTTTCATGGCTGTGCCTGGAAATGGTTTTCCTGCCCAGCAGTGCTGTGACAGAGCCCTTCCTGAATTAGGCCAACATTTGCTAACCTGAGCCTAGAAACCCTTTTAATTGAGGCAGGTTGCAGAGGTCAGCTCTTCTGGCACATGTGGGTGCAGGTGCCCACTCACCTTCTTTTCCATCTCCTCTCTTGCAAAAGGAGGAAACCCAGGTTGGGGTAATTTCTGCAGAGAGCCAGTAAATTTTGGATGGTGGGGAGTGGTTTGAGCTCATCCCAAGTGTGCCCACTACCAAGATGCCCTGACATGGGGCTATGCTGGGAAGGGGAGAGCCCTGGCAGTGGGGTGGGAGATGTTTTGGTAGTCACCACGAGCACCAGGGTTCCTCTGGGCATTTTGTGGTGACAGCAGATGATCCCAGGGAAACTGCCTTAGGAGCTGGAGGGATTGAAGATGCTCCATGCTTTGGGTGATAAATGAGTTGTGGCCCAGGTCCGGAAATGGGGCAGGGAAGGATGTGAGTGACAGAGGATTCATATCCCGGAAAGGCTGTGGTGTAACGGCTCGGGAATTCAGCGGGATAAGTGCATTTGCATGTCCTGCTGCAGACAATCTGCTTAATGTGGGAAGCAGAGTTTCCTGTAGCACCAAGCCAGTGGGGAAGGGAAAACCCTGAGAGCCAGGAAGGGCTGGGGAGAATTAAGCAGGTAAATCCATTAGCAGTGACCACCTCTTTGTGTGGGGATTACACAAGGCTGCTGCTTTTGGATACCCAGTATCTTGGGAGGAGCGAGGGCTGTGAGCTGGGGCCTCTTCCCCCTCCTGAGGGGTTTGACCCTGGAGCTGGGATTAGCACTTGCCACAGGCCACCCTCACTAGCCAGAACTAATTGCTGCACGTGCTGAGAGAAAGCCCAACCTGCACGAACTGTGGCAATGCTGAGAGGTGGAGGTTTGGCAGACCTTGCTCTGGCAAATCCCCCCATTCTTCCCAGCAGGACCTGCCCCATGGAAATTGCTCTTCCTTATTGAATGGATTTACACTGTCCCACTACCCGTGCCAGGGATTTACCCCAACTCCTTCCACAACTCAGGAACTCTTCAGGTACTGGCTCTAAAAACAGAGTCACAGAACAAATGGGAATAGCTGTGCTGTCCAAAGAGCTTGTTTCAGTCAGCACCTCCTGAAGTGGTTTGGCATAACCTGTGCTCAAGGAAGGCTTGGGACAGTGGGGAGGGAGGTCTGGGGTGCAGCACGGGGTACTGGGGATGGTGTGTGGAGGTGGGGGCACGGGCAGTGCTGCTGCACCACAGTGGCAGGGAGAGCTGCAGGGATGGGTATCACGAGGCGCCAGGATGGGGCTGTGGCTGCAGGGGGACGATGCTCCAAGGGGACAATGCTCCTCCACGCCATCGTGGTGCCCGACACTGCGTCCCACAGCTCCCGTCCTGAGACGTGTGTGTCCTCCAGCAGCCTTTCCAAAATGCCAACCACAGGAAAGCAGCAGAAACCCAAGCTTTCCTTTTGCTTGGACTCCCATCAGTTCCCAGAGTTTAATAACAGACTATTCCAGGCTCCCTCACTCCGGTTGGTTTGGCTCACCAGGCTGGGGCCGAGCGGTGTCTCATGGGCAAAGCAGCAGCGGGGTGAGAGGAAGGGGAAGGAGAAGCCACGTTGAGGGATGAGCGGTTTTGCCAGGAGTGTAACCCCATTCCCCACGGGGGTCCCTGGCCAGCCCCGGCCCCACGCAGGGGGCAGCGGGGGCTCCCCGGGGTAGTCGCAGCACCAGCATCCCTGGAGAAGGTGGGGGGGACTCAGCGCTTCGCGGGGCCCTTTCAGCTCCGCTCGCTCCATTTGTCCGCCAGATGCTGAGCCAGATGTCGGCGCTCCGGTGCTCGCCCGCTGGCAGCGGCAGCGCGGGGAGGGATGCCCGGTCCGCTCCCGCTCCCGGCGCTCCCGGCGTCTCCGCACCGCCACCTCCCGGGCATCCCACGGCTCGGGACGCGGCCGGGCTTCCAGAGGGGAAGCGGAATTCCCGTGTGCGGCCTCCAGCAGCCTGGGGGGCAGAGTTTATTTATTTTCTTAATTGATGAGTGCCTCCCGCCCTCGTAACTTGCCCCTGCCCGATCCCGCCGGCTCCCACTCGGAAACCAGAGAAGAAAGAGCAACAGTCCTGGTGCGCCCTGCGCGGGCTTCCTTGGCTGAAAATCATCGAATCTTGGAATAATTTGGGTGGGGGAAACCCTCTAAAATAATCGAGTCCAACCGTTACCCCAGCACTGCCAAGGCCACCACTAAAAAGTGTCACCAAGTGCCACATCTACATGGCCTTTAAATGCCTGCAGAGATGGAGACTCCACCACTGTCCTGGGCAGCTTCTGCCAGGGCTGGACAATCATTTTGGGATGGAAATTTTCTCTAATATCCAATCCAAACCTCACCTGGCACAACTTGAGGCTGATTCCTCTTGTCCTGTCATTTGTTATCTGGGAGAAGAGCCCAAACTCCACCAGGCTGCGCACTCCTGTCAGGGAATTGTAGGGAGTGAGAAGATCCCTGCTGAGCTTCCTTTTCTCCAGGCTGAGCCCCCCCAGCTCCCTCAGCTGCTCCTCATAAGACTTGTGCTCCAGACTCTTCCCCAGTTCCCTTGCCTCCCCTGGACACATTTCAACCCCAGCTGCACTTGTCCATCCTTCCTTTTCTTCCCTTCCTTCCCTTCTTTCCCTTCCTTTCCTTCCCTTCCTTTCCTTCCCTTCGTTCCTTCCTTCCCTTCCTTTCATTCCTTTCCTTCCTTCCTTCCCTTCCTTCCTTCCTCCCTTCCTTTTTTTCCTTCCCTTCCTTTCCTTCCTTCCTTTCCTTCCTTTCCTTCCTCCCTCCCTCCTTCCCTTTACTTCATGCTCCAGTAAACCTCTCCCATCACGCATGGACTCCCTGCACTTACTGGGAAAGATCTTCAAGTGTAATGATTTTATTAAATCATATAATTCTCCTTTCTTCCCCCACCTCACCTCTCACCCTGAGGACAAACTCCCCGAGGTGAGCATGGCTTCCCCCTGGCAATGCCATCCTGGCTTGTCCATCTGTCTGAAGCAATTACTGTGGCTTCCCTGGGGATTATTTTTCAGACCAAGTGTTGACATTTTTCCTCGGCTGGGCGTCAAGCGTGTACCTGCGGGGGCGGTTTCTGAGCGGCAGAAGCCTAACGAGAGGAGAGCCCAGGGTTAATGAGGTGTTGCAAGACAGCACAGCTAAATCCAGCATTACACGTTCCAACTTTCCAGTTTAATTAGAAACCTGGATCTCCTGCTTATTCGTTCATTCACTTTTTGACTTGAGTGACAGCCCAGCCTTTCACAGGGAAAGCAACCACGGTGTTTAAGAAGGCTGTTGATGTTGTTGGCCTTTCATGTCGCTCTGTCTTGCCCAGCTTTGTGTTTGCCGTGACCCAGGGCCATCGGCAGTGGTTGAGTACCTCTCTTGGCCTTTCTCTCCCTGCAGATTGTTGGCTGAAATCTGGAATTTTGGCAGATATTCTGTCCTTACTGGACACTGCCAGGTGCATTTCAACTCTTACCCACTGCAATGAAGCGATTACAAGTTCAGAGCAGCACAGATGGCAGAGATGGAGGGGTCCAGCCTGTTGAGGGATCTATGTCCCTGTAGGTGTAGGATGAAGGAATGCATGAGGATGATAATGACACTTCCATAGGGTAGCACATCCCAGCTGAAAGGTTGCAGGAAGCTGCTTCTGCTCTGGTATGAGTTATATGACACAGGCTTAGATGTGAAAATAATGCAACATTGCAAATCACAGGTGTTTGCCCTTTCAGGCTTATCTGGGACACAGGGACGCAGAAAAATCCCAAAGTTATCCTGCTGCTGTGCTTATTTTTTTGGAGCGGGGAAGGCAACTGTGCAGAGTAGATATTTTCTAAGCAATATTTTTTCTTTCCTTTACTTAAAATGTTTTAGTTGGTATATAAAATTATATTTTAAGGCACATTAAAAATGTGCCTTTTTGGCTGTTGGGAATTCTCAGTAAAAACTGAAAATTGATGTTTGCGGTCCTTCAAGCATTTTGTGTGTGCAGAGTAAATACTTGCAAAACCACCCATCCGCCCTCCCCATGGGCAGCTGTATGGGAATGTAAAGGACAAGATGAACAGCTAGTAGTTGCAGGATTAGCAGAATTCTCCTTTCCACTCATTTTCCACCTAGATGCCACAGGTGAGAAGCTGCACTGGAGTGCCATGGCAATGGGAAGGTGCAAGGAGCTGGTGCAGGTTTCTTCACAGCCAGAGCTGTGCCATTCCCGTGCCAACTCCCTGTTTGCCCGGGAGCACTGGGATTACCTGTGATGCTATCAGTGCAGTAATTAGTGACTAATTGCTGCCACAGAAATATGCAAGGCAGAGTGCTTTTTATTCCTCCCTTGGTATAAAGATGGCTGATGGGGGTTTGCTGGCAGCAGGGAGCACTTGTCTCTTGTTCCTGTCCTTGATGGCAGGATAGGACAAGGGGGAATGACTTTAAGCTGAAGAAGCATAGATTCAGGTTAGATACTAAGGAGAAATTCTTTCCTGTGAGGGTGGTGAGGCTCTGGCACAGGTTTTCCAGAGAAGATGTGGATGGTCTGGGTATAGTGTGGCAGCTTGGTGCTCCTGTGATGCTCTCCACTGGCAGGAGTAGCTCTTGAGCTGCCTGGGAGATCTACATCTTGCCAGGAGAGAAGAAACTCAGCTTCACGGAAGATTTGGGAGTCATCAAGGGGCTCCAGTGGCAGTTTTAGAGCCCTGTGTAGCCAGACACCAGGGTGGTGGGAAGAATCCACTTGGGAATGACTGGGATGTGCTGCCACCATGATGCAGCCCTTCCTGCTGTACATCACACCCTTACATCAGTCACTGACTGCCACTGTCACTTCCTCACTGGGACAGCATCAAGGGACTTTAGTGCCTGCAATTACCTATGAACAGATTGTAGAAGAGACATATTTACTTAGTAAATAAATACAAATAATACATGACAGCACTACTGGTGTTGTGAGGGAGGCCAAGGTCTGGGGCTGGAGCTTTGCCTACTCATTCATCCTAACACACTGAGGATATTGGCCAGTGTTTATCAGGCTGGCCCTGGAAAACAGGACTGATTGTCCAATCTGGAATTGCTTGAGAGCATGTTAGAAGCTACATACTTAGACAGATAAACACATTAATACACACTACGCAGGGACGTTTTGCCTTAGAATGCCTGCGGACACAAAGCGTGCACTTCTCTGGTAACTGGGGTGACCTTGGGATGCCCTTGGGCACATTTCTGGGTGCCTGCCTGGGCCAGGTCCGTGTGTGTCCCCAGGAGCTGCAGCACGGTCATGGCACACAACAGCAGACAGCGGAGGGCAGGGGAGCCAGGGGGTCCGCTGGCCCTTGGGAGGGTGTCAGGGCTCTCCCCCTCGTCTCTGCGAAGCTTCGTGCAGAGCTGAATTGCTCTACTTTGGCTAGTTTTGGTAAAAGCCTTGACCTAAAGCTCGGAGCTCTAATGAGCTCTAAGGAGGCAGCAGCGGTTGGGTTTTGGGATTTGGGGTCATCTCTGAGCTTCTGGGATGGAGCTTAGTCGGCCGAGACGGGCAGTGGGAGGAAGAGGATCGCCTTCTGGCCATAGTGAGTCCGCGGCCCCAGCTTGCTGTTCCCGTTCTTCTTCAGACCCACAAACCAGTTCTTATCCGCGTGCTTTTTGGAGATGTACGTGTTGTAATGGTTTTCTTCGATCCTTTCCAGGAACAGGCACTCCTCACCCAGTAACTGCTGAAAGAGCCCAGGGGAACAACAGTGAGCTGGGGCGATGCCATGGGGATGGGGATATGTATTCCTAACATGGCAATCCCAGCTCAGGTGCTCCCTGATAGGATGCTGTCCAGACCCACCTCTGAGATCTCCATGCCCCAGTAAAGCTCATATCTAAAGCATGGGGTAAGTAGCTTTGATTTTGTCCCCTGGGCCACTCCTGCAGCAACACAGCCATGACCTTGGGTGTTTTATTTAGCAGTGATTGAGTCCAGTCTCATGCTCCATAAGCTGGTCCTGGCCCTGGCTCCTACTCCGGCACTAAGCTGCAGGGTGGCAACTGCAGGCTCAGAGCAGAACCACAGAATAGTTTGGGTTGGAAGAAACCTTAAAGGTCATCTCATTCATGGGCAGGGACACCTTTCACTAGACCAGCTGGTAGCTGCTGCTACAGGTATGAAACTCAGTATTTGTCAAGTCTCAGATAGGAAATAAAATATTTGTCAGAGGCAGAGCAGTAATGGCGATATTTGGATATTTATTTATTTCCCCCCCCCAATAAAGCCAGATGCAGAGTGAGTGTCCTGCTGCCAGAATCACAGACAGAGCCTAATTATTGCCTGTGGTTTGCATTACTCAGAGCTATGAGATTTTTGCAAACCTCAAGCTCTCACTGTATCTGGTCCCACAGGATCCTCCCACTTACCGAGCCGTAGAGCAGCCCATTGGTGTCCATGGCCAGGTACTGCCCCGACTGGGTGCTCTTTATGTACACCACTCCCACACTTTCTGCGCTCAGCTGGAGCTGGACTGGAAGTAAAAATAAAACAATAACAATACTAAAAGGAAAATAGAAAAAGGGGGGGGAAAAGGGCTGCTAGGAAGCTTAGCAGGGTGTTTTGTTCCAAAGCCTGGCTTATAAAGTGTTTATAGGAAATAGTACAGTGTGTAATAAAAGTGTCTCCTTGTACCCTCTCCTTCAAAGAAACCCCACAGCCATTCTTTAGGAACCAAAGACCAATTTTCCCCTTATTTTACATCAAAGGAAGGGCAGCCTTTTGGTTACAATGCTGGAATGGGACACAGGAGATTGGGGTTTTAATTCTGGCTCTAATTTACAAATTTCTCATGTGGTTTGACAAGACACTTAAGGAGTGACATATGAAGAAGTATTTTGAGAGCTAAACCAGGGATGGGCAGACTGCAGATGCCTGCACTGCAAATTCCTGATCCCAAGCATCCCCTCCAGCCATGTGCTGTGGCTGGATTTATCCAGTGTGTTGTAGGTGGAGAGTGGAGGAATAGAAAAGGCTGATCTTGGTCCTGAAAAAATACCTCCTGTAGGTAGTCACTCCTTAGGTTGTCCCAATGTGTGATGTGAATGTGGATTTGATGCTGAAGCAGGACTTGAGTCTGCTGGGGCACAGCCTGGGCAGGAGTGATGGAAGATGCCTTGGTCCCTGAAGCCATCAGACACTGGATTCCATCCCCATCCCTCATGTTGGACCACAGCTCAAAACTCCAGGCCAAAAAAAGGCTCTGGTTTGGTCTTGTGCTGAGGGAAGTGAGCAGGGTAGCTGCAGCATCCTGCTCTGCTCAGCATCCTGTACCTTATTCAGCAGCTTTAAACTTCCCATTTGTCTGGTTCCTTTTTTCCTTACTTTGCTAATTACAGGAGTCTCAGAAAATGATTAAAACTTTGCTCATGTTCTTGTTTAATATATTTCTCAGGAAAAGGCTGTTTAGTTGGAGAGAAGCCTTGGGAGGACAGTTCTCCAGTGCTGTGTGCTCAGGGAGGAGCCCATGGGGCTCTCATGGGTGGGCAGGAATGCTGCAGCCAGAGCCATTAATGGCCCCACCAGTGTGTGTGGAGGCTGTAGCTGTGGTCACTGTGACTTGCAAATTCCAGCTCTTTCAAGTGATCTTTCCCATCTCCTGGACATTTTTCTTTTTCCATGAGCTTTATAATAGCAATATTTAGGTAGGTTTGAATGAAGTATGAACAGATGCCTCATCTCCAGCTCCTTCCTTCCTGTTTATATTTAATTTATTTATCCTTATTTAGATGAGGTAAAAGGCAACGTTACCTCTTGGCCTGGCAGGACACTCATCCTAGTGAAATCTTTGCTGTAATGGTTCACATTCTTCCTTTTTCTTTTTGGCTTTTCTTGCTCAGTAAATGATGGCTAATTAGGAAATCGCGTGGGTGCAGATTTGCAGGAATATGTGGTCCCAATTTATGCCTGGTTTAGGCTGGGAATCTTCTGTGGGAAAGTCCCAACCCACCTACGTTCACTGTGGTGCTGCAGCCCTAGGATGTGGCCAATGAGCAGTCCAGGGGGAAAGAGGGGAATGGGATGAAAATGATGATACTATCCTAAAAACTGTCCCTGAGAGAGGGAAGTGAGAGTCCCTCCAGCTGCTGATGGGGACATTGAGGTCTTCAGCCACTGAGGAAGGGAGAATGGTGGGTCCAGAGGAAGGGAGAATGGTAGGTCCAGAGGAAGGAACTTGTGCTTCTTGTGTCCTTTTATTGGTCTGTAAAGAGATTTCCTTCCATGAAGTAATGGGATGAAATAGGAGAAATACGGTTGTTTGCAGAAACAAACTTCATCCCAAAGGGTCTGCAATGTCCCGCTAAGTTTTCTTTCCATTTCACAGTGCAAGCTTGGGATGCCCACACACAACAACAAAGGACACGAGGAGGGAGTCCTGACATTGGCCTGGACAACAAGGGCTGCACTCCTTAGCGAACCTCCCTGATCCCAGGGCTAGAACCTGGCAAGGCCATTCAATTAAAAATAAGAATTTTGATATTTTTCAAAAGCAAAATGAGCTTGGGCAGTTTGCAGAGTGTCAACACAGGCTGCAACACCGCTGTGCCAGCTGGCTGCCTGATGAGCTGTGGGCATTCCTGTGTCTTGTCCCTCCCTGGGGCTGGCAGGTGCCTGTCCCAGCTGGGTGAGCAGTATCCCACAGTGCCAGTCATGGTCTGGGCTGCTCCCCTTGCATGCCAGGGAATGGTGCTGAGCAGCTCAGACATTTTCCAGGTGCAAGGGCAGCCTTGCGGGCAGCCACCAGTGCTCAGCACACAGCCCTTCCAGGAGTTTCCTCTGTAAATATTAGTACATTCCTATATCCAAGTTTATGAGATCATTTACAGAAGGTTCCTTTCTGGCAGAGGTTTTCAAACAGGTGGCCCCAGGCCAGCAGCTGGGGAGGTGTGAGCGTGCTGGGGCACAGGACCTGCCTCCCCTCACTGGCTGTGTGCACGGTGCGGCCGTGGGGACCACCTCACTCCCAGGTGATGGATTTGCTTTTCCAGAGCAAAGAAGTCTGGGGTTTGTGGCAGCATCCATGCCATGAGATGGTGGGTTGAGGCTTGGGTGCATGGGCTGGATGCTCATGTCCTTAGTAGCTCCCTGTGTCCCAAGAGAAGCCAACTTGACCCTGACCTCCCTTTTAGACTCCAGCAAAACCTCTGGAAAATGCTGCAGAGACACTGGCTGAGATCATATGGCCTCTCCTTGTGGGTCTTGTAAGCCCAGTCCTGTCTCCTGTGGATCCTTTGGATCATTGTCCTGGCTGTCTCTCCCAGGGGTTTGAGCGGGGTTATGTGCTGGGTTTATACCCAGCTGGAGGCTGGAGCTCTGCGCTGTGTTTATCCAGCCTCAGGGAGCTCATCCTTATTCATCCCCCAGTGCTGCCACGTTCTGGGCAAGCGGTGGGAGACAGTGTTTGTAATTAAAACTCGACTATAAACTGCCTGTCATTAAAACAACAATAGCGAGAGGAAAGGTTGAGTTCAGGGAGAAGCCCCATGTGCACTTGCGGTTTACAGAAAATAAAAGTAGTTCTCTTAGCACTTTGTAACGCTGACTTGACTCCTCCCAGCCCTTCCTTCTAACCAGATAGGAGCCTGGCAGGTCCCAGTCCCATTCCAGTAAATGTTCAGGATATGGTGTACCCAGAAGTTTCTACTGAGAGCCAAAGGGAAGAGCCCAGTCCTGCTGCTCATGGAGCCCTGTGGGAGCTTTGCTGTGTGGCTGGTCCAGCTCTCCTGGGCATCAGGTTAAAAAAATCCACTGAAGAGTTTTTGGCACTGCAAGAGCTCAAAAAGCATAAAACTTCTCAACAATTCCTTGACAGGACAAGTGGTGGCATCTGCAGGGGCAGTTCTTCCCAACAACAGATCCCCAAAGTCCCATGGGCTGGAACCACCAGCATCACTGACTGCAGGGATGGGAACAGGTAGGAGGAGACCCTGGCCATGGGTGACTTGTTAAATTGCTGTGGCACACAGGTGCAAATGCCGAGACAGCACAGAATTCTAAGTGATGGCTGCATGTGTGTGATGCCAGGCTGCCCTAAGCCCATTGTGCCAGCTGCCATCTCCTTGTGTGACCCAGCCCTACTGCATCCCCTGTATCTGCCTTCCTCTCCTGAGGTGATGACCAGTGTCAGATTTAATACTTCATATATGTATTTATATACTTTATACTTCTATAGCAGATGTACTGTGCCTCCCCTGCTCTGCCTGTGGGCTATAGGTGTATGACTCCTGGAAGGTATGTTGCCACCAGGATTAAAGAATCCTTGGTCCAGAGCCCATCTTCCCATCTTCCCCCATCCCAACTGATGAAATCATAGGAGTAAGGAGTGCACCAAAAAGCCCCATGGGATTTGCTTACTGTGCTGGTCGCTTCGGTCCCTGGTCCCATCCACTGTGCCATCCGGGAGGATCCGTAGGAAGTGGCCCCCGTTGCTGCAGTACAGGAGTTTGGGTTTCTTGTAGTTGCCCGGGGGCAGGTTGAACTTTTCAGTCAGGGCAGTGAAGGTGGTGATTTCCCCCTCGGCCATCCTGCAGCCTCTCCCACGGCTTGGCTGCAAGAGATGTGGCAGCAGGGGTGGCACCGAATGCTGGGCACACGCTGCTGCTGCCAGGCTTTAAAGGGAGGGGAGGGATCCCGGGGGTCTCAGCCAGGACTCGCTGCAGGGCAGGTGATTCACAGCGGTGATGGCTCTGCAGCGACACAAAGTGACACAAAGCTGATGCTCCACCAGTGTGGGAGGTGGCGGGGGGCTGTCTCCTCACTGGGTGTAGCTGGGCGGGAGGGACTCTCTCCTTTTAATTTTATCATAGTGAATTCTGTTTTTGTTCTGCTTTCTATTGACGTATGTACTAAAATTATACATTCATAAACCAATTTGAAAAACACCCAGTGTCTGATTGGAACCCACAAGAGGTGGGAAGGGAGCCCAGGTAATAACCTTCTCCACTATTATGAGTCTTGAACATAATTATTACCACGAATTGCAACACCCACTGCATGCCAGGTAGAAAATATTGCCCTTATCTTGGCACTCAGTAGCTCACCTGGCCCAGGAACACACATGGAAAAGGTCAGAACACACATTAGACATGGTGGGAGATGAGCTGGGGACAGGAGCATTCACTGTCTGGACATGAGCCCCAAGATTACCCAGACACTGATCAATAGCTCATGGAAAACAGGAACAACGAGTTTAGATTATGCCATGAATATACCAGCAGCATTCCAGTGTCTAAAGGGGCTACAGGAAAGCCAGAGAGGAACTTGGCAAGGGTCTGGAGAGACAGACAAGTGCAAATGGCTTTCCACTGTCAGAGGACAGAGTTAGATTGGATACTGAGAAGAAATTCTTCCCTGTTGAGCTGGTGAGGCCCTGGCTGACCAGAGAAGCTGTCACTGCCCCACCCCTGGAAGTGTTCAAGGCCAGGTAGGATGGGGCTTGGAGCAACCTGGTCTAGTGGAAGATTATATTGAACCCTCATTTTTCAGGAGACTGTATGGTCATGATCCATGTTCAAACAGACACTGTGCAAAAACCTGGAGGCATCAGACTGGTATGAGAAAGATGCTGTGGATGCCTGAGGGTGAGAACTGCCCTCATAGCAGTGTCATCAGGAGATGACATGGGTGGGGGCCGGAGTCCTACACATATTCCAGGTACATTCATGTTTCTAGCCTACAAATTACATTTAAAAATCTCCCATGAATTCATTCTGTCTTTCATATGCAGCGTTCCGTAGTGCTTAGAGAGAAGTGGATTTATGAACAGAAAAAGACATGGCATGGAATAAATCTAGATACAGGAAATTACTTTAAATGTCATGTATTCCCATAGTTATATTATGGAAAATATTTTATAGTCACTGTTTATATGTGTTTATAGATTGTAAAAATGCCTCTTTAGCACTGAGTTGTGCTACTGGTACACTGGGATGGAGCCAGTCCCACACTGTGTGGGTTTGCTGTGGTACTTGGAGTGCCCTGGGAGACATTAAGGATGGCAACTCTGCAATACACACACACGCACACACACATATATACATAGAATCTCTAAACATTTGGCTCTAAACTCTTTAGTAATTAAATCTGCAAATGCAGCTGCAAGAAGGGGAAACTACTCCTTGAAATGGATCCCAGAAGCCTGCAGAGGATAAAAACATCTGCAAGTTGGATTGCTAAATGCTGAAACCTTGGAAATAGAGACTATGGCTGTTGCTGAAAGCACTCCCAGCCAGTGCATCAGTTTTGCTTCATACACAGACTTCATCCCTTGCTCTCAGATGCCCCATTCAACACAGACCAGGATTTTGGGATAACATGGGCCAGCCCCCTCCTTCCCTGAGGTTGGTGAATCAACCCACAAGATCTCTGGATCTCTATGGCTCCTGGTTTCCAAAACAGATCAGCCAAATACTGACTCAAAATCTTTTCTTAACACCATTATCAGGTGGATTAGGTATTTCTCTGAGTGTTTGGTCCCTAAATTTATTTTTCTGTCAAGAGATCATACTTTTCAAGCAGTAATTTGGTTTTCCTTGCCAACTGCTTTCTCTGAAGGAAAGCCTCTAAGTCATCCAGTGCAGCCCACAGGGCTCTGGTGCATTACTGAGCATTAGTCAAGATCAGTGGCATTGTGTAATTTCCTGGAACCAAAGCTCTTCTTGAACATTTATCTGAGTGTAAAAGGCACACAGAGGTCTTCTGGATTGATGATGGATGGTACTGAAAAAGAAATATCCCAGATCCAAGAGCTTTGATCAGGATCTCAACAAACTCTGCAGCCAGCAGGAGTGAGGAATTGTCTGGATGCTCCCCATGATCACCTGAAGGTCTGAGGGCATCTCTGGATGGCTTGACCAGAGCAGCTCAACTGGCAACAGTTTCTTCATCATTACTTATTTCCTGTAAGGGTTTTCTTGCTATTTTTAGAGTGACTCCAGTGCTCACCAGTTGGCTTCACCGCCCCAGAGAAGCTGAATGAACACTTTTCCACTCCTGTTGTCTCTTCCTGCTAAATACGATTGCTGTTCTCATACTTTATGACCACGGAGTTGTTCCTCTACACACACCACCACTCATGGCCCTACAGTTATACTTTTGGCAGGAACATGTTGGGGTTTTATGGGAATTAAAAAGCATGAGTGAGAGAGAGAACCTGAACCAAAGACAACATAAACGGCCTTATTTCTTTGGGTGGAAGCCCAACAGTGCTATTAAATAGCTCAAAGCAGAACAGAGAGCTCTCTCCAAGAAGCAAAGCTGAGAGACACCACACTCCAGCAGTTATTTGGTGCCCCATGGAGAAAGGAAAATATTCCAAGAGAAGATTGCTGTAAACAGGGGATAGCTACTGCTGAGCACTGACCCTGCTGGTCACACCAGGACAGTGAGTTGGAGCTGAGCTGGACAGTGTTTGTCCAAGACCAGCTGTGTTTGTGGCTTCTCTTTCCTCCACCTCTGCTTAACAGCTTTCCTGTGCTGTGCTAAGAGAAAACCCCCTCTGAGAATGAATCACTGGGAGCTGGACCCAGGGCACCTGCCCCAGGGTAGCCCCAGCTCTGTAGCACAGGAAGCAGAGGGTGCCAGCAGCAGCCTGGTGACACCCAGCTCTTTCTCCTGGAAGGAGATGTCAGCACCCCAAAGAATCAGAAATAGCCTTCTGAAGGAAAAAAAAAGACTTAAAAAGAGAGTTAAACCCGAATGTTCATTTGATCCAGGTCCTGCTGAGCTGTGGTGGCTGGAGCACTGCTGTGTGCCTGCTCCTTGTAGCACTGAGGGGAGATGAGCCCGGCATGGGACCGGAATAGCTGTGAAATTCTGAGAAGTTTGGGTTTGGTTCCAAACTTTATCACTGGCCAAACCAGTGGCTTTGATGTGAAATCCCAAACTCTGCAAGCATCTGAGTTTGAGCATCCAGGACTGGTTGCACTGCCAATAACAGGCGTGTGAGCTCTGAAATAACAGTACAGGCTGGGAGCCATGGAAAAGAAGTGGGGTCCTTTTTCCTTCCTGTTTTAAAATCGATGCAGACTTCACTAGATAGCACTGCTGTCCCCTTTGATTCCATGACAAAGGTGGTGTTGATGGCAACCAGGGGGATTGCTAGTGGTCCAAAAGTATTTTATGTGCCTGGATTGCTGGGAACTTTTGTGGATTCTCTGTGGCTCATGTGGCACAAATTTAGTAGCCAGCAAAGACTCAGAATAGGAGGTGACCAGCTAAGGTGAGCCTGGCTTTTTTCCTTAGGTATGAAATACCTGGGTACTGCGTGGAGGAAAGCAAAAGTTTCTCACCTACTGTGATAAAACTGGATTGGAGTTAGACTCAGATACATCAAAATTGTCCTTGGCTTTGGACAAAATCCTTTGAAGACTGTTGGAAAGAAATGTTCTGGATGGTCTCTGCATGGCTACGGTGATGAAAGGTGCAGTTAATCACAATTGTCATTTGGATGATCAGCTAAAGATCATGCAGAGAACTCCAAGGAGAACTCTGGAGAGATGAGAAACTGCTAAACCCAGGAGTCTAACTAAGGTTTTGTCCAACTTCAGTTAATGAGATCAGTGTCTCCTGAACTTGACTCTTGAGTTCAGTGGAAACATTCCAGCTGATTTAACTTTGGAAAGTGTTATTTTCTCCATTAAGGCAGAAATCCTGTTTCTGCTGGGGTGTGTGACTCACCTGGGATCAGACAACAGCAGGTCCTGATGGGCTCCTTTCTCATTCCCACTACAGCCTGCAGCCACCTGGATAGTACAGTCACTTCCCAGGCAGTTCCAACAATCCATATGGGAATTGAAAGCACTTACAACAGGTAGAATATTTTTAAGGAATTCTGGCTTTTCTCCACCCATTGCCAGTCCTCAGGGTTCCCAAAGCAGCCTGTGGACTGCCCAGTATGTCTTTGGGTGATCCGAGAACTGCCTGGGCATGTGGAGTAAACATCTCTGGGATAAATAGGGATTTTGTTAATCGTAAGTTTTAGAGGTCCTTTGCATGGGATGGATTTTCTCACCCAGGAAAGGATTATAGAGACCAGCCAGAGGTTTCCTTTTGCTCTGGTTGCTGCAGGAGTGTCAGCCCGGTGGGTCTGGAGTTATCGTCAGCATGGGCAGCCTACAAGGGCTGCCTCCCATTCCAAGGGCTGGCGGTGCAAGGCATGGTTTGAATTCCTTGGACTACACATTCTCTTAGGAGGACTTAATAAATGATTAGGCAAAGCATACAATAAATATGTAATAGATCATTCTGTGAGTATCAGCAGAATGCATTGGCTCATTTCTAGTCTTGTTTATGGCCAGGTGATTTTATCTCTAGCAAAGTGATTAACTGCTTAATGAAATATTTATCAGCCGGGTTTTACCCTTTGGGAGTGGAATACATCGCATGAAGTGTGACCAAATCCGTAGAAATTAATCTAACTAATGCCTGCTGTCATAATGTTCTGCTCTTCTCCAGGAAACACAGTTATTCCATTCAAGTCGTGCTGGATTTGTGGCAGGTGAAACAGAGAGGGGTGAAACTTTTAGCAGTTCACTGAGTGGGTGTTAACTAATGGCTGATGATAAACAGCAGGACCATCGTGGTAAAGCCAGATTAGGTAAAGGTGGCATCCTGCCTGGGAGGAAGGGACGGGGGTCATCCCATCCCAGGTGAAGGGACAAAATCCAGTAGGGCTGCCCAAGGGAAAGTCCCGTACCCTGCCTCAGAGCCTGGTGTGATTCTGCAGGGCTCTGAGCTTCAGACATGCCAGATGTTGCCTCATGCTGGGACAGCCAGTACAACATCCCAGCAAACTGGTGGTGTCCGTGGGGAGACAGGAAAACCAAGAGATGACCCACTTTCTAATTACCTTCCCGCCTCTCCCACCTTCCCACCCACGGCCCTTTGCAATCCGGTGATTAACTTAATTACAGTTCCAGCTCCAGGAGTCAATCCAGCCCCAGAGCAGGAGCCTTGCCAGGAAGGTCTTGCCCCTGTGTCCTGTCTGGATTCAGACCAAGAGCACAGACACGTAGACGAGCAGTGCTGTCTGCAGACACAAATCCCACCACCTCATGTTGGGGATTTAAGCTCTGTCTCCCAGTGCAAGCTGGATGCGTGGGACTTGGATGGAAAGAATGCACCGGATGGAGAATCGCCAAAGCTCAGCCCCTCCAGCCAAGGATGGGCTGGAGGATGTGCTGCTCCCAGGGGGCTAAGGGACACCTCCAGTCTTTTCAGCCGAGGCATTGCCATTGCCCAGTTATGAGGAGAACACAGGAATGTCTGTGGCTTCCCTGTGAATGCTGGCGCTGGTCTTCCCTGGGACCTGTGTCTGAGCAAGGATTGTGAGTCCAGGGCTAGGCTGCCAGGGCCAGTACCGTGGCCATGACCATGACCACTGTGCAGAGATGGCAGGAGGTGACAGCTGGGAGCAGCCCAGCTACAGCCAGTGTTGCCCACATTATCCTAGGGGGTTTACTGAGAGCATCTCTGGCTCTGCTGCACCACAACAGGTGTCCTAATCACAAAACACAATTAGTCGAGAAACACCCAAGGCTTCTCCTTCCTCCAGGAGATGGCAAGTGCTGCCTGCCATTTACAAGTGACCTTTCCCTCTCACAGGCTTATGCCAAAACCAATGTAAACCATCATCCCTGCTCCTATGCTTTGCTGCCTTCCAGCATCTCATTCTGGCATGTGGAACTGGCTGGGACCAGCCACTGACACATGCCATGAGTTAGACCATCCTTGTGGTCTCCTCTCTGTCACGCAGGCAGAATGGCTCTCTGCTGCCAAGGACCCAGGGATGACGCACCAGGTGCAGGTACCTTGTTTTGAGTGTTTGCTGTTTTTGTTAAGGGCAGGGCTGTGGGCCCCTTTCCTCCCTGGGCCTACCTGTGCTTGGCCTCCCAGGGAAAAGTGTCTGGAGGGAGAGGAAACCACAGAAGATGCTGTAACAGCTGATCAGTTGTTGGTTGAAATGTTTGGTGACGATGTGGGAAACCCCTGGGAGTAGGGGGCACTCAACATGCCCCTTGGCTCCTGCTCAGCAACTCTTAGGCTGGGAAGGTCGAAGCAGTGAGGTCCCTGCCTGGGGTCCCCACCTACACCCTGCCAGAACCCCCCACCCAGTTTCTGGCAGGCAGGAGCGATGTCAACCTGTGTGACACTTCACCTGGCCTTTAAATGTCACCATCCCCTCACCACCCACCCCTGGTGTCCGTGCAGGATACTGGGCACAGTGCCAGACCACAAAGCCCTGTCTGTCACTGTCTGGGCTGGTGCTGCAGGTGTGGCTGCCCCATGTGCCCACGAATGGATGGACAGATGATTCCAAATGACAGGCTATAGCCCCAAAACTTCCCTCTATGCAATAGTCTTAATCCAAGGGGTGATCTGGTTCTCCTGTTGCACCATGTGCTGTCTGAGCCCTCCAGTCCCACCCCAGGCCAAGCCTCCTGCCAATGCCCCATTCAGGTACGCGCCTGGTCGCTGTGTCTCTTGGTCACCCTCCGTCAGCCACGAGCCCTCGCCAACCCCTCGGCGCTCAGACAGGTCCAGCACCTCCATGTGCTGTTGCTTATACTCATGAGGCTGGAATTATGAGGAGAAAGCAGGAATGTTCAGGTGGTGTCAGGCAGCACTTCCTGCAGCTGGCCATCTGAAGGGTGGCCAAGCCCAGTCAAAGGTTGGCTCCAGCTTCAAAAGTGGGATTTGAGTTTGGGTTCAGCCTTTATACCATGTCCTTCCCCAAAGAAGCAGAGGATGCTGGAATCGAAGGTTTCATCTCCAGGCCAAGTGAAACCCCACATCCATCCTCGTGGTTAACCATCAGTAGACATATCATCGCTCAGAAATCCAACTTCCTCCAGCAGAGCCTCAGTTTGGGTTGTTCCAAGGAAAATCACTTGGTTTCTGGGTTCACCATAAGCTCAGCAGTGATTTACTATGAAAATGTGCAGAGAGTTGGTGATGTTCATCTTGTAATATTTCTATAAGGGCTATACAGCTGCTCTTGTTGACTTCTAAGTAAAACTAGCTGGAAGAATCCTGTTCTTAATTCTGTTGCTCAATATCTTATTTTAAATTCAGTGTCTAGTACCCATGGATGTTAACTCCTGGGGTTTTGCCTCCAAGCTGTGTGAGTAAGGAGTTTGGGCTGTGTTTTCCTGTGCACGCTGTTGCTCAATAACTTAGTGCAATAAAAGCTTGAGATAATAATTGCTATTATCAGGAAAATCCTCCAATAAATAATAATTTTCTTATCTGCATGACTTTGAGACTGGAGAAAATGCCTTCTAGTGGCAAGCAGCAGTGCATAAGAGCATCTCATTTCAGATGAAAGATCAGAGAAAGGCAAGATCAGAGCTGAATCATGTTAAGTGCAAATGAGTGGGTCAGTAAAAAAACTGGAATAATTAGTGTGGATAAGATAAACAAGGGAGAGCAGCTGGGCATCTCCACCTCTTGTGGTCTGTAGAGCCAGACAGGTCACTGCTTTGATCTGTGGTCTTAAGGCAAAATTTTGGGAATTCTCAGTTCCAGTCATGAGGGGTTCTGGAGGCCACGGACACTGAGTTCTCCATTTGTCACCCTCATCTCCAGCCTAGAAAGGAGCCTGAGTCACACATCAGGACCTGCCAGACCCTGGTGAAAGATACAGCCCTAATTCTGGTCCTCCTGTCCCAGACAGGGATACACTGAGGCACCTGCATCCTTACAGAGATGGGCACCTATTTGGTTCTTGCCATGACATCTGTGACCGCAGGCTATGTGACAGCAGGCCGGAGCAGGCAATGCTTCCACTGCTCCAAGGAAAACAGTGTCCTGCCTTGGATGCTACCACAGGTTTCCATTACAGAATCCTCGGAGGGAAGAGGATTTTTTTTGAAGGCTGTTCTACCCTTTCTCATCTCTGTAAACAACAAATCACCACAAAAGAGCACAGTGCAGGAGAGAAGGCTGCAATTTTAACTACCTGCTGAACCTCAGCCTCAGAGGTGACACCCACGCTGGCTATTTCCAGCTCCCAAGTGGGCAGTCTAAAGACACCGTGATGTTTGTTGTGCCCAGTATTTCCACAGCTGGTTTAGAGGAAAGCTGCGGGGTCAGGCTGGACCACAGGGATGCAGCCAAGGATCAGAGAATTACAGAATGGTTTGGGTTGGAAGGCACTTTGAGGTTACCTCCTTCCATCCCCCTGCCATGGACAGGGACACCTTCCACTAGACCAGGTTGCTCCAAGCCCCATCCAGCCTGGCTTTGAACACTTCCAGGGATGGGGCAGCCACAGCTTCTCTGCTGTGATGCTCACAAAAGTCAGAAAGAGGCCCTGGATTATCTAAGTGGAAAATCACCTCAAAATAAACCAAAATATTTGAGACAACCAGGCAGAGTTTGGGGAGCAGCAGTTGCTCTGCCCCCTGCCTAGCCAAGGGTGCCATGACCAGGACCCCAGGTTTTTACCTTTTTCTTACTCATGAGCTGCACATTCAGCCTCGCACTGGGATGCAGGATCCCCATGGAGTCAGTGAACATTCCCTGACCATGGTTTGTGGACACCTACATGTGTGCACCTGGTAAGGATCACATCCACACCAGCTCAGGTGTAAGCTCCAAATCCCCATCCGGAGTCTGGCAGACAGTAAACTCTACCCATGAGTCGGAAGCTTTTGTGAACACCCTGCAGCAATGGGAATATTAAGGAAGCAGAAGGGAGGGTGTTTTACTTGATGTTAAATATTTGTATTTTATGTCCAAGATTTGACCTGCAATTGAGACTCAAATATAAAGGGATGTGGAAATTACAGAGGAAAATGTACCCAGTTGAGTATTTTTGTGTACAACACCCACATGCCTTGTAAGAGTGTGCAGGTGCTGGAGAAGTAATGATGGATCTCTCTGGGGAAAAACATCACTGGATAAGGTAAACGCAGAGCAGCCTTAGGATCTGCCAGTCATGGATACAGGAATGTGCCAGGTCTGGGGGATTTGGAAATGTATGGAGGGGTAGATGGTCATCCACCTCCTGCTTGGAGAGTGCAGGGATGCAGAAGGTTGTGCCCACAGTGACTGTCCCAGGCAGCATGTGGCAGGAAGAGGAGCAGGAAGCAGCCACATTATCTGGCACTGAGCTGCCATGAGATCAGCTTGATCAGCATCATTTCTGGGGTTTTATGGCGCCCAAAGAGTCTGGAATAAGCAAATAGCTGGGATCTGGAGTTAATTTTCAGATGCACAGAGAGGGATTTGTCATGGTAAAGATCTCCCCCTCCTGTCCACCCTGGCAGCAAGGATGAGAATGAGGGAGGGAAACAACTCACTCAGGTTCCTGCTCTCATTTTGTTAGCACGAGTCAGACAGGCACGGATGAGGGTGACTGTGCCCCCAGGGTGGGCTTGCAGGCTGGGAGAGCTGCCTGCCTGATCCCCCGGGCTGGGAGTGCCCAGTGGGACCTGCATCTATCAGGGCAGGTTTAGGACTGTGCCCCTCACATGAGTTGCTGCCAGGTTGGCTCCACGTTGGAAGCATTAACAGATGTGTAGATGTGGCACCTGGGGACATGGGTTAGTGGTGCTGTTGGCAGTGCTGGGGGAACAGTTGGACTCAATGATCTTAGAAGGGCTTTTCCCTCCTGAGTGATTCTGTCATTCTGAGTCTGCAGAAATAATGTCCCTGCACAGGTGAGAGCTGCCAAGGCTGGTCTGCAGGTGGGACAGGCAGATTTACCAGCCTTGGAGATGTGGGAAGGAAAGATCTGAGATTTCAGCTCTTGAGGCACAGATCTAAATTAAGAGCCAGGAGCAAGGACAGACTTTGTGAGCACAAGTGGTCATGAGTCATCTATGAACTGTGTGTCCAGATCATTGTGGGCTAAAAGGGCAAATCCTCAGAGCAGACACTGCTTCTGAAAGGAGTCTGAAGGGGATGAAAAGTTTTGGATGTCATCCTGTGAGTCAGTGGCACCCTGGGCACAGAAGCCAGCCCAGTCTCTGTACCCTCTGAAACATTTCCTGCAGCAAACCCTTTTCTGCCTCTTTTCTGATATTTATCCTCAGGGTTAGCTGCCAGGCTCAGGTGCTGTGGGCTTGGGAATGCTGCCTACAGGATCTCTGCTTGGTTTATCCCTGAGCAGCCTTCTCAGTCACCCATTCCTGGGTGAGGGAATGGATTTGGGGATTTGGGTCAGCACAAACAGCAAGGGAAAGGGAACTCCTCCGTTCTTGAAGGGAATTCCTAAATATTAACCCTGGCACTTTGAGGGTCTGTCTCAGCCTTTATCTGCCACATTCAACAGCTGAAAATGCAGCATTTTATTATGCTTGTTTCTTTAGTAAGCTTTTAGAGAGAAAAGCAGGGCTTGTGACAGCTGGAGTTTTGTCACCTGCAGGTGCCAGGTGCTCTGCATGCTACAGACCTGCCTCTGCCTCCTCCCTGGGCTGGAGGCCACGGCTGCCCATGACCCAAGCATAAGGCACAAGTCCCTGTCCCTTGGTGGGAAATGCCACCTGCCCTGTTAAACACCAACAGGATTTGAGGATATAAAACCTGCAAGTCACTGACTGCTGCTGCAGTTGCTCTGCACCTCAGTGTCTGCTTTGGTTCTCCAATAGCTTTAAACCAACAGACACCAATGCTGGAAACAAGGGTAAAAATAGGAACTGCCATTGCTGAGAAACACCGAGTCAGGCACCTTTCTAAAACAAAGGGGCAGAGGGAGGATTCCTGCTTCCACAGCAAAGACCATGACAAAGCCATAGTGTCTCTTTCTCTCTCCCTCTGAACCGGTTTTCAACAAATTCTTCTGCAAAGAGGATTCTATTGTGAGATTTCTATTTGAAAGGCATGACTCCAGCCCTTATGATAATCCCCCACAGCTCTGAACTGGCAGACAATGTACACAGGATTCCTAAAAATGCCCCAGCTCTGAGTCAGTGCCCGCTGTGCCCAGGAGGGAGATGCGCTGGTGCCCAGGGGTAGCCCACAAGATCAGAGCAGCATTTACCTTCCTGGAATATACATTTTTCTTCAGGGAATATTTACTGAAAGAGTTGGAAGATACAGTACAACTGCTAATGTGCTTTGAGGTCAGTAAAGAAGAGGCAAAAAGATTGGAGATGGAGTAAGAAAGGAAGGCCAAAAGAGAAATGGAAGCTAAAGATGAGAAGGAGCCTGGAAAAGAAGGAGAGCCACAAAGAAGGTTAAGGAGAAAAAAAAGTAGAGGCTGAGAAGTGTGAGAAAAAAAAAGATTGATCAGAAGACAAAATGAGGCCAGAAAAAATAGAGGCTGCAAAAGGGTAGATGGCCAAGAAAGGGTGAGAGTGGGAAAAAAATGCAGAGGTTGAAAAGGGCAGGAGGCCAAAATAAAGAGGGAGTCCAAAGGAGAAGTAGAGACCAAAAAAAAGGGAGGGTGGAAAGGAATGAGAGGCTGAAGAGGCACACGAGACATACGGGAAGGTCTGTGCAAAGAGGGGTCTAAAGTTTAATGGGTTCCTCAGGGCTGGAGGGGGCTCAGTGATGATAAGGCAGCACAATGTCCAATTGTTCTCCTTGCACATCGGGTCAGCCCAACTTCCTATGGCTTCTGGGCTTGGGGTGTGCAGGAACACACACTTTGGATTTGGGCTGGAGAGAGTTCGGGTCTGCCAAGGTCCCCAGCCAGACCTAGAAATCTGCAAGCCCTTTGGATAAACTTTCCTTCTCAGCTCCACCCCAACCCAGGGAATAAACTTTTCCTCCCAAGCTCCCTAAGTGACTCTGGCCTTCCTCCCACTCCTGAGACCTTGATCTTCACCCCAGCTGAGGCAGCTCATCACTCAGCTGGCTATGGCTCCTTGCTCTCATTCCCAATCAGCTGCACACTCAGCTCCAGAGCTGAAGCCCCACGGCACCCCAGAACCTCAGCACAGCAGAAATGGGGAGCTTGTTCTGCACTGCTCTATCAGGGAGTTTCCCCTTTGCTAAACAGCCCAAAGAAGCCAAGACACTGCGGGTGGTGGAAGGCAGCACTGGGGACATGCGGCCCCGGGGCCGTGGGGGGGCTCAGCCCTGACAGCACCTGCAGCTCCAGCCAGGGTGACTCAAGCTTGCTGCAATTTGTCTTTATATTTGGCATCTTTGGTTTGGCTGAGAGAACAGTTCCCAGCTCGGGACATAGTGGTGATGAGGAGTCAGGGCTGACAGGCCCATTGGGATAATCGATGCAGTGGTGTTATTTCATCTATAAATCCTAGAATGGTTTTGGATGAAAGGGACCTTAAAGCTCATCCAGTTCCAACTCCATGCCAAGGGCATGGACACCTTCCACTAGACCAGGTTGTTCCAAGCCCCACCCAACCTGGCCTTGGATACTTCCAGTGATGGGGCATCCCAAATCATCCTTAATTGTCCAGAGAATACTGTGGCTTCCCCAAGCCTTTCTATGGTTCTGTGATTTTATTTTGGTTCTCTCATTGAAAATTAACTATTCATAGTGCTGTGTCACTGCACTATATCATTCCTGTTTGTTTTTTTTTAGTTAGTTTTGGTTCTTTTAATGGTCCAAATACTGTGTTTTGCCAGTGAAAATGTTTTTAGTTTATTGTATATTCCAAGTTAAATTCTGATCTGGGCTTCTGCTTCTGTTCAGAGCTTTAGGTGAACTGGCAGTAATTTGGAGATTGTCACTGGGAATGATGCTCCTGGCTGTGGAAGCTCTCCTGTCTCCTAGGGTCTGGGGCACCTGCAGGGCTTGGGGGAGTTTGTCCCAGCTGAGTGGAGGAGGATCCTGACTCCCTAAAGCTGTCCCTGGAGAAGGAACATGCTGCCTTTCCACATCCCAGCCCACCTCCGTGCTCCAGAACCTTCCTCTGTCTCCTTGCTCCAAGCATCTTATGGGGATTCATGGGGCTGGCAGAGCATCCCGTGGGCATCCGTGGGGGTGGCAGAGCATCCTGTGGGGATGGCAGAGACTGACATGGGGATCCGTGGGGGTGGCAGAGCACACAGTGGGGGGATCTATGGGACATGTATGAGCATCCTGTGAGGATCCCAGAGCCTCCCGTGGGGATCCGTGGGGCTGACAGAGCACCCCATGGGGTAACCCAGAGCACCCCATGGGACTCCCTGGAACATGCACGAGCATCCCGTGATGATCCCAGAGTGTCCAGTGGGGATCCGTGGGGCTGGCAGAGCACGCATGGGGATCCGTGGGGTATGTGTGAGCCCCGCCGCCTGCCTCGCCCCCGGTGCGGGTCTCGCCGCTCGCCCACCCCGGCCCTGCACCTACCGGCGGCTGCGCGGCGCTCCCGGCTGCGGCTCCGCGAGTGCGCGCGGGGAGAACCGGGATGGAACACAGGGAACGGGGCTGATGAAGATGAGGAGGAGCTGCCTCGGGGCGGGGGAGCGGCGGGAGGATGCGGAGGAGGAGAAGGGGACGGCAGTGCGCGATCGCATCCACTCCCGCAGCGGGGCCGGGCACCTGCCTGCGCTGCCCGACCACCGGCCAGCCCAGTGGGCAGGGACTGGGCTGAGCCCACCTCGGCCAGCAGGATCGGAGAAAAAACCCAAATGCCGGAGGAGCATCAGCATTCCTGTCCCTCGCGTTTCCCTCTTCCATCCCTGCGAACCAGGATATTGCTGCAGCGGTGGGTGCCTCAGCACCCTCTGAAAAGGCAGTGACCCCGCTCAGCCCAACCAGCTCCGGGTGCCCCTTCCCACGGGTGTCCCTGCTCTCCCCGTGGGCAGCCGCAGAGAAGGGGCCAGAACAGGGGTGGCCACAGGACTACGCCGGCACGGCTGTGTTCCCGCTGGCAGAGAGAGCTTGGCCTTAAAAGCCGAAGTGTTCCCGAGAGCGCTGTCAGCCGGATAAAAAGCAGCTCCGTGTCCCCAAGGATGGGAGCTGGTGCCTGGCGCAGGGTGGCTGTGCCGGGGCATCGGCTTTGCTCGGGTGCCCGGGCTGGGCTTGTGGGGTGCCTGCGGTGGGCTCATGGGCTCACGAGATGCCAGGGTGCACTAGAGGGATGACAGTGGTGGGCTCTTGGGGTGCCAGCGGTGGGCTTGTGGGCTCATGAGATGCCAGGGCTTGTGGCGTGATAGCAGTGATCTCGTGGGCTTGTGGGGTGCCAGTGGTGGGCTCAGGGAGGGCAGGCTGGGTACAGGTTGGGGTGCAGCTGCGTGGAGTGTGAGGCTGTGGGTCGCTGTGTGTTCGCTGCTGCAGTGCTAACGAAGCCTGAGCGATGACTTCAGCGCTTGGCTGGGGTCCATGTGCACTTTGATGTGGTGTTTAGGCTGCGTTATCTAAGGCTCGCCCAAAATAGGCTTTTAGTCCCGGCTCACGTGGAGCCACTCTGTTTGGACAGGCATTCCGGGCTGGAAATGCCCTGAGCCCAGACGTTTGGATAAAACATTCTCTAGTTGAGTGTGGTTACGAGCAGCTGGTGCGGATGGCTCCTAATGCACCCCACAGCACAGGTGAACTCAGGGCTTTTCTGCCATATCCTTTTCTTTCCCAGTTTGAACAATCCCACACAAGATTTCCTCCTGCTATTTCAGGAAATCAAAAAAAACCCATATATTCAAACATTTCTGACCTTCACAGAACAGCAGTCCTGGCTTTGCCTCTGGCTCTCCTGCATGAAAGGCATAGGGGTTTTGAGGATATGAAGAAAATTAGGAAATGCTGCTTCATTTTCTCACTCAAGGGAACACCGCCCCTTGTTTCAGAGACTGCCCTCTCCCTGTACCCTGGCCTTTCCCACTTGCCTGGCTCCGCTTGCACCCTGGTTGTGGTTGGCATTTGGCAGCCCTGGTGCGGTGCAGGGCACAGAGCACTGCAGATGGTGTCCTGCCAAATCGTGTCCTTTCTTTCTGCCTGTCCTGAAGGCAGACAGCCTCAGCACAGAGCCAACAGCTGTAGCGATGTGCAGATGCAGAGCAAACATGGGCTTGGGCAGTGGGATCTGCACAGGACATGAGGGAGAGAAGACTTGGCCGAAACCCGGACACCAACAGTACTGCTGTGACCCCACGCCCTGCCCCAAGAGCTGGAGGGATGTGGGACACTGTGGGGATGGGGTAACTATGGAAATGGGGAACATGCAGTGCTGGGGACACTGAGGAGATGGGGGTACTGAAGACACGGGCATGGGGTCCCTGCGGGGATAGGGGGTACAGTGGGGCACTGCCTTGGCAGCAGCTCTGCCTCCTCCTGCCCTCCCCAGTCTGACCCTGACTGGGCAGCCCCAGCTGCAGTAGGTGCCCATGGTATTTCCCAGGATCTCAGAATGGATTTTGACATCTGGCTGCTGATCCTGTTTGTCTCCTGCTCCTGCTTCTGCCTGGGATAAGGAACATCTTCACCTCACTGCCTCAAACTCCTCCCAGTCTCCTCAGTTCTGAGCCCCATAAATAATACACACTTGGCATGGTTGTTTGGAAGAACAGTGAATAATTAACCATGGAGCCCCGAGGAAGCTGTAGGTGCTTCTCTCTGCCCAGCACCAGCTCACGCAGGCAGTGCCTGTGTGGGCAGCTGAGCCCCAGCACCTGCTGCCCCAGTAGCTCCTTATCCCCACAAACCACGGTCCTGCAGCAGAGACAATTTAGTCAAAACTTCCTTCACATTTAAGATGAGACCCATGAGATTCCCCAGCCTTGGGCTTTGGTTCCATCCCTCTTGGAGTGGTATTCTGGCAAGGACACGGTGAGCACCACTGAGCCCAGTACTAGCTGGGAACTGCACCATAGCAGAAAGCCCCTCCTGCCAGAGCTGTAGAGAGGAAAAGGAAACCTCAGTTGTTCCCCAGTGCCACACACGTGCCTGAGTTTGCAAGTTTGACCAGGAGTTCAGGAACCAGGACCAACCACACGGTGTAGACTCTTTGAGAAGGGGCTCCAAAGCTCCTGGGAGGCTGTGGCTCTGCAGGATGCTATGCCACGGGGAAATAGGGAATGCTGGAAGAAGCACTCACCTGAGGGTCAGTTGGGATGTGCAGGGCTGGGTGGTGGGGGCAGCTGGGAAGCTGGGGTCACCTTGCCCCTCGCCCTGCTTCCCAGAGCCAGCAGCTCCCGCAGCGATCGCACCCGCACCCCTCGCAGCACTCACGGGTGTTCCAGGGCAAGGCAGGGTCCCTCAGATGGGCACAGCCAGTGGGAATGTGCCGAGTCCTGGCCAGTGGCTGGTGTCAGCTGGAGGGCACTGGAGCAACACCGTGGCTGGCAGTGCCGGCTGCCGCTCTGCACCCACATAGGACGAGGAAGTATGGATAATCCTTCGCCTTGCTATTTTTTTCCTCTCATGTGATCTTGTTTTTGGACTGCTATTTTGGGGCTGGACTCCAGCCCAGGTGAAAGACAAGGATTGAATCCAGCCTCCCCCTTTCCTGGAGGCCCTCCCAGGACCTTTGCCTGCCTGCTCATGGGATGGGATGAAACCCTGCCACCTTCTCATATCCATGACTGCTTCCTGCCTTTCTCCTCTCTTGGTGCAGAGCCCCTTCTGTTGTGCTCCTCTCTTGGCAATGAGAGGAATGGAATCTGGCTGTGGTGAGCACACCATGCCTTGTTGCCCCTCCATCCCATGGCCACCCCCTGCTCTCCATGCCCAGACCTCTCGCTGTCACTGGCTCAGCTGCAGTTGGAGTCTCCCCAGCATCACTTGCCTCTTTCTGCCTATTTCCCCCCAGACCAGCCTGGCAGGAAACTCATGGGAGATAAATACATTAAAAATATGCTCAGAGCTTGTAGCAGCCTTGGAATGAACCACTGAAAGCTCTGACTCTGTGCACTACCCTTCATCCCCCTCATGCTGGCTGGGAGTGTCCCAGTAGTGCCTGGAGGAGATGGACAGGCAGAGACTTGGGGGAGGCAGGGAGCTCTGGGGATCTGTGCTGTTTCCTTCTCATCCCTGCACTGGGGCCTCTGCTGGGGACATCCTTGGGGACATCCTGCTGTCACATGCTCAGCACTGTCAGGACTGACTATTTTAATCCCATTTATGCCTCTCAGCCCCCTGGGAAGTTGAGCAGGGCCAGTGAGGTGCTGGGGAAGGGCAGGCAGGGTCTGTGGCTCGGAGGGGCTGCAGGAGTGACCCCTGCATGAGCAGGACTGGGACAGAACACGGATGTCTGGGATGTGACATCGGCTATTGCTGTCCCCACATGTACGTGTCACTGCAGACACATCTGTGCCTTTTCACGCTGGGTGGCAAGAGGAGTGGGTGCTGTCACGGCATGTTTGGCTGCCTGAATTGGGTGTTTGCATGACTAAAACTCGTTAAAGGTCCCTGTGATGAGTCTCAGAAAAACCTGAATTTCCTTCTCTCCAGTATCCCCAGTTCAGCCATGGGAGAAGGGGGTTTTGGCACTGACTGCACAGCGCCGCGGGCAGGTGGCATATGGTAGCACGGGACAGGTGAAGGGCAGGACCCACCATGCGAGACTTCAGTCAGAGGTGGATGTGATTTGTGTTACCAAGAAATGGGTTATTCCAAAGGCGTGCTACACGAGTGAAAAATTCAGGTCCACAAATCAGAGGCCCATTCTCCCAGTCTTTATTTTTTAAAAATATTCTATATGTTAAATGCACATAAACCATATTGATAATATAAATTTCATATGAAGTATATAAAAGTATCAAATAAAATAATTCATTTTTAATAATATATTTAATTTATTTCTTGTTAGCATTAACTAGTTTTATGTCATAAAAAGACTTCATAAAGAATTTCTCTCTGACACCTATTAAATGCTCTCTTCTCTTTTACTGGGGATGGGAACTCTCGCCCTATATACCCCACTAGGGTTAAAGCTTTTCTGTTGCACTTGCTGCAAATTAGGGTGTTTACGATAACGAGGTGAATTTTGATAACCAGAAACTGCTAAGAAGCCACTTTTCTCCTTGAAACAGTCTCTGGGCGGGGGCTTCGGAGGAAAAGAGTTACTCTATAAGGGTAACAGAGGTTTTAATAAAGGAAAAGATGAGTAAAATAACTGAACAGGAAAAATTCTGCAGGATAGGAAGATGCCAGGAGGCACCGGGGCCGCCAGAGGGCGCAGCAGGACCGCATCTGACGCATCTGGACACAGCTGGATGAGAGGCGGGAACCGCTGGATGAGAGGCGGGAACCGCTGGATGGGGGTGGACACTGCTGGGGGATGCGACACAGCTGGGTGGGGGACACCGCTGGG
>JAOXXN010000191.1:516484-530297 GCA_026770055.1 Myrmophylax atrothorax | reverse complement strand
CGCTGGGGGATGGGGTACAGCTGGATAGGGGGGTGGGCACCGCTTGGGAATGTGGCACAGCTGGATGGGGTCACTGCTGAGGAATGTGGCACAGCTGGGACACAGGGCAAAGGGCGGGCGAGCAGAACGCCACTGCTGAGAAGGCACATCTAATGCTGATGCAGGTGCAGCATCCACAGCTGGGGCATATCTATGTGGCAGCAGAACTGGCAGTGCTGGCCCAGTGGCAGCAGGTACATCTGGCACTGTGCATATTTGGTGTCACATCCATATGCACCTCTGGCAGCACACCCACCTCAGGTACATCTGTCACTGTGCACATCTGGCATCTGGTGGCACACCCACGTAACACCCACCTCAGGCATGGCTGGCACTGTGCACATCTGGTGGCACACCCACCTCCGTGTCGGGGGCCAAGGTTATCTCTGCTGCAGCTGGTCCAGGCTTGGGTTTGCTTCCTGTATGAGCACAGGTGGGGATGGGGCTCTGCCTCTGGAAGCAAGGCAGGAGCATCTCATTAAGATCCTCTCACTCTCCCTGATCCTTGCCAGAACCTGTCACTCGCCCAGCCAGGCACAGGGCAGTAATTTTGCCTGTCTTTGCTGTGCTCTTGCAGAGTCTCTCAGTTCTGGCTCCTTCACCAGGGTCCTTTCGGTTTTTCCCAGTCCCTGTTTCCCAGGAGGGAACATACTATCCTGAGGAATGACTCCCAGACTTTGTATTTAAGGAATGACCTGATATATTGAAATGAATGTTGTTTACTCTGCTCGGCACTAGCTCAGAGTCAAGAGCTGATTCCCAAAGGACTCTCCTGGATACACTAACCAAACGAGGCCTCTTCTCCTGTAATTACATTCCAGGGACAACAGACATCTCCTGATTCATTTAATATGTGCCATGTTGCATTTAGATATGTAACAGAAGCCCTATTACCCTGAAAGTCCTGCTGTTTTCAAGTACTGACTTAATTACAGTTTTATCTAAAAATAGATCAAGTTAGCTTGACAGAATTCATTTGTCCTCCTCCCCTGTTTGCTGGTGATGTTTCCTCCCTGCAGTTCCTACTCCATCACAAACAGCATCAATCCACTGCCACAGCCTTTTTCCCGAGCTGCCAAGAGCCCACCGGCATGTTTGTTGTTCCCTCATCCCAGTCTTGCAAAACTTACCGAATACAGAACCATGGAATGATTTGGGTTGAAACAGATGTTAAAGCTCATCTTGTTCCATTCCCTGCCATTGGCAGGGGCACCTTCCACTAGACCAGGTTGCTCCAAACCCTGTTCAACCTGGACTTGAACACTTCCAGGGATGGAGCAGCCACAGCTTTTTCTTGGTAACTCGTGCCACTAATATAGAAACAGAAATATGTATTTATATATATTCATATATATACATATATATAAAACCATGGACTGCCCAGGAGGCTTCTTGGGCTCAAGTTATCCAGTTTTGGCTGTTTTTAACCTTCCTGACTTTGGAAGCTGCTGCCACCCAGGTCATGGCTCCAGGCAAGAAATGGTGCATCACTGCTGCTCTTTCATCTGCACTTTGCCATAGCTGCTTTTTTGTTAGCCCCCACCCAAGGTGAGGCTCAGAGCCAGTATCTGCTCATCAGCATCACTTTCCTCTTTCCTCTGATTGTTGTGTGGTTTCCACAGCTTTTGTAGCTGCCCCTGCTTTCCTGGAAGCCAAGCCATGGCAGATTTCTTCCCACTTGGGAAAGAACCGCTCCATGAGCCTGAGTGGTGTCTGTCACCGGCAGTGGTGACTCTGAATGAAAGGTGGGAAAGTTCCAATTACGTAGGGCTCCATCAGATCTGTCCCAGCTGGTCTCTGTGATGTGCTGGGCTTTCATTTAATTATATTGCGCATGTGCTTGACAATGGAAACAGACTTTTCACTCCTCATTTTGGCATGAGCAGGATGCAGCCCATGTTCTTGTGGTGCCAGCAGGGCTGCAGGCACTGGATGCTGGCACTGCAGGGCTGCACCTGGCAGGACTAAGGTCACATGGATGGGTGAACTTGAAGGATCCCAACTCTCCCAATGTGTGCCACTGGCTGAACTTTCTTTGCCTTGCTGCCTTAGAAGTTTTGCTTCCTCACTGCGTAAGGGAGGGCAAGGAGGGCAGTCCAGGACTCTGGAGTGGCGGCTCTCCCAGGAATGTCAGCTCTGCTCATTGCAGCATTGGGTTTTCTGATCTGAACCCGTGAGGAAACAGAACTGGGGCTTCAGTGTCTGAGAGCTGCTCCAGGAGATACCTCACTGCCCAAAATCTCCAAGAATTCCTGATTTTGTCTTTGTCAGCCCAGCCACTTGTGCAAACAGTGTCAAGCCAGGCTGGGCACACAAAGCAAGGTCGGTTATAAGCCATTCTCCTGGAACAGAGGCACTTGGAGCCAGCACAAAGGAATCTCTGTCTCTCCCCTGCACTGGCATCCTGGCAATTAACCCAGAAAATTGCAGTTTGGCCTTATCCTGGGTGCTGAGTGTGGGGCTGTGTGGTGTGGGGGGCAGCTGGCCCGGCCAGGGGTCTGACTGTGCCGTGGCCCCTGGCTGCACAGGGAAATGGAGCAGCCAGTGTCCAACTGGGAAGTACCAAATGAATGGGAAATTCACTCACTTCTAGAAGTGAAGGAAATAATTTGGATTTTTACACTGACTTGTGTTTAAGGACGTATGTCCAGAAAACAGCAAAATTAGGAGTCACCTGGATCACAGAATTATGGAAGAGCCTGAGTTGGAAGAGACACACAAGGATCATTGAGTCCAACTCCTGGCCCTGCACAGGATAATCTCCAAAAATACACCATGGATCAAACATGGGCAACCTGACAGAAACACAGAGCTGGTCCAATCCTGGTGGAACAACATATCACCCACTGCCAGGGACACAGGAGCCCTGGCCAGAGCTTGGCTGGCAGAAACTGAGCCCTGCCCTGCCAAGGCTCCTGCTGGAAACAACAGGCATCCAGAGCTAAACACAGCATTGTGGGAAGTGCTGGTGAGGCAGATAATCCACAGGCAGAGGCTGTGACAGTCCACTCAAGTATGTCACAACACTGTCATCATTATAAATCCAGTAATTGGGTGCCCGGGCTGGGCCAACGTACGTGCAGGGGAAGTACTCTTGAATAACTAAAAACTATTCTGTATTCAGTTTGCCACTGCACTTCTTGCAGATCAAATTAGTGAGCGATGGATCAAATTTCAAAGTAATTTTTTAAATCTTTGGGTTTGCTCCTTTTTTGTTTCATTTTTTTTACTATGTAAAGTCCCCAGCAAACCTCACTGCAGCCACTAAAGGCATTGAGAGCAAGGGAAGTAATGGTACTAAAAGGAAGGCAGAGAAGAGGAATGTAAGTCATGCTTAAAGGGTATTGTAGAAACTGCAGTTCACGCAAGTCCAACCCACTAGGAAACAAATATTTAATTGTACAGTAAATAACATATTTTTATGGTTCCAAACCATATCTCAGAAGCCAAGTGAATATAAACAGGCTTGTGACCGGCTTGCAGAGCCCCTGGTCCTTCTGCATCCTGCTGAGGGATAGGGACAATAAAGGGATCCAAAGGAGAGTGGAACAAATTGTGACTGGTTTCTGGGGGACTGAAAGGTTTCCGAGACCTGTTTCTGGTTTTTGTATAGAAAGGAATTGCTTATCTCTGAGAAGCAGGATTGGAAAGGAGAGTGTTGTGGAGGGACAGGCATTTTGATGCTGACCCTGGGAAGCTGACATATGGCTGGGCATGGGCAAAGTGGGCAGCAATGGTCATGGAAACTCCCCCGGCTGCTGTGGTGGCTAGAGCAGCCAATGATGCCCAGGGGGGCTGCCTGGAGCTGCCACAGTGCCCATAGCAGGTGCAGTGCCCACGAGATGTCCCAAGGCCTGGCGTGCCCTTGCAGCAGGTATCAGATGAGGAGCTCTCCAGCCACAGGATATTTGTAATAGCAAATGTAATTGCTCCCCATCATCAGTATCTTATCTGCACATTTCAAGGGCATGTCCTCTGCCAGCACTGCCACGAAAGCAAACTCGGTGCATCTCCCGCGCCGGAATTTGCTCGGCAAGGTGAGTGCGAGGAGCTGATCTGGTTACTGCGCCCTGCTCTGGGGGCTGCGCGTGCCCAGACATACCCAGCGGTGGGAGGACACTTCCCACCATAACCTTGAGCAGATTAAATATGTGCCTGGAAAATAATTGAGATGATGAGGATAATTTTCTCCTCCTGCTCCCACAGCTGCCGCGTCACGTGCTGTCTTAGTCCCCTTGGCCCCACCAGCACAGTGAAGCTGCGGCACCGATCTACAGGGACAGGCAGGGTTTCTGGCAGGGGATGTGTTTTAGTGCTGACACAGTAAAAGTGGGTTAAGGAAGGCACTGGAATGTGGCTGCTGCTGGCATCACTGGAGTGGCACTGTCCATCCTCTTCCATCTCCTTGGAGAGTGCTGGGCTATGCAGGAATGTCACACTGCTGAGTCACAGGTACCAGCATTGCACTGAACTTCACCCCCGCCCCCCCCAACCAGATTAACACTCCCTGATGTTTACTGGGCCTGTGTCCCACCCCACACTGCTCCTTGAGGGATGCTGTACTCAACAGCCCACCTTGGTTTGCAGGCAAACACAGACCTGGGAGGCAGTTTGCATCCCCCAGTGCCACAGTCCAGTTCCCGCACTCCACCCATCACAAGCCCCTCGATGTGGGCAGGCGCTACAGGACATGGAGCAGGAAAACTGAGCTTTCCCAGGGTCCTCTGGGTTTGGAAGAAGCTGCCTCCTTGGAGCAGGACAAAACTTCCTTGAACTCAAAGCCTCAGCTGCTCTCTGTCTGTGGGCTGGGCTTCTGGACACACGGACAGGCTGGCACAGCTCCCAACAGCTCCTTATCTTCCTTCTTACGTTCATTAACTTAAAAACTGCCAATCTGATTTCTGGTTCTTCTTCCCTTTTCCTGTAAGCCAGCGTGGCTGCAGCCTGTCTGTTCCTGCCCCTTCCAGCTCCTTTTGGCCAGCTGGCTCAGCACCCCGGGATCCTGAGGCTCCCATCACACCCAGCCCCTTGAGGAGCCTCACAGTCACCCTTCTGCTCAGCCACCATTCCCCATTTTCTGCTGAGAGATGGAAAAGGAAATGTCAACCCCTAAGAGCTCAGAGGAGGGGACAAATGACATGCAGAGCTAAGGAGAGGCGGAGGTGATGTGGGCGCAGGTACGGTGACACCACGGGGCTGCAGCCTCAGCAGGGTCAGGCAGGGGGACCACGGTGACTGGCTCCTCCAAACTCCAGCTTCAGGATTAAACCCTTTGTCTGGGCTTCCAGGCAGGGCACGGTTGGGATAGTTAGTGGGGAATTCCACAGGAATCTGGAGAAGCTGTTTGAAGATATTTTTATGCAGGAAAGGCAGTGGCCTTGCTTAATTATTAAAATTCAAATGTTTTAAGCTGAAGCCAATGGTAGGGAGTTGCTGTAAAGTGGCACATATGTAGGGGTGGTCACTGAATGCCAGAGAGAGGAAAATCTCCATCTACATTCCAGAAGCAGAGACATAAAAAGAGGGAACACTGAGGTCTGGGACCACTGAGCAGCACCAGGAGGAAATTACTATTTACACAGGGAGAGGCAGTGCTTACATCCCTCATATGGGTCGTACCAGGGCTAATGCACAGCAGACATCTCTGGAGCCCCTCCAAAAAGGAAACTAGAGTTTGGTTTGGGAACTTCTGGTTCTAATTCCTGGAAACACAGCTTCAGCTCAATTTCACAGTGGTTTGTGACTTTTTTCCAGTGGTTATACAAATTTTGGGAAAACATTCCTCTCCTTGGAATTGTCTTGTGATAATATAACCCCACTTAAGTGGTCAGAGGTTTTGTATGGCTTCACGCCCCTCCAGAGGTGCCAGTGAGAAGCAGCCCCCATCCTCCTGGCATGGATCCTGTACCCTTAGGCACAGGAATCCTTAGGAATGGGTTATCCACTGAGTGTCTTCAGTCTGATTCCAGCCTGCCACTGGACTTTGACCCATGAAGAAGGAGAGGCCACAGCGTCCGTGGGGGCTGGGGAATGAGCTTGCTGAGCAGGCTTGGTCCCAGCTGGATCCCTTCAGTCTATGCAAGCTGTGCCAAACTGGGAACCATGCAGGGCAGGCAGCATGCCAGCTCCAGTGTCAGAGTGGGAGAGAACTGAGCCACAGGACAGGTGAAGGCTCATCTGGCCTTGGGCTGGCACTGGCTAAGGGAAGGGCTTGGGTTAGATGGGACATAAAGAAAAGATTTTTTATTATGAGGGTGGTGAGACACTGGCACAGGTTGGCCAGAGAAACTGTGGCTGCCCCATCCCTGGAAGTGTTCATTGCCAGGTTAGACAGGGCTTGGAGTAACCTGGTCTAGTGGAAGATCCTTGCCCATGGCAGAAGAGTGGAATGGGACAGCCTTTAAGGTCTCTTCTGTGATTCTATGACTCTGGGCCTCCAGATGCTCCCCAGGAAGGGCTCACCCTCCCCAGGTGCTGCTAGGAGAGGGATCAGCTGCGGGGAGTCAGTGTTGATGGGATACAGGTGGAGCAGGATTTAAGTCCCACTGCTGGTTGGGCTGTAACTTTTTGGGGAGCTTTGCAGTGCTCCTGGTTGGGGGCTGTGCTGGGTACCCAACCCAGAAGTACCGGTACCTGCTAGGATCCTCCCTGGATGCACTGGGACTCGCCTCCAGCTCCTCCAAAGGCAGGTGATGGAATGGGGCATGTGAGTGTTTAACGCAAGTGGTGGGCCAAAACCTTTCTTGCCTTGGGTATGGGCTTTTGCTGTGTACTGCTTGCTGCTGTTCTGTCTCCAAGGGGCACATCTGAGCCCTTTCTGGGAGAGAATAACCTACTTCTAAATCTCCAGCTCCCTGGGGTCCTGCTCCCCTGCCTGTTGCTCTCTCTCCTTGCCACGAGTCTCTTTGTAACACCTGTGGAAGTCTTTTTCCATGGAGCATTATGTGACCAAAGCTCCCATGTAGAATAAGGATAAAGCTGGTATTTTGTGTTTGGAGAGTAAATGAATGGCAGCTGCTTGGCTAAGACTTTGAGGAGATTTTGTATTTCCCCCAAAAATAAAAGTAAGAATGGGCAGACTGTTTGGCCTGTCCTGACAATGAAACTTTGTCATTTTTATGATTAACTCTGATCTTTAAATAATTCTTCCATGGACATCATTGAAGATTTCATAGCCCTTGGTTTCTTCACTTTTCCATTTCAGCTTCCTCCGCTGCAGTGACTCCCAGGGGCATGACTAATGACTAATTTCACTTTTCCATTTAATTGAGCGCTTGTTTCTGACTTTGCCTTTGTGAGTTTAGCTGTACCTTGGGCAGCTGCTTGATGCCTTGTCCCTGCCCCTAATGCACCTGATAGGCTTTTTATCTTTTTCTTGAGGAATTCAGAGAACATCTATGACCAGCTCTTTCTTCCAAAAATGTTTTCATCACAGTGATGCATCCTGGATTTTCCTTATTGTGCCTTATGTGTCCCACTGCCCTCTTAAGAGATTCACAAAAAAAATCCCAAGCTTGAAACTCTTCTTACTTATGCATCACTTATAACTTTCTGTTGGTAAGGCCTTCCCTAAGGGGCCCAGTAAAGTTTCCTTTGCCACTTTCTGGCAGCTGCAGGGAGTGGATTCTCTTCTTCCCTCCACTTGCTAAATATCCACCATGCTGCCCTGCAGAATCCCTGGCAGGTGAGGCCTGGATGGGAAAGGAGCTAGTGAAGCTTTTAGTAAAAGACTGTGGATGAAGGGATTGGTGATGCTGGAAGCCCGCCCTTCTCTCAGGGTGAGATGTATCCTTGACCATGAGCAAGGGAATGGTGATCTTCAGCAGCACTAACACTGTCTTTGCCTAAAGGTAGCTAAATATAAAGATACACATATGTAAATGCTGGAGTTGTGGCTGTCCCATCCCTGGAAGAGTTCAAGGCCAGGTTGGATGGGGCTTGGAGCAACCAGGTCCAGTGAAAGGTGTTCCTGCCCATGCCATGGAGTTGGAACTGGATGACTCGAAGGTCTCTTTCAACCCACACTACTCTATGAAGTTCTTTTATGTGTTCTTCCTGCATCATATTAAATGTGCTAAACGCCTCTAGACATCCCAGCTCTCTGACCCAGCCATGTCCTACTCTCATCTTTGTGCTTGAACGACCATCACATCTCCAGAAATTGTGACCTTGCAGTCACTGCCTTCGTGATCCGTAACACAGACTGACTCACGCAGCAACGGCGGGTGATAATGCTGAGCTTTGTTCTGCCCCACATGTGTGCACAGTGCCATTAACATTTACAGTGGGACGGCTGCTCCAAAGGGAGACAGAGAAGGGGTCATTGTGGTTTGAGTCAAATAGGGATTTGTGTTCTTGGGGAAACGAGCCTCTGCAATCTCCCCATTAAGGCATTACTCTTTAAAATAATGTTTCTGGTGTATAAGTTCTTTCATGTCCCATTCCTGGGCAGGGCAGGGTGACCACAGACCCAAGCATGGTGATTCTAAAAGCTGCTTTTCATGGTGCTTCAGCATAAGGCTCCCATGGTGCCTTTGATCATCACCAAATTATGGAAAGACAAAGCAGACATTGAGTGTGGAAGCCTCGCTCCAGCTCCATGAGGATCATCCTGGAAAAAAAAGTCAAAACTTAACATCAGGCTAGGAAAAGCCACGGGGATTCATGAGTATCCCTGCGCTCTGGGAAGGATCGTGGTGTGGCATCCTGTCAGGAGGCTGGGATGGTATCACCAATGTGGACAGGAGGAAGGATGTTTGTAGTGCTGGAGAAGAGTTTAAACCTAAATGAAGTAGTAAAAATTTAAGTAAGCTGCCCCTGAAACTGGGGAAGGGAGAGGCAAGAAGCAGTCTGGGGAATTGTGCCAAAAATCAACAGAGTTGGGCAAAGTGCCACCATTACTATGAAAAGGACCGTTTTGGTTATCAAAGCTGAGGGGGCAGCTGAAGGATCAGGGACACACATGTCTGCTCAGTGTCCTGGCTGAAGAGTACTGAGAAGGGTTTTTATTTTTAACAAGGAATCAAAGGAAAAAACTGCCTAAACTGGCTAAAAGCACAAGCACCAGAAAACTCTCAAGCCTAAGGAGTGTCCCTGTGTTGCTGCGCCAGGAGCTGGCTCTTGGTCTATCTGCTTTGACACCTGCCAGGAAGATGAAAGAGAACTGTGCATCTTCTGGAGACAGCTCCCTTCAAATGCACTGCCTGTGGGCTCTGTCCCTGGAATTCCTTTTCTCTCCTCAGTGTTCCAGGATGCCTCCAAGAGGCACGTGCCAGGTGAGTGGCTTGGCAAAGGCAGTGCCATAAGGAGCTGGCATGTCCTGGGCACGTCTGGACGGGTGTGAGTGCTGCAGAGCATGAGCAGGAGGCAAAGCCAATTAGCTAAAATAGATGACAGGCTTGTAGCAGCTATGGTTACAGCACCATGCTCTTTGCAGGGAAGAGGAACTCATTGCCCAAGGCATGAACACAGATTTAGGGACCTGGAAGGAGATAGATGCAGAGATCGTTGCTGCAAGTAGGACACCGCGGGCTGACTAATAGTATATCGTATCAGTATTTCCATTCAAAGGGAAAACCAGCTTCCAAAACCAGGTAACAAACCTGTGGTGTCTGGGAAGACTTTGTAACACAAGTGGCTAATGATGAGTATTGCAAAAAATTATTGGCAGTTAACAAATGTGAGCTGGGAGCTGAGAAGGTTTGTAGATGGAGCAGGGACCCCAGCCTGGTTTGCTTTTCCCTTCAGGGAGATCTGCTCCCCAGCAGAGGCTCAGCTGTGTCACTGCTGTTCCCATCTTCTGTCTTGTCTCGCCTACCCCTGCAAATCTGCCTGAAGGCCAGGAGGAGGGACTGCAAGGAGAAAAGCCAGCTGGAGAAGGGAAAAAAAGAATTGAGTAGGTGGAAATTCATGTGTGACTGTTAGAGGTGCAACGCGGGAAGGAAAAGTACTGTTTCACTGTAAAAGAAATACATATATGTAAAATTGTTATATGTAAAGCTCATAAATGCTCAGTGGAGGGAGCACTCTGTTACACTGAAGGTGTCACTAAGGCTGTTCGCTGCAGTCACATGGAAAAGTCTCAAATAAGAACACCCAGAGCACACTTCCAGGATGACATGGGAGAAGGGGAAGCCCTTGGTGTTGTACTGAATGCAACCCTGGAATAGTATTCACAGCCAACAAAAGGTCCATGGTCAAGGATCAGATCTCTTGGAAGGTTGTCAGTACAACAGGTCAATACATGCCCTTTGGTTTACAACAGGGAATTCATGGAGATTCATTATGATGGTCTAACATGTTATCTGGGACAGGGTTGTTTTACTTTTGCCATATACAATGGCCCATCTGTGCCTAGCTCAATAAAAAATCCTGGGAGCAAGGAAGATGTGTGTGATATACAGTCACATAATAAATAGACCTTGAATATTGCAGCCTGAGGGCAATTCCAAGAAACCTCTCATTTAACTCCCAGATTCTGACAGTCAGGATGCCTGTTGTTGTCTCCTGGGGTTTAATGAAATGCATTAGTGCCCAAGCCACTGGTGTTGTGAGACCTGGTTAGTGTGTGGTTTTCCACTCTCCTTCCCCCTGTAACACCTCCACCCTGGTTCTGATTTTCACAGCAGTGGAAATGTTAATGGGACCAGGGTCAGCTGTTGGAGGGAACCTTCAACATTCCCCAGGCAAGACAGTCACAGGATGACCAGGTTTAAGGTCCTACAGCAGGGCCTGCAGTCCCTGTGTGTGGATCCTGGTGCTCAGCACTGGCTGCCCTGCAGGGCTCTGTCACTCTGAGATGGAGCTGTGAGATGCTGTTCCCCATCTCCCGCTCCTGCTGTCACCCTGGCTTTACTTGACTAATGTCACTTCACTGGCAGAAAGCTTTCCTGGAGGAGAAGGGGCTCCTCCTACTGTGCTAGCAATGGCTGCTTTACTGGGAGCCAGTAACCACTGCAGCCAGTGCAAGAATGAGGCAGGAATGGGGATGGGGGGAGATGCCGTGTTGAGATGAGGAAGATGATCCAATGGAAAACTCACTAAAAAAAGTTTCTGGTTTTCAAACAAACCTGTTTAATTCAGCTGTGTGACCCACCCAGAGATAATGCTGGTGGCAAGGGAGGCCTGGATAGAACAGCTGGGGCTGATCTGATTCTGTTGCAGCCAAGGAATCATAGAATGGTTTCAGTTGGAAGGGACCTTAAATATCCTCTAGTTTCAACACCCTGCCATGGGCAGGGACACCTTCCACTGGACCAGGTTGCTCCAAGTCCCATCCAACCTGGCCTTGAACACTTCCAGGGATGGGGCAGCTACAGTTGCTCTGGGCAACTTGTGCCAGGGCCTCACCCCCTCACAGGGAAGAATTTCTCCCTAGCACTGCATCTAACCCTGCCCTCTGTTAGTCTCCCTCTTCCTCCTGCTTGGCTGTGGCAGCCTCCACCACTGCATAGGTGTTTACTTGACCCCGGAATCAGCCAATCTAGGTAAAAATTGTTCTTTTTAATGTATTTTTTTTAATGCTGGACTAGTTTTCTGCTGGCTTTGTTCCCTGAGTGAGTGAGCTGTGGGATGCGGGTTGGTGACTGAGCAAGGGAGAATGTGCTAATGTGTGGTCAAGGACAGGCTCAGGGGTGGGAGTGTGGGATTGTGGCGGCCACAGCTTTCATCTGCGGGAAGGATGTGTGAGCACAGGCTTGGAGAGGCTTGGAGGAGTGCTTGCTGAGCTGGTGGGCCCAGCACTGTGCCTCAGGGATCAGTGGGCAGGATTGTGTTGGCGTAATGCCAAAGCTACTGCATCTCTTAACAGTGTCCAGCTGACCTGGCTCACTTGGGGTGGGTGAGACAACCCAGTTGCTTAAAAAAAGAAATCAAAGCAAGCAAGTATGGCAGGGATTGCAGAGGGATGCAAGCTGGTGTTAGCTACAGGCTGGAGGATGTGGAATTTAGGGATTTTGTTTGTTTATTTTTTCCCTCAGGCATGTGGTGGATTCTTGGGGTGTCCTGTGGAGGACTGCAAGTTAGACTCAATGATCCCTGCTGGACCCTTCCAGCTCAGGGTATTCTATGATATTCTTTTATGGAGTCCTAGGAAAATAGGGCTGGAAGATGTCCATGGCTATTTCTCGCCAGTGCCTGCTGCCCTGCTCTGCTCCCACACTTGGAGCTCAAACCCAGGGAGTGTCTCCTGGTGAATGAAGCCAGAAAAATAGGAGAAGAGTCCTCAGTGCCTGCCCAAGGTCTCAATTTCAGTCCTGTGGTGTGTGTGGTGCTTCATGTATGACAGAGCTTTGTAAGGCCTCAATTCTGTCTTCATCAGAAAAGGACAGCCTGAGCACTGTCACTTTCTGTGGTTCTGGAAAAGTACTGAAAAAAAAATCAATTTCAAGCCCCAAATATTCTGATCCTCTAAGGCAGTGTCCTATAAATCTAGTTACAGGTTCTCTAACAGCAGTAAGTGCTGCAACACTTTTTAATGTGAATGAGAACAATGGTGATGTAGAAGGATAAAACCAAAATAATGCTCCTGTGGCTTTGTACAGTGTAGAATTAAGGAATGTAATCCAAATAATATCTTGTGCTTTTATGGGGCTGCGTGCATATGGCGTAAATGACAGCTCATTAAACTTTATATCCTGCCTACAAGATAAGCATGTAATTAGTATTACATCCTTTTTTATAATTAGGAGGCCTCATCCAAAAAAATGTGGCTCACAAACCATATTTGAAGGCGGTGACTCAGCCTGAATTAGGCTGTGGTGTGAAGATTGAGAGAATCGTGCTTTAGAGGATAAAAAAAGCCAGAGACAAAAGGTTGAGCTGGTGTCATGTTCCTGTGCCTGGATCCACCCGCTGGAAAACACAGGTGGATTAACTTTTTAACATCAGGCGTGGGCTGGAGCCTGTCCTGTCAGCCCAAGCTTTGTGCAAGACCATCCCCACTCCCCAGTTTGCAGAAAAGCACGAAGCTGGCACAGGCCCCGCGTCGCGTTTCATGGCTGAGTTGACAAGGAATGCCACGCTCCATGTGCCGTGCAGGGGCTCGTGTTCGCCCATGCCCTCGCCCTCCTGGCCAGACTGGATGGCTGAGCTGGAGAAAGGGGGAATTCCAGTCATCTGGGGATTATCCACAAATGTGTCTGTTTGTCACAGCCTGGGGTGAGAGGTCACCACTGGCTCCGACGAGCGTGTCTGCACAGGGGGTGGCTCGTTCTTGACTTGGTGTGGTTGTTTATGCTAGGAATGGATTTTCTCAGCTCCGTGGGGCTGGGCACTGATGGTCTCTCTCGTTTTCCTGGTGATTCGCTGCCACCATCCACCTTATAGCAGCCAGAAGGACCGACGAGGAGGAGCAGTCGTTCTGCAGTTTGCTGCTGGAGGCTCCAGCCGAGGGAAGGAGGTGCCGAGGCAGCTGCTGCGCCCGGGCCGAATTCCTGGCGTGTTCCTGAAGGAAACCGGCTGCAGGGAGAAGCGGACGGGTCAGTGTGTGGCGACAGCCATGGAGACAAGTGGTGACAGCCATCGTCCGCGGGACGATGCTCTTTTGGGGATGTGATGAGACAGGTTGGGCCCTGCAGCCTCTCCGTGGTGCCAGCTGCTCCCGCTGCCCCTCCACGAGCAGCCCTTCCAGGAGATTAAGGGTTTATTCTCTCCGCTCACACCACTAAACCCGGGCAATAATCTCCGCCACAGATGTGCGATGGGAGGAGAAACGTGCGAAGCTGCCACCGGGGCAGGCACGGAGCGGGCCGGAGCGCCGTTCCCGCAGGCTGGG
>JAOXXN010000191.1:476083-506403 GCA_026770055.1 Myrmophylax atrothorax | reverse complement strand
AGCTTGTCATCATCAGGAGGTGCATCAGCCCTCTAATCATCTTCATGAACCTTCTCTGGGAAGCCTTTCTCCAATCCTTTGGCATCTGGTTGAAGTAATCTGGGCTGCCTTAGGGCAAAATGTTGTTATTCACTTCAAACTTCTTAACTGATAGTCATTTTCTACAAAAGAAAGAGACGAAAAGATCATTATTCTTCTAGAGAGAAAATAAATATTAGGGCCTAGAGAAAGAAAGGCATATGACTTTCTTATTTAAAAAGTGGAACCTTTTTAAAAAAGTTAAAATCAAGCAGTAGCCAGCACTGAGAGAAGATCAAACAACCAGCACTAACTACTTTGCTTGGATTCATTACTGAACATTTTACAGGTACAGATATCATGTCTAAATGTCATACCAATACAAAAAGGAAGATGAAAAGTATCCAGTCTTAGGAGAAACTTTTCTAGAAAACCAATGAAGTAATCATCTGCCTTCATTAACAAGACCAGAACTCTCTTTTCTTCTCCATTTTTAAGCAGAGGTCCTCATTGGCCGCACCACTACTTTCATAGGAATGTAGGAGACTTCAAGATAATGTATTTACAGAAGTCCTAAACTGGCTGCTCTCTTATGAATGCAAACATGCCAGAAATCTATTAACTGGTTACCTCCTTCCCTCCAAAACACTGGCATTCTTTTCATCCTTAGAAGCCCAGCCTCGACACTGGTGTTTGCTATTTCTGACTTCTAAATAATATATTATCTGTTTTTCAGTTCTACATTGCTCTTTTCCTACTGATGCTCTATCTCCACTCTCCTCCTTTTCTTACTCAAAGTTCAGCAGCTGTTCCCTTGATGCTGACTCTCTTCAAAGCACCTTAGGGATATGGCACATGATCAGCTAGGTGGTAGCGGATCTACTAGGCAGTTCTGGCAGTAAGAATTCTATAGCGTCTCTACTGTTCAAGAAATATCATGGAATAAGAAGGAATCTCCAGGAAATAAGATGTATAGAAAATGAACGAGAGAAGCAACAAACAGACAGTTTTAAATGGAACTTGAATCACAATGGCATATGACAAGAGTAGCGGCAGGGCTTGCTCTATCTACTCCATTTTTAAATGACTGTAGCCATTCAGTAAAATTCTGATTAACATCTTGTGAGACACATTTCCAAAAGAAACTAATGTTTACACATTAAAAATACAAGAAGTGTTAGTTCCATTCTTATAGAAAACAAAACAAAACCAAACAAACCAACCAACTAGCCAACCAACCAAAGTTCTTCTGGTCCTGTACTTTTCATATATGCTCTGCCTCTGCTTTATTGGTCCAACCATGCTGGCTACTATTGGTGGACTACACATAGAGATTGTTAGCCTAGGTGACCTCCAGGGATGCTTTCCACCCTAAATTAGTGAATGGAATTATAAGTATAGCAGAAACAAGCAGACGTCATTCCTACACCCATCCTCAGTGCCTTTGAATACAGTAAGACGGCCAACTGTATTTTGCTATAAATCTATTTTAACCTTAATTTAGATATCAAGCTTATTCAGAGGCATTATAAGTCAATGAAAATGAGTGACAAAGTAACTTACACAAAAGTTGTTCAGCCACATTTTGAAGCAAGTAGAGAAGCAGGTTGTAACTACATGCTTAATGCTGGGCAGAAAGTGTGCCATACAGACCTACAAAAAATACACACAGGCACACAGGCACAGGCACACACATAGAGGGACAAAAGCCACAGGTTTGTGGTCAGCAATGAGTGCATTTAAAATGGTGTATTCTGTTCTGTGTATAGTCTCATATGAAATGGCCCTTCATGAAAAGATCACAATGTCAGAAAGTTAGAAAGACTTAACAAGAGAAGCAATTTTATCACAAAAAGAGAACCTTGTGATGATCAGTTTTGGGGGTTTCACTTTTCACAGGTTTTAATCAGCCAAAAATACAATTACAGAGAAGCAGCATGTTTCATTAAAAAAGCTAAAGCAAAATCCACCTAAACATTAAAATACATATTTAGAAATGTGTGGGAGAAGTACAGACATTTTCAGAATTAGAGAATAACATGAAAACAACAGCTAAACTAATATTCAAATTGAAATTGTGCATGGGCAACACTTTGGCATCCATATGTTTATATTCATGACTTTTTTTTAACAGTTGTAGGAACCGAATTCTCACAGCCCTTCTCTAATTTCTATTCTGTTTGAAAATCTTTAGCTTTCTTTTGGTAGAGACAACAGTGTTTATTACTGAATACTGTAATTTCTCTTTTTTCATAATTAATTTTAAGAAGGGATTTAATACTTTAATGCATAAGTTAACAGAAATAAAATTATTTTGTGAAATCCTGCTTTTACCTAGGTTTCTTTCATGTAAGAAAGGGCTTTCCATCTTGTAGGAATTTATATTTTCATCCTTCAGTGATGTCAACAAAATTATGTCAACGCTGAGTCTCAGTTATTCCTGTCACATTAATTCTTGAATACAAGGATTATTTTTTTAATAGAATGAAGACTTGCTAAAAGATACAGGACGCAAGCATGCTTTTATTTAAATTAAAAAATGGATAATATATAGACCATTTGGAAACATGATTGCTAGGTAAAAAAAACCACATTTTTTTCCAAGTACAGCTGTATATAGAGTGATGCCTCTCCCTTCTCAAAGTTTCTTTTGGCCAGAAGACAAAGTTAGTCAAGTTTATGATGGATTTTTTTAATATATGATATTTAAAAAATGGGGGTTAGTAATTGCATAAATTTATAAAAATTTTATGAAATTATATAAAACTTTAAGGAGGTTATAAAGTATTGACAGGTAATGGTAAAAGAAAAAAAAGAAGTTATCTGTGAAAGATATGAAATGAAAATGGGAATTACTACAATCCCATTTGCACAACTTGACATTAAACAGAAATAAAAAAATTAGAACAAATTCAAAAAATGCAGTATAAATTATTTTAAAATGAATGTGTCATCTTCAATGTTCAATCTGAAATGTTAGCATCTCTTTAGTCTAAACTTGTCCCACTTAAGATCTTAAGGGTCTTTTTATTATAGTGTTATTTTTATAATCTTCTAATGGTTATAAATTTTTTGTCCAAAAAAAATTAATCCTTTTAGATAAATTTATTTTTTTCTTGACTGCTTATTAATAACTACATGACTGAACCATTTGTGACATTATTATTCTTTCAGGAAGTTTGTTTTCAGTCCCATTTTGGATAATTTTTCACCTCTGTTGCTTGATCCTTTAATGGCCTTTCAACTGCCTTTCTGATCTAATATTAATGCAAATTACATTGTCATGTTTTGGGACTTTTCTGCACTTATCACTCAGCTATAGCCTAGATTCACAGGTTTGTTTGTTTTTTTTATTTAAGTATTTTTTTAATCACTAATGGATTTGCAGCTAACCTATGGCTTCATCTATGGAAAGTTGCCTTTTTTATCATAGATGTATGCCTTGTGCTGATAAGTACTGTAGTTCATTTTCCTCTTGGGTAAGCACAGTTTGTGGGAAGCACACCAGCCTCCGGACCATCTGGCTCCCGCACGTGGAGTGGCGGGCGCAGCCGTGCCGTGTGGGGGCCAGGGCTGCCTGTGCCAGTGCAGGAATGAGGGGCCAGCAAAGGGCCTGGGTCCTGCTTCCTCACCCTTCCCTGTGGTTTGGACCCTCAGGCAGGGCTTGGAGCAAGTGGAAGGTCTAGGGGAAGGTGTCCCAGCCCATGGAAGAGTGGTGGAATGAGGTAAACTTTAAGGTTTCTTCTGAAACGTTCTGTTATTCCATGATCCACAACGGGGGAAGTGTGAAGGATTCTCTGCACCAGCTGAATGACCTGCAAAATGAGCTGGCGTGTGCCTTTTCCATAGCACTGCCTGGTACAGCATCCCTTTGCTGGTTTTGTATTCTTTTTCTAGCTGAAACAGCGTCTGTCCAGACCAATGCCCTCGTCGAGTGCTGGTTGCTTAGCAATGTTTTACAAAAAATCCAACCATTGCAGAGGAGAGCATTGGATGTCTCTCCCATGAATTCCAGGAGAAAGCCCAGGTTAAAGGCAGTGGTTCCTTTCCAGAAAGAGTGATCAGGCACTGTAACAGGCTGCACAGGGCAGTGCTGGAGTCGCCGTGCCTGGAGGGGTTTAAAAGATGTGTTGATGTGGCACTTGGGGACGTGGTTAGTGATGTCCTTGGCAGTGTTGGGGGAACAATTGGATTTGAGGACTTAGAGGGCTTTCCCAGCCTAAACTGTTCCATGATTCTGTGATGTGCCCTGGGCTGTGCATCCCTGTTCTCACCCTGCGTGCCTCTGTAAGCTCTGCGGGAGATTTTAATTTATATTTTTTTTCCTGTCGAAGCAGGAAAAATTGACTCACTTGCCAGTGATGTTCCTGTGAGCGTGGTGGGATTTTTCCTGTTCTTAGAGCTGACGTGGTGGAGCACTGGAGACAAAAGGATTTCCGCAGCCTCCTTGGGAGGAGAAGGAAGCAGGTTGTGCAGAATCACTTCTGGAGGGGCTGGGAGCTGACCCCACTTCCCCGCCCTGGCTGTGGACACAGCCGCTGGGATGATAACCTGAGAGAGAGGGAACAGGGGAGGCACTGCCCCATGCTGTGGGCCAGCTGGAATGTGCTGGGAAAGCCTCCTGTCCTGCCTGTAGGGAGATGATGTGGGTGCACTCCCCACCTGGACTATGGGGGTCCTTGTACCCATTTCCCCTGGGGATCCTGATGCTTTGGCACCTGCCCCTTGAGAAATCAAGCTGGCTCCCTGTGGCCCACCTATTAACTAATGAGGTTTAATAACACACTAATCCAAATGTGGGGCCGGTGCCTGAGGCATCTGCTCCTGCCTGGCATGATGTCTGGTGGGGTCTCTGTCAGAGCCCCCCCGTGCCAGGACCCCCCTCCCAGCCAGACCCCCGCCTGGCCTTCTGCTCTGCTAATGGGCATTGCCTCGGTCAGGAGCAAATTTCTTCTGGATTAGTGTCCTCTAAATCGATTAGCTGTCTCGGGCAGGGCATTCTGTCCTAATGAAATGTGATTCCAGGCTCCAGTCGATGAAAAATTGTGGCAACGAGGGTAAAGTCATCTGCAGCCTTCCTGTGGGTTGTGCCAGGGTTAGGAGAGGAATCACAGAATTACAGAATGATTTAGGTTGGACAGGACCTCAAAGATCATCAAGTCCATCCTGTGACTGATCACCACCTTGTCAACTAGACCAGAGCACTGAGTGCAAAATCCAGTCGTTTCTTGAACACCTCCAGGGTTGGTGATTCCACCATGTCCCTGGGCACCTCCTTCCAATGCTTGACCACACTTGCCATGAAGAAATTCTTCATGATGTCCAACCCAAACGTCTCCTGGTGCAGCAAGGAACAGGCTTCAAGGAGCAGTTATAATTATCAGGGCAGTATTACACTGATATGGACTCACCTGCCCTCCTCAGTGAGGGAATTAGGAGAAATGGGGACCTCTGAGAAAAACATGGCATTTCCACCTGCTTTTGGATGCACTTTATCACAGGTATAAGGCCTGGAGCAGCAGCAGGGGGGCAATGTGCAGGTACAGGGTAAATGCTATATTCAAAATGTATGTTTTGGGAATAGTGTTCAGGGATTGGGGTTAGCAGGTCAGACAGCTCTGTGCAGCGGGACAGCCATGCTCCTCAGGTCTGCCATCTCTCTCTGTGAGCCAGTGCTGTGCCTGAATCCCTGGCTCTGCTTGGGACACAGGGATTTTCACTGCTGCTTCCTCACATTGTTCACTCGTGCAGTCGGCTGCCCGTTGTAAATACCAGCCAGAGCAGTAATTTTCCATTTCATTGCCATGTCCCTGATGTTTTCCTGGCACTTAAGCTGTTGCCTGTGTTTGCTGTTTGGATGCATCCCTTCTGTGTCTTGAAGAGGTGGATCTTTACATTTGATTTTATTTGGAGACCTTGCCTGCTCCTACCTGAGCTCTTGCTGCTCTGATGTTTGGCTACCTGCCCAGCAAATTCTGCTGGTTGGGATGGGCTTGGGGGTTCTGCCATAAAACAACACCAGGATGTGAACAAAAATAAGCACAGGGAAAAGTGCCAGACTTGGGAGTTGGATGGGGAAGTGGAGAAATCTCGTTTTGTTTTGTTTTGCTGCTAAGTGCACGAAATGCTCCGTGTCCAGTGCCAGTGCAAGAGAGTGGGGGTGACACCTGGGGGATGCTGCCCTATCCTGGGGGCAGATGGGCTGTGATCCACTGGGAGCTGTGGGCAGTGCTGCTCTGGGGGCTGTGTGAGGATGTTGCCATCTTCATGCAGAGCACCAGGAAGGCCCCTGGCCAGGTGGCATGGAGGGCTCTGGGTGTCAGATGGTGGTGGTGCTGATCTGGTGTGCCGATTGGTGACACGGTGATGGGCAGCCTGGAAGCTGCCTGCTGGGGTGGTCATATCCGGCTTCAGGCCCGTTATCTTCCAGGATTGTCCTGGGGATCTTGTAGCAGTTCCCAGTGCTGCTGGCAGGGTTCTGGCAGGCAGCTCACCCGCATTTCTCCGAGTCTAACTGCTCCTTGCTGGGAGTGAGGACCTGTGCTGGGCTGTGCCTTCCTGCAGCTGCAGACATCTGTCTCCTCAGCCTCTCCAGGAATGGGAAGCCTTTCCGGGGATCGTTTGTATCGTTCATGGGTTTTATGTTCCTCCACATCCTGACTGCAGGCAGGGCAAGCTCACAGTGCTGCACCTGCACCGGGAGCTCTTGGGTCATTTTGTTTTCCATTGCTGTCCTTCATCCCCACTCCACATCACCTCTGTTTGCTTTCCCCCTGTGTCTCTGAGCCGAGAGCTGCTGCAGCTCATTAAAATAACCTGATTAATGCAGAGCTGGGGCAGGGCCAGACTGTGCTGGGCACAGAACAGAGCACTTCACTTTGGAGTGGTTCCTGCTGAAAAATCCTGTTTGGGCAAGCAGAGAAAATCATCCAGAGTTTCCATGCAGGACAGATGGAATTGTCCCCACGTCTTCCTTTCCTGGTGGGATGGAGAGGTCATTGTTTGATGTTCCATGCCCAGTGCTGAAGTGAGGGTCCCTTCAGGTGGGACCCTCAGCCGTGGTCAGGGACACCTCATTAACTGCTTAGGCCAGTTTATCTCGTGCTGGTGTTACAAATCTGGTGACACGAGCTGGGCTTCTGCAGCCTCTGTCACTGTGAGATAAGGATCTGAGTCATGAAAGTGGCTGCTGGGGCTTTGTTGCAATAGGAAGTGATGAACAAGTGCTAAGAAAAGCCGAACAGGAAGGATGGAGAGCAGTGGTAAGACCTTTGCTCTGGGTGTCTAAGGCAGAGCAGGCTCTGCACCAGGCTTGGGGCTCCAGAGCCCGAGGAAGTCCAGGTCTGGTGCAGGGTGGAGAAGTGGAGCAGGAGGGTGAGGGCTCTAACTGACCGTCAGCTTCCTCAAACCAGAGGGAAATGGAAGCATGGCCATGGCAGTGTGAGTCAAAGGCAGCAACTTCTCACCTCGGTGCTGCCACAGCCCTGGTCCCACTGCAGGATGTCACACTGGACAGCTTGGGATGTGACAGTCCTGGCTTCATGTGCCTTGGTTTTTCAGTGCTTTTCATTTGGAGTATCAGGAAAGTTTGAAAAAGCTTTCCTGGCCTGGCAAAACACCTAAGATAACTTCAAAAGTTATTGATTTGTGGGTGGCATGATGACGTGGCCGGGTGCTGGGCTGGTGGGCAGTGGGAGGTAATTTTAACTGTGCAGCCAGGCAGTCCTTCCAAGGGAGAGCTTTGTTTTTCATGAGGCACAGAACCTTTATCTCTTAAAATACCATGGAAATAATTCATGTCTTCAGCATGTTACTCAAATCTGATGTGCTATTTGAGCCTGGTCAATAGTGCCATTCAGCCCACAAAGGGTTCTCTGTCCCTCTGGCAAACGTGTTGCCGTATGGAGGCATGTTGAGTGTGTGAAGGGAGGCATACGGGGATGCCTCGGCTGGTAGCAGTGTCAGGTGCTCCCATGGCTGGAGGGAAAGGCTGGGCAGGAGCTGTGGAACCTCCTGGATTTGCAATCTTGGTCATCTTGGACAGGTCATTTGGGTTTTCTTGCACTTTAGCATATCTGAGCAGTTCTGGGGTTTTCCCTGGTTTGTGGGGTGTGTGTTTGTATACTTTCTATGGTAAAAATTAAATTTTGGGATTTGGCCTCCTTGTATGTGCCATTGAACTGAGGCTTGGTGCTGCACTTCAGCTAGAGATTGTGTGTAAGAAAAATACATCAAAATGGGGTCTGGGGGTGCTGTGGGGCCATGGCAGAGATGCTGTCCCACCTTGGGAGTCCTGCCTGGGGTGACTGCAGGGACTGAGCCCATTGCACTGGTCGTTGGGGTCACCTCGCTGCCTTTGGCATCTTCAAACCTCCATCTCTGGCACGTGCTGAGCCAGGGCAGCCTCTCCATGAGCTTTTGTGTGGGAGCATGACAGCAGAAGCTGCGCCAGAGGTGGGGTAGGCTCTGCCCATCTGGGTTTATGTATTTACTTGATGATGATTCAGAGGAGGAACCTGCCAGCAGCTGCTGTCCCATCCTAAACCACTGATTAACTCAAACTGCCTAGTGGAGTTGTTTAATAAACAAATCAGTGCTAATTTTCTATGGAAGGGACTCGGGGATTGGGCTGGGTCCAGAGGACTATGGTCTCATGGGAGCAGGGCTTTGCTGACCTCACTGGAAGTGCAGAGAGGGGATTTAAACCTTCTGGAGCAAGTGAAGCATTTAATGATGCTGCCCCAGCGCTTGGTGCTGACCCCTGCAGTGCTTGGGCTGGGACTGGGCCAGGTAAAACTCGATGCTGGCAGCTGCAAATGCTGATTTTTAGGCACAGATTGCTTGTTGCTGGATTCCTGCATGAACTGCAGTGTGAGATTTGGACAGTGTCCCATGCACAGGGCTCACATGTGTCCATGGGCCAGGTCCAGTTGGCCATTCCCAGCTCTGACCTTTCCCAGCCCCACATCCCTGTGTATCCATAAGCACTGGGAGGTGGTGTGTGACCCCACAGTGGTTCACTCCAGCGCTGTCCTGGCAGCCTCGGCTAGCCGGGTACTTGCTATGGGGACAGACACCATATTGCTGCTTTCTAAGCACCCTTGGCAGGCCATAATCCGGCTGTTTTGCCTACTGATTAGAGCAGCTGTTCCCTGGATTACCCATCCTGGCTGGCCCCTGCCTGCCGTGGGGTAGCTCTGTGCTGGCTGCACGGCTGGGGAGCTGTGGGGCTGCAGAGGTGCTGCTGGAATGGCCAGCTGCTGTGTCTTGCTTGCTCTGCATCCAGATCTGCTCTCTCTGGGTTCCTGCATCTGGGCTGTTTCACAGGGCAGACCCACCTGGGGCCGTGGGGATGCCAGTGAGGACAGGCAGTGTCACTGCTGGCAGCTGAGCAGGGCACTGGGGACCCTCCTGTCCCTCTGTAGGGGCTTGCAGGGGACATGCAGCCTCAGCCTGCTGTTCCTGCTGTTCCCTGCCACGGGGGAAGGAAGGGGCAGGAATCTTGGTTCCTGTTGTCCACTTGAACATTAAATATAGGCTATTAAGCAATTTTCTTTTCAGGAAGTGTAGAAATCCTGCTCTGTGTGAGCACAGCCTCTGTCAGAGCCCAGAGCCTGGAGCTTGCTTTGCAGCAGCATCCTCTGCTCCCCTTTTGCAGCAGCATTAACCCTTCATGGTCAGACTCAGCAGCAGGTTTGTCTTTAACCAGAACCACCCATGGTATTGTGCTTCTCCTGCCCCTGTTGCAGGCCCAGCTGAGCCAGAGTTTTTTGTTTTTTCCAGCTTACATAGCAAACTGGCTGCAGAGTCAGCTGTGAGGAGAGCCCTGGCCTCTGAGCCAGCAGTTTCACATTTTGCTGGCCAACTTGATCTTTCCAACATGGGACCAAGCAACAGAACCAGGCATTTGTCTTCTCGACATCTCGTTTTGCTGTGTTGCAGTTCTCCTCTGTGTCCTGTGTCATTTTCCTGGCTGTCCATACAGAGCATACAGGTGAAGGGGTTCCAGTCTCTGCTCCTTATAAATTTTGATTTAAGGGAACTGTTCTTGGTGTTTGTCTGTCCAGGCTCTCAGCACATCTTACCTCTGTTCCCTTTGGAAAAGCCTGAAAATGTTTTAAACATTCAGAGAGATGTGTGACAGGGGTGTTGCACACAGGTGATTTGTCCAGCTGGGGAAGGAGCTGAAATCAGTGACCAGGAGAGAGTGGCTTGTGGCAAGGCTCCAGCATAACTTACTTTCCTAATGCAGTGGAGACTCCACGTGCTGGGTCATGTGAAACCAGGTACATGCTAGATCTGACACTTGTGCCTTGGGGAGCAGAGCTGCCCATCTCACAGCACTGTGTCCCTGGGACTGCCCTTCTGCAGTGCTGGCTCTAGACTTGGCTGGGACAGGGTCATCCCTGTAGTGCCTGGGGTGCTGTATGCATGGAGGGGGGATTGTGAAATCACATCTTCCTTCTAGAAACAGCCTTTTCCAGTAGTTCCAAGTTCCTTTGGAAGGGACTTCTTGTGTACAAATCACGTCAGTCTCCTTGCAGTAACAACAACCACTTCCAAGAAAGAAGATTTGACTCTCAATAATTGAGGAAGAGGAGGGACTGAGGGAACACGAGGTGCACTCTTGCTGCCGATCCCTTGCAGGGCTGCTGGGGCCTGGAGTAGCCATTGGCTTTAGCCAGGTTTGGAGGGAGCCCTGGAGCCTGGGGGGTGCGTGGCTGGGGCACGAATTCAGCCAGCAATTACCTGGCTGCAGATGAAGGAGGAATGTGGGGTGACCACTGAGCTGGGCTTGAGAGGAGGGATAGGCAGAGAGGTTAACTGAGGCTGCTGCCCTCTTCTGCTGGGAGCCATCCCCCTTCCTGCCATTCTGTGGTGGATGTCAAGGGTGCCGTGGATGGGAGGATACATCACGTTTAAAAGGGCATTTTATTTCGATTCTTGGTTGCTGTAGCTGAATCCCCAGCATGCAGTGTGTGTGCCTGTTTCCTGTCAAGTGGACTTTCCTGAAGGGATCGTCCCATCTCCATCAGCCCTGGTGTGAGGGGCTATCCATAGGAGGTGATGATAATGAGAACTGTGACCTGAGCTGGTTGTGTTGCTCAGGCAGAAGGACTTTTCAGGCTTTTTGTGATGGTTTTCACTGATGCTGCAGTTGATTGATCATGCCAGCAGAGAACTTGAAAGAAAAACTTCCAGAGCCCTTGGCACAGCCCTGCTGTGACTCATGTGCAGTGTCCAGGTCATTTTACCCGTGCATGAAAGAAAGCAGAATTTTCTGTCAAGCCTTTGTAGGATTTTGGGTTTGCTTGTTCACAGCCCTGGGGAAGAAGAACCCTCAGGAGCTGAGCTGGCCTGTGGAGGGGTCACCTTGCTCTCCCCATGCATTCCTGCTTCCACTGGAGGGTTTTTTTTCCCCAAATGTAATTGAGAGGTTCCAGCTTTTAGGAGAAGGGGATGCTGGGGTGTGGGTGGGTCTGACGGTGTCCCAGGGAGGATGGCAGGGCCCCACAGGGCAGGCATGGGTGACCCTTTCTCCATTTCTGGCCAATCTTGCTGCTAATTTTATCCTTTATCGCTGTTGCACCGGGAGTTATCTCCATCTTCCCCTGCCTCTCCCTCGCCTATTTATAAGCACAGTGGGCCATTGCTGTCAGTGCTGCCAGCCCTGAAGGCTTCTCGGCTTCGCTCTCACTTGTGCCTCATCTCAGAGCCTCCTCACTCTGAGCAGGAGGGATGGCCCTGGTGAGGGTGACCCTGCCCTGGTCCATGGGAGCTTGGCTCTCTCTATGTTCTCATCCCTGTGCTGAAGCAGCCTCATGCTCTGGGGTCCTGCCCAGCTGGCAGCGGGCACAAGGGTTGTCACATCCAGTCTGGATCGTGTGGGAATGTGGCACGTGTAACATGGCCAAGGGCTCAGGGAAGCCACAGTATGTGTGAGGAGAGTGTGGCTGGTGGCTGCCGGTCAGCACTGGGCTGGGGGAGAGGAAGTGGCTCCTTGAGTCATTAACGTCATCTTCATTATTATTCCAGAAGAGGCAGGAGGTCACCCGGCTCTGGGACCGGGTGAAAGTCCCCAAGCCCTTCAGCACCAGCATGGGCATGTGGAGGAGAGCAAGAAGAGCTGTCCTGGTGCCCTTCACTGAGCCCCACATCTGGAACAAACCCTCTCACCCACCCAAATCCTTCTTTTCAACCCTGACAGGAGCACCTGGGAAACTATGCCAAAAACATGTGGCTTGCTTCTGTAGGTGCCAGTGGAGACTCCTGGCAGCTCCAGGCATGGGCAGGGTGTAAGCTGTGCTCATTCCATCCTCCAGGGAGCAAAGTGCAAATCCTGTTATCCATGAACCTTCTCCTTGGAGAAGCCCCCTCTGTACTTTTCCACTTGGAAAGCTCCCTCTCCCTGCCTGCTGTGGCTGGGTGGTTTTCTGCTGCCTTAGGAAGCAGTTGTGTTCAGTCAGGACTGAACTGGGCAGGATTAGCCACAGGGCTGTCAGCAGGGATACTGGGAGAACAGCTTTAATGCTTGGAGAAAGCTGCCAACTCCCTTATCCCTTGGGAAAAGCAAACCACTTGGATTCTGGTGTGGTTATCTCTTGGCTGGTGGTGTCTGAGAGGAGGAAATGGCCTTTGCGTGCAGGCACATTTTGCACCGGTGCTTGGAAAGGGAAAAAACCACTGAATTCTGGGCTCTAAGTGAAGATATGCACAGGGGACTGAGCATTGTGTCTTCCTAACGCTAGCAGTGCTGGCAGCCACAGCTTCCCTTTGGAGCTGGTGGCCTCACGGTGCCCAGGACTGTGTCTGCGTGTGCCGGGTTACGGGGCCGGTTCGAAAAGTCAGTCCTGGATCCACTCAGGTCACTGCGAGTAAGAACTTAATAGGATCCAGATCTCGGAGCGAATCTGCAGCTTGGGAATAGTGAAGCCCTGCATTACTGCCCATCTGTGGGGCCTTCCCTCAGCAGGACCAGGAGCCTGACAGAGGTGCCATCTCTTGAAGGGCAGTGTCACAATTTGCCACTGCCCCACGGCTCTGGGCTTGGGCTCCCATGTTGTTCTCATGGTGCTTTGAGGTTTCATCTGCTGTAGGGTATTTTGGGTGCTGTGCAGAGCCCCATCCCTGGTGCCAGGGGTCACATTGGATGGATCCCTCCATGTGTATTTGCCAGCTGGGATTATGTGTCTGCATGTATCCTGCTGTTGTCAGGGACTTTTCCATTTCTAACATGCCTGTTTTCCCTGCTCCTGCTCTCTCACAGACCTGTCAGCTGCTAAGCGCAAGTTCGCAGATTCCCTCAATGAGTTTAAATTCCGCTGCATCGGCGATGCTGAAACAGATGATGAGATCTGCATAGGTGAGTCCTTGTGCTCTTGGTGCCACACGCTCCAGACCACGCTCCAGATCCCTGAGCGGGGCATGGTGAGGGGAACACATGTGAGGATACCAAGGGGCCCAGGAATTTGGTTGCTTTCTGCTCTGTGGAAATGGCATATTCCTCCTAATTCAACATCAGCAAAAGCTTTTCCAGGGAATCACTTGTTGCTTTTTGCCCTAAATCTGTCCCTGCAAGACAAGAAACAGAGACATTGCCTGTATCTGAAACCATCTCAGTTTTTGGACCATTTTGAATTGGAGAGCAGGATCTGGATGTGGCTCAGTACTCTGCAAGGGGCTGTGACCTGAAGCAGAGGTGCAGCAGCCTTGCTGCCAGCTGCAGGAGCGCAGGGCACTGTGCTGGTGGGAACCAGCAGTGCTGACCATGGCAGTGCTCCCTGAACTGGGCCTGTCTCCACCACAGAGCTTCTCGTGGCACAAGGCAGGACCTTCAACCACTTCGCTTCCCATTATCTTGCTCCTACCCCAGCTGGACTTTTAGAGCTTATTGTGCACATCATCTGGAAGCCAGGACAGCAAAGGAGCTTTAGCCCTGATTTAACTTCACTTGTTTACTTGTGCCCCATCTCTCAGCAGAAATAGCTCCTCACCCAGGTTCCTGTGCTGGTGAGCTGCCCCTTGTGCACCGGGCATGGCTGAGGCCAGTGCTGTGCAGTGGGGCTGGTCGGTGACCAGCTGTTGGCTAGGACAGGTTTGAGTTGAGGGTGTTGCTCTCTGGAGGTGGGAACATGGTCCTGGGGTTGCTCTGCTGCCAGTTGATTCCACAGGCAGTTGGAACCTTTCTAGGGAGAGAGCAAAGATGATATAAAAAACACCAAACCACCAACCCCCAAAACAGATACAGGCAAACCCCCCATGTTCAGTTTCTCCGTGTCTTTTAAAACTGAATGTTAAATGCTGACTATGTCCCTTCCAGCCAAGTCTCTGCAGGAGTTTGCCACGGTGCTGCGGAACCTGGAGGACGAGCGGATGCGCATGGTATGGCCCCATCTGTCCTCGGGAGCAGGAGATGGTGGCATTGCTGCTGCCACCTGCAACTCTGCTGTGGCACCCTGGGCATCAGGGTGACAGTGGCTGCCACCACAGTGCTCATTCCCTCAGCTATGGTGGAGCCACAGGAAAGAAGAGAGGGAGGGGAGAGTGGGCTTGGCAGGGGAGTGCTTAAAAAGTATCAAGGAATGGAGTCTTACTGTTGGAAAATGGCCAGTGCTGGTGCTGGGGGACTCACGGGTTTGGTGCAAGCCCCTCAGCCAGCGCAGAGCCGGAGAAGAGAAGCCTGTGGGTGTCTGTGGGCTGTGGGAGGGTTTCTGTGGACAGGCTGTTGAGCAGCACAAGTGAGCTGGGCAGAAAGCAGCAGGTGAGCTCTGCCTGTCTTTGCCTGCAGATCGAGAACGCCAGTGAGGTGCTGATCACGCCGCTGGAGAAGTTCCGCAAGGAGCAGATTGGGGCTGCCAAGGTAACTGAGCTACTGTCCCCTCTGGGAGCTGCAGCTTGGGCAGAGGAGCAGAGCCCAGAGCTGCACGGTGATGGCCACAGAGGTGGCCAGGACCTGGCACACTGCAGGGATGGGCACGGACATGGGAGGAGGTGATGTGCTGCTGTGGGAGGGAGACAAGGATGATCCAGCTCCTAGGAAGAGCCTCAGTGGTCTGAGTTCACCCACAACCAAGTAACATGCAAAAGGCCAAAAATCACATTCCAGTTGAAGTGAACTTGCTCCTTACTCCAAGCAAGAATTAGGATTTTCTTGGAGGGATTCCCAATCACCCAAACGCCCTGGTCTGCACTCCTCACCCCGGTGTGTCACTGGGCAATTGTACGGGAACTCGGATGGCTTCTGGCAGGACAGGGAAGCGCCGGTGTGGCTGGAGTGGCTATGAGACAGCCTGGCCCCCCCACTCTCTTTCCTGTCTTTGTTCTGGAATGAAAACCACTGTCTGTGGCTCCCCTGTTGTTATAACAACCTGCTGCTGCCTGCAAGAAGTTCATGCCAGCGCCTGGGGCCGTGTTTGCATGGCAGCAGGGTGCCCAGTCTGGCCACGCTGCCCTGCTTTATGCAGCTGAAAACAAAAGACAAAGAGGAGTCCTCCAGAAGGGAGCTGGTTATAAGCAGGTGCCAGTGTGGATTTGATACTGGTGTGTTGGGGTGGCCTGGCTGGGATGGGGGGTGCAAAGGAAAGTGAAGTTGGCATTCTTTTTTTAACATTCCTGCCACAAACAGCCAAGTTACTGTGTCATTGTCCTGAGTGACACGAAGGAGAAGCTCTTGCAAGGATTGACAGGGGTGGGATGTGAAATTGTGATGATATTCTGGTTCAAAAGCACTTTCCTCGCTGTTGTCTTTGGACCAGGCCTGGTTCTGGGTGTTTTACCAAGCACTGGGCCCCAGGAGTACAGGAGGGGTTCCCCTGAGCCTTGGATTTTGGCAGCATAGGCCACATTCCTGTAGCTGCCTGATGCTGATAGATAAAAGGAGCTTTACCTGCTTCCAGCTGATGCTGTGATCCTGTCTCCTGTTAACTCCCACCTGGGCCGTGCTGTTCTACCTTGTGGTGTAAGAATGCTGTGGATCCTCAGGGCTGATCTGGTGCTGCTGTGTTCAGCATCATACATTTTGTTCTGTTTTGTAGGATGCCAAAAAGAAATACGACAAGGAGACTGAGAAGTATTGTGGTGTCCTAGAAAAGCACTTGAACTTGTCTTCTAAGAAGAAAGAATCCCAGCTTCAGGAGGTGAGAACAACCTCTGGGTTTCTGTGTCTGGCTGTGACTCTGCAGAACTTTTTGAATGCCTTGCACAGCGTATAACAATGGTTCTCCTGACTGTAAACTAATTTTTTCCTCTCGTTCTGGCTGCAAGTGCTGGGTTTTCCCCTCTTCCTTAATGAAAGGGGATGGAGCTGTTTTGGTGAGTAAATCAGAGAGATCCGAAAATGGATAGCAATCAAAAAGGAGAGAGGGTTTATAATTAAAGAGTGTAACAAAAAGGAACTGGTTCTGCTGCAGGCTTTCCATGTGCCAGCACAAATCACGGATGTCTGATCTTCTCTGCAAGTGGCTGTGCTGCTTTGGGCTCCAGGGGAGGAGGGATCAGGCTTAGTGCCTTAAACTGCTTTAGGAGCCATCACTGACTCAGGCCGTGGTTTGCTGTGGTGCCAAATGCTCTGACTGGATGACTACACTGAGTTTTCAATCACTTCTTCCAAGTTTGAAATTCCCTGTGCTGCTGGTGTGCTGCTTATCCCTTACTGGGGATACTGGTGAGCACAGGGCTCCTGCACCAGGACAGTACCTGGCAGAGTTGGGGCCTTGGAAACAGAAATACCTGAGGCACAGGTAATCATTTTCCACCAAATTGGGACTGAGGAGGGATCAGAATCCAGGCAGATATACCTGTAAGCTGGCTTTATCCTCTAGGCTTTTAAATAACTTTGTGTGGAAGCACACCTGTGTCCCAGGGGATGGTGGCTTTTAAATGACTACCTGAACTCCTCCTTTAGTTCATGTTTGAATTACTGGTGTGGGGCATGGGAGTGGAAGGAATTCTGTCCAGGGAAGGAAGGATCCACTCGTGACTGTCAGGGTGCAACAGTGGTTTTTAGAGGTGTGATCCTGTGCCATGGCCCTGTGGGGCTGCCTGGAGATGCTGTATGGGATGCAGACGGGATGTAGGTGGGGGCTGTGTGCAGGAGGGAGCGGGATGCAGGTGGTGTCTCTGCAGGATGTGAGCGGGATGCTGTGCAAGTGCGTTGGAGCAGCGCTGGCTGCTGGTGCCATCTGGTGGCATCTCCGACCCCAAACACTGTCTTGGACTGTTGCTGGGAAGGCAGGAGGAGGCTGGAGCCTGCTGGAACCAGCTTCCTGGTTCAGGTGCTGAGCCCTGTTCCCCCATGGCACTGGGAAGTGTACATGGTTTTGGTGGCTCAGGCTCAGCTGAGGAGGGGATACCTTTGAAAGGGCATTCAGCATGTAGTTGTGAAACATGGATGTGGTATCCATGGCGTGTGGGAGTGCTGGCCCCATCCAGCACCTGCTGAGGGGCTGTCCATCACCATCCCTGCCAGTCACGGGGCTCTCAGGGCAGGGGCTGCAGGTGTGTGCACAAGAGAGGTGCTGGTGGGTGTAGCATGTTGAGAAATTAACACCCGTTATTTCTGAGAGTCTGGAGCTCCACTGGACCTCTGATATCCTGAGACAACAGTGTTTGTATGCGGGAGATTTGGTGGTTTCTGTTTTCCTAACCTCTTGCTGTCCACGTCTGGAGGGTGATAGCAGCCACATGTGCAACTGCTGCAGTGAGGCGGGGAGAGGAGGAGGCGGCCATGGGAATTCTCTGCTGCTTTGGCTATTGACCAATTAAACAACACGCAAAGTCTAATCTGCCATTTAACTCCTGGCAGAGTTACATGATTGCATCATGTTTTCTGCTTTTCAGAACTCAGGTTGCTGATTCCCTCAGCCTGCACACTGTGGGCACAAAAGCTGGTGGCAGGTCACAGGGAAAACAGGACATTTTGTGGGCATGTCACACAGAAAAGCAGGGATGAGCTGCTGTTCACATCCCGGCACGTGTTTGCCAGCTGGGGTTTGCAAGGGCAAAACCACAGTGACAGTCCAGGTTGCTCTGTGCAAAGTGTCACCTCAGCAACCTGGTCTAGTGGAAGGTGTCCCTGCTTGTTGCAGGTGTTTGGAACAAGATGGTCTTTAATGTCCCTTCCAACCCTAACCATTCTGGGTTTCTGTGACACATGCCAGTCACACCTGTGTTGCTCACACTGCTTCCAGTACAGCAGCTCTGCTCCATGTGCATAACCAGGTTATTTTTAGGCACTGATATTGGGCCATATCCCTTTTTTTGCTCATTTGGGCTTTCAGAGCAGAGGGGATTTGCTGTCTGCTGATCTGCCAAAGTGACATGCTGGTGGTGGGTGCATGTGCTACCCAGCTTTGCTCTGGGATGCTCTGGCAGATCCCATCATGGTGCTTTCCAGAAAGTGGAGAATTGCCTTTGCTTGTCAAATATGCAGCGATTTTCCATTTTCCTCGCCTCTACTGCGTGTTTTCTGCACAGCTGTTGGGGAGGTGAGAACATGAGTCATCAAAAACGTTTTTCTGAGCTGTTCATGTGAATCAGGTTTATATTTATTGCTGTGCCATCTGTCCAGCCCAGGACTGGGGGCTGGAGCTGAATTTGTTCTGCATGGCCACATTCCCATCAGAACCAGGTGTGCTCTGGTCAGGAGGCCAAGTGTTTCCAGTTGTTACTGAGCTTGTGTTTCCCCTCCAATCCTTCTTCAGGCAGACAGCCAGGTGGACCAGGTTCGCCAGCATTTCTACGAAGTCTCACTGGAGTATGTCTTCAAGGTGCAAGAGGTCCAGGAGAGGAAGATGTTTGAGTTTGTGGAACCTGTAAGTGGGCCCTCAAGCTCCCTCAGCCAGCAAAAAATCAGGGGATTGTGTGGTGAAATGGGGAGTCACGGGGAGCTGGGCTGTGGTGTGGGTTGTCCTGCTGTGGAGGGGGGCAGAGAGCTCCAGCCTCACCCTGCAGCCCCTCTTGCAGAGGTAGGTTTGAGGTGAAGAAAGCACTGTTGGGAGCCTTAGGGTACAAAGCCATTGGCTCAGTGGCCATGTGTGCTGGAAACATTTCAACATTTGATTTTTTTTTTTACTGTGGGGACACTCCATTGGAGTGGGTTGGGCTGAGGGACCTGAGCAATTAAAAGAACAACACTTCTGATTGGGGAAAAAAGTCCCAAATTGTAACTAATGTTCACAAGGGAAAAGGAGTGCAAATGTTACAGAACTGAGGAAGAAGATGTTTTCCAAGATACACCTTTTCTCAGGTGTTAAGTCCTTTAAATCTGCTCTGAGAGGGGCCAGACCTCCCAGCTTTTTGCAAAGGTGATTCCTGCTGGTCCAATGGTAACTCAGAGATGGGACAGGCATAGTTGTGTGGGATCCTGTTCTTGCCTTAGCTCTGGGGGAAGAAAACACAGCCTTGGCTTCGGGGTTCATTCAGAGAAGGTTTGAAAGTGAAATGAAGAGCAGGGCATCTTTCCCAGGGCCCACCAGTGAGCCCCTCTGCCCAGGGGGCTGCAGGGCCCCTTTTCCTCAGCAGTGATGGCTCTGGGGGCAGCTGTGGGTCTCAACTGACCATCTCCATTCATTTTGTCTCAACACAGCTGCTGGCCTTTCTGCAGGGGCTTTTCACATTCTACCACCATGGCTATGAGCTTGCAAAAGACTTCAGCGATTTCAAGACAGAGCTGACAATCAGCATCCAGAACGTGAGTGTACCTGTGCCACGTGCCCTTGGCCAGCACTGTCAGGCCAAGCTAACTTGCCTTTGGATTTATTTTAGTCATAGAACCACAGAATGGTTTGGGTTGGAAGGGACCTTAAAGCTCATCTAGTCCCAACCCCCTGCCATGTGCAGGGACACCTTCCACACTAGCCCAGGTTGCTCCAAGCTCCGTTCAGCCTGGCCTTGGACACTTCCAGGGATGGGGCAGCCACAAGTTCCCTGGGCAACCTGTGCCAGGGCCTCACTGCTCTCACAGTGAAGAATTTCTTTCTAACATCTAATCTAAATCTCTCCTCTTTTAGTTTAAAACCATTCCCCATTGTCCTATCACTATTTGCCCACGTAAAAATTCACCCTCCCTCATTTTTTATAATTTCCCTTGAAGTATGGGAAGGCCTTGCCAGTTATAATAATACTTTTTCTTTAGTTTAAATCCAGGCCCAGAAAGCAAACCTGTCCTTTTGTTGTCACTGGGTTCCCCAGTCACATTTCCCGCATGGCTGTAGGGACCCAGCTGTGGTCCCACCTCTCATGGTGCCTCCATGCTGCAGAGCCCACCTTGGGTCCATGCACTGGAGAAAACATTCCTGTTTTAATTCGCAGACAAGAAACCGTTTTGAAGGAACAAGGTCAGAGGTTGAAGCTTTGATGAAGAAGATGAAGGAGAATCCTCACGAGCACAAAAACATCAGCCCTTACACGATGGAGGGTTATCTCTACGTGCAGGAGAAGCGTAGGTGTTGGGGTGGTGGATCTGCCTGATGGGCAGTACAGTGGGTGGGAGCCTGGAGAAAGGGTTTAGGAAATGAAAGCTGGTTCAGCAAGTACAGAATCCCTGAAAGAAGGGGATTGGCCCAATGGGTGGGATATTAAAGTGGGAGTGTGGGAGCCAGGCTGTCTCTGGGAGGGAGAGTCACTGCTAGTCCCTCATAAAAGTCTTGCCCCTGAATAGGAGGGTAATAACACTTAACCCAACAGGAAACTGTAGGTACAGGAATCTGTCAAGTTAAGTGATTGTTAAACATAGCAAGTTGTTAATGGGAGGGCACTGGTTCTGGGAATAAAACCTACATTTGCTCTGTAGGTCACTTTGGAACTTCCTGGGTGAAGCATTACTGCACATACCAGAGGGAATCAAAGCGGATCACGATGGTGCCATTTGACCAGAAATCAGGAGGAAAAGGGGTGAGTGCTGGCAGGGAGCAGGATAGTGTCCCAGGGCTCTGCTGGGAAACACACAGCACCACTGGCTGCAGGCTGTCCCAGGACTCAGACTGTCTCACCTTTACGGCAAGGTGACACAAACGCAGTGAAGTGGGGCACATTTGTTCCAGGCTGAGTGGGTGCCACACGAGGAATTAACTTGGTGCCTTTTTTGAGAAATTAAAAAGACAGGAAACCCTCTGAAGCCCACAGATCTCTGTCTGCCATGCACACCCACCACACTGCAGCTCCATGGATGCCTGCTCCCCAGTCCCTCATTCCTGCTCCAAGACCTGGACAGAGAACCTCTTCATTATTTTGCTCCTTTCCCAATGCCTGTAACTGTGTTCTAGGCCAGGTTGGATGGAGCTCTGAGCAACCTGGTCTAGTGGAAGGTGTCCCTGCCCGTGACAGGGGAGTGGAATGAAATGATCTTTTGAGTTCTCTTCCCACTCAAACTGTTCTGTGATTCTCTGATGATCCTATGACTTGGCCAATGAAGTTATTTTGTTTTGGACAGAGCCACAGGAGAGCCTGAAGCTCCCCTCAGCCCTGAGGGAATATGAGGTGCAGGGGGAGCAGTGGATGGTGGGATATGGGGGACCAGCAAACACCATGTGCCCACTGCTTCTGCGGCTGTATCTGGGTCTGGTTTTGCTTCTCTATACCGCAGGAACAATAGACCCCTCCAGAGTGTTCTCATCTGGGACAGTTTGCAAACACAATCCCCTTGCCAGAGAGCGCCTCAGGCAGCTGGACAGGCTCCCACATGGCTTCCTGCTGGCACAGGGAGCCGGTTGTGGGGAGGGCAGCTTCTAAAATTAATTTCCTCTTGCCTTGGAGCATCTTCATTAGAGCTCAGCATTAACATATCCCAGCCCTGTAATCGTCAGCAGCTGCACAATATTTCATCTGGTCTACCCATTTCAGGGCTTCCCCTGCACCTGGGACACAGGTGCTGCCAGCAGCACCCTGGGCCCATCTCCACCTGCAGGAGCCCTGCTCCAGTGCGGTGCCAGCCCTGCTCCAGTGCCATGCCTGGGCCCCACTCCAGTGCGGTGCCAGCCCTGCTCCAGTGCCATGCCTGGGCCCCACTCCAGTGCTGTGCCAGCCCTGCTCCAGTGCCATGCCAGCCATGCTGGTGCGGCTGCTCACACAGGAACTTGTGACTTGTACCACCCTGGCATGAAATGCTGCCTGTGCTGTGGCAGCTTTGGCTGGGCTCCAGGGTCTGTTGGTGATGACTGGCATGAACATCCAAGCATAGAGCAGCCCAGGGACTTTGGAGTTGTACTGCTGGGAATTTTAGGGTTGGGCTGGAGCAGGCACCAAGGTGCTGCAGGAGCCATTGTGCGTGGGTCACAGTGTACACTGCACGTGGTATCAGCCCCTCGTGACTGTGGCTCGGGCTATGGCTGGAGCTGCATGTTAGTGGGATTGAAGCAGGGGCAGTCCCTGACTGCTGGAGAGGGAGCTGGGCAGCATGGGAGCAGCCTGGTGCTGGCAGCGCAGGCTGGGGAGGACAGGGAGCAGGTGGCCTCTGTCAGACTCTGGGGAGATGCCCAGCAGGAAGCTCTGAGGTTTATCTGTTCTGGGTCCCGTGTCTGGGACACAAGGGTTATTGATGTGTTAGAAAACAAGCACAGAACTGACATGTAGGAGTTAGGGCTTCTCCCCTGAAGAGGTGGTGTGTCTTGCAACATGGGCAACAAGCAGGAGGTGCTGGCAGCCATGGTGCAGCAGGAAAACTGTGGCATAGTTGCCATCATGGAGACAGGGCTGGATGAGTGGTACAACTACATGCCTACAAACTCTTCAGAAGGGATCAGCAACAGAGAGGAGGTGGTGGGGCAGGACTGTGTGTTAGTGTTTTAGTTGTTTGGTGATGGGGTGGAGTGTTTCTATGTAAGAATCAGGGGGAGTCACCATCCCTGGTGGGATTTAACAGATGTGTAGTTGTGGCATGTGTGGACATGGCTTAGTGGAGGGCTTGGCTGTTCTGGAGGGACAGTTGGACTCAGTGATCTTAGAGGTCTTTTCCAACCTAAATGATTCCATGATTCTAAATATATTTCCTGGAAAAATGGGGATGTCAGGGAACAGGGTGGTCAGCCAAGGTGTCATCAGGAACAGCACAGAGCACAGAAAAGTGCCTGCCTCCAGGAACTCCTTCAGAATTCATTTTCTCTTGAGTCATCAGTGGAATTTAACAATTGCAGGAGAAATGTCTGTGCTGGCAGGGGCTGAGCCAGGATTTCCTCCAGCAGAGGACAGCAGTGCACGCAGATCCTGCTGGATCACTGCTCGGCCTGTGGAAATCCAGTACAACTTGGATGCAGAGAGGCATTCTCTGCATGAGAGAATGGTTTTGTCATTGCTTTGTTGTATAATAAACGTTTTAAGACATGTTTGCTCCTGTTAAGAGTCCCTGTGTTCAGAATGCTGCCAAAAATGCAGCCTGGGGTGAAAACTGACAGCCAGGTCTGTGGTGTGTCATTCAGCAGTGGAAAATAAAGCTGATTCTGCCCAAAAGTTGTGGTCCGGCACTCGCTGCCTGCCTAAAGCGTGGGTTGTGCAATGCTTAATGCACGGATTGATTGTGGCCATCCTGAAGGGAAGGCTTCTCCTGAAAGGTTATTTCTAGCATGGTGATGTTCCCAAATCCCCCTCAGTTTGAACCTGTTCATTAACAGCAGTGGGTGCTGGGGACAGGCAGGTGTTCTTGGCCTCACCTGCAGTTTTGGTCTCTTCTCAGGGAGAAGACGAAGCTGTTACCCTGAAGTCCTGCACACGGCGGAAAACAGACTCAATCGAGAAGAGGTTTTGCTTTGATGTGGAAGCTGTGGATCGGTGAGTGCCAAGAGGGACACACCTGGGGTTACGCTGACTGTGTGTAGGGAAGGGCTGTGCTCTTCTGTGCTTGGCCTTCCAGGTAGTTTCTGTGCAGTTTCCATGTTTCTCTTCTCCTTTAGTCATACTCTCTGTGAATGGAAAGCATTAATCCATGGAATCATACCTCTCCCAGCCAGGTGCTCTCCATGTATTGAGTTGTTGCTTCAGTTTACAAGGTGCCTAGTTTACTCAAGTCTCTCTGAATTTAATGGTGTTTTAGCACTTCTGCAGGCTCTGGCCACACAAGGGAAATGGTCATCAGTCTGGAAAGATGCTCTGTGGGTGTTTTGGTACGGGTGTGATGCCTCTTTCCAGCTCTGGATATGTGTTGGTCAGCTTTTGTTCTGGAGTGTGGCTGTTGCTGGTCCATCAGATAATGGATGTCTGGCTTGTGCCCCCAGGCACTTTAAATTCACTTCTTTTTCCTGAAGGAGTAAAACACTTCTGCTGTGACTTCTCACATAGCTGAACCAGAGATATGTGTGGATTCAATCTATAGCACCTAAGAATGGGAGCCTGCTACTGTATTAATTAGCATTGTGCATGGGTTATGTGTATAAACAGGAAAGCCAGGCTGGCGTTGCTATTCCAAGCGGAAATAGTCACTGCCTTGGATCTCCCTCGCTACAGGAAGTTCACATGGTTCACAAAAGCCCTCTCTAAAGCCACTCAGTATCTCTGTCCTCTCAGTTTTGTGCCTGTCTGTGGTCAAGCTGTCCTCCCCTCTGCAGGAATGCCCAGGAGGTCTTGGAAAAACCCCAGCTCGTAAAAATCCGAGATGTTGAATAATGCTGGAACACCCTGTGGTGCCTCCCAGCCTGTGCTTCGACAGCATTTCGGTGCCAGCCTGTGGCAGGGAGGGGTTGGGGTGATGGAGCTGTGCCTGTGTCAGCTGAGGGATAAGATAACCCGAAGCTGCCTCCCACTCTCTGGAACTGTGCTTTCCTCCAGAAAGCTTCAGTATTTCTGCCGACACAGGCTTTTTTTTTTTCCCTCTGCCCTGAGGATATTTTTTTTATTATGTGAAAATCAAACTAAAAGTGGGAGGAGGAGAATAGAACCACCACAATAGTTTTATTCTGCAGAATGTTCAGAGGCAGCTGAACCTTCCCTTGATGTTTGGAGCCTGCCAGGCATGGGATCAAGAGCTGCTCCAGAAATGTGCCTGCTCCATGTAAATCATGGCAGGGAAGTGGCACAGGAAGGGGAAACTTGAGGAATTGCTCCTTTTCTGTACATGGTTCTGCCACAAGAATTTGCCTTGTCCAAGAGGGCAGGGGAGCAGGATGCCTGAAAGACAAGACTGTTTCTCCCCAACATACAGGGAGCTCTGTATACTTTTGTTATCAGAATTTTTCGTTAGATGTCTAAAATATTGATTATTCAGAAGAGAAACAGAGAGCAAGAGGGAACAACAGGATTTTTCATGGCTGAAAGAGTGTGTGCGTCTCTCTTTTCCTCAGATGGATCTGGGCACCATCAGGGCATTGGGTGATGCTGTCAGTGCCAGGGTTTGCTGGAGATCCCCTTCACCTTGCCTGGCACTCAGGATTTGTTCTGTTTTAGAGCCCTGGATATCGAGGAATGGTTTCCTTGCCAGCCCAGGATTATTTGGGCTTGGCATTGTGCCCTGCCAGGTTTGGCCTGGCTTTACTGCGTGGCTGTGGGGACATGACCTGGAGTTCCTGGTGTGGAGGGACCTGGTCACAGCCAGATGTGCTGGGGCTCACCTGGGAGAACCATCCTGCTGCTCCAGAAGGCAGCCAAGTTCAGGCAGCAGGGAGGTATCCTCTTGGGAAACGTCACTTTCCATTTCATGGTGGAGGAGATCAACTCTGGCATAAGGACCCAAGGAGAGGCAAAAACTTCAGCTCACACTCTCCACCCAGGTGTGGGACTACAAATGATGGGGTATCTCTGTCCAAGGACTGGCTGGAGCTGTGTCTGTGTTCACAGAATGGAGAAGGCTGATCTGTGTAGGGTCTTTTTGTTGAGCTGAGTTTTTTTGGGATAGTTGGGAGCTTTTTTTGGTAGTTTATTATTGTCTCTACTAATTGAGAAGTTAGAAACGTGATGTCTTGTTCTTCAGTCTCATGAAGGAAGTCTGGATGGAATGAAGGCTGACATGCCCAAGGTGCTTCTCTGTCTCCCATAAGTGCTGGATTTGGCTTGCAGCACTTTTCCGCTTTCACGTCACCTGCGCTCTGTTGCTGTGTGACTCAGTGGCTTTCAGTGAGTTTCCCGTGTCTGTTGCTGCTGTGGGGACAGTGTGAAGTCCATTTCCTTCCCAGACTCTCCTAAAGCCTATTCAGTCAAGTTTTAAGCTCCCTGTGCAAAGACTGGCTCAGTTCCAGTTTGTTTTATTATGGCCTGACAGGTTGTGTCTGTCTCACTGACTGTCCGTGCAGACTTTCAAGGTGCTGTAGGACACAGTGTGATCCTGGTGCTATGCTGACACAGGCACAGGAGCTGGGAGCTGGAGCTCCTGGATCTCCTTTCAGCCTGGAGGTGGCAGCCTCGGCCGGTTCTCGACACTGGCATGGCACAGAAATGAGCTGCTTGTCAGCGTTTCATTTTGGGAAGCTGGTGCTCAGGCAACATGGGGTGCAGGACTGGAGCTTATAAATAACACCCTAAATAGCAACAGCTAAGAGCTGTTCCTTGTCTGGGGGGGAAAATGTAGGTTTTTTCTCCTGTAAAGATGATTCAGCACTGTTGAGATGAAAATCTGGAGCATAATCTGCTATTACAGCATTGCTTCCTTGTCATAGCATTACAGAATCCCAGAATGGTTTGGGTCAGAAGGCACCTTAAAGCCCATCTCGTTCCACCTGCCTGCTATGGGCAGGGACACCTTCCACTAGACTAGTTTGTTCCAAGTGTCATCCAGCCTGGCCTTGGCATTTAACAAATAGTTCTGTTGTTCCATGTAGTAAGCTTTTTATTGCTTTGTTAGAGCAAAATTAGCCCCAGAATGGTGTTCTAGTGTCTGGCTGAAATACACCCCCAGTGTGATGGATATTGTTTTACTGTTAATGCTCCTTTTTCATTAACTAAACTTACTTGCAGCCTCTGCACATTAAATCAGGTTTGTAAACAAGGTAAACAGGGATGACAGCAGTGTCTTACAAAATGAGCCTGAGGAGGGGGAGTATCTCATTTGAGTGATGACAAAGGCTTTGTCATTTAGGATAATGTAGGTCATTGCTCTGGGCCAGAAGCGAAGTACTGCTACGTGCCAGTTGGCTTTTATGGGAGCAGAAGGTTTTCAAAATGGCGAGTTTGGTCTCTCAGTTGTTCATGAAGGCAGTGAGCTCTGCAGGTACCACCATTCCCCTGGGCTGCTCCTGAGGTGGCTTGGCACTGTGTTTGGTGGGCAGTGTGATTGTAGAATAGAATCCGAGAGTCACTGAGGTTGGAAAAGACCTCCAAGATCACAAAGTCCAGCTTGTGACTGATCCACACCCTTGTCAACCAGACCAGAGCACTGAGTGCCACTTCCAGTCGTTTCTTGAACACCTCCAGGGATGGGGACTCCACCATCTCCCTGGGCAGCCCCTTCCACTGCCTGACAACCCTTTCCATGAAGAAATTCTTCCTGAAAGAATTGTCGAGGCAATGTCTTGATGGTTGCATTGGGGTGAGTGAGTTGCCATCCCTGACCAGATGGTTTTCCTTAGGAAGTCTGTTCGCTTTACTCTGGGTAGGCTCTTGACAGATCTGCAAGTCTCTGAGTGCCACCCTGACTGTGGCAGGACCTGCTCCTCACTTCCCTGTGCTGGGACTGGGCAGCTGGCAGGGATGCCACCTCAGCTGGTGTCTGCAGCTCCGGTGGCGGCTCTTGCCGGTGCTCTGGACAGCACGTGCAGTTCAACTTGTGCTTGTTCCTCTGCTGGTGTCGCCTTTCCAGTGACCTTTAAAACAAAGCACTGGGGGTTTGTCACAGGCGGACTGGCTACAAGGGATATGAGACTCCTTACCTGTCAGCGGCCATGGGGACCCACGGAACGTGCTGGTGGTTGTACTGATGGTGCTTTAAGCTCTACATGGACACTGAGACTTTCTGAGTTCAGGAACACAGTCTCCCCCTTATTTCCATCTTTCCTCATCTATGTTTTGGGGCCACATCTGGCTGCTGGTGCCCTGGCCGATGGCCGTGGGGACCTGTGTGGGTCCCTTGCTCTGCTCAGATTGGGACTGTGTACATCTCCATGTGCTCAGCTCTGCTCAGCCCTCAGCCCCTCTTATTAATCCCACTCTTACATGTTTTCATCCAGCAGTTTAGATTGTCTCGTTGTGATAAGCTACTATAAGAGTTGAAGTTCTTATCTGTTTCTATTGCTTTCCTTATTTGTTTGTTTTTCTGGAAGAAGGAAAAGCTATTGGACTTTCTCATTTTCTCGGCATGCTTAGTCACAGCTCCTTAAGGCCAGGCTGTTTGTCACAAAAGCTGAGATATTAGAAAATTCAAATTTCCTGTGTGGTCTCATATGGAAAAATATTCCATTTTTAGATTGTAGCATATTGAAAATATACTTTCTTGTGAAGTGTTTGCCATGTTCTGCTGTGGTCTCACCCTTCTCCACCCACTTAATTTAGAAATGGGTTCCTTTTGATCCCGAATGTCCCTTTCTCCACCTTGCATCCCAGAAGAAGGCAAAGGGGTTTGGTGCCCGGAGGTGGAAATGCAGGATGCAGGTCAGGAATGAATCAGCAGGTCCTTGATCTTGTTTGACAGAACAGCTCCTGTTTGTACCTCTTAGATGACAGATCCCAGAGAGCATCCTGCTGTCCCAGTGCCATGGTTGTGGGCTGGCTGGGGTGGCCAGGCTCCTCTGGGTGGGTCCAGGTGCATCCCATGTCAGGCTTTGGGTGGGGATGGGACCTGCCCTACAGCAGAATCTTTATTTGCTGTATATTACCTGTATAAATAATTATCTGTACAAATGACCACCTGTATTCGGCATGATTTGTTGGATGAGGGAACAAGGGCCGATCTGTTTTGTTTATCTTTTGGGAATGGAAGTCAGCAGGATCCTCCCCATTGCTGGATAATTGAGGTATCCCTAACCTAACAAGCACACTTTGGGAAGCGGTTGATCTTCCAGGAGACTCCATGAGGACTGCATGAGGATGGAGGCAGTATTTCGAGCAGGGCTGATGCTGACAGTGTTGGCAGGAGGCTGATGCAGCGCCAGCCATCAGACCAGGGTGTAAGCACTGGGTACCCCATGGGCATCTGCCACATCAGTAATGAATGAGGCATAATGTGTGGGTGCATTTTAAATTTATCACAGCCAGGAAGATGGTTCTGCTCAGGAAAGTGATGTAATGGGTGCCCTTGCAAATAAACACTGGGGGAGGAAATGCAGAGCTATTTGCAATGGAAATTTGGTTTAATGCAGTTTCAAAACCCCTCCCCTCATGCTGTTAAAGAAGTTTGACTTTGAAGTGAAGCCTGCGGAGCTTTTGTTATCTGCTCAAAGGCAGAACAAACAATTTCTTGTTATCACCTCTTTGCCCTGTGCTGAGGGGACCTGGCACATCAGATACCAGCACTGCCACACCAGGACTGAACTCTGCTGGGAGTCCAGCACCCAGTGTACCCTAAATGGAGTGCTTTAAAGTCTTTGTTTTAATGTCTTGGCTAAAGAGACAAAAATCTCAGTATTTCTTTTTGCTGCATCTCTCTAGCTGAGCTAGCACCCTTCAAGGGCTTTCTCTCTAGGATATCTGTGCCTTCAGCAGCGTTTTGGCTTAAATTCACACTTAAGACCTGGCTTAAGCGACCACTAACTCCCCAGGGACTGCTCTTCAGTCACTTTGTACCTGCACAACCAGGAGCTTTGTGCAGTGTTTTGAACATACGTGCTGTTAGATGTGGAGCATTTTCCCTCTGAAATGGGGTGATGGTTAAGTGGTTTCCTCTTCCCTTCAAAGTGAGTAAACTTCCAAACCACTAAGCTAGTGAGTATTGACTGACTCACCAATGGGATTAGCAGAGATCAAGCACATTATGTCTGGTTTTCTGGGGCCCAGGCTTGGTGCAAGGCTGAGCACATGGCATCCACTGGTGGGACAGTGCTGAGCTGCTGTGTGTGCCGAAAGCCAGTGGCTGGGTGGGTTGGATGGGGAGCGGAGTTAGGGAGAAGGGTTAATCCTCTGTTCCTTGCCTGTATGTTCCACAGAGTGACAGAAGACAGGCCAAACCCACTGCTTGAAAGCCCCCGTTAATGTTTACTCTTCTAGCACAGGACCGACATTTATCAAGGACCAAAGGGCTTCTGCAGAGTGTTGGTGCTGCTCATGTTCTCCCGCTGAATCACCTTTGGGAAGTGCAAGTTACAAATCACCTCTCTTCCCAGGCTTTATCAGTTTTTAAGGATTTAGGACAGAACAGAGCCTACGTGCTCTACAGAACGCTCTGCAGAACGCTCTCCACAGGCAGTTGGCAGCTCCCAAGGTTGAATTGCTCTTCCCACCTTGTGCCCCTGCATCCT
>JAOXXN010000191.1:445578-475434 GCA_026770055.1 Myrmophylax atrothorax | reverse complement strand
TCCTGACTCCTCTGCCATTCTGGAGCCTTGTGTTTTGGTGTGGGTGGGAAGAGCAGCGTCAGTGCTTCTCCACTGTCATAGTTCCCATGGATGAAACCCCATGAGCAGAGAAGCACCAGCAGCCCCTCCCCGAGCCTGCTGAGCCACACAGCGCTCGGGCCATGCCTGTGTCTCCCCGTTGCCAGGGATTCTGCCTGCTCTCCTCCGTCAGGAATAGCTGCTGCACTCTACTAATGCATCTGAAAATAGCCTGGGAGGAAGCAGCAGGACTAGAGGAGACACAGAACAGATCTCCCTTTCTGATGACTGAGCTTGGGGGCTCTGCCTGGCTGTGCTGTCAGAGCAGCAGTGAGGTGGGATGTGGTCACCCCTTTGGAGCTGGAGACCTGGCCCAATGGCATGAGGCTAAGGAGGTACAGGGGTAGCCAGGCATATGTTGGGATCAGCTGTCTGTGGGATGAGCCAGGATGCCGAGATGGAAATCCTGATGGCTTGCAGCCAAGCGATATGCAGTGAGCTGCCAGCCCACGGTGTGGGAGCACAGTGCTTCGCTGTGCTCCCGTTGTGCAAACACACACCACACCTGATGTTGTGCAAACACTCTCCAGCACTTTAAAGCCATTCTGACCTTGCTGGTCATGCTTATCAGACCAGATAATTGAGGTTTAACTCCTTGCATGGAAAGGATGTAGTATCCACTCAGGAGCGTGGAGGTAGCTTTGGCCCTTGGGTGAGGGTGGGACCAGTGCTGTCCCCTGGCTGCTGTGCTGTGTGTGCAGCACTCAGGCCTTTTCCCTTCTCATTACAATAAATGAGCCATCATAGGGCTATTTTTTGGAGACTGGATTTACGGGGCAGCTCAGGGCTTGTTTGTGTGTGTGATGGCAGGGGCAGGACCAGCACCCTGGTGCAGCTGGGTCTCCTGCAGTGCTGCCCAGCTGCTGGAGGAGTGCACGGACTGGTATTGCGTCACTGCCACTGCTGCGTGTGACAGCAGGGTATGGGCAGGGTCAGGGCACTGGCACAGCCATGCTGGCATGAACATTCCGGGGATGAAATGCTTCACGCAGCAGAAGGTCCCCTCTGTGAGCTGGTGCTTGGGTTGGTGGTGGGTCATGGAGGGCTGGGATGTGTTGGGCTCCTCCTTGCTTGGTTAGCTTCCTTGACTTCTCCTGTCATTGCATGGTTGTGCTTAGCCTGAGGCAGGTGAACTGCCTGGCTGAGGGCCAGAGGAGGAATTTGGCATCCAGCTCTTACACTAAACCCACTGAAAAGGTGTGTTGATTGTTGGAGATGTCCTCTGCTTGCTTGCTGATCCTGGTCAGGACCTGCAGGGATGTCCATGGAGAGATCAAGCAGGGCTAAGCCCCACGTGCTTGGGGCTTGGCTAAAAAGAAGCTTACCATCTTTCCCTCTTCTTCTCATCGGAAATTCATCTTTGCCATTTTGCTTTCCACCCTGGTTTATTTGCAGTGTCCCTTTTCTCTCTGCAGGCCAGGTGTTATCACCATGCAGGCGCTTTCGGAAGAAGACCGGAGGCTGTGGATGGAGGCGATGGATGGCCGGGAACCGGTGAGCAGAAATATTACCCAAAAAGCAGAGAAAATTGTGGAGATCTTTTGGTAGCCCAGGGCAGATTGTTTGCTGCAGAGTTGGCTGTCACGCAGTGCCTGCCAGCCGGTGTGAGAGCTGTATCCGTGGGGCAGCTCCTGCCTCCTGCCAAGAGAATAGTTTAATCCCTTGGTTAAATATTTGAGGTAATACTGTATCTCCTGTGCTTGGATTGCTTGAAGGTGCGGTGAAGAGGAGGAGGGTAGGCTTGGCCAGCACAAACATGCTGCTCTGCTGTGCTGAAAGGAAAACATGGCAAAAAGAGCAGTGGAAGAAAATACACTGTAGATTTCCCGGGCTTTTTGAGTCCTGCAACTCCTTGGCAGCCGTTTCTCGGTCTGCTAGAGAATTGTACATTTCGTGTGAGCGGAGGAGTGTGGCCCCTGTTCCTCATGTTTTCTCCTGCTCTGCCAAAGGCTTCCTCACCTCTGAAAAGAATTCTGGAGGTTTGCAGAAAACTCATCATTGTTAGTTTTTATTTTTAAATGCGTTTTCAAACCTTTCTGCCAGCTCAAAGAGTTGGTGTGTTCCAGGCGGGTTCCTCGGAAGGTGCCGGTGCAGGTGCTGGTGTGGCCCATCCCAGTTCAGTGTGGGGCTCTCCCACGGCACACATGACACCACCAAGCAGCCAAGACCAGTCTGTGGTGTCCATGCCAAAAGCATATCAGGATATGAAAAGAAACCGTACACAGAGCTAGGGCAGCCGGGGCTGTTCCGTGGCAGCCGGGGCTGTTCCGTGACAGCCCGTGCGATTTGGAGTTGGGTGTCTGTGCTCCGGGTTTGAGTCAGGCTCTGGCAGTCAGAGTGGAGTCCATGTGGTGAGCAGGGTGTCCCAGCCCAGCACAACCCTCTGCCACGGACTGGCACTGGTTTGAGTAGATCCCCTCCAAATCCATGGAAAGGTTCTTTTTTTACCAGGAAGAATGTTCATTAAAGCCAGGTGAGGTGTGGATACACAGGGCTGTACTGTGAGCACTGGATAGCACGTACTGGGCTTAGTCAAGAGCTTGCTTTTAGAACAGGCAGCGGTTTGGAGATTGAGGGGCTGGGTGTGGGAGGCTGCTGCCCTGCATTTCAGGGAAAGGATTGTTTTGTGGATTACAGCCAGGTCCCAGGCTGGAATTGTAGATCCATCAGGTAATTCAGGTAGGATGAGAGCTCAGGAGACTTCTAGTCCAATCTCCTGCTCAGAGCAGGTTGCTTGGCGTGTTACCTGGTTGGGAGCTGAGAGCATCTGAGGGAGGAGAGGGCACAGCTTTCCTGGACTCCAGCCTGGCTCCTACCCTGGCTGAACTTCTGTTTCAATTTAGGTCTGCCCAGAGAAGCTGTGGCTGCCCCATCCCTGGAAGTGTTCAAGGCCAGTTTGGATGGGGCTCAGAGAAATGTGGTCTAGTGGAAGGTGTCTGTGCCCATGGCAGGGGTTGAGACTGGATGATCTTCAAGGCCCCTTCCAATTCAAACCATTGCATGATTCTATGCTTCTGTGACAGCCTCCGCTGCCTTTTCTATCACCTGTTGAAAGCCTTGCTTGAAAGAACCAGCAAGCTCCTCCACTTTGGCTCTTGACCCCTGGGAAAGCTGTACTCAGACAACCCTCTCCAGCTCCAGGTGCCAGCTGTCTTGATCCCTCTTAAATAAACCCCTGCCTTGATTCTGGTTGCACCTGGAGACAGGATATTTTCCATTTCTTCAGAAGCAAAATGTGCATTGCTGCTCCTAGTCCAAGTGGAGCCTTGTCCTCCTCCAACCTGGTCACCTGCTTCCCACTGCCCCCCTCCACTGGGAGCTGCTGTTGCAAGGATGGGAAACCCAGCCACCTGCAGCAGGAGCTGCCAGAATATGGTCACCCAGTTGTGTGTTGACTTGCTGATGTTACCAGGATGTGGCTCAAGAGCACAGCCACTCTGCAGAGGTGCAGATAGAGATTTTGGGTGCTTGCAAAGTGCTGTGCATGCAAAAGGTGCTGTGGAGCAACCACAGGACTGCCTGGATTATCCTGTTCCTGAATGTGCTTATGACAACTTCAAAAACACACAGGTCTTCATACTGTCTGCGTGTTGCTGTTCCTCCCTATCATGCCCGTCAGCTGAGGGCAGCCTGCTCATCCAGCGTTTCAGGGGTTGTGGCTGCGCATTAATGCAACACTTCATGGCACTTAGATGCTAATGGCTTACACTGGCCTTCCAGGTGTGGAGGGGGAACCATGGGAATGCAGCCCATATGGAAACAGATCCTAGAGGCACTTCACTGATGAAGGTGGTGTGTGTTGACAGATGAGGCAGCTCCTTGTCCTCAGTTATTCTACTCCATCCATCAAAAATGGAGTTGTGGGCTGTTCTGTTTGGGTTCTTATCTTTCAACACCAGGGTGTGGCATGTTACCTTCTCCACGGAGATTTCCTTGAACAAGAGACAAGGATTTAACCTTTGGACTCCTAGGAGTATCCATCCTGTGCTTTGACTATGTTTCTGTAACCAAAGAACCCTACTGGAAAGAATGTCTGGTTTTCCTTTGATTTTACTATTGAGTGTGGGAAAGGCTTGGCACAGTGGAGACAGTTCTATGCACAAATTCAGGCTGTGGAGAAATTAACGTGGACTGCAGTTTGTTTCTTAATTATAATGAAGAAAGTAAACCCAAATGTGAAATTACATCTTAGTGAGATCTAAACATAGAATGTGGCTGCATTAGCCAAGACATTTGTCACAACTTGAGAAGATTTATGCTGTATCTCACAGTCAGAGAAGCCTCCAGACAGCTCTCATCACGCCGTTAACTCTTACCACTTGTTATTCATTTGGATAAACCCCCAGTGTTGACTTTGGGTTTTCTTTGGTATTACAGAGGCTGGAAATAGGAGAAACTGCTAAGTCTGTGACAGGGTAGTGGTGTTTGGTTTTGTTAAGATACTCAGGTCAGTTTCCTATGGATTTGCTCTTCTGGTGATGAAGTTTGCAGATGTATATGGTGGAAGCCAGGGTGATTCTGAAACTTCTTGGAACCTGTGTCAGGAATAAAAGCTGTATTGGCTGATGGTGGCTATGGCGGGCTGCAAGATTAGGAGAGGCACAAATTAGACAGTGTATTTTGTGGCAAAGGACAAGGTAAGCGTTTTGGTAAGGTGGTGGCTTTCTTGCCAAGCCTGTAGCTGAGTGGAGGAGGAGGTTCAAGGGAGACCTTATTCCTCTCTGCAATTCTCTGACAGGAGGGTGGAGCCGGGTGGTGGTCGGACTCTGTGCCCAGGGAACAAGGGGCAGGAAAAAAGGAAACTACCTCAAGCTGTGCCAGAGGAGGTTCAGGTTGGACATCAGGAGGAATTTCCCCACAGAAAGGGTTGTCAGGCATTGGAAGGGGCTGTCCAGGGAGGTGATCGAGTCCCCATCCTTGGAGGTGTTTAAGGAATGACTAGACATGGCACTCAGTGCTCTGGTGTAGTTGACAAGATGGGGATCGGGCACAGGATGGACTCGGTGATCTTGGGAGACCTTTTCCCATCTCAGTGATTGTGTGACTGTGCCAGCCCGGAGAGATGCTGGTGCCCTGCCGCCACTCCCCACTAGATGGCAGCTGAGACCGGCCACTCATGGCACTGGTGCCCTGCGGTCTGAGCCAGGACCCCCTACACCCCCAGGGCTCTGTGGGGTCTCGGGGGCTGCCCTCACCCCTATCCTGGGGCCTGGAGGTCTGGGGGAGGGACGTGCCCCCCGAGTCTGCATGCACTTTCTGCGTTTGGGCTGCTCGAGGTGGGATCAGTGCTCACTTCCCAGCTTTGTACCCAAACCCCAAATCGGGACACTTCAAACACATCCAAAGATGCTGTGTGGTGTTTGTGTGGCAAACAGTGACAGCAGAGCCCAGCCCCACATTCCTGCCCAATGCACCTCCCACCTTCTCCTTGGATATTGCTGCTGGGAATTCTTTCTGAAATTGTTTTGCATTTTCCTTGTCTAATTATGCAAAATGCTGAGAGATTTATTTCCCAGTGGAAATGATGTCTTTTGAACTTACTCCAGTGCTTTCAGCCTCAGCATTCCTGTCATTTTGGCTCATTCAAAAAATAAATTGACTTGAAGGACTTCGGCCCCAGCGCCCACGCGGCTGGTGGGGAACAGCCAGGTACCCACTGCACCCCTCCTTGACACCCTTACACTGGCCTGGGACTCACTGAAGCAGCAGATCTGCTTTACCCTTTTAATTCATTACATCCCAGTTATCAGAGATGGTAGAAAAATCCTCACCCAGAGCATCTTTGTGTATGGACAGTGTCTTTGGCTGAGTTTTCTTTGCTCCGAGAGCCTGTGCATGAGTGTGGGAGTGATCACCGTGTTCTTCCCCCTCCTCTCCTCAGAACTGGGTCTGTGTCTGTCACTCCAGCTTGTTTTGTCACAGCCTTTTCCATGCTGATCTTTGAATGCTCCTGATCCCACAGATGTGTGTTTTTGTCGGCTTTAGGGAAAAGATGTTTTTTCTGTGTACGCTTTATCTTGCAGGTTTTCATGGCCTTCATCCTGCCTGGGTTTCTTTCCTTACAGCAAAATTTTTTTTATTGTTCTCCATGATCTGAGTCATTCCTGTTGCTGCTTCTCCGTCTCCCTGTCTCTCTGTCTCTTTGCTGAACAGAACATTTTTTCCCCACTCTGCCTGCTCTTAATCTCTTAAGTTCACCCAGTGAACTTTTCCTGAACTGGAGCTCAGTCTCTCCCTGTTCTGGGAGCATTCCCGCTGCCTCTGTGGAGTTCCCCCAACCCAGGGGAACTCCTGCTTGGCTTTTTTTTGTACCTCACAGTTCAAGATTATTGCCCCTCAAAAAAATTCTTTGTCTTTTTTGAGTACAAAAGGTGGTAGCAGAAGATTCTCAGAGAATCAGCTGGAGCTTTCAGACCAAATGAGATGCATCATGCTCCATGTTAGTTCTTATATCATGTGCTCTTTCTGCTGTTCCCTCCCTCTCCCTCGCCTGTTTGGTAACTCATTTAAGCTTGTAATAGCAGTAACTTTACATGGAGTTCATAAGCTTTTATTTTGCTTCTAAAGCACTTAAGCCAGTGAGATCTTAAGCCTTGACTTCAGGCTTTTATTCTTGGTTCCAGCCACTGCTGCTTCACTGGCTGTCTCGCCCAGCCACAGTCACTGCTGACTGCAGACTGGTGGGGTTTGTCCTTTACTTAAGAAGCTGCTTTGGTCATAGAAGAATACTGAGAGAAGCACTCTAGAGCATTTTTAAAAGACAAAAAAGCCCTCTGGCTTGCTTTTACACACCTAAGTGTGCTGTCCCACCCAGTTTTGGCAAGTTTGAACCATAGAATCAATTCTTTGTGACCTCTTCTTCCAGCTGTGTTGTTGGGGATGTGCAGGAGCAGAGCAGTGGCTCTCATGTGAATACCTCATAATTTCTTTAATGCATTCCTTCCTCTTCCATGGGGTCTGTGCTGCAGAAATTGGCTACAAGCATTTGGCTTTGCCTGGAGACAGGGTTGGTTGGTTCCAGGAGACCAGCTGGGTTTCACTCTCCCTTTGGCAGATGATGTTGGCTCTGCTGGGAGTGCAGTGGCAGCTGCACGTCTCCTCCTGTGTTGTCACTGCTGATACCACCCAAGGGAAACTTGCAGAGAGGGGTGAGGGTTGGAGCTGTGAGTATAGGTCCTGTCACCAGTCCACAGGATGTCAAACAACACACATCTCTGGTGTGGGACACCCACCAGCTCTGCTGTGGCACTCTGTTTTGGGTTTTTTGGGTTCAGGCCAGAGGTGAGCGTGGTGATGAGAGGTGGGTTAGGTTTGCAGAGTCCCTGGGGAATGGTGGTTCATCGAACCTGAATTGCAGCACAGCACGTGGAACAGGATGGATCAGCTGCATGTGGCAACTTGTTTGTGAGTCTGGGCCTGGAGAGGTGAACAAGCTTAAGGGAAGGGTGCAGAGGGGTTGCATCCAAGGATTTCATTGCATAGTTTGGTGGGAACTCGCTGTCCACCCTTTGGCTGTGCTGGCACCTCTGCAGGGAGGCACAGAGCCTTGGCTGTAATGACAGACCAAAGAGAGTGTGCTCACTTTCCTTTCCTCTGCTCTTCATCACCTCTGCTTAGAATTATTTGATCAGGCAATTAAAGAAACATGTAGAAATTCAGGGAATAGCTCAGTGTTAGGAGAATAAACTCCCCTGCCAATCTGAATAGACTATTAGAGTATTGTTTCCTACTTTAAATTAAAAATTAAAATGAATGGTTCATTGTACAATGAGTTGCTAAGCTACCCTCTTCATTTATATCTTCCTTTATTGGTCCTTACATTTGGCTTTAAGTAGTGATTTCCTGTCTTGCTGTAGCCCCACCACTGTCCCTGACCCAGGTGTTTTCCTTCTCCCAGCTGCAACCCCAGGAGAAGGTCTGTTCTTTGAAACTCTGTTTTAATGATCTTATTTCTGTCCTTCTGGTCTCTCTCCTGTTCCACCCTCAGTTTGCCATTTCTGGCAGATCCCTATGCAGAGCTGGGAAGCTGGATTCTGGCAGTAGCAGGAGCAGGATTGGGATCCAGGAGCAGGAGCAGGCAGGCTGCATTTTGAGGCTGTGTCAGTGTGCAGGTGGATGGTGTCCCATGCTGTCCCTCAACCAGTCTTTGTTGGATGTCACACTGTAGAAATGCTGCTGGTGAGTTTTGTGCAGCTGCAGGTGCTGGGTACGTGCTGGGGTGAGCGATATCCCAGGTAGGTTGTTAGTTTTGTGGAATTTCAGGCTCTGCCTAGAAGGGGGTAAACGTCCTGCTGCAGTTTTGAAGAAGGACACCAGCACCATTTAAAGTCTCCATCAGGCTGGCTCTCATCATCAGGAAGGAACTCTGTGCTACAATCCAGGATTTCTTCGAGAAGCCTCTGCAGCCACCCTGGGCTCACAGGGGTGTCCCTGGGAGCAGAAGGATGCGATTGTGTCCCCTTTCTGCTGCCTTTCCCAGAGCCTCAGACCCGTGGCTGACCCAGGTGTCCCCCACCAACAGCTATGAAAAAGGGGGCATGAAAGTGGTCTCAGCTCAAAGATTTCAGTCTCAAACCACCAGCCACTGATAGTTTAACCAGTGCTGGCACTAAGCCACCAGTGTTGTTCGGAACACCCGGGCAGTGTCAAAACTCTTTCACAGAGAAGCGCCAGGCATGGCTGTGTTACAGTTATTTTAAAAATAAAGATGACACTGTCATTTAAAATTAGGCTGGTTTTGATGTGTTGAGAGCCCGTGTTCGTCAGCAGACGTTGAGAGGAGGAAGGGTGTGTGTGCTGGCTGGGGCTGGCTGGGCTCCAGGGCAGAGCTGCTGGAGGAGGATGTGCAAGTTGTTGCTCAAGCATCCTAGAAAACTTAGGGGAAGCTTAGACTAATAGAAGTTTTCACTTTTTATCAGTCATTTTAGTGATCCCAGCGTATCTGCACTGCTGGACTTGCCTAAAAATGCTGCGCTGGGAATCTTTAAGCACTTTAGTTATTTCAAAAATGTATTTTACTGACCTTTAGCTGCCTTATTCTGAGGCTGCCATAGATCTGGCACACACTGCTCCCCATCACTTCCACATAACCTCCAAAGTAGCCGCTGTTGGATCTCCTGGCCACAGTTACACATGGGAAGTTGACAATTTGACCCAGGTAATTTTTTCCCATAGTTTGACCCAGGTAATTGTTTCCTTGGGTGACAAACACGGTGGGTTATATAACTGCACTGAGCTAAGCAGCCCAGCTGGCTGGCAGGGAGCCCGGTCGGCCTCGGCTCCGGAGGCCCTTGGGAATGCCTGCACTTGTAATAAAACGTGGGCTTGTTTTTAATTAGAACCATCCCTTAGTTCAGCTTCGAGAGACAGAAGAACAAGACCCATATAGGGGATTTGAGCCCCCAAATGCTTTACATCTGATAGATTTTTTTTTGTCTTTTAATCAGGTCCAGGGTATAAGTTCTGAGCTGAAATTTATGTTGGAAGGAAGGAGGAGGAGAGAGAGAAAAGTGGACACGAGGTGGGAGGTGACTCCAGCAGTGATGAACAGTAGGTTGGGAGGAAAGGAAGGAAGGAAGGAAGGAGCTGCCAGGGTCCCTGGTCACCCTCTTCCAAATGAACAGCCTCGTCTGAATGACATAAACCAGCATTTCACAGTGGGTTTCTGCTGCCCTGCCAAGTTCTCCACTTGGGAAGCAAGGCATATTTTTGCCTCCCTTCCCACTGCAGGGAGGTTTGAAGGGATGTGGGCTGGGAGAGATCATACTCCTATCTGTATCCTTCTGGCTCACAGAGCAAGGAAGGTTATTTCTAGCCACAACACAGTGTAGTCTAGCTCTGAAAATCCTGCTTGTACTACAAAAACCTGGCTGTCGGACAAAAATAGAACAAGGTTGATAAGGCAGAGCCAGAAACAAGGGCTGATTTCATCAAGGTTGCCAGGTGTCCTGCTTTTAATAAGGAAATAGGCTTTTTGTACGTGATCCGCCCTGCTCAGTGTTTTGCTGGGATCCTGCTGCTGGGCTGTGTCCCAATGCAGCAGCTCTGCAGTGCTGTGCCAAGCCTGGGTGTCAGGTACAGATGAGCCTGGTGTGGCACATGCCCATGCCATCTCACTCTTGTCTTGTTTCTTCCTTTCCATCTTTCCTCTTTCCACTTCCCTGTTGCTGCAGGGACAGGATATAGGGTGTCCTCCCCTCTCCAGGCACGTTTATGGCATCTCTGAAGGGTTCTTTGGTGGTCAGAGGCTCTGGCCCCACTCTAGGCATCCCTGGATATGGCTCTCTATGGGATACACTCTGGAGTGCAGGGACACGATCAGGTGCATTACTGGTGTCCAAGCGAGGGGGAGATTAGGAGGAAAGACTTGTTCCAAACGGATCTGCTGTTGTAGGGCAATTAATGAGTGCGGAAAGGGATGTGAAAGAGTTCCAGCTCAGGTTTTCCACTGCTGGGGTCAGCAAGGCCTCGTGCAGAGGCTGTGTTGGAGCTCCAGGGTGCTCAGGGTGCTGCACCAGCTGAGTCAGTCAGAATGGCTGGACTCCAGCCTCCATGCTGGTTTTTCAGCCCATTTCCCCCTCTTCCTTTATAAAAGGGTTGCAAAACACCTGTGTGGAATGTCTGTGCTCCTTCTGCCCGTATCTTCCCAGCCTGTTCCTGGATGGCTGGAAAGACACTTGGGTTACCAATTCTGAGGGAATTTCGGTTTCTGTCTTTTTGGTTTCTGTCTTTGTATCTTCTGAGCTGAAAGTTGAAAGACTCGTTCCTGGTTTTTTTTGAAGATTTCTGAATATGAATCACAAGGAAATTGCATAATACTGCAGCATTTCCTCCCATTGCTCCGGGCCTTGCAAACACTGTGCTCCTCCAGGGAGACCAGGGAATTCTGGCAGGACTGGCCCCTTCTGATAGTCCACATGGAAAGTCTGTGTTGAAGGGAAGGTCCGAGCACAAGTGAAAGAAGTGTGAGGTGGAATCTTCCACTTCATGGCATGGTGGTTGAAATCCTCCTCAGATGGAGATTCTGCTCCCTCCAAACCAGGTCTGCTGGCTTCTTGGTCTCCAAGGCTTTCCTTAAATCCCTGTTCCCTCTGAGAAACTAGACAGTTCTTTCCTTTAGATTTTAGCCATTGGGCAGAACTTCACTCTGATTTTGGAACTGGAAGGATTTTGGGAGCTGTGCTGAACACTGTGCATCCTCCAAGGAATGCAGCTTAGGTTGGGCCATTTTGGATTTAAAATTTTAGATGAGAATTTGTTTTTTGTATGGCAATGTGTGTTCACAGAAAGTTCATGGCACAGGTACAAGTGCAGTACGAGAGCACTGTCCGTGTCTTGTGGAGGTTAATGGACACTGTGGGCAGCAGTATGAACCCTGAAATGAGGAAATAAGCATTAAATTACTCAACATCATCTTTTCATAGTTCCCCTTCCAACCTCCAGCTACTTCCTTTTCCTTTTCTTTTCCCACAGTCCAGTTTCATCCCAAACCACCCACATAACCATTTTCTCTTTGCACGCTTATGTGTGCAATTTATGTAGAATCAGATTGGAAAACTGATGGGTTGGATTATTCTGGGTTTATCTGTGCACAAGCAGAAAGTGGCATCAGATGATGAATAGTGGCTGTAGGACTATTTTAGGCTCTGGATGATGGCCATCTGTGCCTGTAGAAGTACTTTAGTCTTTGGATGGTTGCTGTTGGTGGCTGTAGAGTATTTTAGGCTCTGGATGGTGTCTGTACAAGTGTTTTAGGCTCCTGATGGTGGCTGTCAATGGCTGTATTGGTTTTTTAGATTCTGGGCAGTGACTGTCAGTGGCTGTAGGGGTATTTTAGGCTTTGAATGATGGCTCTCCGAGCATTTCTGATTAGGAAAACCTACATCTGATGTTTGTATTACCCACAGCCCTGGTGTTGTGTGTGTGTGTTAATGGCAGGCCTGAATTTGGAGCAGGCAGGAGCAGGTGCAGTGTCTGCGTTGCTGTCTCTGCCCAAACTTGGGTCCATGTGAATGTGGGGACATGGATTGATGAGCAAACACTCGGCTGTGGGTGGGTGTGAGTGAGTTACCCTCCAGCTCATGCCACCAGCTCTGAGGGAGCAGGACAGCTGGTGGTACTTCCTGAATGTTGCAGACCTCCTAATCATCCCTATAAACCCATTTCCTCTGCAAAACAAAGTGTATATTTGGTGAAATATCTCACCAAAGGAAATAACTTGTTCTTTGATGAATTATCTTAAATATCAAGTTCATAACAGAGGATAGTGCAAGTGTCAGAGTAGTCATGAGTTGCAACTTCTGTTGTGCTCTTTTAAAATTTATCCTTCTGAATTAGTTAGAGATGCATCTTGAAATTTTTCAACAATAGCTCATAAAGGCCTTCTTTAAACCTCTAAACAGCAGTGATGCTACAGGAATGAAGCAGCAGAAGCTTCTGCTGAAAAAAAGATACCCTGAACAAAATCAGACTATTTGACCATCTACATTAGGAATTTAGAAAACTAAAATCAAGGTATCATGGTCTGCAAATTTTGCATTAGATTAATACGTATTTTTGCTATACATGTCACTTCTGAAACTGCCTGGTAAAGATCTTTTGGCTCTGAAGATACACTCAAATAGGAATAATTAGCGAGAGGGTGATGTTAAAGCATCGCAGTGCTGCAGGGCAGGGATTTGTCTCCGCGTTAGTCACTAGCCCCAGTTCTGAGTTTTATAACCCAGCCTGTTCCCACACGTGTCTGTGGGACACGGGCCCTTCACTCTGATGTTCCTTCCCTCAAATTTACCACCCTGTGTCAGTGACTAATACTGCAAAGTGGAAGGAGCTTATTTCACTATAAGCTTTCTGGGTTTAGGTCTGTTTTCTCTAGAGTGTGTTTACAACAGGAAAACAGTGTGTGGGTATGAAAATACACTTATTTAGTGGTGTTTTATTGTCTGGCTCGATACTGGGCAATGTGTGTGTCTGCAGAGCTCCTGCCTGGGCCTTTCCTGTCCTCAGCAGCCCTCCCACATGGTGTCTGTTGGGTGCTGTCACCCTGTGAGTTGTCCCTGTGCCATCCCTTCACGTTCACCTGGCACAAGTGTTGGAGTGCCATGTCCCAGTGCTGTATCCTGTGTGAGGCAGCCTACAGCCAACATGAGCATGGGAATTATGTGCAGACATGCAAGGGAGAGGATGTTGGGTAGGCAAAAAATCAAATCCAGTCCTTGGCAGTTGTTTGGAAGAGGGTTCAGAAAAGCTTCCTAGCCAGGTGCCCATCTCTCCTGGGACAGAGGTGCCGCAGGCCCAGGCTCAGTGCCATGTGTGTTGTGTTGGGAATAGCTTCTTTTAAAATCCACACCCTTTCACCGGGAGAGTTTGGTCCATCAACTGACTGACTTGTATGTGAGGCTTAATCTTCAAAGTCATCCTTGGGCTTTAAGCCCTGCATGTAATCAGAGCTGCTCTGTAAAGAATGGAATATTAACATCAATTGAGCCAAGCTGGGCAGGAGTGACCATTGCTGTGCTTGGTTAAAACCCTGATGATGTAGAGTGGTATTAATGGATTAACACAGACAATGGATTAAAGGTTTGTCCTCAGTAAGATGGATGTAGGATCACAGTATCTCCTTGTTTTATGGTTGCAGTTGACCTCTGTATGAAACTTCCTTCTTGTTGTGTGCACACTTTGCAATTAATGGCATAAGCATATTGTTTCTTTGCCTGCCCTTTTCCTTGTTTTAAGATCAGTCTCTGGTGATTAACAACCTCTATTGTTTCGTGGATTCAAACTGGAGGAGCGAATGCACAGGCAGATGATCTCCCTGTAGCTGCTGGGCTGTGCACCATGACTCGAGCAGGATGGTTTGGGTTCAAAGGCACCTTAAAGCTCATCTCATTCCACCCCCTGCCATGAGCAGGGACACCTCCCACTAGACCAGGTTGCTCCAAGCCCTGTCCTTCTCTGTATATAGCATTACCTGTATGTCCGGGGTGAGCCATGGCGTGAAGTGTGTGATCCCAAGGAAGGGCCATGTGTCTCCAAGCCTATGAGTAGTAGTTACCTCAGGCTGTGTCCTTGGTCCCTTCAATGAGCCTTCCAACAGAGGCTGGAGAGAGAAATTTCTTTAGGGAAGGCTGACACCATGGCTGGGGTTCTGCAGGGGAGCACTACTGGTGGAGAAAAACCCACTGGTGGTTTCCTTCCCTCTTTTCACTTATTTTCTTGATATAAACATTGTTCCTAGAGGAAAACTCTCTTGCTGACTGCAGCTGGTTTTGCTGCTGAATCATCCCCCGCTTGCCAGATGTGGCCTGATGGATTTTCCCCTACAAACAATCATCTCTACTTGGTCTTTGATTGCATAGCCGGGTGCCCTGGGAGGGGGAGGGAAGGTGCTCCTTGGGAACTCTACCAGGAATTAGTGTTGTGGGATCAGTCTCTGCCTAAATCCCTGATTTTGAGCTATTCTATTAGATTTGTGCTTCCCTGCGAGTGTCCTGGGTGGCAGAGTTGATCCAAGGCTGGTGCCCAAACAGGCAGGAGAGTGCCAGAAAAGCCTGTATTTGGGAGATCTGCAAGGAACAAATCTGTTTATGTGCCCTAATGGGGACGTGCTATGTGACACACAGGCTTTTTGGGGTGTTTTTGGTTTGGATGACAGAGGTGTTGTGGGCTGGTTTTGGGGCACCCAGGGTGAGCCCCGTGGTGAGCTCTGCTGTACCTGAACAGCACATGTCTGGCTGCCACCAGCACTGATCCTTTGAGGGCATCACAGCCAGCTTCCCAGCCTTATGCTCCTGCTGGAGCTCCTGGTCCTGGCAGGAGAGACCCTGCTGGAAGCACAGACCCTCCCACCTTCAGTGTTACTATCAGGGATTGGGATCCCATGGGGGGAAAGCCGTGCCTGCAGCCCGGAGCCTCTCCCATCCCCACTCCTGTGGCCGTTGCTGCCTGTGTGTTGCTATCAACACAGCCTTTGGAAACGTTCCTTCCCTGCTGGCTATTTTGAGGGGAAGCATGTGATGCAGGCAGCTCCCTGTGCTCGGCTCCCTATGGAAGGGGGCTCCCAGCAGAGGAAGGGTGTGAGCACTGTGGCTCCGACAGCCTGCACTGGCCTTTTGTCCTGTCCAGTGGATGGTGCTGCACTCAGCTCCAGCTGGGATGCTGCTGGAGCCCAGGGATGTGTGTGTGTGTGTGTTCCTGTAGGGACTCTGAGTGCTGAAGGATTATTTTAAACCATTCTACTCTGTTGAGCTGGAGAAATGCAACCTGTCTGAGGGCTGATCTTACAGCTGCTGTTGGCATTATGCTGGGCTTTTAAATTGCCCTCACACCGTGATTAAAACCTTCTGCCTGTGTTTTTCCCTTTACGTTGTATCCACTGAAACATTTCATCTCAAGTAGACAAGCTGTAGTGGTGATTGGGATGGGAGATGGAGCACTGATATTTGGAGGCTGGAGAGAGTTGGGATGGAGTCCCAGCAGTGGCTCTACTGTGGGCAGTGCTGGATGCATTGCCTCATCCTGCTGCACTTCATGTCCTCTCTAAGTTAATGCCATTTCTTTTCCTCTCTTACTCTTTGCCTGACTCATTTGCTCAGGCTGTAAGTACCTGAGGAGGGTGGCTGCCCTCTCTGTGTCTGAGCTGCACCTACCAGAGGTTCCTGTAATTCCTGCTTTGCTCCAAGTATATATCCTTGATATGTGTTTTTCAGAAGAGGAGTTGTAGAATCATGGAATAGTTTGGCTTGGACAGGATCTTTAAAGGTCATCTAGTCCAACTCCACCTTCATTTTGTTTAAAAAGCCCTGTAGTTCTGGGTTTACCTGGTCCATCCCATTTGGTTTCTCTTGTTGTAGGCTCTGTCCCAGTTATTATTTTAATATAATTCCAGAGCTGTGGCAGCCCAACCTTTGGGTGCAGACGGTCATGGTGCTCTTTGGGGACCTGGCTGCTGGGGCAGGTGGAGGCAGGTCCTGGCAGCAGACACCATCAGGGTGACACGAGGCATGTGAGCAGTCCCTTCCCAGTTGGAGCCCAGGTCCTCATAAAACTTTCTTCTTGTGTTTTCCAGGTGTACAACTCAAACAAGGACAACCAGAGTGAAGGCAGTAAGTATTTCTTCTGTATGTTTGGGGAGCGCACCCCTTAAAGGTGGCTGAGCTGTATGGTGGTCAGCAGGAGATGCTGGTGGCACTGGGCTGTGCTGGGTGTCCCTGGGACAGGGACTGACAGGAGTTGGCATGGGGACCACAGCATGGCCCAGGGAGAGGTGTGTCTGGCATCCAGCAGGGACCTGGCCCAGAAGCTTGATGGTGGGACATGGGGCCACAGAGAGCAGTGCTAGGCAGTTCCCTCCACACCTCGGGGTGTGTCCCCTCCTGCCCCAAACACTGATGTCCCCCAGGGCAGTGCAGGGGTGCTGGTGGCCTCGGGACCTGCTGATGATGATCAGCAGAAGGTTTGGGTGGCACCAGCTTTCCTTTCTGAGCCAGAATGCTCAGTGTGAATGTGCCTTTCCAGAAGGGAACTGGAGCAGAAATACAGGAGTGAGGAGGTCCTGTCTCATCAGGACTGTCAATAAGAGCCCTTAAAAATAAAAAAGCTGTTTTTATTGTAGTTCAGGCTATCAAAGCCTTGAGTCAAGAAAGCACTTGTTTTAGTTCCTAGAGGAGCAGTTGCACCTGGTCCTGTCTCTGATGTTCTATGTTTTAAAACCCTTAATTGAGTCATTTCCCAGTAGGTTTGATTTGCCATAATTGCAATACTCCAACCCCTGATCCCTTCCCTCCTTCCCTCAAAGCCACTGGTCACGTGGGAGCCCGGCCCAGGCTGACAGTCAGTATATGGTTCATTTTTGTGCTGCCTCAGACACGGCATTTTCATCTTAAGCCAAAGCATTTTTCTCACAGTAATTGGTATAATTTGCAGCTAATGTTCCTCACACCCATTTCAGCCCTTGCACAAAGCAATCTTTACTCCTTCCCTGCTCTCACTGCTGTGGTTTTTCTTTCTCTTTGGTCCTCCCTGGCATCAGCTGCACATCTGTCTTTTCCTGTATGTATTCCTCCTGGCTCTGTGTATCCCAGGTGATCCTCGCAGGGCTCAGTGCTGTGCCTCATGCTTGGGAAGAGCAGCATGGGCAATGGCCTGGGGGGTAGAACACCAGCTAGAACAGCTCATCTTGACTCAGTTTTCCAGAGCAGAAAAAGGAGATTTTGAGGCACAGAGACCAGGACTGGCTCAGCTCCATCTTACCCAGCTGTGAGCTGTCACTGCTTTGTGTTCCCTGCACACAGCCCCTGGCTCTGCCAGAACTGTACCTGCTGATTTGGGTGAGAGACCATTTTGATGGTCTGTCTTAAAAATGAGAAAGATCCTCCCTGTCTGCTCTACAGACTGTTCTTCCTGGCTCTGGAAGAAGGTTGGAACCCTTGGCTGTGTACATAACAACACTTCCAAACTCTCCAGCTGGGTTGGGGCTGCCACTGGTGTGGTCAGGGATCTGACTGCCTCAGCCCTCATTAAATCCATGTCTTAGAGCTCTGCTTGCCTCACCAGCCACTGTAAAATTGATTCAGGGACTGGCTTTCTGCCAGCAGCCCTTGATACCGGAGCTTCCTATAGGGACTCGAAATGAGTGTGGTGATTGAGTGGGTCCGGATGCAATTCCTGACCCTGGAAACCTCTATACCTCTGCTTCCTGCTTGCATTTATGGCAGTCTGAAAGCACCTCACAGTGCTGTAGTGCCACTTTTTGGCCACTAATTTTATAGAGCTTTTGGGTTTACATCCTGCTGCGTGGCCAGATGGCCATTAGCCCACAGGTGATTTATCTTGATCTGCTTTGGGAGGGGAGTTGAAGCCATGCCAAGGGGGTGAGTGGGTGTCACTGAACCACACAAGCCAGGAGAATTTAAAGGCACTAGTTTGCAAACCAGAAGGACTTGCCCTGCTCTGTGGAAACAAATCCTCCAGGCCATTTGTGCTTATTGCATGGAACAGCACAGAACTTTTCCTTCCCTCACCATTTCTCTCTCCTTTTTCCATATCCACTTGGTTCTCCATTAGTTGAGGACAACATCAAAAGTTATCTTTGTTTTCACAAGCTCTTCACATACCTGGAGACCCTTGGCTGCCCTGTCTGCTGTGCTCTTATCTGTGTGTATCTGGCCATCCCCAGCAGGCACAGTCATGGAATTGCAGAATGGTTTGGGTTGGAGTGGACCATAAAAAGTCATTTAATCCAACCCCCTTGCCCTGGGCAGGGTCACCTTCCACTAGATCAGTTTGCTCCAAACCCCTTCCAGCCTGACCTTGGACACTTCCAGAGGTGGAGCAGCCACAGCTTCTCTGGACAACCTGTGCCAGGGCCTCACCACCCTCATTGTAAAAAACTTCTTCCTTTTATCTAACCTAAATTAACCCTCAACCTTCCTTTCACAATCTTGGTAGCTCACTGGTAGTTTGAGACTTGAGAACTCATTTCTGGTAAGACTTAAAATTAATTTCTCTTTAGTCTCTGCTTCTTGGTTTCTCCCCTCTTCTGTGTCTCTTATTTCTGTGAAGTCTTTGAAAGAATTCAAACCAGTGATTATTGCATGGCACAGAAATGTGTGGTGGGGAGGCAGAAAAGCTGCTCTGACCTTGTACTGCCATGACCAACACACAGCTGGAGGCAGCCAAGCTGCACAGAGCTGATTCAGTCCTACCCCCTTCCTGATGCTCTGACATGCCACATCAGCATAAAGGAATTAATGGATTAAATAGAAATAATCTGCTAGGCAAAAATAGAATGGAATGAGACCAACTCACTAGCACTAGAGATGTGATGCTACTTAAAGGTCAGATGAGTGTCAGAGGGTGTGTGGGCAGCAGCTGCAGTCCAGGTGATGTGTATCACCTTTGCCAGTGTAAAATGTTCCTCTGCTAGATTAATTACAGCCTGGATAGCATAGCTCCTTGGCACTGGAATGCTGCTGCTGTAGGAAGAGCCTGTGACATGCCCGGAGCTGAGTGTCACATCCTTTCCTGGGGAAGGAGAGCTTCAAGGGAAGCTCTTTCACTTGCTATCAAACGTACAGACGGGGACAGTTTAGACTGGAAATTAAGGATGCCCAGCCCTGGCACAGACTGCCCTGGGCAGTGATGGAGTCCCCATCCCTGGATGCATTTAACAGGTGTATGGATGTAGCACCTGGGGACATGGGTTAATGGTGGCCTTGGCAGTGCTGGGAGCACAGTTGGACTTGATAACCCTAGAGGGCTTTTCCAACCCAGATGATTCCATGATTCTGTGATCTGGACAGCAGTAGATTCAAATCTGCCTTTGATGTGGGCTGTTGCTGAACTGAATCATTGGGTAAATGACTGAGATAAAGAACAGCTGCTCTGTCAGAGGAGAAATCAAGCTTTTATAATGCTCATTAAAAGTTAAATTTAAGGATGAATAAAGGCACTTTGGATATTTAATCAGATATTATTTCTGGATGTAGCTACTGCAAATAAATCTCCGACCTTTCCTGATCCAGAGCTCGGCAATGAGTGGAAAAGCTTATTCATCTGCTTAGGGAGATTATGCCAGGTCACTTCCATCCAGAGGGGACTGCTGGATTTCCTACCCCTTTTATTGCTGCAGGGAGGTGGCATCCCAGCTGTGCTTGGCCATGGGGCAGTTGGCTCTCAGTGTTATAGAATTATGGAATCTCAGAATGGTCTGGGTTGGAAGGGACCTTAAAGCTCATCTTGTTCCACCCCCTGCCGTGGGCAGGGTCACCTTCCACTAGACCAGGTTGCTCCAAGCCCTATCCAACCTGACCTTGGGGATTGTAGGTATCTTCTGCTCAAGTCCAAATATGTGAGGGGCTAAAAGAAAACTGTTAGTTTATGGAATGGTTTGGCAATTCCAGTGTGTGACTGAGAGCCTGAAACAGTGATCGTGGTGGCTGGACAGCACCACACAGGGACACCCAAAGGTCAGGGCCAAGGCTGATCAGACCTGCTGAACCAGGTTTGCTGGTATAAGAGGATTTTCCACTTTATGGTTTTGTTGCTTCTCAGGTACCTTTGGGTTTAAGAGTGATCTGGTGTATGGCAGCTGTGCCACACTGATGAATGGTATGCTCATTTTGTGCTGCATCTGTGTTTGGACAGTGGTGCTGGGAGCCCTCTGGGTGCCCAGCAAAGTGCCCTGCAGCTTCTGGATATCCACACATCCTATGGCACAGGCATCCTGCAACTTGTATGCTTTTGTTGGCTCGGCAGTAAAGCATGCTTGCCCAGAAAAACATAATAGATCTGTTTTACTTTGCACTGTTTTGGGTCCTTATGCCATTCATCAGACAAAGAACACCCCCAGCAGAGAACTCAAAACAAGGGATTAGGAAGGGACTGCTCCATGTGACTGTGAGCTGGCAGCTGGTCATGGAGTGGCAGTGGATCCATGTGTGAGTAAATAATGTGAGCAGGGGGAATGCAAAGGAGGAAAGTTGCACGTGCCTTGCTGTGAGGGCACTGCCAGCCCTGGGCTCCAGTCCCTTCCTGCCCTGCTCTCTCCATAGAATGAGTTGTGTCTCTCACAACACAGCATTCCCTGGAGTCGAGCCCTGGGTGACTTTGCACACCCTTCTCTGTGGGGCTCCTGCCCTATGGAAGGTTTCCCAAACCTTTCTGTTTGAAGGAAGTAATTTGCTATGACAAATAGCTGTCTTGGGCAGTGTTTCCAGGCAGTGGTAGAAAGCTGTCTGTGGGAAGAATTTTTCCAGCAGGTGTTTGGACCCACGTACAAGTAATTCCTTGAAATTAAAAGTGAAAACCTTTATTGGCACAAGTGACTTGAGTTGTACATCCCATTAACTGTAATGTTTTAGCTCTCAGTCTCAGGCACAGTCAGCTGCCTTCAGGACACCATAATTTGCACCAAATAAATATTTAATTTGTGCTAATAAAAGAACCTGAACTGTGCACATCTGTGCTGGGTGAGGTTGAGCGGGATGGCGTGTGACGGCTCATGGGACCGTATTGTTCAGCTGGACTTTTGCCTTGCTGGGGGCAGGAGTGGCTGTGTGGGGGTGCAGGCAAGGATTGGGGTCAGTTCTGTTGGGCACCTCAGGGGCAGTTCCCCTCTCACTGGGCGTAGGAGCTGTTACAGGCAGAGATTTGACCCAAAATTTCTTCTCATCTCCCAGTTTCTATTGTTCTTCCACTGCCACATGCTGTCAGCTCTCTCCTCATTGTGTGATGTTTTTACTGCCACACTTTCATAGAATCACAGTGCTATTTGGTTTGGATTTCTCTCCAGCATATGAATGGTTTGGTTAGCTGGATGCAGAGCAGAAAGCATTAATAGGAATTCCCTGGGCCTCGTCAGGAAAGCTGCCTTGTGTGCCATTTTCAAGGATTTGTTGCATCAAAAATAAATGATTTCCTTTTTTCCAAGCAATCTGTTGTCAACTTTCTAGAGGAGTTTGGGTTATCTCACCTTGATCCTAAATTAATTTTTGACCATCCAGAGAGGTAGATGCCTGGCAGAGCCCAGGGCTCTGCTGCTCAGTGGGCATGGAGGGGCTGGTTCTGAGGGAAATGGAGGCTACAATGACCCTCGGTGTCTGTGCTTGCTTGGGTTACACCTGGTGCAAGCTGCTGGACTCAGGCTTTTCTGCCCTGAACACCTTGTTTATCTCCCACTCCTCCCCACCTTGCCTGGGCAGTGCCACAGCATTGCTGGGGATGGAGGGGTTCAGGAGGAGTGTTGTGCTCTGTCCTTCTGCCAGGTGTTCATCACTTCTCTCTTCTCTTCCCCTGCAGCTGCCCAGCTGGACAGTATCGGCTTCAGCATCATCAAGAAGTGTATCCATGCTGTGGAAACAAGGGGTAGGGCAGCTTCGTGGCAGCACTGCGGCTGTTGGTAGCGGAGTAGTTGCTTTCCTGCTGTTTTCATGGACAAAAATGACTCATTAACCCTCAGACCCACATCACATGAACCCAGTAATGTGCTCAGGCCAATGGCATTGTCAAGACACATGTTTGCCCTATGACTGGAGTCAGCAGGGACTCTGCAACCATTGGGGCAGAGTTGGAAAGTAATGCACTGGGTGTGCAAAAGTGGGGATGGGACCAAAGCCAGAGGTTCATTTGAGCATCCTTCCTTCAGGAATGCTGCAAAGCACATCCTCATGTGGGATAGCAGATGGGCATGGCAGTCCTTCCCTGAAGTCTCTTGTGAAGTCTCCTTGCATACAGATAGGATTGTTGTGAGTGTCTTGGTCCCACATGGGGGAATGAAGAAATGCAAAAGGCTCAGACCTCAACCTGAAGAATGTGGCACAGTAAAATTTTCCCAAACTGCCCTTGTTGAGTACAGATCCTTCATGGGGCTGGTGTAGCTCCCCTGATGGCTGCAAGGAGGAGGAAAGTTGTCCTTAGATCCTTATTCCTGAGCTAACTGGGGGTAACACTTTTAGTACATGAAAGCCTTGATATCAAACTCAAATTTTACCCTCTTCTATGACTTTGTATGTAGTTGGCAAGAAGGTTTCAGTGGCTTTGCTTATTTGGAAAGCCAAAAAAATAAAGAAATATTAGCAGCCCTTATGACCTTTTCCTAATAAGCTCCTTGTTTTTCCTAGGGATCAATGAGCAGGGGCTCTACCGGATTGTTGGAGTAAACTCCAGAGTTCAAAAGCTGCTCAGTATATTAATGGGTAAGTATCTGGTATTATGTTAAAGACAAGCTGACTGTGCTGCTTTGAAGTCTTGCCAGCTGGGAGCAGAGGCTCTTCTTGGGGTCCCTAATTGTGGTGACTGTGCCCTCAGGACCATGTGCTGGTAGAGGCCAGGAGGTCCCCGGGCACCGCTGGCAGGTTGGAAGGTAGGACTCTTGTAGGACGTTGCTTTGCGAGGTCTCTGGTGCAGTCACTGCTGTCCTGCTCACACGCACTCCGAGTTCTGGCAGCCTTCCCAAATGCAAACAAAAATCTTCAAAGAAGTAGCTGAAAGCTTTGGGTTTTCATCTCCTACCTGCCCCCCTGTTCCCAGCACACTTTGAAATTATTTTCCCCTGTGTGTTGCATGCTGCCTGTGGCTCTTCTTGCATTCCCCACGGACCTTCTTGTGCCTGTTTATCATGGTCTTGCCCAGACCTTTCCAGCATGTGTTTCCCTCATGCCTGAGGCATTGGATCCTGCAGTTCTGGAGATAAAAGCTGTTGAATCACACTGTGACTGAGCTTGGAATTGACATTTTGGGGCTCTTGATGTGCAGCCCCCTGTTCTGCCCAGCACCCTCAGAGCCTCTCACATCTGACATGGTGTGATTGCAGAGAGGCTGTGTTTGCTTCCAGTGCCTTTGTGCCCCAAACTAGCATTTTCATGGGCTGGATCTGAGCACTGGAATGTATAGGAGCAAATAGGTCTTGTGTCAAGAGCTAGTTGTGGTTCCTAGTGCAGGTCTGGGACACCTTGGCTGACCTTTCCTGGAGTGGTTCCTTTTTGGAAGTGTTACATTTATGTGCAGAGCCCTGTGTTGGGTCACACTTGTTGGGCTGCACTGGACAATCATTATCCTGACTCCCGACCCACCTTGCATGTCAGTTACTGCCTGGGGGTTATACTTGACCCAAAGAGGAACTCAACCCTTCTGCCCTCTGCTCTGTTTGCTGACCCTCCAGCAGCACTTCCCCTGCTCCCTGTGCCCTTCCTGTGGTCCAGGCTGGTGCTGAGGTAGGCTCAGCTGTGTGGGATAAAACTAATTCAGCCTCTGACCTTGCAGGCAGCATTTCCATTCCACAGCTGCAGCCCTAGGCAGTCTGTCCGTCTGTCCAGGCATGTCTTGGACACACAGCTGAAGAGAGAACACACCTGGGCTGGAGCAGAGCAGCTGCCCTCAAACAATCCTGTCTGGTGCTGCTCAGACTTGGCAAAACTGCCTGTGAAATTGTGGGAATGGGAAAACAAATGCTTGGTAATTTTTTAGTGCCCTATTGAATGTGTTTGTTACTTCTTGGGGGAAATAAGTGACACTTCTGGTCTCTCTCCTCTCTCCCTTCACATATCATTCCTTTGCTACAAGACTTCATTTTCCTTGCCCTCACAAAACTCCAGGGCTCCTTTCTCTACGTATTTCTCATTGCAGAAAGTTTTATTCTATTATGTTTCACTTTAAACATCTTTTGCTTCTCCTTTTCAATTCCCACTTCTTTTCCCACCATTAAGGTGTTCAGTGATCCAAGCCCAAGGAGGCTGTTACTGCTGTCAGCATCAACCTATGGAAAATTGATAATCCAGTGGTGCTTGGTGCAGAAGGGTACGGCTCTAAATCTGGATTCAGGGGACTCTGTGTGCCAGCTTTGCTCTGGCATTTGGAAAGTTTGCTGCAGTCACGAGAGCTGGTGACTTATGCTTTTATTAGAGAAGTTTGGCGACAGAAGGTTGTGGGACATGTGAAGGTGCCCTGTGGCCCCCCAGGGCCAGCAGGGGAACCCAGCGCTCTCCCGTGGCACATGTTGGGCACAGTTGCTTTAGAGCATCAGATGAAGAGCATTGCTGATAAAAATAGGCTGGGGTGTGGGGGTGCCTGGGGGTGCAGCAGGTCCACAGCCAGGTCCTCTGGTGATGCTTGTCATGCTGTTGCGCCTCATAGCATAAGCTGGCAGAGCAATGGACCCCAAACTCAGTTCTCTAAGGGTGGTCCTGGTGAGTCCTGGGGCTGTGACAGATGGCAAAACTCGCTTGGGTGAAGAGCTCCCTGGAGCTGGGAGGGATTTAGTTTTGGACACCATCCAGCATCCATTATCTCCTCGGCGACTGAAGCCACTCAGCTGTCGACCTCGTGTCTCATAACGCAGTGATATATTGCTGGTGGTTTTCCTTTGTCCTGGCATGTCCTCGTTAGTTGTTGATGCTGGAAGCCTCGTTTCAGGCGAGTGGGGGCTGGAAGCAGGACCCGCTTTGGGGATCCCCCATGCTGTCGATTGTTGGGATGCTTTGCAAACCCATGACTCCGTATCTTCCTTCAAATTGTGGGTGATTAAATCTTAACCAGCCCCTGTGTTTGGGCTGTCTGTGAAGTCGGTGTCACACAGAAACACGTCCCTTGACAAACCTCATCTGTTCCACTGCCCTCAGGGCTCCAAATCCTGCCAGCGGCGGCGCTGCTCTGCTCAGACACTCCTGTTCGGATCCAACCCTCATGAACGGAGGAACCAAATTGTGCTTACAACATCAGGTTTCCCTTATATTTAGAAGTGAATGTGGGCAGCATTACTGCTTCATATACAGTTTAAATGGCAAAAAGATCAAGTTTCCCTGGACTGGTGTCAGTGACACTGCTGGGAAGGGCTTTGGTATGAGGTGTCCCTACAGGAGGTCGGTGCAGAGACTGCAGAGCACCAGCTCCCCATGGCAGGAGCTGGATCAGGGACAGCCCCAGCCCGTGGGTTTCAGGCTGGGGCAGAACAGCTTGTCAGGGTCTGAACCAGGGTGAAGTGGTGGGGAAGAGCTGGTGGGGAACAGGTCATCTCTCCAGCCTTCACTGGCACCAGGCACCATCAAAATGAGGATAAACCCCACAAATAACCAAACTTTTATCAGTGGGAGCTCCTGTGAAAGAGTTTATTGTGGCAGTGTGTCAGGGGACAGTGGAGGCACCAGCAGGTTAGAACTCAGCACTGAGATGAGTTACAACATCTGATACGCTCTTGCTCCTTCCCCACGTGGGCCATAAGGGCTGGGAGTGGGACTTCATCTGGCCCCTCCCCGCTGGTATGAAACATCCCTGTGGCTGTTTTGGAAGTGTCTTGGTGAGAATTATGTCTATGTGATGAGGTAGTGCCCCAGGTAGTTCCCCTTGCTCTGGAGAAGTTCATAAGAGACATCAGATGAGTGATTGGCAGCAAAAAGAAGCTCCAGGGTTAATGCTGACTTTGGGCTATGGGTGCTTTTCCAGCCCCTATCCCACACTAACCCCAGTCGCTGTGGAAGTGTGTCCTTGTGGGAGGCAGAGCTGCGGCTCTGGCTGCAGCATCGCTGCCTGGGGAGACAGATGCTGCAGCTGCAGCCCACGGCGCTCACTTTTTGCAGACTCATAAATCTGAAGGTCAAGGGGAACTGATTAGTTGCTCTGAGCCTTTTCATGGAACCGACCGTGGAATTTCACCTTGTGTTCCCTGATCCTGCCTAGAAACTGCTGGGTGAGGTTTTGCAAAGACACACAGTCTGGAGTTGTTTGTTCTATTTTGTTTAAAAAGTTTTTTTCAAAAAAGGTGGAACTTTGGGGGAGGTTGTTTAGTTGGTTTTTTTACTATGCCAAGCTTATTTTGACTCTTAAAATTTCCTCCTTATAAAGGCAGTACAATAGGAAGCTATTTAATTTGTGTGGTTGCTGAGACACACATGATCTTTTGTGAATATACATTTATTACATTTACTTTTCCAGGTGCACCTCTTGGTTTTTTGTTATAATAAAAATAAACCCATTGTTCCAAGGGAAAGCCAAACTCTATTCAGGTTATTCTTCTAAGTAGGTTGAAAATTGCCTAATGCTTACCTGGGGCTTTAAAATTCAAAAGTGCGTTATTTTTGTCCGTGTAAAGGCAAACATACCCCCTGAGCTGAGCCTGTGGGAGCAGACGGTATCAGCAGCTGTGGCTGTGTCAGCCTTGGCCTTGGGCACGGTGGGAGCCCCCGCGCCTGTGCCACTCCCCAGGGATGCCTGGCACTGATGGGATCCCAGGGTTCCTGCAGAGGCTTCCCTGGGATTTCAGTGGGAGCAGGATCTTGGCTATATTTCTAGGACCGAGTTAGCAAAGAGAGTTTGTGGAGGTGCATCCACATGGGGGAGATCGGCACGTGGGGCACATCCATGCCCTGCCTCTCCCTGGCTGTGTCCAGCGTGGTGCTCCTCACCTCAGCATGGACCTGTTGCCATGTTGGGACCTGGTGCTGTGCTGGGGGTATCCATGGCTGGGCCGCTTCCTGCTGGCCTGATGGTGGCTGTGCAGGTGGCAGGCTGTAATTGCCTCAGCGGGGAGGTGGATGCAGGATGATGTTTGACATCAGCAGGAAAAAAGTCCCCATGCCCTGGGTTCAAGTTGTGTCTGTGCCTGGCTGTCACCACTGTCACTGAGCACCACAGACTGCTGCACCCTGTGTCCTGTCACCCTCAGAGCCAAACTGCCCATGTCCTTGCTTGGGATGGATGATTCCCTTTTCTTTCTGTCATCCCATGCCAGTGAATGTGGTCCATCCCAGGTGATGAGCCGCACTCCCCTGCAGATGTGTCTGTGGGGTTTGGCTGTGGTCCCTGGGCTTGGAATAGCAAATAAAATGGAACACGATGGTCTGCCCACACAGCTGAGCTGGCATGAACTGTAATTGTCTTTGCTTTGCTTCACTTTTGTCTTTTTTTTGGTTTTTTTTCGTTAGATCCCAAAACAGCCACAGAGACAGACACAGAGATCTGTGCAGAGTGGGAGATCAAGACCATTACTAGTGCACTGAAAACATACCTGAGGTAAGGAAAAACCCTCATCTGGCTTCAGGAGGGGCTGGGTGATGGTCTGGGATGTTACTGCCTGTTATTGCAGACCCTTAGCAACAGCACTTTGATAGAAACAGAGCAGAAACTGCCCTTAGGGATTTTATTCTGGCTTTTCCCTGACCTTCCAGCATGTTTGATTATGATCTGGGGAACACACTCAGCTCTGACAGATGCACATATCATACAAACACGATTTTAAAAGCTCATTCTTGCATCTCTTGCCTTGATTTATGCTTTTCTCTGAGCTTTTCCCTATGGACTTTCACCTTCTGAACGCATGACAGAAGGTGAGGGCAGTGCTGTGTAAGGGTGGTGGCTGGAGAGCTTTTCCAGACCCTGTGCTGAGCTTTACTGTAGTTATAATTTCTGTGTGTAAGTCAATGCTGTTATCATCCTGGGTATCTTCCCAACAGGCTCGGGTGTTGGCAGCCAGCAGCATCTCATTATCCACAACATGCTTCTACCTGTTGTGACCACAACTTCTTGCTCTCTGTGGCTGTTGCGTGTGTTGGGTTCTGTTTGAGAGAGTGAGGGAGCACAAGAGAGACGCTAAATCAAATTTGGGTCATGAGTGTAATTAGCTTGGTGGATCTCAGCCTAGAAAATCACAGGACACTACAGAATTTTGCATGATTGGCAACCTTTGCTCCAGAGTTTGAACTGTTGGCAAAGCAAAGAGGAATGTGAGCAGCTCCAGTGTGTCCCTCTGAAAGGATGCAGCAGTGGGAGGGGGCAAGAGGAATTGAATGGGAATGGGGATTGTGAAAGTTTTACAACTAGGCTTGTTTCTTTTTTTAATTTATTTTTAAACTTACTTGGAAATCATGGGCTCAATGATGCACTGAAACTCCGTTTTACTGAAGGAATGCTAAAATTAAAGATTAATTTAGTGACAAATAAATCAATGGTACTTGTATAGCTCTTAGCCCTTCTGATGAGGGGAATTAATTAGAGTCACTGTTCCTTAATTCTGCACTTTTCAAAATGGAACTGAATCTCTGGTAGAGGCAAAGATTTCTGTGTGTGGATTGTGTTCCTCAGATGTGTTTTGTGCCTGTTTCCTTTTTATCTTCCAGAATGCTCCCTGGGCCCCTCATGATGTACCAGTTTCAAAGGAGCTTCATCAAAGCAGCGAGTGAGTTTGTTGATGTTATGGCCCTGCTCCCAAAGTGGAGCCTCATTTGCAAGTTTCTGAGATTCCCTCTGCCCTGCTGCCTCCCCACCGACCTCCTGGGCTCCCATCCCAGAAAGCAGAATAAGAGTGGAGAGCCACGGGGCAGGTTGTTGTCTGGGAGGTGACCAGATGAAGAGGAAGCACAGATGGTGCCGGGAGCGTGGAGCTGGCAGCGGCTCCTGCTTGTTGTGGCCGTCAGCTGCCAAGGCGAGGGAGGCTGTTGTTCCAACAACACCCACGGTGTTTGATGGGACCAGTGGTGGCTCAGATGTCTGTGCTGTGTTCCTTTCACTGCCCTGGGAGAAGGGGCTTTGCTGGGAGCAGGTAACTCTCTGTTGGCAACTGTACAGGGAGCCAGGGCCAGGAGGGCTCCCATGGTCCATGGCTATCGCGGTGGTGGTCTCTGTCACTGGCTCCCATTTTGCTTCTGTGGATCCAACCATCCTGTTGAGCACCAGATTCTCCAGCCTGGCCTTAGCTGGACCCACTGGACATGCAGAAAGGGAACGTGCTAGTATTCCTGTTTCTGGAATCACTCTGGTTACAGCCAGCTCTGCCCTACCCACCACTGGCTGTTCACATGGCATGTGTTCTCGGCTCACTTTTTCAGCCCATTAGGTGTATTCCTTTGGGAAAAACTGCTTGGAGATGATAGGAAGGAGCAGTGCCGCGGAGAGTATCCACAGTGTGCCTAGGTGTGAGCAGGTCATTGGCATGTCTGTCAGGGTTAGTGTTATGCCTCTTCCCATAACAAGCCCCCTGATGCGGAGATAAATCATCTTCTATTTCCCATGCAGAACTGGAGAATCAGGAGTCCAGGGTGTCAGAGATCCACAGCCTCGTTCATCGGCTCCCGGAGAAAAACAGGCAGATGCTGCACTTGCTAATGAACCACTTGGCAAAGTATGTTTATGACTGGTGTGTTTTTCTATCTTTTTTCCACTTCCTCTGAAAGTTAATAGTGGTGGAAAAGTTTCCTTGTGTGTGTGTGTGTGTGTGTGTGGTGTTGAGTCATATCTGGTTGGTGAGAAACTGGAAACCCATATGTGAGCTGGGGGCTGAGCGAGGGAGGGGGG
>JAOXXN010000191.1:420164-440381 GCA_026770055.1 Myrmophylax atrothorax | reverse complement strand
GCCTCCTCTATGGTCCTGACCTTGGCCAGGGGAGGACTGAGTGTGCGTACATGTATTTAGCGGAATTAACTATCTCTAATTGCTCCCAGCCACAGCCTGGCCAACACCAACTGGTTCCCTTTGGTTTTGCTGTAGTGGTGTTTTCTAGTTTAAGTTTTTTAACCAAGAAGACAATGATTGTTATCTCTATCACAAATTGTTTGCTGCTTATCCACATAATGGTTTCCATGGGCTCTGCAGGGCGGCTGCTATTGGGGATCCAGCAAAAACCCACATCGGTGCGACAGGGCAGGGGCCAGACAGGGAGTGCGGTGCGTTCCCGAGGGCTTGCTGCTGAACAAGGGATTGTTGGCAAAGGAGAAGAAGAAGAAATTCCTCCAGGTCTTCTGCCTAAAAATACAGCCAGTGTTTGTTTTCCTCGGCGTGGAGCAGCCCCAGCCTTGGCAGCCCTGTGCCGCGCTCCCGGCTGTGCTGCCCTGCAGGGCCCCCCAAGAGCTGGTCCCCAGTGCTCACCATGGTGGGCTCTGTGCCCACGACTTCAGGAACCCACTGAGACACCTGTGCAGGACCAGATGTGGCAGATGCCCCAGAAGTGTGCTTTTCCATGGGTTGTTTTCCTGGTTTCTCCTGAAGGTGCAGCCAGCAAGGAGGCTGACGCCTCCTGGCACAGCAGGTCTGATTTCATCCCTGTAGCAGCTGTTTATGCTGCTGTCTGGTAACTATTCATTTGCTTGATTTATGTATTGCTTCCAGTAAGTCATTCTTGTCCCGGACGTTCTGGAAATTTCCACTAGCCACTGAGGCCTCTGAGATGCTCTGCTTCCGTATGCTCCTCACCTGATTTGGCTGCCAAAAGCAAACAGGGAGCTCTCTCTGAGCTGGTGTGGCTGGGCCAGGCAGTGATACTCCTTGTTGCCTTTGGGAATGCCATTTTTTTGCCCAGGCTCTGTTTTTGGCCCTTTTGGATCACAGCACTGCTGAACCCTGGGCAAGTGTCAGGAGTTGGTGTGACCTAAAGGATGTAGGTAGCAAAAGACAGGTCACATAGAAAGTGACTCCCTGTAGGCACATACTGCCTTGTTGGCGCTGGGAGAATCCTGCCTGGGGCTCGACTGTCCTGGTTCAGGCTCGTGTCATGCTTTTTTGCCCCTTTTTTCTTTTTCCCTAGTTGGGAATAGATGGTCTTTAAGATCCCTTCCAACCCAACCCATTCTGTGGTTCCATGATTCTGTGATTTGTGCTTTGGAGCCAGAGGTGTGAGAGCCTCGCAGGGCACAGCAACACCTTTGGTTTCCCCTTTGCTCTCCCCTCCCTCATGTGTTTTGGTGGAGGAGCTGGTGATGCTTCCACAGAGCTCAGAGAGCACTGTGTGCCCTGCAGCACTCTGTGTCTGCCCTCTCCTTGTCTGTTCTGCCTCCCTCTTACTCCTCTGGTTTTGTTTTTAATAAGATATTCTGCAGAATTAAAAAGAAAAACCACCATAAAAAGCCCTGTAGGTGTTCACTGGTTTTTTTGGGCTTGGCTTCCTGTAATGTGTAAATCAGCAAAAGGTTTTGTTCTGCTTGTGCAAGTGAACTTTTAACCCCCTCAGCCTGGATTGTCCATGGAGCAGCTCCGTGTGTGCTGGGAGCTTTTCCTTCCAAGCTGCTCCAAAAGATCCTTTTATTTCCTGCAGGGTCCCCAGTTTTTAGCTGGAGAGGATTGAGCTCTGGAGCCTACAGCACCTCTTGGTTCTTCCCGCACAACTCATGTCTGTAGATACGATAACAGGGATCTCAGACTAAAGCTGCTGCCACCAACCTGGCATGATGATTTGGCTGCTCATAATGCAGGATATGCTGGGTTTGCTGTGGAGTTGATGTAGTTGAACATCTCTGCTGAGCTCCCACCGGACACTCGGGATCTCTGGGAGCAGCACCAGGCATTTTGCATTCCTCAAGTGTGAATTTTTGTGGGCTTGTGTTTGAACTTGGTGTTGTTGGACAAAAGTTGTTGATAGCACATAATTATCTGGATTCTTTTAAATTGTTTGTCACAATGGAACTGAAACTGTGTATGGAAACAGTTTGAATTGAGAGCAAAAGATTTCCAATAACTGGCTGGTCTGTCCCTGGTGTGTCTGCGCCTTCCCTGCAGACCGAGTGGGATAGAGACGTCTTAATGAGCACATCCCTTGATTGCTCTGTATGAATAGACCCAGCACTGTGCCAAACTCAGTTACAGAGATTTTAGTCCAATCTTTGTTCAACAGAAGAAAGGAGACCATAAATCACTAGTGCCAAGCTGTCTTTGAGCTGCAGTTTTCCCTGGAATCTGGGATCTCCAGCTCACAGAATCTCACAGAAAGGTTTGGGTTGGTAGGAACATTTAAAGCCATCTTGTTCCAACCCATGTGTGTGTGGCAGGGCACACAGAACTGGGGAAGTGAGGGCTGTTTCAAATCATAGGGCAAAACGTGGTCCCACTGGCAAAGGCAGGACAAGTGTTTTGCCTGCTGTTGTTTGCTGTCACTTAGTTTATTCTGCAAAACTGGTTATTCCTGTATTCCTTTTCTTCCAACACTGTTTTTTAGGAATTCAGTGTTTTGGAGGAGTGGGCACTAATCTTGATTTGTGAAGTGAATGTGCTCCAAAACAGCTCTAAGAGAAAGAAAAAAAGTCAAACCCCCTCTTTGTTCCTCTTCCCCGTGCCCATTGCACTCATGTGAACATACAGGTGTGCACCAGGCACCTCCTGCGTTTGGCCCTGTGACCTGGCTCCAGCTGGGAACGATTCCCTGCAGGGATAGTGGGAGCTGCACTTGCTCACCCCAATGCCAGTTCCTGCCAGGAGGCTCCCTGGGAGCCCGTTTATTTTGGCTGTTTTCCATGCAGCAGGTTATAGTCTTCGGCACGGCACTTACCAAGGCAGCAGATCTTTCAAAGGATTGTTTGTAACTTAAACCTCTCCTTCAGGCTTTCATTGCCCCTCTGGCTGTGTGGGTTGTTGTTGCATTGGGACAGCACCAGTGAGTTCTGGTTTTGAAGGAAAAACCTGCCTGTTCAGCAGGGGCTTTGCTGGGGTAATGAGGCTGAGGATGGCAGACACAGGGGATGGTGTTTGCAGCCATGGCAGCCCCCATTCCACTCTGTTAGAGGGTGAGGTCCCTTTGGTTGCTCTATTTGTGCAGGTGGAAACCACATTGACATTTCATATCTAGTCGAGGCTGTGCCTGTGGCTTTCACCAGGGTGTCGGTGGAAACCCACAGTGCTGCCGATGCCCTGATGAGGTGCAGGGAATGTTCCAGGCTGACACCACTCAGCCAGGGTTGGTAAGCAAATCCAGGATCCCTCTGAGATCCCTCATCAGGCTCACCTCCCCCAAAGCCAGAGAGGATGGCTTTGGAAACCATGTTGGCTTGGTCTGGGAAGCCGGAACCAGAGCAGCGTTGCAGCGTGTTTTCCTTGCAAGTTGCAGCATGTTTGGAATTTGCACTGATCAGACTTGCTGATACCTCACATTTGGCCTCGGCATCTTCTCAGTGCAACATGAACCCTTTTTTTTTTTTTCTCTGGGAGTGAACCCAAGCATACAGCTGTGGCCAGATTGACTCGGAGAAAAAGAGTCTTGTTGGAGCAAGTCAAAGCTCTCAGAATTGGTGCAAGCACAGGTTTGGTCCCAGCTGAGCGGGGAACCCAAGAGCAGTACTGCTGCTCACTGAGACCCCTTTAGTTCTCAGCATTGTGTCTGAAGGTTTCTGCATTCATCAAGTTTCCTGTTGCCATTCCCTGGTGATCTGTCCTCCTCCTAGATCCGCTGGCCTCCATCTGCATTCCTGAGTCTTGGCTCTTCGTGGCGGGGCTGGGGAGACTGCAGAGCTGTGAGCCTGTGGCCTGCAGATCCTGGGCTGCAGACAGCAGGGTTTGTCCATATTCCAGATGTTCCCAATTCCCACAGGGTGGCTGAGTGAGCCCGGTGAGCTCCTGCCACTCCAGACTCCTCTGGCCCTTGAAGAGCTCCCTGCATCCAAAAACAGCCTGAAGATCGTGGGTATGTCCAGAGCCTCAATAAACACAGCAGAATGAAGGGATGGTTGTACAATTTGGAAGTGTGGCAGCTCTGTGCTTATGTGCTCTAGCTTGGGAATCATGGAATCATTAAGGCTGGAAAAACCTTTTAAGATCATTGACTCCAACAGTTACCCCAGCACTGCCAAGGCCACCACTAACCCATGTCCCAGGTGCCTTTTGGACACAAGATGAAGCAGAGCTGGCCATGCTCCCTCGTTCTCCATGGCCACCTCCCAGCAGGCACTGCAGACCATGTCCCTGTCACTTCCTCTCATGCACATGGGCCTTTTGAATACCTTAGGAATGTGTGATTGACCATTTTGCTGCCTGGGACACCAGTGGCTACTGCTGCAGGTGGAATTGCACTGGTGGTTTCACTAGCCCTGCACTGTGCCCTGTGGTCACAACACACCTGCAATAAACACCTGCTGTGTTCCCAGCCATTGGACATGTTTCCAAGGCTGGGAAACAAACCCACCATGGGTTTGAGTGAGGAGTGAGTCATCCCCAGGGAGCTGCAGGACCACCATCTCCTGTGACACAGCTCTCCCAGCCCCTTTAGAGAGGGGTGGCCAGCCAAGCCCATCACCCGCTCTCCACCTACACACTCATACACTGCAGCCCAATTAAACTCAATAATGTGCAGGGATGAGTTAAATGCACTCAGGAACATTTCCCAGAACTCATTAGATTGTATCTGATAAATACCAGCAATTGTGTGCGCTTGCAGCTGTCTGTATCTGTCCCTCCATTCCTGGGTGAGATCCAGATTAAAGGTCTGGAAGTGTGGGCAGTGGGAGCAGGGAGCTGTGGGGTTCCACCTGGACAAAGCCTGGCTGTGCTGAGCCTCCCTGAGCAGTGGCTGTGCTGCCACATGGAGGGTTTCTGGAGCAGGTCCAGAAACCTGCAATGGAGCTGGGGAAGGGTCTGGAGTACCAGGAGCAGCTAGGGGGGCTCAGCCTGCATAAAAGGAGGGTCAGGGAGGACCTTTTCACACTCCACAACTCCCTAACAGGAGAGTGGAGCCATGGTGAGGTGAAGTCTTTTCCCAGACAAGTGACAGAATAAAAGGAGACAGCCTCAAGGTGTGCCAGGAGTTTTGAGTTGGATACTAGGGAAAATTCCTTCCGGGAAAGGGTTGTTCAGCCCTGGCACAGGCTGCCCAGAGCAGTGGTGGAGTCACCATCCCTGGAGGGATTTAAAAGCTGTGTAGACATGGCACTTGGGGACATGGGTTAGTGGTGGCTTTAGCAGTGCTGGGAGAATGGTTGGGCTCAATGATCTTGGAGGGCTTTTCCCACCTAAACAATTCTATGATACTATGATTCTTTGGGTGTACTTGGTGGGAACTCAGCTGCTGCCCCAGTGGACTCTCCCCAGCATGGGGGAAATGCAGGTCAGCACAGCCCAACACCCCACCTAGGATAGCGGATCCACAGGTCCCTCTTTGAGCCCAGTGTGCTGCCTGCACTCCCTCAGCTTTTTACATCTCATGGGTGTCCCGAGTCAAAGGAAAGTGTTTAATTTTTATAAAACTACCCAGAGCAGTCTAAATAATTTGGGGGATTGCTGGCCTCTGTGTGATGGGCTTTTTAAATTAAACAGCTCTACTAGTGATGGCAGACAGGAGATGGATTTTAACCTGTAGCAATAGGAATTTTAGCTGCATTATTTTCCATCCTCTAAGAACTTGCTAGGCCAGCCACAACAAGCACTTTGTTTTCAAAGGTTTGTCCCAGGCATGGAAATAGAAACACTCCAGACTTTGCCTTTATTCCCTTCAGATGGTTGTTTGCTCAGAGATTTTGTTCTGAATAAGGGAAGATATTTGAACTAATAATGGCCCTTATGGCTGAGACTCAGAAGTCCAGAAGTTTCACGTTGGTCCATGTTTTGTTATCCTGGGCCATGTGCATGATGATGAGCTGTGGTGCTGGTAGTGGCTGCATGGCCCTAGCACTGGGCTGGTGCTAGACCTTGGCTCTTTACTGGGAGGATTGGAAGCTCTGGTGCTGGCAGCAGCTGTGTGGCACCAGCGCTGGGTTGGTGCCAGGTCTTGTCTGTCTTACTGGGAGCACTGGGCAGTTCCCATATGCTGCACCCCAGCCTTCCACACCACTTCCACTGTGCAGGTTTCTGTAGGTCGCTGGAGAAGCAGATGAATTCTTTAACTGGATCTCAATGAAAATGAGTCTGAGCTATTGACCAGGCTGGAAAGACCAAATTCATTAATCTTGGTAAGAGGAGCAAGGGCCCGTGCCATGTTGCCCGTCCTCGGCACCCGCTGCCGTTCTCCTCCCCTGCACAGTGCCGACCGCGAGCCAGCGCAGCAAGGGAATATTTACTGTTCTGTGCTTGCCCTGCGCTGAACCTTGGCTACCAATTAGCCTGTATTAAATTGTGTTTGGTCATGGTGGTGATTATGCAGTATCCAGGCAACCCAGGCATAATCTAATTTAACACACAACATGGATTTACTCCGCTCCCTTCTCCTTTGTCATGCTGAAAGTGAGTGTAAAGTGAGTGGTGTCCACGGACACCCCAGGGAATGACCTGCAGGGACAGAGCTTTCACAGGAGCGCTGGGCTTCTGGCCCGGGGTGTCCGAGTGCCTCAGCACCTTTGGCTCGGTGCTGGCAGCAGCCAGCATGGCTCCTGGGTGGCACAAAGTAAGTCAGGTCTTTGTGGAGATGCGCATTGGTGAGGCACTGCTGAGCACAGGTAATCCCCTGGCCAAGTAGCTCCAGCGTGTCCCTTGCTGCCAGGCTGATCTCTCACTGATCCTGGAGGGAGGCGTGTGGGAACCATCATGTGCTGAGAGGAGTAGGCGGCATAGCCTGGAATCCAAAAGCCAGTGGTAGCTTGGCCTATTGTGAGCTCCAAACAGGAGTGCAGAGGTTCGGCACATTCCTCCATTACTTGTTGCTTCTTCCTTATGCTGGAAGTGAATCCTCCGAAGTGGGGATGGAGAGAGAATGGAAAAAGGACCCATTGAAATGAATGATAGTGCTGTTCTTTCTGAATGCACCAAGGGCCGGAAAGAAACGGTAGGTTAAAAGTGAATGTTTGGAAACCTTCTAAAGGGCAGCTCAGGAATGGCACTGACAGTTCTGGCTGAACAGTCCCAGCATTAAGCCCACTTTGGGCTGAGAACACCCCATCTTTAGAAACTGTGGCATTATTTCCGAGTACAAAAGATGATGAAGACATATAATTTAGAGTAAATTACCCTGTGGGTAATGGACGTGGAATTTGAAGGATGTGAAAGGTGAATCATGTTTTGGAGCATGGCTGTTGGTGACCCAATGCAGGGTAGGCTATTGCTGGAAAAGTACCTGGGATGCAGATTAGGAGTTCATGTGCCACTAAGGTTTGTTTCAGAAAGGAGCCAGATTTCACAGCTGCAGAATGCCTTCCATGCTTCCAGAGGCAAAATAAAACACAGTGAAGAGGAGTTTGGCGATAGAGGCAAGGGCCATCCATGTGGGTGTGTGGACACTCCTCGGACAGGTCCGTGGCTGGTGCTGCAGGACCATGTCCTGCCTGGTAAGCCGTTAATAGCTCAGTCTGAAATAATTACCAGGACCACGCACAGCTGCCTCACTGTAATGAGCCAGTGACAGTGCAATTTATTAGAGTGATGTAGGACATAGTAACGGTAATGAGAAATGGAGGGACCTAATTTTGTCTGACTTAGATCAATTTGGTTGTTTTTTTAATAAATGAATGTTGTTTTACTAACCACAGAAAATCACTAAAATTATTATTTTATTAGTACTTTTCAAAGCCATTTGAATTGCAGCTGTGTTTCTCCAAATCCAGTTAGGAGCATGTGAATGTGGTCTGAAATGTAGATGTTGCAATGCAAAAATGTCTTTGAGGTTTGTAAGTGTCTTGGTGAGGAGATGGATGGGAGTGAGGGGAAACTTTGAATCCTCATTCAGTATTACATAGTATATAATGGTTCTTATTGGCCTTTCTCGCTGCTCCATGAGGTTGTGACTCCCCAAGGAAAATTTGCATCCCCCTCCCAGCCCTGTGGGTGAGGTGGTGCTGGTGTCAGTGCACAGCTTGGCGTGCTCTTGGCTGTGGTGAGGATGGGGATGGCAATGGGGAGGGTCTCTGTGTCTGCCTGGGAATGGGAATGTCGAGCCTGGCTGGGTTGGCAGCAACCCTGTGGGCACCAAGTCACCTGAGCACTGGTTGTCATCTCCGTGCTGGAGCCTGTTTCCAGGGCAGCCCATCTCCCACAGTGTTTACTGACAAGGAAGATTTCCTGCACATCTGTGATAAAATATTCAGAACTTCCTGGCAGTGGGAGGAGTTATGGGTAAGAGGGAAGTCCTGCCGGCTCCTGAGGGGCTTTGGCCAGGACCTCCCACCTTTGAGGTTGGATCCCAAGTGCTGACCTGGTGGAGATAACAACTTTGCTTGTTCTCCAGGGATGTAACAAGCACTGGGGTGATGCTTGTTGCCTGGGCAGTAAGTAGGGCTGTCGTTGCTGTTGGGAGAAGCTAGACCAGCAGCTCTGAGCCCCCCTCAGGGATGAGGTCCACATCTGCTGCCTGAGGAACTGTATGTAGAGATGAGGAATGCAATCCTTGCTGGTTCAAGTGTAATTTGGATGGAAAAGGATGAAAAGCATCTTTTCTTTTAAGCCAACCTGTGCTTACAGTGTGCTAAAATATGCTGAGTGTGCACACAAATGTCTTGGCCCCAAGATCAATAGTAAAAGCTCACAGCAATAAATTTTTAGGGAAGTCCAGCAAGTGAGTCTGCCGCGCTCTGTGCTGTTCCCCTTCATTTGCCCAGGCAAACAGCTGAGAAAGAGTGAAGGGAAAATACACTAAAACCCCTTTAGGCTAAAACTTTGTGAGCACATAGCCTGAAGCCATGGTGTTTCCTGGTTGAAGAGGTCAGAAGAAAACCACAAGGCAGACTTGGGGAGATGGGGCTGAGGGCTGCACTGCAGGTCCCGGCTGTGCGCCCGCACACCTGTCCCTGTGTGACTCCACACAGTCCATGGTACCCAGCAGGTTCCGTCCGTGCCTCAAGCAGGTGTTTGCCACGGAGCAGCCAAGCACCTGGTCCCTGGCATCTGTGGTGTGACACAGGCAGGGACTGCTGGGCTGCCTCCTACTTGCAGTGTGTCCTCAGTGCACAGCAGCATGTCCTCAGGGTGAGACAGAGCAGAGAATGTGCCCCAATAGGGCTGCTGGGGCTTTGCACCACTAAGACCAGGGACCAGCTGGGGCTGCTCCAAGGTAACCCCTCAAACGCACCATGTCCAGAGTGCCATGTCCTCAGCATGAGCTGCTTTGCTTTTCTGAACTGGTCAGTACCCTCTTGTGAGCATAAAAGGGGAGGGAGGTGGCAGAGAGGGAGCTTGAGTGTTGGTGGGTCCTTGGGTGAGTGGGTGCCCATCTCAGGTGAGTTCCTCAGCAGCATGGAGAAGGGCACACATGGGGCACAGGGATCTGGGGGTAGAGCCCCATTATCACCTCCCAGCCAGTTTGAATGGCCTGGACAGGCCTGACCTCTGGTGCAGCCCAGTGCTGGAATGGCTGAGAAGGAATTGGCCTTTGGAACATATGAGGTCACTCATTGAGTTGGAGAGCAGCATGTGTCAGAGGTCCAACAATTTGTTTTCAGAAGGGTTTTAGGCAGTAATGATTCAAGATGTTTTCCTGGGAGTGGTTTGCAGCATGAGGCTCGGTGGCTGGCGTGGGGTTGGGGTTTTATGGGATTAGTCAATTCATGAAGGCTGAAAGGTTTCCAGGAATACAACAGTTAAATTTGTACTTTTCCACATGGCTGAGCCTTCAAGGAGCTCACCAGGAGCGTAAAAAATGTAAACAGCATCGTAAGCCTTGTGCCAGCCACGAGGCAGAGAGAGCAGAAAGGGGGTTCCCTGTGGATTAGTTCCATCACCTACTTCATTTTCTTTCTCTTTTTTTTTTCCCCAGAGTTGCAGATAATCACAAGCAGAACCTGATGACTGTTGCTAATCTGGGTGTGGTGTTTGGGCCAACGCTGCTTCGACCTCAGGAGGAAACAGTCGCTGCCATCATGGACATCAAATTCCAGAACATCGTGATTGAAATTTTAATAGAAAACCATGAGAAGGTAATGGCTTCCCTGGCTTCTTTCAGTGTCATTAGTTTATGGAAAGGAATTGGTCTCTCTCTCCTCCTCTCCCAGGGCCCCCCTCACTCCCTGTAACCAGCAGCACCAGCGGCTTCACTGCAGGCAGTAGGGCTGTTCCAGGGAAGGGACAACTGACCCCTCCCTGGCACTGTCACCGTCACCAGTGAAGGACATAGCTTGGGAGAGGGGACAATGGTGCCAAGATTGCCTGTTCCTGGACTGTGGTTGTGCACCTAACCCTGCTGGTAGCCCGCCTTGTTTATGGTTATCCCAATGTGAGTCAGCATGTCTGTGTCTCCATCACAGAAATCCTCTTTCTCCCTGCTTTCCACTGTTTAATAGGAATTTGTTCTTGATTTCAAGAGATGAGCACTAAAGGAAACCAGTGCAAGATGTACACCTTGGCTGGCTCCTGTTTTACTGACTAAATCCAGGTTTATCCAAGCACTGGCTTTATCCACAATGTTTATCTCCTGAATCCTGATGCATTTGTGTTTGTTGGCCATGAGGATGATGTTTATCAGTGGAGCAGCAGTGGCTTGGTGGGGCCATGGTGCTGGCTCTCCCTCCCCGGTGGCTGCATGTGCTAAAAAATGCCATTTTCTTCTAAATTCCAGTTCCCTGATTGTGATCTTCTGTTAGTCTGGTTTTGGTTTAGAAAGAAGTAACTAAAGAAGTAACTGATTTGTTCATTTGGGCTGCAAATGCAGAAATAGAGACCATCTTGCCCTGACCAGGGTAGTGGTACAGGGTGCCATCATGGCTCTTGTGTGGGGCTTTGCTTGTAGACAACTTGAGAGTCACCTTGGACAGGTTTGTTGTGTGTTCACATGCAAGGCTGAGCCTCTGGTCTGTGTGATGTGGGCAGCAGTCCCAGGGCACAGCTGCATGGGGCTGCAACAGGGCATCAAACGTGCAGCCAGTGGAGATAGGAAAATGGGGTCTCTGGTTCTTGGGGATATTGCTTCCACTAGGACAGAAAGGCTGTGGTATTCATTTGGGATGGAGGAGCTTAGACACAGTCTCCTCAGGAAGGTCCCTGTGCATCAAGGTGTTACAGCCCTTGCATTTGACTTTAAATTACAGCTGCCGTTGAGAACTGCTGCCCTCTGGGCCATCTCCCATGGGTCTGACACCAGATCCTCTGGAAATGTGAAGTAACCTTGGGATAGCAGTAGGATCAGGGCTTGGGAAGGAGGGGATGATGTGCCTGCCAGGTGTTGCAATGGAGCAAACAGCCTAAGAAAGCTGAGCAGGAGGTACATGCCCTACTCTGCTGCCCAGAGCTGCCCATGAACCCCAATGTCACTTTACTTAACAGGGTTTATCCATGAGCAGTTCTCAGCCATTTCTGTGTGTTTTTGTGTCTACAGGGCAATAATGTGTTATAAAAGACACCCTGATTCTCTATAATGCCTCCTGCACTGCCCACACCTCTCCCTGCCTCCACAAGAGCAGCGGGAGGGCCGGTGCTGAGGGTGCAGTGCAGGCCATCAGATACTTGGGCTGACTGGGGGCTTTAACAGAAATGCAAAGTTATGGTAAGATCTCAGTGCTGAAGTTTTAGCAAAATAGTTTCATAATGATGTTGCAGCTGCATTTGAAATGAGGCTGCTTTTAGTCACTGAGTTCCTCATTGAAGAGCATTTATGTCTTCTCTTATTATAAAAGACAAAAAAAAAAAGGAAACAGAAACCTGGAAGTTGGTTTTCAAGTGTGCTGTGGGAATTGCTCTGTAAAATGCAATTAATAAATCAATACTTTTATCTTGCTTGGTTTATATATTTCATTATATTTCCCAGGTAGAATTTATTACTGAAAAGCAATTTGAATGCAAGGGCACATTAAAGCAGGCAGTGGCTGTGCTGGGTGTGGGGAACAGAGCCTGGGGCAGGCAGGGTGCCCTGAGACTGATGTCAGCCCCTGTGCTGAGGAGCTGCATTTAGCCTGCAGAGCACAGGGCTCATAGTGGGGTCCCAGAGCCAGGGAAGGCACCTGAAGCATGTGCAGCTGTGTTGGGGTTTGACGTGGGAAGCAATGAGCCACGAATAGCCTGGCTAACTGGGACTGTGGGCTATGCTAGGTTGGGCTGGTGGGGTGCTGGGAGGGTTGATAGGGTGCAGAGAATAGGGTGCTGGAGTGGGTTGGTGGGGTGCAGAGAATGTGGTGCATCAGCCATGCAAGAGGCTGGGGAGACTGGGAACCAGCCACGGCAGAGGTGGGAATGACCGTGGGCAGGCGTGCCGGGTGACAATGTGCAGTGCTTCTTGCAGAGAGCATGGCTGGGGCTGCCTCTCCCTCTGCTAATCCCTGAGCCCAGGAGGAATGTGTGAATGAGCACACTGTAGCTCCCCAGGAAGGGCTTCTCTTGTCTGTCTCACTGTGCTATTAGATCCAAGCACTCACCAGGCCGGGGCTGTCTTGCTGCATTCAGGAGCTGGCCATGAGGATTCAGCTCCAATTCCTGTGCCTCACGCTGGCTGCCGGCTCCAGAGCCGATCTCAAGCCCAGACAGCGAGTCCCTATGGACAGAGAGGCTGGGAGCAATGTCCTCTGAAAGGCTGGGGTGGGATGCCCTCGGCCGTGTGGTGCTTGATCCACTGGGAGTGGGTCATCAGCCCCTGTCGAGGGCCAAGCGCTCCCCTTCCCACCTGCCCCTGCACTCTTTTGGGAGAGACAGGACATTGACATTTTTGGCTGAGGCGTCCTGGCACTTTATCAGGGATTTGTAGGAATCATCATGGAGGCTTGGGGGGTGTGTGTGAAGAGGATGTTGTTCCATGAACTGCTGGCAGCAGCTCCGCTCGCTGGTGGCGTGTGATGGCGGTGACTGTGGCAATGGCCACGTGCTCCAGAGGAGTCATCCTGTGCTGCGCCAAGCATTGAGCTGGGCCAAAATGCAGATACCCTGTTGGGAACCTCTGGCCACGCTGGTTAACTGTCTGGCAGGGACAGGTAGAGCAGGAAAGACACTGAGGGATGGTGTTTATTGGGCTCCAATAAAGTAAAGGGAGACCTTGAGAGAGCTGGTCCGGAGGCAGCGCTGCTGTTGTCTGAGCCCGGGGATCCAGAAAAGGAACAATAAATAACCAAATATCAACAACCAACAAAACTGTTGCTCTTTGGGTTCATGCAGTTTTAAAATTCCATCCCCTTGAGAAAAATGTGATTACTCAGTTTTCTGACAGCTGTGGCTGGAAGTTGCAAAGACTTTCCCAAGCTGGTCTGCAGGCGTGGGAGCGTGGGCGCCAAGGCTGCACCGCAGGGGGCACCGGGGGGATGATGGTTGGTCTATCCAGGACACTTGCCAACACCTGCACCCCAAAAAACTCAGTAGAGTGCCAGAGTCAAGATTTTTTCCCATCTTGCAATATGCATCTTGGGTGAAAAACAAAGAAGAGGAGTGCAGACAAAGTGGGAATGTGGAATCTAGGCAATTGTACCCAAAATGTTGCCCTGCTGAACACGTCTTCCTCGGAGGCTGTGCTGTGGAGCGGTTGTAGAGCGGTGCAGCACAGGCAGGTGGGCAGCTGTCCTGTTCGAAGGATGATGCCAAAGAACAACTTGTTTATTATTTTTAACAGATATTTAACACAGTGCCAGAGACTCCGGCGTCGAACTCCCAGCTGCTGTTATCCCGCAAGAAGAGCACGGACTCGAAGACTCCCTCCTGCAGCGAGCGGCCGCTGACACTCTTCCACACGCCCCAGCCCAACGAGAAGCGTAAGTGCCCAGCTGCCCTCCCAGCCCTCCATTTTTGCCCTAATCATGCCTAATGGATTGTCATTCCCGTGCCATTCCCATGCAGTTTTACTGCTGTCAGTGGGAGAGTTGATTCCATAACAGGGTCAGGCTTCGGTTTCCTCTGCTGTCGCATTGGTGGGGAGCGTGAAGCTCTCCTGGCATCTGAACCCTTAACCAGGGCTCGACATGAGGCTGCCTCAGCATGGGATAAAGTGTTGCTGTCCCTTCCCCACCTGACGGGCCCCTGCGTGTTCCCCTTCTCATGTTCCTCTCCCCCATCATCGCCGTCATCAGCTGCCAGGACGCGGGTGCCACACCTGTGCCAAGGGTGGCCACCCGCCGACATCCCCACAGGGCGGCCCTTTTGGGATGTCCTGAGGCACTTTTCCTTTTACAGACAGGAAAACTTGGCCAAGAGGTTTGGCATTTTCCTGAGGATTATGTACCATGGCAGTTTAAAAATGTTGGAGCTCATCTTTCCATTTCTGTTGCTAATTGATGCTCCAGATATCTGGGTGAAAGAGCCAAGGCCCCATTCCTGCTCATGGGGTGGCAGAAATGTGTCTGCTGAGGCTGTTGTTTTGCATTATAGCATAAACTCAATTCCCAGCTCTCTGGTTCGTCCATGCCATGTGCTCCTGGAACCAATTGGGATCTCTCCCAGTTTGGTAAAAATGCAGGACAAGTGCACATGGAGCAAGGAGCAGGGGAAAGCTGGAGATAACCCAGCTCCCCAGGGTGGACTTTGCTGACTCTCAAAACATGTGGGTTTGTCTGATTGAGTTACTGTTAATTATCACACATTCTCATTTCAGAAGGTGCTGGAACGATCCGTGTGAGTTTGAGGAAGTGGTGGTAGCACCAGAGCGTGCTCTGGGAATGGCATAGCACGACTGTGGAGCCTCAAATACCAAAAGCTGCTTTTGAAAAATTCAGCCACAATAATTTATTTGCTGCTAACTAAGCCATTGCTTGTTATACTCCAGGGTTGCTGGGCTGGTGAAGCATTTGTGTGCCATCCTCCCCCCGTGCCTGGAAGAGGAACCAAACTTGTGTTTATTTCTGCATTTATTTATTCCCAGATGAAGCAACATTTTCTCAGTTTCCTTCTGAGAGTCTATAACCTCCTGTGTCTTTGGGAAGCTGCTACCATTTTACTCAGTGTTTGCCATCCCTGGTACACATGTCCCTTGAAGAATATTTGAGGTTTCCTTCATCTTCCTTTCATCTTCCTCTCATCTTGTCTCTTCGTCCTCTCTTCGTCCTCTTTTCATCCTCTTCTTTCTTACTGGTCCAGAGATAACGCCCAGGCTCAAAGTTAGGCTGAAGCACGAGGGCTTGGGCAGCAGCTCAAGCCCAACTGAGCACCACGGAAATTGAAAGCTGAACATTGAGCCTAGAAACATTCAAAATGGGAACAAGGTGCACATTTTTTAAGACTGAGAGTGGTTTAACCATAAGAAGTGAAGTGGGACCATGGATTTTCCATTACTTGAAATCTGTTTATCAGAGTCCAATATTTTTGTAAAATTTTCACTAGAATTCATCATACAAAGCTGTGTGTAAGTCAAAAATTATCATGTTCAACAGACAGGGTCATACAAGAGAGCGGATTAGGTCATTATGATTATCTGTGATTATAGTGATTATTTTGTTGCTAAACATTCACATTTTTGTCCACAACTGACCCAGGGGCATCTCAGAGAGAAGTTGCAGGTTTGGTTTATTAACAGGAGCTCTTGCTCTGCTGCATCGTGGTGTGCAAGGTGGCTCTTCTGCATTCTGGAAGTGCTCTTTAGCTGAAAGGCAGTTCTGCTCTTGCAGCTGTAAGACCAAATTAAATCTCCCAGCAAAGAATCCTTCATATAAGCTTTTAAAAACATGAAGGAAAACACAGTTTCAGCCCTTTAAAAAGGAGGAAATAAAGCAGGAGTTTCAGATTCTGCCATTCATCTCCCTTCCCCTTGAGCTGAAACACTTCCAGTTCTGTGGCTGATGGGGACTCTAATTCGATATTGGCTGGTGGCTGGTGTGGAGATTAGGCAGGCAATCCACACTGATTTATCGGGCTTACAGAGCTTATTGCTGGACTTCAGTCTTGTGTAAAAAAATATTTGGAAATAATAAGCTGTATTGTTAGTCCACACTCTGGGGACTCAGGTCGGCCCTGGGTCCAGCAGGGCTCAGCACGGGCTGTCCCTGGGTTTGGTCACCTGTGTACAGGTGGTCTGTCACAGACTGCCCAAAACCTGCTCTAGCAGACACAAACCCAGAGGGACTTGGCATTTTTAGGTCCTTAGGCAGCTTAATTTCTCTCCCATTTCATCCCATCCCATGTCTGCATGTAGATATTTGTGGAGGTGAGCACTGCTTTTCTTTGCTTTTCCCTCTTTGTCTTCTGCATGGATAATCTTTTTCATCACAAGGTGCTGGTGCCCTCTGAGTCCAGAGGGTTCAACTTCCGCAGAGCTGGGGACAGAGAGGTGCCTGTGCTGCTTGTCCCTGTGGTGGCTCGTTGCAGATCAAGATTAATGAAACTCAATTTCAGGAATGTGTTGCTGTGTATCAACATAATTAACACATCCTTGGCTTTGACTCATCTCTTAGAAGATAAGCTCAACCTCAGATAAAACAAATTTTAGCCCTGTCCTGCTGCCATGTAGGTGCTGATTTTGTCCAGGTACCTGGGAAACGCAGCAGCTCCAGCAAAGGAGCAGGTCAAGGAGCACTGGATTCTGCTCTGTGCATCCACAAACCTGTGGCTTTTTCCCTTGGAGCAGTGGTAGAGCTGCCTCAACACCCTAAGACAACACTCCTGCCAGGCTGTTTTACAGGCAGTTCCTTTCTTCTGTGCACTCAGGATTAACTTTTCACATGCCCCAGTTCCTCTTGAACTCTTATCCCTCTTTAAATGTCCACAAGATATGGATGAATATTTGCACGTCCTCCTTGCACAAGCAGAGATGCCAATTAAAAGGGATTGAGTGCAAAGATTTCCATATTTTTATGTGCTTTTTGGTTGTATCTTGACTGTGTTATTCTGCACTGGAAAATAATTTCGGAAAGATGTAGCCTTGAAGTAGGACTGTCTATGTTTTCCTGCAGGTGCTTGTCTTTCAGGAAAGCAGCATCCCAGAAGCAGCAGCTGTCTGCCTGGGGCTGCTCTTGTGCCATCAGTGTTGCTAATTGCTTCTCACAATTACAATTACTGCTCGTATGGAAAAGGCATCTCCTGGAAATGAGTTAATGGGATTTTAGGTGATTTGGGGCAGAGCTGAGAAGGGGCCTGTGCTGTGGTGTCGGCTTGAGATGCACAATATTGTCATTGCTGAAGTTACACAAATAATGGAGTAATCTCTTAATTTAATCAAGAGGAACAGGAATCTCTGAGAAGCTCTGGACTGTCAGCAGAGCAATGCCAGCACTTCCCCAGCACCAGGGGGTGCCCAGCACATCCTATTCCTGATCAGATCTAAAGTCAGGTCTTTGCCCTGCCATGGCTCTGCATTTTTTAAGAGCTGAACTGAAATGGAGCAGAGATGGGGATTCCCTTTCCTCCATAGATATGGCCAGGAAAGAGCAACAGTAGTCATGTCAAGTATGAAACTGAAGCATTTTTTGCTGAGATAAGCTTTAACTGGGTGATCTGTCCTGTTCTTTATCTAAAGTGTTGTCCTGCTCTGTTACCCAAACACTTCATCCCTTGGGAGCTGATTTCGGTCACACAAATCCATTTATGTGAATATTTTACATTTTAATTTTTTCCAAGTCAGGGCATTTTGGACATCTTTGGGAATGTAAAATACTACTGTGTTGAGAAAAGTGCATATTTTCTTACTAAAAATGGTGCTCATTTGAATGCATCTCCATCTTAAAACCAAAAGAATCAAAGAGTACCAGGTATTTCTTGTGGTTTAATGTATAATATCTCTGTAACTAACTCTGAACTCTGGGGAGATGTGCCCAGTTTGCACTGGGGCAGAGTTTGCTGGGAGCGTTTGATGTCTTCACAGCCATTTGCTCTTTACTTTGCTTGCAGTGGCAGCTGATGTTTCTTGGGTTTTGGTGTTTTTTAGAGGAGAACAGGAACAGTATCCTCAACTCCAGCCTGGAATCCGTCATCTCTTCAAACGTAAACAGCTTCCTCAACTCCAACAGCGCTCCCCAGCCCAGCCTGAACTCAAGTGATCTTGAACTAGAAGTAATTAAACCCAACAGGCCAAATTCCCTGTAAGTACAGTGGTAATTAGTGTTTTATAGACTCTCCATCCTTAATCTTTAATCAGGGCTGTTTCTTACCATGAATCCCAGCAGTTTGCTGAAGAATACAATTTAACATTTTAATTTTTAATGGGCACCAGGCATGTGCCCTGCATTTTTAACTTGATCTAAGTGGTGGAATTAGTTACTCTGGGTTACATCTGCCAGCAAGTTCCAGCTCTGATAGTTTTGCCCATGTGGAGTATTTTTGAGCAGAACTCCCCAGTGCTGCCCAGCCCATCTGGTGATAACTCCAACACACACAAAGGACTTTTCTTCTGAGTTCAATTCTCTGACTGTTGTCAGTACAGTTGATCTCCAGCCAAATCTGTGCTGTTGCTTCTGCTATTGCTTCCTTCATCTGGAAAGTTCAAGGGAAAAAACAGCGACCTTAGCAATGCCTCCCTGGGGATGGCCGAGTTATTTACGAAGTCCCTGAACTTGCCACAGTGGAGCCCTTGCGCGATGGCGGCTCCGCTGGGGGAATTTCCTTCCTGCCGCGGCTCGGCTGAGCCCGATAGCATTTTCCCACAGAACCTCCCCTCCTTGTCATGTGAAGATCTGCTCAGATCTTCAGGAACTGAACCCAATTTCCCGCTGGTGCTCCTTGACACGCCTCTGCACATCCCTGTGGATCGGCCGGCGGGAACGCTGCTCCCACCACGGCAGCTCATGGCCTTGCTGTGGGCTGCAACCTTCTCAGTTCAGGGAGACCTTGCTTCCCACTCCTCCAGTCCTCAAACACTTCCAGTTCCCATCGATCCATGGCAGCCCCCATCCCCTGAGAGAAGACAGGGACATTCCTGATTTAGCTGGGTACCAAGGGAGGGCTTGGCATGGCCAAATGCCAGGACAGGTGCTGCAGAGGTGGTGAATCTCATTGCTGTTGGCTTGGCTGGCAGCAGGGTTGGGTTTGGGGGTCTGGGGTCCAGCTGTCACTCCAGCATATGGGATGGCTCTGGGCCCTGCCCACCCAGGTTCTCCCAGCAGGAAGGTAAGTATGGAGCAGCCAAGACACACTTCATCCAGCTTCATCATCCACTCTGCCTCCCTCCTCATCATCGCTGCCAATAAACCCTGAGCTGCATAAGCAGCACACTGGCCTCTCTTCAGCACTCTTGGAAGCAGGATTGTGAGACCCACTCCCACACCATGCCTGCTCCCTGTGGATCTTCCCATTGTGGGAGAGCTGACTTCCAGGAGCATTGTGGAGGTGGGACGGAGCATCCAAAGGTAGGACACCTCCAAATCAAGACTGTGCTTTACATATGTTACATAGGGAGTAAAAATGAATTTCTGTCTCATGGCTGGTTGAAGCTCTGGAGTCAGTCACATCCCATTCCCCCAGCAGGATGGTTTTAGTTTATTTATCCTTCCAGAGGAAAAAGATGGTGTGACTTATCATAGAGCAAGGTTTGTCAGCCCAGGTCTTCTGGGACCATACCAGGATTGTTTGCCAAATTCACAGTTTTTCAGATTCCAAGAGTTGCCTCTTACTAATAATTTCTTTCTTAACAGAAGTTATAAAGAAATTCAGCAGAATAAATGAGTCAAAGCTGTGTGTCACTTCAGGGAGCGGAGGCACCATGCTGTCCCCGAGGGATTAGGTGAGCAGGCTGGCACTGAACCAGGTGCTTGTGCCAGTTTAGGGGCCTCTAGTTCTGCAGAGTGAAAGAGGGCTGAGCAGGGCAGCACTGGCAGCTTGTGGCTCTGACAGTTCTTGTAGCATTCAGTGCTTTTCCTCAAATCCAGTGATTATGGGATAATTTATGCACATGCAGAAACACATGAGTTTTTCATCTGTGTTGAGCTGAAGTTTGAAAAGTAAGTGAGTAGTACTACAGGGCAGATATTCTCTATGACCCCAAATATTTAAATCAAATGCCTTTGATCCAATCTTGCAATGAGAAATGAGGCATCTGACTTCATTTTATTCTGGTTAAACTGTGTGTACAGACGTCACTCACCCCTCTGTGCCTGCTTGCCCAGGAGCAAAGGCTGTGCCTGCACCCTCTGA
>JAOXXN010000191.1:405853-420064 GCA_026770055.1 Myrmophylax atrothorax | reverse complement strand
CTGTGGGGTTCTGCCCTCAGTGGGCAGTGCTCAGGGAGGGGGTGGGTTTGCAGTGGTGAGGGTGAGTAGGGCTGCCAGCAGTGGGTCTGTCCCCAGCTCTGCCTTGTGGCTGCGGGCTGGGTCGGGGCAGGGTGTCTGAATGGTGCCAGTGTCTGGTGGCTCCATCCCTGCTGCACCAGGGGGCTGCCCAAATAATGTCTTTATAAAGCCGCTTCTGTTTTTCCAAGCAGCTGAGTAATCTGGGCTTTGCAGGAAGCCTTGGGCAGCCACACACTCTGCCACTGGCTGTGGCATCTGGTGCTGCTTTGCAAGGGGTTCTGATGCTCCCCAGGATTACCAGGCCCATAATTAGGGTCTGTGGCTGCAGGGAGGCTCTTGGGGTGCCTTGGACTTTGAGCTCCTTCAAACACTGCCAAATTCTCTGCTGGTCCTGAGAGACCCGTGTCTAGGCTGTGCTTCAGAACTTTGGGGTTTTTTTGCGTTCTTCACTATTTTCTGTAATTTTTTAGCTGTGGACCAGGGCCACAGTGAGGCCCCGTTCAGGAGGTCTTGGCTGTCCTGGCAGCCCCCACGAGCTGCTGAGCTGGTCGCTGCAGGGAAAGGAGTTAGGTCATTTCGATGCTTCTTTCTAAGCTCAAAACCAATGTTCTTGTGGAAATAACTCTGGTGGATCTCAGAGGGAGGCACCTTGGAGTACAAATATTGAGGCCTGCAGGTCCTAGGAGATTTCTTGTGTTCCTTTTGCGCAGTGGGCACCGATGTGCCCAAGGTGGCCTTTAAATGTGCAGCGCTGTAAATTGTGACCACCATCTGTGAAATGAGAGATGTTTGTTTGAGCTTCTGTTTACAAAAGCCTCTTGGCTCTCTGCTAAATGCTCATGTATCCCCCAGGTCTGCTCCACCGGGAGCTGCGCCAGTTCCCAAATCCCCCTCGAGAGCGTGTGTCGCTTCTTGCCAGGTCTCTGGGCATGTTGGTGTTCCAGCAGTGGCTGTGCTGGGGATGAGGTCCCCCTGCTTTGGTGCTGGTACCTCCATCCCCCTCCCCAGAGGAATGGGGTCCTTCTGATGTGCCTTCCCTGGATCACAGTCCCCCTTCACCAATCCAGAGGGAAATGGTTTTGCTGCAGGGCGCAGGCTCTTCCTTTCCAGCCACCAATCGGGCTTTTACGATGGGAATGCATTTATTTGTTAGGGCTGGGTTTATTTTTATGGAAAAACTGCTCTGGGCAGGAGTTGTACTGGGTGAGTCAGCGGGACTGTCCTGTGCCAGGAGCTGTCACTGTGGCTGCAGGCGCCTGGAGACCAGGACTGGCTCCCAGGGCCACCAAACCCCAGGGAGGCATTTGTATCCAAAGCAGTGCTGGGTTTCTGTGTCCCATCAGGTTTCTTTATCCTGTCAGATTTCTTTATGCTGCCTGTGCAGAAAACATCTTCTTTAGGAAACATGGCAAAACCTGAAGCAGAAGGCACTGTGTTTCTAGGACTGATGTATACTTCAGCTGAAGTGGAGGAAGTTTTCAAACTATATGACATAATCATGAAAATAGAAATATTTAAGACTGTGGATTTTAAACCCTTCTAGAGAAGCACAGTGCTGCAGTGGATCTGCCTGGCCAGCCTCTGATGTGGAGGTATTGCTGTAGATAACCAACACCTTGACTGGGGTTTGCTTTGTGTTTTTTCTGCTGTTTTATTTATCCGTTGGTCTCATCCGTGTCCCCTGTATCATTCAAAGCTCTCCTCAAAGGGCCCTGCTGTGCTGGGGGTATGAGCAGCTGCTCCAAGTGCTGAGGGCAGGTCAGAGATGAGTGCTGCAAACACAGGCAGCAGTAGCCAGTTCGTGTTACAAACACAACCTCCTTAGAATCACCTTCTAGTGCTTAAAATAACCATAATGCCTCAGTCTGAATTAGCTGTTGGGCAGTGCTGGGTGCTCCTGGCTGCCCTCCTGTTCCACTGTCTGCAAACTGAGCAACCTGTGTGTGTAGCCTGGGAAGTAAACAGCTGGCTGGAGGGGTCAGTGGAGTCACAGGGATTCGTGCTCTGCTCTCACAGTCATTTCTGGCTCTGCAGGCGTGAGGAAGGTCAATAACTCCATGTGCAAATGGTACCCAGAGGCTGCTGCCTTGGCTTTTCAGATGAGAGGGAACATCAGAAGCACACAGGGAGGGCTGGGGTGGGTGGCAGAGCACCCAAAATTCCCAGCTGGCCTGTGGGGGTGCTTGCCTGGGTCCCAGGATGTCCCATTTCAGCAATAGCTGTGCCACCCCTCTGCCAACTTGTCATGAGTGAGTGCTGGAATGAGCTGCTGCATCCACCATTTCTTGCTACTGCTCCATAGGAGGAGAGACAGCCTGCTGTTATTTCATGACCAGCAAGTGGGACTGTAGCACCTTTCACTGTATAAAGGGCCTCCAGGGCAACTGGAGAGGGACTTTGGACAAGGCCTGGAGTGGCAGGACAAAAGGCAATGGCTTCACACTGACAGAGGGCAGGGTTAGGTGGGATATTGGGAAGAAATTCTTCTGTGTGAGGGTGGTGAGACACTGGCACAGCTTGCCCAGAGCAGCTGTGGCTGCCCCATCCCTGTAAGTGCTCAAGGCCAGGTTGGGCAGGGCTTGGAGCAACCTGGTCTAGTGGAAGGTGTCCCTTGCTGATGACAGGGGGTGAAACTGGATGTCTCCAGTGAAGGAGATAAAACCAGCCTAATGCCCATGTTCAGCAGTGTCTCTTGCTCTCCACAGCTCTCCAGGCCTGTCAGCATTCCCATTGGTGGTGCCTATCCTTACCCATGGGCTCAGGGCACCAGTGGCATAGGGAATAGGCTGAGCCCCTCATGCTGCCAGCCTGCCCCATCCCAGGCTGTTTGCTGCCCCTCCTTCACCCCAGGGACTTGACATTTAGGGAAATAGTAACCTTGGGAAACTCTGATTTAGTCCATACATGTCTATTTGCATTTAACTTTATTTTCTCACTGACCAAGTATGGCTATTTCTTACCCTCTGTGGGTATGGAAAGAAACAAGCAGCAGATCTAAGGTCTAGTGGTCATGAAAAAATAGCCCAGTTAATCCAAGGAAGAGCAGTTATTCCCACGTGCTTTTGATTTACAGGACTGGAATAAATCTTCATTAGGCATCCCAGTTAAAATTGAACATTGCTCCTTCCATGCCTAAAGATGAGAGAAATTTCAAATGTTACTGTATTTGCAAAACAACCTGTATCAGGGACTTCTCCAAGTGGTTGGGAGGGAGCTGTGGAGCAGCAGGAGAGGGAATGGCACCTCAGAGCTGTTGGACGGGGGCGATGCTGCACCATGTGAAGGACAGATCCTTCTTCCCATTGCCCTATCCCTGTGGTCTACTCTGAAGTCTCTCATCATCCCAAATCCAAGTCCAGCAGGAGACAAACCAGTGCAGCATCACAGAATCATGGAATCCCAGAGTGGTTTGGGTTGGAAGGGACCTTAAACTCATCCAGTCCCAATCCACTGGCCTTGAACACTTCCAGGGATGGGGCTGCGTATCAAACAGGATAGAGCAGGATTGTTTGGAATAAGTGATCTCTTAAAAATGCAAATAGCTTTGGCAATTATCAGCTGTGACACAGAAAAGCATGTGAGGAGAAATAAATAGACTTTTAAATGCTGCTGGTTCCTCCCTGGAAGAGCTGGATGGAGCTGCAGGAGAGACCAAGCAGTGCCCGCTGTGCTGTGTCTGCCCATCTGTCCTCATCCAGAGGCGCTGTGGTGTGCCAGAAATGAGCCCTTAACCTGCCTGACCTCCAGTTCCTTTCCTTTTGCTCCCAGGCCCTTGTTTTGCCAAGGTTTCATGGCTCTCTGCTCTCTCACTCCTGTTGTTTATGCTGCTGAAGAATAATAGCAATTAGAGGTGCAGAGGCACAGGAGCAGGTCCCACCCTCATCCTGCTTTCCCAGCAGCAGCTTTGGGAATGTCCCTCTGAAATGGCATCTCTGGGACTTCTGTTAAAGAAATTTGCTCATAAATCAAGTGCTCCTGTCCCCAAGGAACCTGAATTATCACCTGCGATTCCCTAACCCAATATTCAGCTCCGGTTTTAATTTGGAAAAAGACCAGGAAAATGCACTGGTGGTTTGTATTGCCATGTGTCATGATAAAAATGGGATGATTCATGCTCAGAAGGGTCCAGTTGAGGAAGAATTTCTTCACAAAAGGGTTGTCAGGCATTGGAAGGGGCTGCCCAGGGAGGTGATGGAGTCATCCTTGAAGGTGTTCAAGAAACAACTGGACGTGGCACTCAGTGCTCTGGTCTGGTTGACAAGGTGGATCACAGGGTGGACTCGATGATCTTAGAGGTCTTTTGCAACGGTGGGAGAGCTCGTGCCCAGGAGGGGATTCCAGGGACCAGGGACTGGCAGGATGGGGCTGCCAGTCTGCTCAGCAGGGTCCCATATTTCACTGGACTCTAAATGCCACCCAGGTGGTGCTTGCTGTAGCAAAGACATTTCTTGTTTACTTTAACTTCATTTTCTGTTTCTCTGACAAGGGTGGAAGCTGCCTGATGCATTTGGGGTGGAGAATGTAGGACCACGAGGAAATAGGAATTTGATTAATTGTGAGGCTTTGGGTAAAACAAAGCTGTTTCTTCTTCCTTCCACCGCATTGTGGCCGCCTGGCCGGGAGCCACTGCGGCTCCGGAGAAAGCCAAGAGCTGGAGAGGCGTGTCAGGGCCAGCAGCACAGGGCTGGAGTCCCCCTGGGACCCTCCTCTGCCACTGTGTGTCCTCTGCTGCCCTTTGTCAGGGAATTGATTCCCTGAGCACCCGGTGTGTGCCAGGCACCATTGGTGGAGGTGCAGCAAACCCCAGATGGAAACTGGGGCTGGAGGAAAGCGTCTCCCTCTATCCCAGCTCTGTGCAGCTACTCAAAGGTCAGCCCAGACCCCAAAACTCTGGGCTTCTGCCTAATCTGGGTTTGGATTGCCAAGGCCAGCCCCTAGGGGTGGGTCTTCAAGCTGCCAAACAATAAATGGCATTTTTTAGAGATTAGGTAAAATCTTGTAATCAGAGCTGCTCCGGAAAAGCCTTATCTAAATTGCTTTATGAGAGGAGTGGAACTCTTCCCAGCTGCGGTTGTAGGCTGGGACTGGGGGCTTTACACCTGGAATCTGTGGTCCCAGTGGGATGGAATGGCTGGATCTGGTGCAAGAGGTTGCCCCCAACCCTGGATCACCAACCCTGAGTCCTCAGGGAAGTTGCAGCTCACAGTGTTGCCTTCCAGGCAGTGTCACGATACATAATTATTTTGTCTCCCCTCCCCTTGATACCTCCTCTCATGTGGCTGCTTAGGATTTGCATCTTTCCCATCTCCTTACAGAGGTCCAAGGTGCTGCTGTGTTGCTTGTGGGAACAGGGAAGAACCCTGGGACACACCTAAAACCAGATCTGCTCGTCATTGTGTCTGGCGGGCAGAGTGGTTGTAGCCAGGAACTGTCCCAGCAGCTGAAAGTCAGCCTATGGCATTTGACACAGAGTGGACTGAAGTTACCCCAAATGTGTTTCCTCTCCTGTTTGGAGTCACAGGAAATATTAAAAGTTTATGAGGAAAGATTGGGGACAGCACAGCAAAAGTAAGGTGTAAAGTTCTGCATCCAAAAGAAAACTGGGTTTGCTGAGGAGGCTCATTGTGAGCACAGTGAGGGGTGGTTGGCAGCCCTGCAGGGCAGCCTGGGGCCTGGGAGAGGGGGAAAGGGCCAAATTTGGGAAGAAAAAGGCAAATGCTTCAGCCAGCAAAGCCAACATCCTGCTCAGGGCATCTGCTGGGGGACATGGGCATTCCCAGGAGCAGGGATGGTACAAGTATGGAGCAGGGGTGGGGCAGGGATGAGGTAGGGATGTAGCAGGTGGTGCCAGGCACTGGATTTTGTGTCTCAGACAAGGGTTCAAACTCAGAAAGAGCAGAGATCATTGCCAGGTTAGAACAGAACCCGCCTATCTCCCAGTCCTCTTAGTTGTGAAAAGCTCCTTAAATTCCCAGTCTGCTACTTGGCTGATTCCAGATGACATAATATTCAAACTATCTTATGACTTATTTATTTTTTTTGGTGCAGACTGTTTCGAGAGTGTCTGCATGTTTGTTTCTTTTAAAACAGTTTTAGCTTGGGAGTCCTAGATCATGCCTGTGGTAAGCAAGGTCTATAAAACCAGAGTGATTCAGGACTCTGGCAAACATCCTTAAACCTGGCGCATGGAGAACACAAGCGGCAAACTCAGTAAACTCCACAGATAAATATACTTGAGGCTTAGTTACTGATGGCCATACATCTTAAAATTTCTCTCTATATACATGTATATGTATGGATTTCGTAAGAAGTGTGAACTTGATGTTGGAGGTCTTTTCCAACCGTAACGATTCTATGAGTTCCTTCCCATGCTGTGTTTAAATAATCCAGGATTTATTTTTTGAGCATCTGTATGTTTCCATGAGGTATTTTAAGGTGTGTGGAAAAGAACAATGTTAGTGGGACACAGGAGCTGGGATTTGTTTTGGGAGGGCAGAGGGAAGTGACAAACTTCATTCAAGGGGGGATATTTGGGCAAGAGAAGCCCTGTGCCAATGGGGTGCTGCCTCCCCCAGACCCTCTGGGCTCATAGGAGGAAGAGGTGGAGTCTGTTCTTCTGCTGTGTGGGATTTTCATGTGCCCTGGAGTTTGGCACAACAACTGTGCAAAGCTTTAGCTCTTTCACTTTTTAGTTGGCTCTTGGTCTAGAAACTTTCCACAAATTGAACTTGAAAATTAAGCCAAATATTCTCATAAAACAAGTCTCCAGCCGTGTGGCCAACCCCATGTGATCCAGTGGTCATATGTCAAAATATTTTCTCTGGGCTCATCCATTAAAACAAAGGTAATTTGTCAGACGGAGAGCCCTTCCCTAATGGGATCAGGCGCCCATCATTCCTTTCCCAGCAGGAATGAATTCTGTGGTGACTTTGAATCCGCTGCCTTTCCGTGGCTGTGGGTGCTGTTGTCCACATGGGATGTGTGGGTGGCTGCAGGGGACAGACAGACGGACAGACAGTCTCTTCAGAGGCACCACGCTCCAGGCCGTCCCTGCAGCTTCTTCAGCCTGACTCCCACCATCCACAGCTTTTCCCAGTGCTGCCTGTCAGGAGATTTCTCAGAAGTTTCTGCCTTTGAAGAACACTGTTCTCTTCGAGTGATGCTCTGGGAACATCTAAGGGTGCTTCTTGCAAGCTGAATTAAATTAGATTTCCCTCCAAGAGGTTTAAAAAAAGCACCTTCAACTTCAGCAGCACATGATGCTTGAAAGACAGCTTTCTGGAAAGCCCTGGGGAAAAAAAAATAGAGACCTTGCACTCCCATTGCTTTCCTAATTCCTGTAATTAGTGTGGAGATCGCTGCATAGCAGCAGCATCTTCTTCAAAGAAACTACCTCAGACAAATATTGACTCATGGAAATTTTACTTTCAAATAGAGCAGGTTCGAAATACATCTAGTCACTGTGAGGGGTTGGATGCAGGAATCAAAGATGCTACAACAAAGCCTTCCCTGGGGCACTTGCAGGCAGTGTGTGTCATGTGTGTGACGAGTGCTCCGCACTGGTGTGTGGAGCTCAAGATCATCATCCTGCTGGCCAGGCCTTTCTTTTTGTCTCCCTGCTCTTCTGCCTGCCTTCCCCACTTTGATTTCTGAGTCCCAGGGTATTCTGCCCACCCCAGCCTGCTCAGCCCCCGTGTCCAGCTCTGCTCCCAGCTCTTCTTCTCAGTCGGCATCTGAGTTTCCTGTGGGCAGAATCTCAAGCGCAAGCCCAGCCAAAATTTTTATTGAGCCTGCTGAAAGCAAAATGATGGTACATTAGGTCTTCCTGCCACCTATAAATGTCACCTTGGATGAAATATATAAGAGAAACAGCCGAACACATTCTTTGGTTTCTCTTTCTGCGGGGAGATTGAATTCAAAACCGAGGATGTAGCCCAGACTCTTTCTTGTAAAAGTCTTTTGATGGCTATGGGAGTGTTTTTGAGGCAGTGCTGGTCTCCAGCAGCACCACACAGGCACTGAGAGTGCTGAAAACATCCCAAACCTCCCCAGTGGCCCAGCAGCTCCAGCTGGGAAGGAGCTGGGCTGCGGAGCAGAGCGTGAGTGGGGTTCAGATGGGGACCACCCCGCGGGGCGGCTGTCCTGGCGCGACCATCCCTCCCGCATGATCCAATTTCCCAGCAAAGGGCTGGCAATTCCCCCTCAAGGGGCTGAGTGGAATAGAGCTGCTCGTTCACAAAGACATCCTGTCTCCTCTGAAAGGAGATCCCTGTGCCTAATTAACTTCACAAATTAGCTGGAGCTGTCACGGCACCACTTTATCTCACCTGGGGGTAACCCAATCCCCTGGCTGTGCTCACCCCGCTGTGCAGACACTGGTGACAGGGCTGTGCTAAGCTGGGACATTGTCAGGAGCACAAGAACAGCCGCCAGTTCCCCACCTGCCCTCGCACGCTGGCACTGCTCCCACTCCCGGCTCTGCAGGGAGTGAGCGATCCACAGGCGTCCAGCAGGGAGGGTGTCCCGGCTCCTGTAGCCAGCAGTGGAAAAGGAACTGATGGGAGGAAGGAGCAGTGTTTCATCTGTTGTTGTTGCCTGCACCAGCACTTGGAAGAACATGAGCACCAGTGTCTGTGACCCCTGTGGAGGAGAGGAAAATCCCTCTGGATTCTGACCACACCAGCTGGGGCGTGGGAGAGGGGAGGGAGATGTGGGCATGGAAAGGGCTGCCTGCTCCAAACAGTGCTCAAAGCTTGTGCTAGAGACTCTGTGGGAATCCTGAGGAGCAAGGAAAATTTATCTGTTTTTTTTTTTGCCATAGACATGCTCTGAGGGCTGGAGCCCTCCGAGGCAGGCTGGGAGAGCTGGGGCTGTTCACCTGAAGAAGAGAAAGCTCTGGGAACACCTTAAAGTTATTTCCAATTCCTAAAGGGGCTCCAAGAGAGAGGGACTTTGGACAAAGGCCTGGAGTGACAGAACAAGGGGGAATGGCTTCCCACTGACAGAAGGCAGAGTTATGTGGGATATGGGGAAGAAATTCTTTCCTGTGAGAGTGGTGAGGCCCTGGCACCATTGCCTAGAGCAGCTGTGGCTGCCCCATCCCTGGAAATGTTCAAGGCCAGGTTGAATGGGGCTTGGAGCAACCTACGATAGTGGAAGGTGTCCTTGCCCATGACAGGAGAGTAGAACTGGATGTCTCTAAGGCCCCTTCAAACCCCTGCTTGAGCGGGAGGTTGTAATGGGGAACTCTGGGCACAGCAGTGGGTGCAGCACAGGGAGATTTGGGAGAGTACAAGGAATAAGAAGTGAAAAAATAACCAACCAAAAGAAGTGAATTCAATGTGTTAATCTTTGCTGTATTGTATTGCTGGGGAGGGTTCTCCAAGGAGACATGTCCAGCTTGATGGCAGGGAGAGGAATTGAGGCTGGGCCAGTAAACTGGAAGGGTTGTGGTACTCACACCTCCTGTCTGGGCTGCACTGGGAGGGGATGTGTGACTGGAGGAGGAGGAGAGTTCTGCTGGTGACACCTGCTGAGGCAAAAATGTTATTATAAAATTTGGTGTTTTCAAGTGAAAAAAATATGAAAAAACAAAGAACAGAACAAAAATGGGATTTTTTTGATAAATATGATCAGATTGGATCATTTCAGTATTGTGGTTGTTGGGTTTCGCAGTGAAATGCTCTGCTCAGCTCTCGTAACTGATGTTTGCAGAAAGCTGCAAAGCAAAGCAGCACAAGGCCAAACGAACAAAGGGAAATCAGGCAAATCAAGTAAATGCAGAAAATTATTATGCAGTGGCTTTACTCATCTGTTATTCTTGAATCACCTTCTCAGGCCCAAATAATCCCCATTGTTTTTCCCACTGTGTGTGCCCTACGTGGGCAGGTGTTGGCTCCTTACGCTGCGGGGAGAATATTTACATGGTAAAAAATGAGAGTTTGAGTTTGTGGTGCTGATTAGGCTTAAATAAGCTGTCTTTGTTTTCTGCTAGGATTTGAGCCTGGAAATGGCCTTCCATCAAATTATGCGAGGAATATTCCTTATCCAGGAATGAATTTTTTATGGTGGGGAGTAGCTGTTCTGGTCATTTCCAGAAATTACTTGAAAAGTAAAGGGAACTTCTTTCCCTTTGGAAAGTTGACAATACCAGTTTGTGGGAAGGGTTGTTGCTGCCATCCTGAAATCCCTGCTCTCCTTGGGTGCTTGCTTGGATGGCTTTTCCTTTGGGGCTCATGTGAGACCCTGAGAGCACCTCGGGCAGAGCAGTCAGCTCCCGACATCGCTTTCCTTGGGCATCCCTCCTGGCTCCCTGCAGCAGAATGGCTCTGCCAGCCAGAGGGAGGCTTGTTTTGGGGAAATAAGACCAAATCCTCTCACCCTGCACCCAAAGCTGGGCTCCCAGAGCAGTGCTGCGGGGCTGGTCCTGACAGAACCTCGGGAAGGGGGTCAGGGCTGTCCTCCCCTGGTGCAGGGAGATGGTGGTTGGCAGCTGGGACAGCATCATTTAGTATGGGTCACCTTCCCTGCAGCTCCAGCTTCCCAAAATGAGGCCCCCCTCAGCCACATACCTCAGGTCTGAGCTGCTGGCAGACCTGGCTGGGCAGGGATGCAGGGCCACATGGTGCACAGGGTGTGTTTGGCTCAAATATTTGAGCCTACCAACCTCCCCAGCTGATCTGGGAGCTGTGATCCCATAGGGACTTTAATTTCCTTAATTTTCCAAGAATCCCATATGGTTTGTTAGGGTGGCAGATGGGAGCGTTTTTTCAGGGAGGGTGTAAGATAGCAGTGCATTGAATGCCAGAGAGAATGAGAGTTTTCTGGAGGGCTGTTGAGTTCTGCTTAATTGCGAACACAATTTGTTGGTGACTAATGCACCCAGACTTGCAGAATTACCTCATGTTAGAAGCTGCAGCACGATGGAGAAGCTGTGACTAAGATGCTGGCTCCTGATTTACCAACACTTCCCTCCTAAACTGCCAGTTTGGCTTCCTACTGCCACATTACAACTTTTCTATTAATAATTAAGAGCTTTAACACAGTTTGAAAGCGCTCAGTTCAACATAAAACCCTCCAGCTTGATTTTGAGTCTGCTGAGAGCCTTTTGGGCAGAGAAGAAGAGGGAGGAGCGTATTGATGGAGCAGAAAATACAGCTGCTGAGCAAACGGTGGAGTGAGGCAGAACATGTCCCTCTGCCTTGCTCAGGTGAGACCCCACCTGCAGTGCTGCCTCCAGCTTGGGGGTCCCCAGCACAGGAGGGACATGGACCTGTTGGAGCAAGTCCAGAGAAGGCCACCAAGTTCATTAGAGGGATGGAGCAGCTCTGCTATGAGGAAAGGCTGAGAGAATTGGGATTGTTCAGCCTGGAAAAAGAGAAGCCCTTGGGGTGACCTAATTGCCTCTTCCAGTCCCTGAAGGAAGCCTGTAGGAAAGATGGAGAGACACTATTTACAGGGAGTGACAGGGCAAGGGGGAATGGCTTCCCACCAACAGAGGGCAGGGTTAGATGGGATATTAGGTAAAAATTCCTCCCTGGGAGGGTGATGAGGCCCTGGCACAGGTTGCCCAGAGAAGCTGTGGCTGCCCCATCCCTGGAAGTGTTCAAGGCCAGGTTGGATGGGACTAGGGGCAACCTGTTCTAGTGGAAGGTGTCCCTGCTTACGGCAGGTGGGTGGAATGAGATGAGCTTTAAGGTCCCTTCCAACCCAGGCTATTCTATGATTCTGTAAATCTGCTCCTAGACATCTCTGCCAGCTCTCACAACCAGCCAGTTGCCCCCTGCTTGCTTAAGCTGCCTAGAAAATACCAGTGAATCAAAATGCAGGTAAATTTTAGCACAGAGTATTTTTGGCAAAACCTGCAGCACTGTCTGACTGATTTTTCTGCTGTTTATGCCAATCTCAGGCTGGGCTTGGAGGAAACACAAGAGACTGAGCTTAGTCTTGTGTGATTTTTAAGTGTATGTTAAGAGTCCCCAAATACTCAAGCACTGACCTGTTAAAATTGCATCCCTGCAGCTTCCTGAAGTGAGAGCCTGAGCATCTTTGTCTCCCAGCCCTGAGCACGCAGAGAAACTCACACAGGGAAACGTCATTTCTGCCCTGCAGATAAGATAAACTCCTAGTACAGCGACAGGAATAGCACAGCAGGGAGACAAGCGTGTTGCTCTGCGTAGGGCGGGAGCTTAGGGCAGTCAGTGGAACACTGGAAGGAAAAAAATTAGGATAAAGGAACCAGCCAACTGTCCTGAACTTCAAACAGTGGAGCCTGTTTCTATCCTCAGGGCCACAGGGTGAATTTGTCACGTGTTTAAGTGACTTCACTACTAGCAGCTGCTTTTTAATCATCTTCAGGCATTAATCAGTTGAGTTTCTCCTGGCAGTTTTCAAGAAGGTTCTAATGTGGCCCATTAATAATGATCAGATACAAGAGTGCAATCACCCAATTAACATTAATATAACTAGGTAATTAGAATCACAGGATCAGAGAACAGCCCAGGTTGGAAGAGACCTTGAAAGATCAACTAGTCCAGCTTTTTGTGGGAAGGGAGCCCAGATGAGGTTACCTGGCACCCTGTCCAGTCACCTCCTGAAATCCTCCCTGGGGCCTCCCCCACTTCCTGGGGCAGGGTGTTCCAGGGACTGATTGTTCTCACTGCAAAAAATTCCTTTGTTACACGGAGATGAAACCTCTCCCAGTGCAGCTTGTTCCTGTTCCCCCTTGTCTTCTGACCAGGGCTCCCATGGAGAGAGAGGTCAGGGTCCATGCCCAATCCCAAGCCACTGTCCAGCTCATCCAGCTTTAATCAGTGCCAAATCACGGAATGTTTGTTTTTCACAGATCTCAAGGCTGGAGAAAAAACAGCAGACAGTGATGGGAAAATAAACAGAACAAGGAACTGTCATTTGAAACCAGCCCTTGCTGAACTTTATATTGAGGAATATTTCAAAAAAACAGGAGTCACAAAGGCTGGAAGTGGTGTACAATAAAAACATCCGAGCATCCGGAACTGCAGCCTGATTATCTGCCTGTACAGAGAGAACCAGACAAGGGATTTGATGCTCCTCACCTTAAACAGCTCAAGACACGGATTTCACACACAGTCATGGGGCAAAGTTACAATTTATTAGACATGACTTATCTCCCTGTTAATCCCCCCTGGCCACAGGAACAAGCACAGCAGGTCTGTAACAGTGCTGGAACGGGCTCTGGAGCCACGTGGTCACTGGTCGTGCTCGTAGTCAGCTGGGTTCTTCCTCTTCAGCCGCTCAAACTCCTGCGTTCCCCAGGAATAAATGAGGTATCCGATGGCAAGGGCTGGGAGGGAGAGAGGACAGGCATGATCAGGGGACATGGGAATGAAGGACACTGCTATTGGGGGACAATCACAATAAAGGGACACTGGAATATGGGGAGACTGGAATGAGGGGACACTGCAAGAGGGGGACATTCACAATCCGGGACCTGTCAGTGCAATGAGGGGACACTGCTATAAAGGGACACTGCTCTAAGGGGACATTCACACTAAGGGGACACCGGAGTAACAGGATATTTATAATATGGAAAAACAGTAATGAGGGTACACTGGAATAAGGGGATATTTACAATATGGAGACACTGCAATGAGAGGACACTGAAATATGGGGAAATTCACAATACGGGGATACTGGAATAAGGGGCATTCCCAGTATGGGGACACTACAATGAGGGGACACAAATAAGAGGACATTCCCAATATGGGGACACTGCAATGAGAACACTGAAGTATGGGTACATTCCCAATATAGACACTGCCATGAGGGGACACTGAAATATGGGGATATTGACAATATGGGGACACTGGAATAATGGGATATTCATAATATGGGAACACTGCAATAAGGCGCCATTCCCAATATGGGGAAGCTGCCATGAGGACACTGCACCGACCTCCTGCGACAAAACACCGCGTCCCACAAGCCCATCACCCCCGCCAGCCCCACATTCCCGTCCCCACATTTATGCTGCCGAGGGGGCACCGAAGGGGGGGAACCCCCGCTGTACTCACGGGGCACCACCTTCAGCACCTGCGACCTGAAGCGGCGCATCATGTTGGGGAGGCCGTGCGAGAAGATGTTGGGCACTGCGCGCTGCTCGAAGGGCGACAGGCTGTAGGTGATGACATGGCG
>JAOXXN010000191.1:390195-405753 GCA_026770055.1 Myrmophylax atrothorax | reverse complement strand
GGTTGCCCAGAGAAGCTGTGGCTGCCCCATCCCTGGAAGTGTTCAAGGCCAGGTTGGATGGGGCTTGGAGCAACCTGATGTAGTGGAAGGTGTCCCTGCATATGGCAAGGTGATGAAACTAGGTGAGCTTTCACGTCCCTTCCAACCCAGGCCACTCTGTGACTCTCTATCACGTCCAGGCTGGGTTCTGGGAAGGACCCAAAGCCCCATTAGTGTGGACCTGTGGTTACCTCCGTTCCCCTGCCCTGCCTGTCCCACTTACAGTGCTGGTCCCATGTAAGAGCAGTGATTGGTGGGTTGGAACTTTCTGGTGACACTGGTAATTCTCTGTTACAAATGAATTGTGCAGCTATTAATGAAATGCTGTTCCATGCTAAGATGCCGTGATGCTCCCGTTGCCTGGATCTGACCTGCTGGGGAGACACCTGTGCTGACACCATGCTGGTCCTGCAAACTTCCATCCTGCAGTGCCTCCAACGCTTACTCATGCTGAAAACGCATTCATTGCTGACTCCTTGCTTATTCACTCACTTTCTCCAGCGTTAACAGCAGGCTGTAAGCTCCATGCCAGAATTCTGTACCAAACCAGCGCAGTCATCACATCCCTCTGCACCATTGAGCATCATCCGGCTGTGTTTGGAAATGGGAATGTCTATTAAGTGGGACAACAACTCCAGCTCTCCTTCCCAAAGTCAGAACTCGTCCCTGTCTCTCTCTTATGGAAGTGGAAAAGCTTTTAGATGGTTTATGAAATGACAAAAGCAGGGAAATATTTCTACATGTGGGAAATCAGCCAAGCAGCAAAGTGACAAGACAAACCCATGTGCTGGGTGTCATCAGGATTACAGAGACACATGTCCATGTTATTGGAAAGAAGATCCTGTAATCTGTGCTTATGGAGATGGGAACTGGTAAATGGAGATGTGGGGAAGGTCCACACTGAAGAATCAGAGCTTTTTTTGGACCAGGTTGGTCAAGAGATGCTGACTACAGGGCATTTTAGCTGCTTATTTCCCTAAGTGTGTAATTTTTTCCACACTAATGGCCATGCAGCAAGATAACTTTTGAGAGAATAACTCTGGAGAGAGTTTATCATTTTTCTTGTGTTAAAGTACCAAACAGAGGAAGAGCCCTGCCAGTCTGGAGCCCTGTGAGCTGGTAGCCAGGTATGGGATGGTGTGTCCCTGACCTACAGTGCAGTCAGTGCCCAGGAGCTGCTTTCTAGACCCCATCCATCCACTCCAAGCTTTGCTAGGACCTGCAGCATGGCATGAGCTCCACCCAAGGCTGCCTCCCATTTCATTTAGGCAACAGAGCCATGTTTGCTGGGAAGTGCAGTCTTGACCTTTTTCAACAGAATTGAAGTGCCCTGGCATTACATAAAGCTGTAATTTTTTTTCTTGTTATCTTTGAGAAGAACCTTATGTTCTGGAGCTTTGTTGTATAGGAACAGATCAGGGAGTAAAGGGCTGGGTGGTCCTTGATGTATTATGCTGCATTCAGGTACTGATCATGTCAGAAAGGGAATATTGTTTTTCTTGAGGTGATTTCATGAAAGGGCTTTAATCCATCAGTAGGCTCTGCCCATCCATAGCTGTGAGATGTTCTGTGTCAGAAATAGCCCTGAGTTCCACAAAAATAAACAACAAGTTATAAACATGTTTGAAGTGGAAACGATGTCCTCTCAGCCAGGAGAACAAAGCAGCAGAAGTTGTCTGGAAACCCACTGAGAACCACCCTTCAGAGCTGCACATGCCTTGAGGGCCTGAGCTGGGTGAGGAGAGTGAGGCAACGGGCAGGTGGATTGAGAAGGAATAGGAATGGAAGAGGCAGGTTATGAAAACAGGTTAGAAAAGGGGGTTTTTTTTAGCTACAGCAAAGTCTTGAAGCAAGAGTTACTGCTTTTTTTCATGTGTTTGGGCAGCAAACTAAATACCTGCATAGGGAAGGCAGCATGTACAGCAGGCATAGGAAGCAAGAAGAAGGATTTAGCACAAAATTCATTTCTAGTTACAGTGTTTGCTGGAAGAGTGGGATTTCCAGAGGGATACATGGAGTGGAAGGTGCAGGTGCCCCTGCAGAGGCTGTGGCACAGTGCCCTCCTCACCCTGCCTGTGCCTGGCAGAGGGCCCTTCCCGCAGGGTCACAGTTGCTGCTTCCGAGAGCACAGATGGACCAGCAGGAAAGGCAAGAGCCTCAGGATGCTTTGGGCTACAGACTCATGGAGTTCCCTTGGCTGCATCTGCTAGGGAAAGGTCCCTTACCACCTTGGAAGACTAATTTGAGACACTTCTTTGTTTCCTGCTTCTGGTGTTTTTTTTGGTTCTCAGCAATTTTCTCTGTTTTGTTTCCACTGTGCACCCAACAGGAAGAGCCCCTCGCAAAGCCCTCTCGAGTAAGAAGAAGGAAAAAAAAGGCCAGATGACATTTGCTGCCTGTAGGCAGCAGCCAGCACTTCCCCCCAGCCTCTCACCATCTCTGCTCTTTCCATGTGAAGCAAAGGAAATTGGATCCTACAAGAAAAATGTTTTCCAAAATGCCAGAGACCCTGGGATAGTCTGCTCATGTGCACTGACATGTCCAACGAGACAGGACTTGGGTCTTGCAGTTACATAAGCTCAGAAAGGTGCTATTCAAGAAGCATCTTGAAAATAAATACGTGTGTTTCGTGGAAGGGAGATGAACCCTTTGTGTGCATCATACCCCAAGGTCTGTAAGTGCTGGTGTGCAGCTCAGGTGGGTTCTGAGGTATCCGTGGGTTCTCCTTGAGGAAATGTGCTGGAAGGACTTAACAGAGCTGCGCAGGAGCAGGTTGGTCAGCACAGGATCATGTTCATCTCTTCTGTGAGCAACCTGATGGGAACAGAGTGATCTGGACAGCAGTCAGTTAGCAGTTCTCTCCATTGGTTTGGTGGGCACAGAGAGTGTTTTCTTTCCCACCAAGGATCCAAAGACAAAATCCAAAATTCTACTCCAAATTATTGATAACTTCTTAGGCAGAGGCTGGCCTGAGTGCCAGTGCTTGCTCTCAGGCTTTTTTACCCAACATTGCAGAGATACTTCTGAAAATCCTGCTGATTGCATTCCCTGCTGCCATTAGTGAGGCGGGCACGCAGTTGTGGAGTGATGACAGAGTGACTTTAGGGGAAGTGAGAGCTGCGTTCTTTTGACATGATTTCATCTCAAAAATTGCATTGGGAATTTCTAGTCCTGGAGCTCTGTGCAGCTGAATTTTCCTTCTATCATGCAGTGAGGAGGACCAGGGTCAGTGGTGGAGGAGGTGGCCGTGCCATTAGTGGCACACCCAGCAGGATGCCATGATGGCCATCCCAGTGAGATGTCCTCCTGCACCCCAAGCCCTCTACCTGCAGCCACAGTGGGTGCAGTGGCAGGAGGGCTGGGGGATGTAGGTGGCCACTCTTGGTGGGTCAGGCCCAACCATATATCGGCGCATCGCCCCTCCAAGTTCCACCTTGGCCAGGCTCCTCTTGGAGAAAGGAATTGCCATGCCATCTGTTTACAAGAACTTGGTCTGGGTCTTGGTGGCATCTCCTGTTTAGAGGTGGGAATAGATCAAATACCTGGTAAGTACCAATGGCTGTCAGGGTAATCAGTCATTTTTCAAAAGATGGACAGTTTTGATGATAAAAAATGCAAAAGCATTGTTCTTAAATAGTGATGATTATTAGCAGAACAGACTGGAGTTGGACAAAGGGTTGGACTTGATGATCGTGGAGGTCTTTTCCCACCCAATCGATTCTATGATTCTGTGAACATTTTGAGGATCTCTGGTTATAGCATTCCCTGTTTCCCAGCCCCTGGTGCTGCACTCTTGTATCCCATTTCTGTACACATGTAATCCTCTGACATAATAAAGGTGTTGCCTGTAATTCTAGAGGGAATCCATCAGTGTCTGTTGAATCCAGTGACACAGCTCCTGCAAGGCATAAAGCCAAGAGTTTGGCCTTAAGCAGAGATGGTCCAATTTCCAGGGGGAAAGTGTCTGTGCCATAAATATTCCTCCGTGGTGACAGCCAGAGGACACTATGGAAGGTTAAATTGTTGGTCTGAACTACTTCTGCAGGACTGAGGTTCTCCCACATATTCTGGAGCCCCCATTCCCTGTATCCTTTTCCTCTCCCTCTGGAGGTCCCGGCTCAGGAACAGAGATGAGGACATCCCGGGGGTTGCCGGTGAGTCATTCCCACCTCATCACAGACCTGTGTGACCAGAGGTGCTGTCCCTCTCTCAAGATAAAAACATAAACCATGATACTTTTACAAACCTTCCTGCTTTTACAGAAGCATTTGCAGTGGAGAGAGGATTTTCTGTGTTCTATCAGGGATGAAGTTTATACTCTGAATTGGACAGGGAATACCAATGAGTTACTAAGCATAGAAACAGTGGATGAATCAGAGTCAAATTGGTATTTTAGTACAATAATTGCTTTTGGTGAACCTGAGAATGACCTGAATCACACAGTTTTGAAGGAACCAAACACTTCTGTGTGCATTTACCAGTTCAGTAACTTAATTCAGCCTCACTTGGCATCTGTGTCTTGAAAGTGAGGAATCAGAGTTGTTTGCATGAGGGGGAAAAAAGAATTCTGCAATGTAAAATGTGGAAAACAAAATCAATGACATTTTTATAGCACTGAATGCATGAGCTCTCCAATGAGTGACATACAGAGCGGGTGGAGGCTGCTCACAGGCATCATTAATGTCCAGAAATACCAGCAGCTATTTCTGGCAGCACTGGGGGAATTACAAGGCAGGTAAGTGGCTGGACTGCCAGCAGCAAGACCCTCCTCAGCAGATGGGGCAATGAAGCAGAGGTTCATTGGAAGATCCAGCTCTTGTTGTCCAGAGAAATGCAGATCTGGCCTTGAAACACTTCCCAAGGTCTTGGCACTTCATTTCGTAGCTGTGTCTCATGCTCTGAATATTCCCAAGGCACTTGCTATCGTCGGCTGTTGTCTCACTGTCTCTCGGTTGCTGTTTGTTGCTGTGGTTGCACGTTGATAAGGTCTCTGGTTATGTCTTGCAGCCCTCAGAATCCAAGCCCAACGTCACCCCTCTCACCGTCCTGGCCCATGTTCTCTGCGCCATCAAGTCCTATGCCCACCTCCTCTACGTCCAGCGACTCATCCCCCATCAGGTCTGTTGCACAATTCACTTGGCTTTTTGTTGCTTTTGCTGTTTCTGTTTACTTCCCTCAGTTTCCCCCACTTTGCTCCCCTTTCCCTTTGCATCCTGCTCGAAACCCTGTAACACAGCTGTCTGCACTCAGCAAGAGAGGACCTTTAAAACCCTCCTGCCCCAGGAGAGACCCTTTGAATCCCTCTGGGCCTTCGGGGATGTCATGCTCAGACAAGCAGGAGCTGATGCTCACAGGTCGTGGCTGCAGTGCCTGGTGTTGCTGCCATTCTTGGTGGTTTTCCCTGGCTACTTCAACTCCTACCTTGGCTTTACTCTGCTCTGCAAAGGTAAGAAGTGTACTACAAGGAGTAAAGAGCCTTTGGAAAGCCTAGTCATCCCTCATTTTCTGGCCACTGCCTCATCTGTGATCTGAGGAGAGTGAAGGACATGGGGCAGCACAGACATTTGCTGCTCTCCATGTCTGTGTGCTTGGGCGTTTCTGGAGCAAATTGGTCCTGGAAGTTGCAGATGGACCAGCAGAGGATTCCCAGTGGCCCCTGGAACAGTGGGTCAGGCTGTGCTGTGTGGAGCCCTGTGGGGTCCTCCATGCCCCCTGGGGTGCCAGGAGTGGGTGCTGTGTGGGGGTCCTGTGCCCTTGGCACTGGCAATGCCGTCATACCGGGGCTGCACTGGGGACACAGGACCTGCACTGCAGATCCCGGGGGATTCTTGGTTCGGGAAGGTCAGGAGGTGTCACCATTGGGCTGTGTGTTGGATGCCCTTGGATGGGATTTCTGCTGTCTGAGCCCACCCTGGCACAGCAGAGCAAGAGGCTGTTGCCATTCCCGGTCGATCATGACTCCCAGCCCTTGGCAGGCACAGGGCCAGGGCACCAGTCCCTGCACTTGGGAAATGTGTCAAACCTCTCTGGTGGTTCCAGGTACAGGCTGAGCTCTTTCCCCACACCTACAGCCACACAAATGCTGCTGGCACAGGGCTGCCCCTTGGCAGGGCATTGATATGTTCTACTGTGCATCTGCAGAGGCTGCCAGTGTGTGATGCCCTGTGAGCAGCCTTCCTCCTCAGGAACAGGATCAGGATTCCCCAACTGTCCACAGAAGGGTGGATGGGTGACACTCTGGAGTGCCATGCTGGCCTTGGGCCATGTTTGGAGGCAGGAACCCAATGGGAGCAACCACCAGGATCCAGTGTTTTGGTCTCTGAAAGTCCCTGGCTTGGCCGGGCACAGTGACAGCCGGAGAGCAGCCAATGGGCAAGGGTCACTGGACACCGGACTGCAAGGGTTGTTTTTTGGGGGGAAAACCCAACAACTTGAATAATTCAAGGTAGCAAGCCTGAAAATACCTTTTGTTTTTCATCTGATGGTCTCTTAAGCATTCCATGTGAGTGGTGCCTCCCTGGCAGTGAAGGACCCTCTGGAGTGGAAGGATTGTTTGCCCATCCTGGGTTTTAAGTGTTTGGGAGCTGCTTGTGTCAGGCAGCTGGAATTTGGAGAGGAAAGACCTCCATTTTGGGGCTCTCTTCAGAGCAAAGCCAAAATCATTCACAGCTCTCCTGGTTTGAAGTTTGGTGTGAAGTGGAACTGTTTTTGCCACAAAGCACTGCTGCTTCCCTGCGCTTGCTTCAGAGGGAACTCTGGGGAAGTTCAAGTCCTTGGAAAGATAAAAGCTGGTGAAACCACTGACCTGAGAATGGTGACGCCTTGTTCCCCACCCCGTCAGCTCCTGTGGGCACTTCCATCACTTCTCTTGGCCATGTCCCAACTGAATGGCCTGTGGAGTGCTGGATGGGGCCAGCTGGTGTGGTGGCCCAGTATCTGGGCAGGTTGGCACTGTCACCATCACCGTCAGCATAGCCTGGCAATGTCCCGACTTTCTGTCAGCCTTGCTCCAGCCCAAACCCAGAAGCCTCCAGGTGTGGGGACAGCTTTGTGTGCCTCTGCTTTGCTGGGGGGACCCTGAGGTCCCTTGTTTTCCCCTGCTCTGTCAGTGGATCACTTCATTTCTGGCTCTCTCTGCTCCAATTCCCTCCCCCACAGCGTGGGCACGCTGACACTTCCAGCATTATCTAATGGCTGTTAAAATCTTTTTTACCTTCAGGTAGAGTCTCTAAAGAAGTGCAGCAAATTCTTCATGGACCTGTTTGGTTTTCTGTTTTGAAATACCTTTCCCTGAGTGCTAATTTTATCTTGAGAAGTCTTGTGGTTGCAGCTGCACCCAGGAGTCATGGCTTTGGCAGAGTGGCACCTTCGCTCTGTGCTAGCCTCTGGTTGGTGATGGCCCCTCACAGACTCACAAAACATTCTAGCTCCAGCCCAGTGCCTGGAGCTCTCCTGGGAACCTGGGCTTGGGCTGCTGTTGTGTGGACACCAGTGTGGGCTCTCATCCTGGCAGTGCCAGCTGGGCTCAGGTTGGGATTTACCTTGTGGTGAAATGTGGCTCATCCTCGAGAATCTTCAGCCTCCTCCAGGCGCTTTCTTGTGCTTCCCCTGAGCAATGTCACCATGGGACCTCACAGAGCAGCAGAGGCCTTTGGACCCCTCTTCAACAAGCATGTGATCCCCCTGGGCACAGCAGGGGTGCTGGTCTGTCTGTCTGTACCAATCTCTGCCCTCTCTTTGCAGCTCTCCCCTACGCAAAGCTCGCGCGCTCTACGCCTGCAAAGCTGAGCACGACTCGGAGCTCTCCTTCACGGCTGGCACCGTGTTTGACAATGGTGAGTCCTGGGGCTGTGGGGGCACATGGGCTCATTTTTCAATGCAACATTTACGATGTGGTTCCTGGTGTGTTGGACAAGTGGGATGGCGAGAGCTGCGCCCGGTGCCACCGACAGGGTGAGGTGGTGTGACTGTGCCATGGCCCTCCCGTGGGTACAGACTCTTCATCTGAGTTCAAGGGAGAACCTGGTAAGCTGGGACTGCCCCAGTGCTTGCCATACACAGAGCCATTCCTGAAGGGCTTCGGGGTAAGGGAGATTAGATTCCAGGTATCAGCACCAGAAATATTCTGTGCAGTTGCTGTAATGTTTCATGCAGGAGATGGAAAAGTATCATGTGCTTTGTCCTTCTGGATACTGGAATAGGTGGGCTTTGCATAGTCAGAGACCACAGTAATGAACACAGATTTTTCTGTTTCCTGCACCAAGTGTCTGTGCCCCATGGAATTGAACACCTCTGGCTTAGTTATAATCCCAGTGTAAAGAAAAGACATTTTACTACTTTCCAAGTAGTTCTTGTCTTTTATATGTTAAGCACTGTCATTTGGGAAGCTGCTACCACAGGCACTGGTTTCACCCTGGGATATAGAGGAGAATACAGCAGAAAGGGGAAGAGAATGAATCCATGTGAATTAAAGACAACCTTTCATCTAAGCAGCTCCTTAGTTATCTAATAAATAAACATGGTCTCCCCTTTGAGAGCCCGTGGGAATCAGAGCAGCTCGGAGGGGAATTAGGAGGGGAACAAGTTTGAATTAAATACATTATGTTTGCTGATAAAAATCAATGGATTATTCAAGGGAAAAAGTACACAGCATGTTCCAGTCACTCAGCAGCGCAGCCGGGGCTCACGTTGGCTGGAGTTGGAACCAGTGTGTTGGTGGGAGTCTTGCTGTGATCAAGGGGCTTTACAAATGCCAGCAAAGGCAAACAAATCTTGGAAATACTTCAAGACAGGTTCTAGTTTGACTTTAAGCTTCATGGCCAAGCAGCAGTTCAGTCCAACTGACATATTGGGGTACTGCTGCCCACACTGAGCAACACCAACATGGTCAGTAACAGGAAAATTGAGAGCTCCAGTTAAACTTGTGTCTTGTGCAGCTGACTCCAGATGAGGCATGAACAGTCAGACCTGCAGAGTCACAGGAGGCTGGGGCAGCTCTGGAACACTGACTTCCCACCATTATGGTGGGAGGTGGGGGGGGGGATATTCCTCTGCCTTCATCAAAGTAACCCTGGCCTGGCTCCTGCAAAATCAACACATTTTCAGGAGTTGATTAAATAAAGAAAGGCTTTTGAGTACTGATCAAGTTTCTGGTTGCACACAATCAGATTGCAGGGTTTGCTTTCCCGCCGGGAGCGTTTGCTAATGCAATTTCCCTCCCAGACTGGGCCAAGGCCAAGCCGGGATGTGCAGGGTTACAATGAGATGGAGTTAACCACATGATGGAGTTAACTATGTTCTCTCCAACCCCAAAGATATTTTAGCCCAAATCTGTAGGAAGTTTTGAACCCCCATTTTTATCCCAAATGCATCCCAGCAGCCCCAGGTAGTATCTGGAGACATCATCTGCAGCTCACTCGGTCCTGCAGCGAGATTCACTTGGGGAAGGAAAGGCTGAGGAGTCCTATGGGAGAGCAGGCACAGAGCACTTCAGCTGTCTGAGCCCTTGGTGTGTTCACAGAATCACAGAATGGTTTGGGTTGGAAGGGACCCTAAAGCTCATTTTTAACTCTCGTAGTTTTCCTTTCTTAAAAATAAATGCAAATTAAAGGTCTCATTTTCTTCCAAGAGCAGCTTCAGCAGCGGCAGCACACAAGGAGCAGTCCCCTCCTGTAGTGACCTGCCCTTTCCTTCTCTCCTCAGTTCACCCATCCCAGGAGCCTGGCTGGCTGGAAGGGACCCTCAATGGCAAGACAGGATTGATCCCCGAGAACTATGTGGAGTTCCTATAACTGTGGGTGTGCACAGCACCACTGCTGAGTGTTCCATGGTATCCATGGCGGAGTCCTGCAGGCCCCTGTGTGACGTGGGGTGAGGACATCCCTGTGCACACTGTGATGGATGTTTCTGTGGATCACGTCGTGCTCCTCTCCCTTCTGGTGAGCGCCCGGGCTGCGTGGGAGCAGTCCTGGGGAGATGGAGAGATGCCTGAAGCCACATCCCAGTGATGAGAAAACCAGCAAAGGGACAGCTCCATGCTGCAGCCAAGTGCTCTGAGGGGCTGAGCCTGCAGACTGTGAATGGCACCAGAGCCCCTGAGCCAGGGATTCCTCACAGCAGGACCATCTCCGGGCTGCATGGAGTGTCAGCGAGGACCAAGGGGCCCCAACCCTGCAGTGTCCCCGCCAAGGACTGGCCGGCAGCAAGTCCTGTGCTCCCAGCTCCTTCCCCACATTCCAACCAGCCTAAGCAACAGTCTCCATGCTGCCAAGGAGCACCCAGCTGTTCTTGCGGGCAGGGGAAGGAGTGAGGTGCTTTTGGCTGATACCAAACCCCAGGCTGGGGCTGCAGCAGTGGTTTGAGGGGGCTGGGCCCCCCATGGTGGCTGGGGCAGCCCCAGTGAGTGACCACCCTTCTTGTGCCACCATGGCGCTGGGTCTTGCAGGCAAGAGCAAGCCCTGGGTGGGCTCTGTGGGGGCTTGGGGCTGGCAGGGCTTGGCATGGCAGAGCAAGCATATTTTGGACCAAACCTCTCAAACTCTTTCTTTTAAAGATTTCCATTTTTGTGAGGTAAACCTCAGTGCTGGGTGAGGTGAGCAGACTGTGCCAGCCTTCCTGGTGCAGCCCCCGACCAACCCCACTCCTGTTGTTTGGCTGCTTGGTACCTCCACTTCCCAATTCCCATTGCACAAACACATCCATGCTCCCAGCATTGCCCAGGCTGCTGATGTGCCCTGTTGGAGCTCCATCTGCCACTCTACAGCACTGTTTTTTAGGCATCTCCTTGCTTGCAGCCTGGCGTGTCGTCTGTCCATGCCAAGTCTGTGCAGTGCTGCTTGTGCAAGGTGAATGATTTCCATCCTCACAGAGCATTTGCTGCTGGAGTGGCCAGCCTGGGGTCTGTGGAGTGCAAAAGACAAGCCCTTCAGCTCCACCTGCCCTCAGAGGATGCTCCTGCCTCCGTGGACACGCTGTGTGGACTTGGCAGAGCAAGTGTGCAAATCCCTCGTCATTCCAGGTCATTTTTAAAGGGGAAGGTAGAAGAAGGAGCCCTGTTTGACTGCAAATCCAGGATATTGAGAGCTTGAATTCTTATATTTTAGAAAAGAAAGTCTCAAAGCACCTCCAGCCCGTGGTGGCGAGTCTCGTGCTGAAGCACCACTGACAGTGCCCTGGGGATGGCTGTTGTGGCTTTTTGTAATAATTTTAAAGACTCTGAGTGACTGAATTGCTGTATGTGTCACTTTTTACTTTTGAAAGAATTAATGTATAAATAGAGTATCTTAAAATATTATGAGGGAAAGATCTATATTTGATATTTTTAGAAGAGCTGTAATGAGAGAAGCGAAGGACATTTGAAACCAGTTACAAAGACGGTCCCAAACTCCCTGGTCCCCCTTACCCCCTCCAGCCTTGGGCTGCTGCTTTGTCCACTCTGTTGTGTCACTGAGAGAGGAGGGAGCTGAAATTTCAGCCCTCTTTACATTTCTTCCACAATAATTAAACTTACTGCGCTTTTGTCTTGAGGGGAAAAAAAAAGGAGGAAAAAGTTGATAATTTTTTCTCGCTTTCTAGGGTGGGTGGCACAGCATTTTCCCACAGGATCACACCCTCTCCATAAAACCCCAACCCCTCAGGGGATGCTCTGGGCTCCTCACCTCTCTGATGTGGTTTAGGCAGGGGTGAAAGTCCCACAGCTGCCCGGTAGTCTCTGCTCTGAGGTGTTGGATGAGGAGGGTGACAGGTTTGCAAGGATAAAAGTCAGTGTTTCACTGGCAGGTTGCTGGTTCGTGTCCATCCTTGGATTAAATAGTCAACATTTGTGCCATTTCTTGGTTTTCCTGAAGCTGAGGATGGGGCCAGTGTTCCAGCCCTGGCATCAGATGGGGCTCGGCTTTATCCTGCCTTGGCATCACTCCATGGCTGCGGCCGGTGCCGGGCCCTTGAGGCTGCATGGAGCTGGCACTGGCCCTGCCTGGGGTGGGTGTACAAAAACCCCTTCCCGAAGGGTAGGAGAGGGATGGGAAGGGCTAATGGAATGGATTTTTTTAAAAAGCTTTCATTTGTCATCACTATTTGCTTGTGTTTGGGACTGTCCCATCCAGAGCTGCTCTTCCACCACTCCTCCTGACTTCATGGGATGCTGCTGGAGCAGAGAGTGCTGTGGATGAATGGGAATTGCAAACAAGCCAAAACCACTCCAAAAGGCATTATTTAGAGACACGGTATTTAAGGGCCTCTTTAGCAATGCTGTGTGAGCACCAGCACAGCCCACCCAGTGCCAGGAGGCTGCTGCCAGCCGTGTCCCCACAAAACCTTTCCATGCAGTGTCCCCCTTTGGCTCCTCAGATGCTCTCATTACTCTTAGACAGGAGTAAATTCCTTTTCTAAGGCACTTGAGAGCTTTTGGATGTGCTACCTAGAGAGTTTCTGGGAACAAAAGTCCCACGCAGACATATTTACGAGATGTCTCCTGCAGGAAAGGGAAATCAAGCTGAAGCAGAAGTTATTGCTCTTACAGAAGAGCCAGTGGAATTTTTTTTTTTAATTAAAACTTTCCAAAAAGAAAAATTTGGCTGGAATGCTTACTGAATGTTCCCATTTTGGACCAGCTTTAGTAGTGTCGTAAACATCAGTTTATTCCAAGAGAAATTAAAGATAGGAAATACTTTTCTAAACCAGCCTGACAGGACGTTCGATGCTTAATATTAAAGTCATTAGTCAAAATGATGTGAAAGCTGGGTGGTGGCATTGCCAATGGGCAGAGCCTCTCCCGTGGTCCCTGGCCTGTCATTTCAGGCATTAAACAAACAAAAAAAGAGATGGTGCAATAATATCTGTTGGAACTGACATCAGATGAGTCTCACATGTGGCACAGCCCTGCCGTGTTTCAGGTCAATGGCACAAGTCTCACAAGTTGGTCATGGCCAGGCCACCATGGGCCAGCCTTGATCCCGGTGTCCCAGTTGCCACTGACACACATGGCAGTTCTCAGGTCCTCACAGGCCCGTGGTAGGGCTGCCCTTGTCTCTTTACTGATTTTTTTAAGTTTTGAAGCAGGAAATGAAGCATCTGGGGTGGTTTGAAGGTACCCAGGCTACTGCCAGTGCTCCTGTCACACCTCCCAGTGCCCTGCTGGGGGCTTTGGGTCGCGTGGAGTGGCTTGTGGTTGGATTTGGGTGGGATCAGATTGTGTCTGGGATTGTGTTGGGTTGGGTTTGCATTGGATTTGGGGTGGGTTGCATTCAAACTGGGTTTGGTTTGGTGTTGGGTTGCACTTGGATTGGGTTGGATTTGGGTTGGGATTAGGTTGGGTTAGATTGTGGTTGGATTAGTTGAGTTGGATTGGGTTTGGCATTGGGTGGTGGTTGGGCTTCGGTTGGGATTGGGTTGGGTTGAGTTGGGTTTGGTATTGGGTTGTGGTTGGATTGGATTTGTTGGATTGGATTGGGTTGGATTTGGGTTGCAGTTGGATTGGGATTGGATTGGATGCTTTTTCCTTCGTGCATCTTGAGGACGTTTCCTCTTGTCCTGTTGCTGGTTGCTTGGAAGAAGAGGCCAAACCCCCAGCTTGCTGACACCAGTTCAGCACATCGGTGGACCAGGTGGGTCTGTAGCCAAGGGAATAATTTACCTGCACAAACCCAGAGCCCAGTGATGGAGGGATGTGTTTTATCAGCGAGCGTGTGGTATTTTAATTATTCTAACAAACCAGAAACCTCAAAGCAATTATAGTTTATACCACTTGGGCTAATTCAAAATTTTAGCTTTTGGGAAATGAAGATTAAAAGCAAAGGGTTTTTTAAAGAAATAGCTGTTTAAAGCTCTATTCTCTGGGTGAGGAGCTGATTGTTTGCAGATGAGCTTGGCAAAGCAGCTGGTAATTTAGCACGACGCTGATGGCTCACGAGGTAGCACCTACCTATTACTTATTGCAAATCCTCCCTTCTGCTAATGAAGCTTATTCTGCTTCTAAACCTCAGACAAAAGGGTCTAGAAAATCACACCTGGGCTCTAAACTCACTGACGCACGCAGGAAGGGGAAAAAACCTGCAGGAGCCGGGTGCCCTGGAGACCAGCTGTGGGCTTGGATTAGGAGGGGATGGCAGAACAGGGTCTGGAGGTGGGAGTGAGGCGGAGTTTGAAGAAACCTGTCTCCACATGGAGGTTTCTGTGTCCCTGCTGCTTTGGGTCCATCTGTTTGGGAGCCCCCCACAACACTCATCACCTCCTGCCTGCTGCTCCCCCCTCCCTGCCCTGCACTGAAGTCCAGCTGTTACCCTGGGCAATCAGATAATTAAACATCTGTAGATTGGTCAGAGCTTTCCTTCACAACCACCTGTGGGTGAAGAATGGTGGAGTGACGGGTGATGAGAGAGGCTCTGGGAATGAGCCCCAGAAGGGCTGGAATGTGGGAGTGAAGGAACCCTTGATGTGAGCATCTCCTTGGCGCAGGGGGCTGGAAGGGGCCTTAAAGACCATCTTGTTCTACCCCTTCCATGGTCAGGGACACCTTCCACTAGACCAGGTTGCTCCAAGCCCTGTCCAGCCTGGTCCTGAACGCTTCCAAGACTGGGGCAGTCACAGCTTCCCTGGACAGCTGTGCCATTCTCCCTCACAGGGAAGAATTTATTCTCAACATCCCATATAACCCTGCTCTCAGTCAGTGTGATGCCATTTTCCCTTGTCCTGTCACTCCATGTCCTTGTCCAAAGCCCCTCTCCACAAACACACCTAAAGGTAAGTTCTCTGGGCTGCCCAGGGTGGTTCCTGCTGCTCCAGCAGCTGCTGAGGATCTTTTCCCAAGGCTGCTCTGGGAAGTACTGCTGTGTCCAACTCTGCCACAGCAGGAGGTGCCCAGGGCCAGCTGAGGGGTCGGGACTGTGACGCTGAGGCCACTGACCCTCCATGGCCCTGCAGCCCATCTGGGCAGGATGCACCTCTGGCTGCTGCTGCAGCTGGGGCTTGTGGGGTTGGTTGCGACTCATCCTTCCAGCTGCTGTCGGAGCAGCTCTTGTGCAAACAAGCTCATTCTAATACTGTTTACCTACAATGACTCCTGCGGGAGAGCTACTGGGCTGGACGGCAGCCAGCGCTGGGCTGAGCAGGGCACATCTGCTGCATCCTCCTCACCCAGCCGAGCTGGACGGTGGCACTTCCACTGGGATCCAGTTCCTGTGGAGGGCTGGGGGGCACACGGGGGTCACTGCGGGGCCGGGGCTTGGCTGCACCTGCTTGGCCCTGGCTGAGGAGCCGCTCCATGAGCAGAGGGACAGAACAGCCACATCTGCCCCATGTGTGGCTGTCGTCCCTGTCCCACTCCCAGAGATCCTGCAGATGTTATGCTGCTTTCCGAAGCTTATTAATTTTGCTGTAGCCATTATCTATAATAAATACTTCTAGGTCTGGGAGATTCTGCCTCTAGTTTTTTTGGTTGTGGGGTTTTTTGGTTGTGTTTTTGTTTGTTTGGATTTTGGGGTTTGTTTGTTTGTTTGTTTGTTTTCGGGGGGAGGGGGAGGG
>JAOXXN010000191.1:343051-380471 GCA_026770055.1 Myrmophylax atrothorax | reverse complement strand
ACCAGCCCAGGTTGCTCCAAGCCCCATCCAACCTGGCCTTGGACACTTCCAGGGATGGGGCAGCCACAGCTTCTCTGCCCAACCTCTGCCAGGGCCTCACCACCCTCAGAGTGAAGAATTTCTCCCTGGCACCTAATCTAAATCCTCTTTTGGTTTAAAATTAGTCCCCCATGTTCCATCTGCCCATGCAAAAAGTCACTCTCCCTATTTTTCATAAACTCCCTTTTAGTCCCTGCCAGGGGCTCTCAGGTCTCTCTGGAGCCTTCTCTTCTCCAGGTGAGCCCCCCCCCCCCAGCTCTCCCAGCCTGGCTCCAGAGCAGAAGGATCCAACCCTGGAGCCCCTCATGGGTCTTTTCAGGACCTGCTCCTACAGATTCCCATCTGTGTTGATCCCAGGGCTGGATGCACCAAATTCTGGCAACTCAGGATCTCAACAGTAATCCAGCAAACCAGCTCTCCCAGCCTGGCTCCAGAGCAGAGAGATCCAACCCTGGAGCCCCTCAGGGGTCTCTTCTGGACCTGCTCCTACAGATTCCCATCTTTCCTGTGCTGATCCCGGGGCTGGATACACCAAATTCGGGCAACTCAGGATCTCAACAGTAAGTACAGAGACACTGTTTAAGTAGCAAAGCCTCCCCTCAAAGGGCTGTTAACTGTTCTTTAACCAACAAAGGGCAGCTCTGCAAAGGCAGAGCCTCCAAAAAATTTCTTCCTGAACCACTTATCGTTCCTCTCCACGGAAATCTTTAGTAAAAGGCGAAAGATTTGTTCGTTTTGAAGAAGAACCTGGGCCAACACCTCAGTAGCCTTTCACACCCACTCCAGCCCACTGCTGTCCTTTTCTAAGGACGTGGCGACTCCCAGCACCTCCAAAGTTCAATGTTTTCCCAATCCAGTTGGATTCCACCAAATGAATAATACAGTCCTATGTCCTAATTCGAGTATTTCCATGGGAAATGTGGAAATTTCTACCAGAACAGCCCCCGACGCACCGCGGTGCACCCTGGGTATGCAAATTAAATGAATACTAATGAGCATTGGGAAGGGGCTTTGCGTGAACGTCGGGAAAAGGCGTTTCTACACTTGAGTGACAGCCCTGACTCAGGTAAGCGCTGATTTATAACCGACAGAGAGTCACAGGATGGATTGGATTGGAAGGGACCTTAAAGTTCACCTCCTTCAACCCCCTGCCATGAGCAGGGGCACCTCCCACCAGACCAGGTTGCTCCAAGCCCTGTCCAGCCTGGCCTTGGACTCTTGCAGGGATCTTAGGACCTTGAGAGCCTACTGCTGGTACAGAGAAGGAGGGAATATCCAGTAAGAAAATAAAAAAATCATACTATTTTGTGTGTCTGTGCTGATGGCAGGGCAATCTTTGTGACTGGACTCCTGGCAGAGGCACATCAGCTCCATGCCTGGAGTTAGATGATCCCAGGGCACAGACAACACTGTGCAAAGGTTTGATTTTATACATAAAAAACCCCTTGGAGTATGGGCAGGAGGGGGAGAGCCTGTGCTGGAAAGCAGCAGCTCCAAGACAGCCAGGCCAGTCCAATGATTTGGAAAAAGGTCTTAGAGCAATGCCCTAAATCCATCAAAAGAGCTGATTCGCTTCTTGGATGTACAGGCAGGGGCATGTTGAGTTAGACAAGGCAAGTCATTTTTCATCTGGGTATGAAGGAATTGGGGACACCCAGTTGTGATGTCTGTGCCTGCAAGGGAACATCCAGTGCTTGGAGAGACATCAGAGGATGGCAATAAAAATGACTCCAAAGTCTGGAGGACAATCTCTGACCAGGAGACATGTCAGAAACCTTTTACCCTGTTCAGTTCCTAAGAACGAAGCTGGAGAGGCACCTCCTTATGGAGATGTTGGGGAGACTCCCTTCAGAGAGGGAATGGAGTAAAATATAACTGGAGTCAGGCTGGAGACAATAAAGACTAAGGTGAAACAGGGAGAGCATTTGACATGCTGGAAAAAGCTCCCAAGGAAACTGCTGGATTTTCAATCTCTTCAGATTGAAAACAAACTCTGGAAATTAGGCTTCAGTTCAACACAAGGCACTGGGACCTTGATGAGACCAGGTGAGAAAAAACATTTGGGTTATGATATAAAGAAAAGATTAAATAAATGTAAAGTCTGCAGTTAGTTTTAAGTCTATAAATCTCTGAAGTCAAGGCAGGGGTTTAGGACAACAGAGAGAGATAGTGGAGCCCTTTCCAGGTTTGGAGCAAGGTACAAACTCTCTGAGCACATTTAAGGCTCCATCACTCTGCAAAGCTTAATTTTTACAGCCCTGCTCTGATCAAACAGAGCATAAATGGCTCCAGTTATGGAAAAGGAGAAGATGCAGAAGAGTCCAGGAGACTATGATTTGCTGCCACTGTTTTTGGGAAGTAACACAAAAGTTGTTTTCCCGGGAACATCTGTACTGACTCCATGAGTTACTGGTGCCCAAAACTGAGTAAAGGCTTGGACAGTGGTCTCGTTTTCTCTGCTGCATCACCTGTCCCTAGGGATGGTCCTGGAAGTCAAGAGCTGAGCTTAGTTTTCACCCCCTGCCTTTCCCAGATTTCAGCTTGGGAGTTTTTAGCCTGGCCTGTTCCATATGTTTGTTTGTGTTTGGTTTTGTTGTTGTGTTTGTTTTTTCTCAAATCACCATCTCTCTCTTCCTCAACGATGCATATTCTTCCACTCCCAGTGGCCCACAAAGATCTTGTCCTACCTCTACAGCTCTGCCTGGCTCATCCAAGACCTCATGATCTGCTGTCAGAAATTATAAAGACGTTCCCAATTTCCACGCTGAGCAGCCAGGATCACATTTGCAATCAGTTTTAATCACAAGTGTAACTGAGTGGATTGCAAGTGATAAGCCCTGTCTGCAGACAGCTGTGATGTAATGAATATGACAGTTCAGAATTGGGTCTGAAGGTTATTTTGGGGGAAGGCAGGGAACCACAAAATTAGACGCAGTGCAGAGGGAAAAGAGAGAAAGGTGTAAAGAGAGTGAGTTCTTCAAACTCACACCACTAAGAGATCTCAACCTGCCAGGCAAGACAAGCTTAAATAATCAAAATTAATTTGTGGAGGAAGGCAGCCACTGAAAGAGAAATCAAACAGGTGGACACAGCTGGCACAAAATTTCACAGGATGGGAAGGCAAGAGGGCTGAAAGGAAAGAGCTCCCAGCTGTCCCTGCCTTCCTGAGCCTGGGGGAGCAGAGAACCCTTTTCTCAAAACACTCTGCTGCTGAATGCATGAGAAACAGCCCTTTGGAAGAAAGGCCAGGGAAAATCACCTGGGAGCAAACCTGGTGTCTTTACACGCACGTTTTGCCAAATGCAAGTCACAGCTTAGCCAAGCAGTGCATGGTGAGTGGTGGCTACCACAGGCTCCTGCCTCTCCTTTCCATGGCCACACAGCTGAAGAGCAGAGTCCTTGCTCCTGCTTCTCTCCTGCTCTGATGGCCCTGTCCTGGATGCAGCCTGGACTGCAGCACACAAGTGCCTTCCATCTTTAAACAGAGAATTAATGGCTTTATACTGAAGAAAAGTAGGTTTAGATTAGATGTTAGACAGAAATGTTCTACTGTGAGGGTGGGCAGGCCCTGGCACAGGTTGCCCAGAGAAGCTGTGGCTGCCCCATCCCTGGAAGTGTTCAAGGCCAGACTGGAATGAGACGAGCTTTGGGGTCCCTTCCAACCCAAACCAGTCTGTGACTCTATGAAAATGACCAAAAGAAAAAGGACTTGGACTGATTGACATGTCAGTGAAGAGACAAAGAAAGAGCAGGAACTAGGATTGATGACTAGATGAACAAGCACAGGACTAGTGCAAAATAAAAATAAAACCCCAAAGGTATCCCACCAAGAAACAGAGGGAAGGTAATTAGCCCTTGGAGGCAACAACATCCAGCCCTGGAAGTGCCTTGATAAAGAACCACCAGGGCTGGAGTTTCAGTGTTCTCCGTGTCTGGGGAAAAATGTGACATTAGAAAGATTCCATAAAAAGTCTGCATGCCAGAGGAAGAGCAGGGCAGGATCACAGGATGGTTTGGCTTGGAAAGGATCTTGAAAGGTCATCTAGTTCCAAGCCTCCTGACATGGATCAAGTAACACATCCAGGCAAGGACTGACAGACTGGACAACAAACTGACTGCCCAAGCCATGGAGGAATCAGGGCACGGACAGAGCTTTTTGGAATAGGGACGGGACACCGAGATAGTGGCAGGCAGATGAGGATCTGGGGGTCAGAAACCCAAGGTGTGGGGATTCCAATCCAGATTAAGTCCCTGTGCCTACATCCTCCTACAAGGATGGTCCTCCTAAAGGCCAAGGACTAATCCAGACAAACAAGCATATGGACTCCAATGGTCCTTAAGATCCTTCATTTGAAGCCTTTGATTGCCTTGGTGAAGTCAATAGAAAGAGATGAAGATAGAGAAGAGAAAGAGCTGAGACAAAGGCGACTGAAAGCAAGAGAGGAGGACAGAGACCACAAAGCACACTGCCTTCCTCAGAAAATCCAACCCTCGCTGCACTCTCAGCACCTGAGAGATGTTGAAGTCTCTTGTCTGCCTTGCCTACACAGGAGATAAAACATGTCAACTGTTGTTTCAATAAATCACATGAGAAGGTCTGGAAGCTATTTCTGTGTGTGAACTACATGTCCAGACCTGTGTGGGATTCCTGTTTTATTCCTCCTTCTCTTGGAAAACAACACAGAAACACAATAAACCAATTAAAATTGTAAAGTCGTGGATTAAAGAGCTATACAAATTTTAGCTATTCAATTTGCAGAAGTTCCACAATGTACCACTTACACAATGTATATACTCAACACAATATGAAGATATATTGTCTTTCACCCCAAATCGGATCGAGGGGCCTCTCTGGGCAACACCAGCACCTCGCTCCTGAATGGGCTGAATTCTGCCAGTGCTGTGTTGTCACCACTTCTGCCATGGAAATTTCTCTAAGGAAATTTCCAATTCCTGTAAGGAAAGTTGGCCTACACCACACCCAAAACACTTGAGGAATTTTGGGAGAGATTTCAGAATCGACCAGAAACTGTTCTAAATCTGCAGTTTTAGGGAAGTTTTAAGTTCCTACAAAGCCCACAGCTGTGAAAGGCTGAAAGTTTCCTGTGAAAAGAGCCCTTGTCCCAGTTCTGGGCTGGTAGCGAGGCTGTGCTGGGCCTTGCCAGGCTGATGGGGCATTGGGCGTGGGGGGGAATTGGCCATGGCAGCCCAGTGTCCCCCACACCACTCCTGAGGCACTGGGCTGGGGGGAATTAGCCAAGGCACCACAGTGCCCCTTTATGCTGCCCCTGCTCACCCCCACCACTCACTTCCCTGCGACATGAGCAGTGCCAGGCTACACATTCCTCCTGCTCCTATCAGGGAAAGACCAAAGTGAACGAGTTCTCATTTCTTTGTAAGAATTAATGATGTTATTCACTGGAAATATTAAAGGTAAGGATTGTTTATACCTTCTGTGTAATGAACTGTTTAAACTTAATAATATTTACTTTCCATCATGCTCAAGGTCCCTTCCAACCCAAACCATCCCATGAGGATGATGCAGAAGTACTACGCTGCATAATCCTGACTTGCACTGCTGCTCTTGCTCCCTTCAAAGCACGTTGGCACCTGTCACTGCACTGCACTAAAACCAATCTGACAAGCAGAGGCAGGAACACGTCGGCAGCTCCCTCAGCCCTGTGGGACCGCGGGGATCGTTGTAACAGCCGTGGGATGGGATTTCCCAGGACACACAGGCACAGGCTTTCCCGGTGCGAGGCGAGGTGCCCGGCTCACACCCACTCCCGGCACACACACACACGCACACACACATGAGCTCTATGCTGGCTGAGTCCTGGATTGCAGCCAAGCCAGGGCTGCAGCTGAGATCCTCAGGGAGCTACAGCCCCACAGAGCACAGCAAAAATGAAGTTACTGGGTACCAATGATATCCACAGAGGGGAAAAATAACACTGTAGAAGTTATTTATACATAGTAACCTACACTAATTATGTTGTCTCAGTTTGTTTCTGTATTTTCTAAAAGTACTATTGTGACACTATATTTGACCTTTCACGCAGTAGAGACAGAATTTTACTAAGCTGTGACTTGTTTAACCCCAGTATGTTCTACTCAAATATAAAAACCATCATGTGGCATATTATATAATATCTCTCTTAAAATACTTATTGCAATTCACCATAGACTTTTGTAGATGTAAATGCCAAAAGCTTGGTATTGAGCTGTTCACCTACTTGTAGAGAGGAGAAGCAATGTCTTCATGCAGAGATACTCCTCATAGGAGACTTGAAGCCGTGAGAGCTCCCGGGCGACCATGAGCATGTGTTTGCATTGTTCATACATACATGGGAGATTCATCCTCTGCCTGAGAATAAAAACACAGGAATTAATGACAAGTCCAGGTATCTGAAAGTTCCACATCCCCCTTTTTCCATGCTGCATTCAGAGCAGCAGGGGGTGCAGAGGCAGATGATAAGCTGTACGTGAGCGATCGCACAGAGAAATGACGCTCCATTTTCTCGTGAGCCCACTGAGGTGATCGCCTTGGTTACACAGATAAACACTGGCCCAGCACTGCGGAGCGAGGGAGCCTGACGTGCTCAATCCCAGCGCCACAAAGGGAGCCTGTCTCTACCAAGGACCATCAGCAGGCTCTGCTATCAACAGACGTCAGAACAAACCTGACATAAAAATCACGTTCAGTCACTGTGTGACAGAGTTCTTCAAGCCTAGTAGTCCCCAAGTATTTCATCTTTCTAAGGCAACATGATGGTGTGCTACCCTAGAGATGAGGTTTCTCTAATTCTCTCAATACTTTTGCAAAGTGCACCTAAATCTAATACATATTTCCTCACTATAGACAGCAGTAACATTCTGTAACTTCTCAATTTTTTTATACTTGTATCCTTTCATATTCATAAAGCCATGACTAGCACTGCAAATAAATTGCATTACCTTCATAGTGTAATAATCAAGTTTCTAACCATAAATGGGAAGTCATGTTGACAACCAAAGGAAAATCTTGGAATCAAAGTAACACATTATGTTTCCATATACTCTTTTAGTTTTTTTCCCATTTCAATGAAACCTCGCATCAAGACAGGAACTCCTTCTTTTATTTAACACCTCATCTGACACAACAATCCTCTTTATGTGTGCTTTTACAGCTGGTTACTGTGAATATTACAGAATTAGTTTTGGTTAGGAAATGAAGAGGAAGAACAGATTAATTCTGAAGAGTGTAAGATAGATTTATGCTTTTCCATGTTGTTTTTTTTGGCAGACAAAAAGACAGGCAAAATAATCTGTTTCCCATGCAGTGAGTACACAATCTCTGCGCAGTATTGTCAGCACCTTATTTTTCATTAACAATGTGCCACCTTTTCCAAGTCATCACCTATTCAATATTAAAATCTACACAGAGACAAAATGGGATCCTTGTGGAAGTTAAGATTTGGTTATGAAACTACAGTTCCTTCAAACCATTCTCCCTTCCTTAGCCCTGCAGGAGGGTTATGGGATGTACCCTCACCAGCATCTTAAGAAGCCCTGAGCAGAAAGACGAAACACACCTTTCTAAAGGTGCAAAAAACAGAGAATAGGAATTCCAATGGGGTTTGAAAGACAGAAATACAAGCTACTGAAACAGTATTAAATCAAAACAAGCAAAAGTGTAAACCCCCACTGTTTCCAAATGGAGCTGTTGGACAATTTCTTCAGAGTGGAACAGGACACTGCCTTGTACCTACAGCTACAGCCTGTGGGCTCGCACGTGAACCCAGAAACACTGGCTTTATGCTAGAATTCCATAACCAAGGAGAAGCAACACAAAGTGCACACAAGGTAAAGCTGCATGAAACAGGAGTAAGTGCAATGTTGGGCTGTGGGATGTTTCTCAGGGCACTTGACACAAAGCCACCACTTGGCCGCTTGGCAGACACTGTCCTGACCCCTCCGGGCTGTATCAAAGGGCATCTCGGAGATTTCAAATTGAGTAATTTAAACACATTCTCTGACAGGGCTCAGCAGTTTTCCTCATGTAAAACTATGTCCATTTCTGGGCAGAAGGTTAAAATAAACATTATGAAATGGGCCAGCCTGTCGTTTGTTACTGTCTGCTGTAAATGCAACCACATCCACAAGGCTGAGAATCCATAAGAAGACATGCCAACTCCAGGCAGTACTAAGGCTATGTGAACTATAGTTCCAAAAAAACGAGAGCAGGCACAGCCCCCTCCCCTCAGCAAGGTCTGAGCACATGGATGAGGCTCTGCCCTGTGCCCTGGAGGCTGCGGATCCGTCTGTGTCAGAGCACGAGGAGGCTGATTCACTGCCTTGTCCTTAACGCTGGCAGGCACTCTGGGAAGAGGTCCCAGCCATTCCCATCTCAGATCTCCTGGCCAGGGCACATCAGATGATCTCAGCTGCCACAGGGAGTCTGCCTGGGGACAGGGCTCAGGTCATGGACAGAGACCCAGAGAAGAGCAGCGCTCAGGGCTCTCTCCCTGCCTGCCCAGGATCCTGGTTCCCCTCCCTGCACAGGGCATTTACCACTTCCATGGATTAATTTACCCACACACAGACCAGATGTTAACACTTCAACTCGGTGCTATACTTAGCTAATTAAAATAGACATTGTACTCAGTAAGGACACCACATGTGCTGCCTTCTTTGCTGACACTACCCACAGAACCACAGTGGATTTCAAGCAGAGCTCTGGGATACCCAGGACCAGCAATCCCAAGCGAGTTGCATCCCATGGTGGCTCAGGAGCTGCCAGGGCAGGAGGCAGAGGCCAGACTGAGCCCTAGGAGCTCCCCAGGACACTGGCAGGGCTCAAGGCTTCTGCAGTTACTGCCAGGCACATAAAAAGGCTCAAAGAGGTGACTGGAAGCATTTGATCACTGTGAAGGGATCCTGCTGTAGTGACTGCACATTGAGTCCAACCTGAATCACTTCCTTGCTCTGTAAGTATCCCATACCCCTCTGCTTTAGGGACCAGTTCCCCAAGGGACATCGGAGGTGTTTCAGCTCAGCCCAGCCCATGGAACACATGGATATACATGTGCTTACTCTGGGGGATGTGTGTGGGTGATAAAAGCACGTGATGGTTTTCAACACTGCTGTGAGTCACTCAGTTCAGTCAAGTCTGTAAAAGACTAAAACCCAGTAAACAAGACACTGGTGTTCTGAACACCAGATGACACTGATTCCAAAGAAGGAGTTACAAAAGAATGTTGGGGAAAAAATTTGGGGAACAAGAGAACTGACAAAACATTGCTTATAAAACTGTAATAACTTATTATTTTTCTATTTAAAGACACCAATACAGCTATTCTGTAAGGCAGATGAGATTAGAAGGAAAAATGAGACCACAGAAGTGACCTCACACCTCAGAGCAAGGAGCTACGATGATGAACATGCAACCAAGAGTGAAAATCCCAAGACCCAGGACTTCAGGAACTTCTTTCTTAAGCTGGGCAGCACTTAAATGGCATTTGCCACTTGAAGAACACAACTCTGCACTGTCACTGCGCTCACTGTAATTTCATGCACACTGTGACATACCCAGAGGCAGAAAGCTGATACAGTACCAGTGCCAGTTCCAGCAGGGCATGGACTACAAACTGGGGAAACAGTTATCCCATACTGCAAAATCACAGGTTTAAACCATTTCCAAGTACTAAATAATGGACTAAAGTCTAAGATTTATTCAGCTGCCAAATGTTTCAACAACTTGAATTGAGTTTTGTGTTTTGTGTGTGAACACATATATTACACATAAAATTATCAGACAGTATAGAAATACTCCATTAAAAAAATAAAAAAATTATAAAAGTGCAATATTCAATAAATATTAAATTTTTAGGAGAAAACTGAGCAAATGACTAAGCTGCCATCTTAAGATTTAAGAACAGAATTTATTTCTCTCTCCCACCACAGACTTCATGAGCTACTGGATCTTGCTACTCCATGTAAGTAAGCAGTAACTACACAGGATGATACCGGCCAGGGCTGGCACGAGGATTAATGCAAGAAAGACTGATATTGCTCAGATGCTTGAGCAGATCCATGAAACTAAAGTAAGTCTAATTAATCCAATAAGGAAATCCATCTTAAAAAAGTACTTTGCAGTTAGGTCCAGTTGAACCACCAAGGCTTGGAGACCCTTCCGAGATGGAATTTCCCTTCCTGAAGCTGAAGACACTGAATTGTACCAAATATGAGGACAAGGCTTTAAAGCTCAGAAGGTGAAAGGAGAGTTTCTAGAAACACATATAAAATGTCAAGAAAATTTAAAAAGAAGTAACTGCATTTCTCTGTAACCATGGAAGTACCTTTGCATGCTCTGGTGTATGTTATCCCCCTGCCCCACAGCCAGGTATCAACTATTACCTAATCCATCCTATGTGGCCACATTTGATCATTCAAATTCAAGGGCATGTTTTCCTTGTGGTAAAATCCAAATGCATTTTTGTTTAAGTGTCTATGATGCCTCTCCTGTGCTGCCCAACATCCCAGCCCCAGCTGCCCCCCCAGCTCTCCCTGCCACAAAACCTCCTCAAAACTCCTGCAGGGGTTTTATTGTTAGTCAGTGTTTGTCATGTTCAGCTCTGAGGTGTCTCTGTTTTATTGAGGGATGGGACATAAAAAGTTATGACCAGAGAGTTTTATAGAGAACCTGTAGCCCACTGGAGGAGAACCTGCAGTTCTCTCAGTCAGAGTGTTTTATTGAAAACAAATGTCATTCTGACCTACAATTTGTGTACAAACTGTAACTGGAAGGAATCTGAGAATTACTGTTTGCTGTAACAGGGTTACCCTTGCACTTTGGGGCTTTTTAAGAGTACCAACACCTGGCTGTGAAGTTCTCTGGTTTTGATTCACTGATAAAACAGCAGGAGACCTCTGACATAAGGCAAAGTAGATGCTATTACACTTAGTGACAACATCAATTATTTTACTTCCACCACCATATTATTTTAATTCCACCACAGAGACTATTCTGCTCCAGAGACACATTCTAAGCACTTTACAAAACACAAGTACACAGATGGGTCGACACCTGCCATCTCCTCCTCACCTTTTTTTGAAGTTATTACTATAAGCCAATGATTACAGTGTATAAAAGTCTGAATAAATATTTACACTGGAAACAAAAAAGGAAGGGAATAAATAAACATGAAAAAGGAACAGTCTGAAATGTAAATGGCTGATCCCACAGAAAATGGAACCATTATTACATTTTTTTTAAAATATGGAAGATATTTGGGAGATCTGATTCTGAAGTGCAACAGAACCAAAAATATTATGACTTTGTCAAAGCATGCCAATGGCATTGCCTCCCTTACAGGGAAGCCAGGAAACAGAGGCATGAACAAGAGGCAATCACCTCAACAATCCTGAATTCCCTCTTTCCCTCCTCTACAGCACTGTTACTGCACAACACAAATTAGGAAAAAGACAAGGATAACAATGTGTGGTGCAAGAAAAAAATACGTCCAAATATTCCACAAATTCAACTTTTCTTGAAAATTGATAGCAAAGTTCAAAAAGAAAATACAAATCAGGTGCGTTGTTCCACATGTAATCTTGGTTTTTCAGTCCTACTTTAATTAGGCTCAGAGAGAAATGTTTAAGGGATCAGGAACTCTGGGAAATTGGGAGGACCGTATCGTCACTTTTATACACTAAACAGAGAGAACATTATGCAATTTGCCAAACTTTTCTCTCCATCCCAGACATATTTTTAGCTCTGACTGTGTTGGCTCTGATAACATGAATGATTCTAATGAATGGTGCTGGAACAGTCACAATATGGAACGTTTAAGCACAAACACCTCCCACAAAAACTCCTGGATACAAATACACTTAATATCTCAATTACCTTTCTTTCATTTGACTTAGTTAAAAACGCTAAGTAAGCTGCTGAAAGAAAAACAAGTTGCAAATGACAGGCAGATCTGGGATCTCGGCAAGGATTTGCTACCCAGTGATTCAGCTCTCAAGTGCAAAGCCCAGAAACCAGTGGCAGGTCTTACTCACTCGTTAATGATCAGATCTGGTGCGAAGCACAGGAGATTGCCATTGGATTGCTTGTATGATCTCCATCCTAAAGCAAAAGCCATTAGGAACATCCAGGAGTACTGCAGAAGGGTCATTTGGTCATCCAGGTGCAAGTTTCGGAAACCTAGAAAAGTAAAAATTGAGGGTGGGTGGTGTCAGGAGCAAAAACAAAAACAAAACAAAACAAAACAAACAAAAGGACAAAAAACTTGCATGACTTGGAAAAGGACCAGGATTATGAGCAGCACCACTGCTGTGTTATCAGTGCACAGGCACTGCAGGGAGTAAAAGGGGATGTAATATTTAAAAATCATAATATATGTGTATGTGGTTATCTGGAACTGATGGTCAGTCAGATAGAACACAAGAGGCAACAATTGCATTTCACATACACTATAACTCACTGGGCTGCCTTCCAAAAACAACAGGGATTGCTACTTTTCACGAGACCAGTCCACTAGACAATAAATGGCTTAATGTAAAATTTTGTTCTTATTCAACAACAACTGTACACAGAACTTACAAAATAAGCATTGCATTAGTTACCAGCATTAACTGCTCCTAATCTCACATGTAGCATGAACAGAGCCAACTGAATAAGGAGGAAATGGGTGAAATCTGACAACTGGTCCTTCAAACAGTCTGAAAATGCCAGCAGCATTGGATTTACAACACTAGTTCCTATCAGATCCTGCCTATATTTAGCAGGAAACTCTTGTGCCATACTGAATCATTATTAGAGCCTGAATTCAAGTTGATTTTATCTAATTTTATTAAGCATCTGACATCTAAAGAGCTCGTAACATCTAAAAAGCTGCTTCCTGAAGATGTGCCAACAGACAGCAGCCAGTAGATGAATACAGAACAAACTTGGTGGGTCTCACAGCTTCAAACACAGCTCCTGGCTTTGGAGACAGCAGGAACAACCACGTACTGCTTCAAAAATACAACTGGTTTCAAAGTGATTCAAATCTTATGGGGTCAAACCTTGAATCTGTGCTCAAACCCTCCTCAGGAAAAGGTTATTTTGAAACCCCAGCAAAAGGGCTTGGCAAGGAATGCTGGCGTGCTGTCAGCATGGCTGATGGGCTACAACCAGGAGCAGGATATACAAATTAAATACTCATGAGGAACCACCTCAGCAAACAAAAGAAAGGAGATAAAAATGATAAGAGTAGTTGCTATTAATGTAGTTATTAAAGAGAAGATTGGCATTTCCATTGAGAGCATAAGCTCTAACCTGAAGGGTTTAGCTAATTAGGGAAACCATTCAGCAGAGATGATGAACACAGAAGTGTTTTATAAAACGGAATCTATATTTGGATTTCGGAATACCAGATGGTCTCCCAAAGACCTGTCCCAGAAGGAAGTGTGTTCGTGTGAATCTCTCCTAGAGCAGACTGAGCTAATTCAGTGGAACTGCCCAGTGTGAACAGCCCTGACAGAGAATCACTTAAGCTGGAAAAGATCTCCAAGGGCATTGAGTCCAACCTGTGACTGATCACCACCTTGTCAACTTCAACACACACAAACCTCTCCAGTCACACCTCTGCTGGTCACAGATACATTTGAGTTTTCCAGCCTTTCTTTCTCATTGTTAATTTATTTCCCATGCTCAAAGAGACCCATTATGACTCATAAATCTCATTATCAGACTCTTACTTTTTTTTTTTTTTTTGGCAGACCTGTTCTGTGATGTTATTTTTGGGCAACACGTGCGTCATGAAGGTGTTTTTGCCAGGGTTTCTGAGAACAGGTAGGTAACAGTACTGATAGGAGTGAGAAGGAGATAAAAACTGGTCTTTGTTCTGTAGGAATAAACTCATCTTCAGCTTTCCTTGGCCCTGGTCTCTCCCAGGACAGATGCCATGTGTTATGTCCAAGGCTGAGATCTGACATCATCTCCTCCATGTCTAACTGCGTCTTCAGGTGGGAGCCAAAATAGCAACAAACCTCCCCCATTCCCCAGGTAAGAGTCAGTTTAACCATGCTGCTACAGAGCTGGGGAGAAAATTAACATCTTGACTTCCACCCTGGAATTCAACACTCAAACACCTGTTCCCAGTCAAGAGAAAACCGCAGATATGGTGAGTGGGAGTAAACAAAGAACCATCCATGAATGCAGACCCAGAGGAGCAGCACAGCAGCACTAGTCTGTAAAAATCAAGGGAACCTCATTGCTAAAATTACTCAAGAACTAATTATTTATTGCCTGGAGAAGCTGTGACCACCCCATCTCTGGAACTGTTCAAGGCCAGGTTGGATGGGGCTTGGAGCAACCTGGTCTAAAGGAAGGTGTCCCTGCCCATTGCAGGGCATGGAACTGGACAAGCTTTAAGGTCCCTCCCAACTCAAACCATTCTGTGATTCTGTGAATCTACAAGGTGGAGATAGAGCTAATAAAAATAGTTCTCTATATTACTTTTAAAACAAGCATCCATTTTAATATGAATTTTAATATCCAATGGTCAAAGTGTTCAAGCAAAATGACTTAGTTTCTAGTAAATACATTTTTGCATCTACATTTTTTCTACTTTTAAACTCCAGAGTTGAGACATGAACAAGTCCAGATATTACTAAAACTTCATCTGTACAGCTTTGAGGGAAAACAAACACAAAGACAGATTTAAAGTACAACAAGAAGACTGCACTCGGCAATTAACGTATTTGCAGCATTACCTGGGATTGCCTTTGCCCACTTGACTGCAGCCACCACTTGCCGCCCTCCCAGCATGTTGAGGGTGGAGAGGATCCTCCAGCTGGAGTCGGGCAGGGTGCTGTCGTAGCCCGAGTACAGCACCTCGGGCTCGATCACCTCCAGCAGCGACACCAGCGTTGGTGTCAGCTGCGGCAGCGACGCGGGGACGATGCTCTTGTTCCCGGACGCCTCGGGAGCATCCCGTGTTCCTGTGGCACCTCCCTGCTGCAGTCCTTTGATCTTCTTCTTTGTTTTCCGAGCTAGGAAAGTTTGGGTAAGTCGCAGGTGAGATGATGGAAAATGACCACACAGTGATAAAAACGCAGCTGAGGAAACGCTGCTTCCCCCCTCCCTGCAGCTGGGATCAGGCCACTGAAACCCTCACAGCATTTGCACATCAAGTAAATAATTCCGTATTAATTCTCACTAAACTTCCATTGAAAATAAGTTTATGTTTTAATGGAAGTCACATATAGGTTACTGCTTCCCAATGTTCAATAATTGTCTGCAGGTACCTTACAAAGCTGATCCTAAAACGTACGGCCAAACCCTACCACTGGATATGTATTTGCAGGACTTTAAAAGCTCCTTAAAGGTATTAAGTATAGAAACCAGGGAAAAGAAAGAAAAAATATATTTAATGGGTAAGAAATTACTGGATATCTCAAGCCAGGGAAAATAGGGCTTTTTTTGAAAATGCTGGGCAGGAGGAGCTTTTTCTCTTGCCAGTTTCTCTTGCATATAAATCACTTCTACGTAATTAAACCATAAAACTCATTCGCCAAATAAATAAAACATCGCACAGAAATGTTAACTATAAACTACAAAAACTTGGAGTAACAATTTTATTAGCATCTTGTCCATAATGGAGTCTCCTGCTTGGCTCTGGCTCTCCTGGCTGGAGGTGGCCACACAGAACAGGCTATTTAACAGAGACCAAATGAAACCAGTTCTTTCCCTGTGTGCCTCAGTTAATTAATTGATCTCTCTTCTGGAACTTCAGAGATAAATCAGTAGCCCATAAAAGCATCACGTCATGTGGTTTCACATTTGGAGTTCCTCCTGATCTGTTCAGAATCTCTCAGCATGCAAAATGCACCAACCCCCGCAGTGTCACACATGAAACTCCCTCCTGGACCCATTTCTCCCACTGGCTACACGGGAGCCTCCAGAAACCAAGTGCTAAACACAAAGAATACTCTACAGACCTTGCAAGTTGCATTTTCCCAAAGGTTTGTAGACTGGCCACAAATGCCAAGCCTGCCATGGGGAAAGAGCAAATTTCCTTGGAGCAAAGAGCTTCTTGTTTTTCTTGTCTTAATTTTGAAATGGCTGCTCCAAAATCCTTTCCACATTCTGGTGTTTTTTGCCCCATTATCCATGTTCGGAAGAGCAAATGAACTGCTTTGACTTAAATTTAGAAGCACATGCCTTCAGCTTCCTGCAGACACCTGGATGGAGTATTTCCAGCCCAGAAAGCCTAATAAAATTATAATCAAAATAAACACATCTGATAAGGTAGATTATTATGCAAGAATTTTTATTAGGCTGTGTTACTAGCTCTGAATTAGATATATAGCTGTAACTCACACAAAAAAAGGAAGGTTGAGATAATGTATTTCTTTATGATTTACTTTCAAACATAAAAAGAGCATTAATTTAACCCCAGCTCCTCAGGGCACCATACAGGAGATAACCCCCACAGATAAACTCAGCGTGGAAAGAAAAGCATCCAAGATTTTCTGTTAAAAACAAACAACCTCCTTCAGCCCCCAACCTCCTGCAATCTGGCATCCACTGAGGCTGCACAGGCTTCCTATTCCCTGCCCCGTGGGCAGATGGTCCTGCACCTGAGCCAGGTGGACAAGGGACCTGCCACCGCCACCCCAGACAGCCACAGGGACCAGGCACTTTCCTCCTAAACTGGGATTTGTAACAACCTCACCATAGTTAGAGCAGGGCAAGCAATGGGATTAGAAAGAAGAAACAGTCCCTGAAAAATATGAAATAAATTCCAAGTGAAGACTGCAGAAAAAACCTCATCAATTGCCAAGTTTAGCTGCAAAAAGCAGCATGAAAAGCCAAAAAAATTATGAGACAACCTTTTACAGGCATAAAACCTAACAATAAATCTTTTCTTCCAACACATCACAAAAGGAAAGGGTGCCAAGGAACACCAATTAACGGTGGGAGCGGAAATGAGAACTCAAGGAAATAAAGGCTGGAGTACAAAATATCATTATTCTGCTGTGTAAATCTCTAGTACCTGCAGCTTGATAGTCTGATTTTTTTTCCACTCCCCTACACCCAAAAAAACATGCAATAGAAAAAAGAAAGTTCTAGAAAAGGATGATAAGCAGGGCCAAGGAGATGACTCATGTACTTCATGATCTTAGAGGTTTTTTACAACCTTAATGATTCTGTGATTAAAAAGACCCACAGAAAATTAGCAAGTAACATTTTTCCAGGCTAGAAGGTGCCACTTTTATCTCAGGACAGGAGCAGGTCAGAATTAAAATACTGCACGGTAAACTTTATGTAATAATTTATTTCAAAATAAATTAGTCTTCTACACAATATCTAACAGTGAAAGTCACTGTAGGTATTAGAAACTGAGATACTCAAAATGTGCTGGGGCAGGTTCATGGAAGAAGTCCAGCAGCACATCAGATGAGTGCAAGGGGATGAAGGACTGACAGGCTCAATATTTGGATCTCTTTTGATCACTCACTGGTTTGCTGTAACCATTATTTATGCATTGAAGATGTAGCTGGGGACTTTTCAAAAAGAAATTACTGTCTAAAAGGTATGCAAATTTAATTCTCTTTTAAACAACAGTAATTCCTGAACTGTGACACTAAAATAGACAAGATAAAAGAAACTGCTTTTTAGTCTCTTCTGCACTTTATGCTGCCTCCCAATTCGCTTTTCTGCGCGACCAATTCCCCATCTGTTCAGATCTGTCCCATAAATTCTTGTTTTCAGGGTGTTTTTCACCCTTTCACACTACTCCAAATTCTTCCATTTTTGTGTTGCTGAGTTTCAAGATTCTTTTTCCCTCTCAGACATAAAAGTCTCACCCCCCCGCCTTCTCCAACAACTTATATAACAATATCCATCCTCCAAAACCTCGCTATTCTCTAGGATTCTCCGTGCCAAAATTCAGACAAACTACACTGGAAGGGCTCCAACCTACATGCGGACAAGTGGCAAGTATCTGATGCATTCCATTTCATTTTCTTTGCTGCAGAGACTCAACATGTCAAGGCCAGGCTGGACAGTGGAGCAACCTGGTCTAGTGGAAGGTGTTCCTTCCCATGGCAGGGAGTGGAACTGGATGAGCTTTAAGAATCCTTCAAACTCCAAACATTCCATGATTCTGTGTCCTAGAGCTTGACACAGTGGTGTCAGTGTCTACTTAAACTGATGCAGGAAGGGAAAGGCTTACTATGAGAGCCCTGTATCTTACTATCAGAATGCTACACCTAACAAAGTGCTTTAGTCATATAAATATATGAATATCACAGGTGTATTTTGAAAACAAATATGAAGCAAAAAAATAGAAACACACCTTAAACCAAAATTCATTCTTTCCCACCTCAAAGCAAAAGCTCTGGGGTTTTGCATCATCTAAACTGTCTTCAGTCTTTGCTGTTCCCTGTTCCTGCTCCCGGGCACACCAGCCCCACCAGGACAAGGACCTGCCCCACTACCAGGAGAAGGCAAGAGACCTGTCCTGCTCTTACCTCTGAAAGTGTGAGGTCCAGCCTAAATCCAGCTCCTGGGAGACACTCACTGACAACCTCATGTACTTTGGGGATTTATTTTAGAACACACTATTGTAGATTTTGGCTGTACCTTCCCATCCTGCACATCCCTTCCTCTGGCAAATCCTCCAGCCTGAAGGAGGGGATGTGCCTGTTAAGTGGGTCATAGAGCATTTCAGACACTTGGCTTTGTCCCTCTGCTCTGAAGGAAGGGGCAGGTAGAGGCACCTGCAGCACAGAAAACCTGGTGCTGTGTCCTGCTGAAGGAGGCTGGAAGCAGAAGAGGAAGAAGGGATGTACTCCAGTATGTGCTTCATCTATCTCTTCAACTTAATTCACCACTTAAATCTTACAAAAGGATATTATCATTGACTGAAATGGAATTCTGTTCACCCTTGGAGCTAACAAATATATTTTTGACATTTTCATTTTATCTGACCATTTTGATTATACAAGTACCACCAGGATAACTGCACTACGAAGTACTGCCTTAATCTCTGCTGCTCAGGGAAAAATAGCGAGCATAAAACGTAGCTGACACTAATAAAAGTGTTTTATGCCATTTTACAACTGCTGCTAAATCTCTAGTTGACATGGCCTTCAGATTCTCACAAGCCATTCAGGACTCACCAGAGAACAACTTTTTACTGGTACGTTAAATTTATTTATTTAACCAACATTTTCTAGAGAGATTGTGACAGGTATTCAGGAAGAATCTAAAGCATCAACAAATTACTTCCATTTTCTTCAGCTGGAAGATATAATAACCCACTCCTGCCCCCCTCATCTGGTTTCAGTGTCAAGTCACTCTCCTGAGTGAGGATGGGCAGACAGCACATCTCCCTACATGTGTTTCACTTCCCTCCAGGTGTTCTCCTGTCTCAGATTCCATGAAAAAGCAGCAAGAGATATGTATCAACAGCAATAAAAAACAACCCTGGTTTGTGTGTATGACTCCCTTCTGCTGAACATACTGACAGAGCAACTGAGCACAGATGGAAGAAATAGCATAGAAACCTTGTGCCTTTCATTAAAATGCTCATGAAAGACAGCACTTGCTTTTAACATATCGAAGTGCTGCTCCTATCATTGCTTCATAAGCAGCCTGGCCTTTCCTGGGTGGGATTCCAAACCAAACTAGGGATGTGGACGTGTGGTTACCTTCGAGGTTCATGCCAGCCTGCAGACACTTCCGGTAGCGACACGCCGGGCAGTTTTTCCTCCGGATTTTGTCAATAATGCAGTCGTTCCTCCCAGCACACAGGTAGTTGTGCTGCCCTGTGTGCACAAACACAAAACAACCATAAACTCCACGATTAGAGCAGTGGCTGAAGTCACTCATTAAGGGTCTGAGGATGATGTAAGAGCTTTACTTACTGCACTGCATGTCTTGCAAAAATACCAGCATACACCTGATTTCATGTATCCAAACTGATTTCCCATAATCAGATCCCAAAGCCAATAAATTTAGGTAGTAGTCCTATTTTCAGTGTTAATACCAGGCAACTTCTATTTTTAAAACTATTTTTCCCTTACATTTACCAAATCTTTCTTCTACAGCAGGTTTCCCATTTCTCTAAATAGTCTGACAAGAGACATAAACAACATTCAAAAACACATTTTGAGAATACACTTGGAAAGATTTCTACAGAGAACAGACACAGCTTCATCAGTCTGAAAGTTGTGAAACCTCCTCTTTGTTTAACTTGCAGCCTGATCTGAACAAACCAAGTTCTCTGATGTTTTCATGGATTCACAGATTCAGAGCAAAAGCGACCCTAAACCATGACAACTTGAACTACAGAAATTTAACTATTTCTTAGCTGATAAGAGCAGGGCAACAGCAGAGTATCTATTCTTAACTGAGTTATATGAGTAAATGTCTCGGTATAACTTCCTTAGGGAAAGCCATTACTAAAGGATAGAGCCTTCTCCCGGATAGGGACCAGGAAATATGTTTCTTTAGAGGGCAGAAAGCTGCTGCCTGGGTTTTTACACTGTATTTTCTGACAGTACAATATTGTGAGAAACAAATGTATTCTCCAAATACTGAATTATTAATGTCAGAGTCCAAGAGTCTCACAGGAAAACAACCTGGGTAAGGGGTTTGTTTCAAATCAGCTGTGAAAATTATGCGCATGAAGAGTCCATTCCTATGGCTTTGGTCAAACTTCTCCCGTGAAGTGTCTCAAGTTGATATTCCAAGGAAGCCCTGAATGTTTTTCTGAATGAACTTCCCCACCTCTTCCATTTGGGGAAGAGAAGCCTTCCTGATCCTTGTGTAATCTTTGTGTTTAATTAACTTAGACAACAGATCCAGGACTCACCATTCGGTTTGCCATTAGCATCCCAATACATATAAATAAATATAATTGTACACACACAGGAAATATGAACTGATGAAAATTTGTCAGCACTGTAGAGGAGCAGAGACCACAATTCCATGTCTCTCAAAGCTGTTTGATGAGACCACGGTTTCATACAACAATACAGATACTTCAGGTGAGGATTTTCCTGAGCTGTTGTTCCATTTTATTCCTAACAAAGAGCCTCCTCTCCATGAAGGTTTCATTTCTTCTATTTACTTGTCACCTACTCTTGCCTTTTCCAGGGGCAAGCTACACTATTTCTTTGAATTATGTTACATTAAAGCCTTCTTGTCACATGAACATCTTGTGGGAAAATGAAGGGAAACTGATCTCCATGTCTGAGCCCTGCCCAGAGCAAGTGCCAGCAGCCAAAGGATTGTGCTTCAATTCTCTTTGCTGCTCAAAACCCAAATATACTTAACAAATACTCTGGTAAAACCCAATAGTGAGCCAATGGAGATGTTTCCAAGGGGATTTGGGGCACAGAGGGGCATTTTACAGAGAGGCTGCCCATTCCTCAGCATCGCACTGGTCGGTGTCGGGGGCTCTGATGCTCCACCACACTGAATGACTCTTTGCTCATTTAAACACACCAGCCCTATGAAAAGGTTACAAAGTGCAGACAAAAGACTTTGGAAGATGGAATTAAAACTGCTGATGAACAGGGCCAATGCGGAATGCAGCAGGAGGGAGAGGTGTTGGGGGAATCTGCAGTGGAGGGAGGTGTGAGGATCTGCTCCAAGGCGAGGAAGTGGAGGTGGGAGGAGTGGTGAAGATCCAGGTTGGTATATTGGGATAACACGTTGGGAGGTGAACAGGGCTGGTTCTGTGACAGGAGAAACTTAATCACGAGGGCTTTGGGCTCTGAAAAACCATGACAATCAAGAGCTAAAACAAGATCTCTGGCCTCCCTGCGTTCCTGAAGGCCTGTTTGTGTGAAGAACTGCATAAATATACAGTTGCTGTCCCATCTTTATCCTCCCTCTTCTCTAGTTCTATTCTTTGCTGAAAGAAATACACTTTATATGGACTTTCTAGACACTGAGACTTCCACTTTCTGGGATTATTCCCCTCACAGTGCATAAGCCTGGAGGCAAAGGTGGAAAAAAGGGCTTTGGCTAAAGGCTGAAAAACCAGTGTGCAGAGTCAGCTTGAGCTGAACACTAACAGGTGCCTGGCAGCTACTAATAAAAAGGATATTGCAGAAACAAATTCTTTTTACATGTGTTCCTAATAAAAAAAATGCCTATAAAAGACAAAAGCAAATTATTTGTTCCTTAAAGTGAAGTCTAGGACTAACAGATCCTGGAAGGGCTCCTGAAAACATCCACGATATCAGATGGAAGGATTAAGGGTGCTTAATCCTTCATTCTATGGTCCAGTTGACAAAATGGTGACCAGTAAAAGGTTGGACTCTATGGTCTTGGAGGGCTTTTCCAATCTGAATGATTCCATGATTCTGTGAAGGGTGGGATAACTTGCAGAACAATAAAAATGGAAGCAGGAGTAAGCCTGGAGGAACTGATTGCCATTTTTCAGCCATAAGCCTGCTTACATTTTTAATATCAATACAGTTAATGTATGATGAGTCAAAATTACATCACTGATCAGAAGGAATCACTGGGTTGGTTCTTTTCTGTATCAATACTTTCCTGATCTATTTAAGCTTGAGAACTGGCAAAATCATGCCTATGACACATATCCAGCTGCTATATAATATATCTCCTAAGGGATCTCCAGTGACCTGATTTTAATCAAAAGTACAGATGACTATTTGCTTTAAATAAAGTGCTTTGCACTTGAGCTCCTACCTGCCTTGTTATACTTCCAAACAGCTTCGGCTTCCCCCGGGGCCAACAGCCCTCCCCCCTGTGACAAGCAAAACCTGCAACATGAACTTGATTTTTCTGATCCTTTGGGGAGGCTCTGCACCTCCATGGAACCCTCCATGGCACCCACGGAACTGGGAATTGCGGCAAAGTGCTGCCTCTGGAGACTGAATGCTGGCCTGTCTTTATCAAACAGCTTTCCCTCTTCTCCAGCGATCCCAGTATGCAAAAATGTCAGCAGAACATGAGTCTGGTGCAGTGGAGGCTGCACGAGGAAGGCACGAGGCAGGAAACCCTGAAGGCTGTAACTAAGAACAATGTTCTTTTAGAACTGGAGAATCACCATCCCTTAAGAGACACTGGGAATATGCTCCAGCTTTTCCGCATCTGATACTGAAGAGTCACACTCTGAGGTACAACCTAGTCCATCACAAAATAGCTACTGATACAGCCCCAAAATCACAGAGCCCTTATTCACAATTTTCTATCATCTCTGATTTCCAAACTGATTTTCTCCCTGTGATGAGACAGAAATCTCAAATGCTCCAAAACCACACACATGTTCCTATTACCCAGTTACCTGTAGCCAATACACAGGGACCGGGATGCAATTCAACCAACACTGCCTACTTTTGCAGAAAAAACTGCAAAACCACCATAAACTCACACACAACTGATTTACCAAGTTTTATGAACAGTTTTCTACACAAACCAACTAACCTTACACTGAAAAATCACAAACTTTACAAATCTAATGCACACAGACAAATATTTGTATAAAAATGGGACAAATAAACAAAAACAACAGTGAAACAAAATGAAAGAGACAAAAGCCAAGACAACAATAAATCCTTTTACACGGTGTGAATGGGAGCATTTTATCAGTGTGAATGGAATCCACACTTCAGATAATGCACCATTATCAATGTGATTTACTATGACAAGATCAGTGATCTCATGGTTTGAATATGGATGATATGTACAGGGATTATATATCATCCAACAGCAAACTCATCAAAGCATGTCTTACCTTCCACTGCCCTTTTGAAGAACACTTTGCAGCTGCCACATGTCAGAACACCGTAATGGCACCCGGAGGCCTCGTCGGAGCACACCAGACAGAGCTTGGGAGGTGGTCCCGTAGTTGCTGAGGTTGTGGATGGAGAGGAGCTTACATCTGATCTCATTCCAGGGCTGAAACAAAGCAGAAAAATGCTTAATTAAGATCTACAGGATAGAGGCAAACACAAGATTGGACCTACAGAAATGGCTTGTCCTCACCCTCCAGTGTGACAGTTCTGCACACAAAGTGCACCAGACTCTGAATGAGTTAAACAAGGAATTCTGTAAAACCAAAGGAAAGCTGTATGGATTTTTCATGGCCTATTTGGCTGGGTCAAGATTCCTTCCCTTACACATTTCTGAAGCCAAGTTTCTTGCACAATTATCCCAGCCTTTAAAATTGACTCTTAAAACACGTTCTTACTCCATCTTGTTTCCATTACTGTCGCATTCCCCGCACTCTGCACAAGGGCTCCCCTTCCAGCACCACCGCCGAGTTTTCTACTGGGATCCTATTATGCAACAAGCTGTGCAAGTTGGGCCATACACTGATAAAGAGTCACAGTAACAGTGATCACTTCACTTCAGCAGTTTAGGAGAAGAATATATATACATTCCTAACATCAGGACCTGGTTTTCCAATGTAAACACACAGCCCGGCTACAAACGAAGGGTTAGTTCGTTAAGAAAAGAAATAAATCCCTGTTAGAACAACAAACAATCCATCGTAATCACCTTGGAGCTGCTCCTAATCCTCAGGGCTGAGCCAGCAGTGCTGGGCCAGAGTTCAGAGGTTGATCTTATTGAGCTCCAGCCCCCAGTGCAGCACTGCCTGCGGGAGGCTGCCCCACACCTCCTGTAGGGCCTGGCTTGCTGAGTTTATCCACCTCAACAAGAGGGAAAATTTCTTTTCACAGAGGGTGACAAAGCACTGGAACAGCTCCCAGGGAGGGCATGTGGAACTTCCCTCTCTGGAGACATTCCAAACCCACCTGGACATGTTCCTGTGTCACCTGCTCCAGGTGACTCTGCCTTGGCAGGGGGGTTGGACTGGATGATCTCCAGAGGTCAGTTCCAACACCAAACATTCTGTGATTTCCAACAGAGTTTTAAACTCCTAAAATGCAATTTCTATACTGTCTGCTTCACTTCAAATGCTTTTCACAGACAATCCTGTTCACCGGAGTTCCAGTCAGTCTCCAGAAGAAGCTAGAAAAATGACAGGTTTTTTTAAGACTTTGGTGCCTTTCCTTGGAAACTCTCCAGACCATCCACATTTCCCCAGTGTGGGCTTAACATTCATATGTGAGCTGGCTTTTGCATGGAAAATTCCTTTTCCTCTTCTCAAGAAAGTCTGACCAGATTTGGTCACACATTTTAAAAAACCCACAGTTCTCAAACGTTCACACAAACCTTAAATTCCAACCCAAATTAGAACATTTTGACACCTGGGAGTCTCTGCTTTTGAACACATCCATATGTCCCATTCCCAGAGTACCTGAGAAATGGCCCATCCAGTGATTCAAAGGACTTTGCCATCATGTTTGTCCTTTCCAAGAGGGATTTGGGCAATAAAAAGGCAAGGAACAGGAATGCTCCCACTCAAATACAGAGGGATCAAAGTCAAACCAGAATAAACATGTCAATGAAGTCCTCACTTTGACAAAAATGGAACCAGAGGGCAGAAAAAAGTGAAAATTACTTGTGTTAAGAGGGAAAATGAGACAACACAAGCAGCCAAAGACCTAAGGTATATGTAGACCCCACCCTAAAAACCAGTATCTGAGCTGAAGGAGGAGCTGAGCTGTGTCTCAGCCAGAGCAGAAGCCTGAGTAGAAAAGAAAACACCAGACAGGAACACAGCAACAGCTCCAACATGCTGGAATAGCAGTGGGAAGACGAGAGCAGAACAAGGGTGGTGCAAAGAACTCAACAGGAAAGGCTGACAGTGGGAATGAAGGAGAATGAGGAAAAGGAAGAAAAAGGCCTCTCTCTTCCCAAAGGAAAGAATGTTTCATTCCAGAACTTGGAAAGGAACTCAAATCTGTCACATTGCTCCTTTGCATTCAGAAAGTATTTGTGGAATGCTGCAGCACTTCTCTGTTACTCTACCAAGAGGCTGACAACCACCATCAGCACATCTGTCAGTTGACTGATGGACTGTATCCCTGTTTATGAGCCATGGGATGGTGTTGCTGGGTTTTCCAATTAATTTGTCTTCTTTAAAAGAACATAAAGCTCTAATAAACCCCTACGGTTGCACAATCCAGCCCTCAGCACCCAAGCGATGGCAGAATGTAATTCAATCCAGTTCCCTCTATTTGATGTCCTTACAAACATGCATCTTTAATTACATGCTCATCCTGATTTGTACCCAGCACGTCTGCCTTCCTCAAGTGCAGAGACCTCTAGGAATGAACACTGTAAGGAGGAAGGTGCCCCTGCACAGCCCAGTCTCCTCCAGTGGGGGAACTGGCTGACAGAAGCTCAGGGGTGTGAATCTGCAGTAACAAAAACCCTATGGTTACGAAGGCTGAGGATTCAGATCCACCTCTGCCTCTAATCATAAAACTGTGTACAGTGGTGTTTGGCTCATTAGGATGGTATTATGTTATTTAGGAAGACATTCTTCCCTGTGAGGGTGGGCAGGCCCTGGCACAGGTTGCCCAGAGAAGCTGTGGCTGCCCCATCCCTGGAAGTGTTCCAAGCCAGGCTGGATGTGGCTTGGAGAAACCTGGTCTAGTGGAAAGAGTCCCTGCCCATGGGAGCAGTTGGAACAAGATGTGCTTTAAGATTCCTTCCAACCCAAACCTGCCTGTGATTCTTTGATACAAACCAGCCTTTTCAGAAATCCTGCGTTCCCAGCACACAGCTGGAGATCCAGCACATTGAAGAAAGGGATAGCACAGCCTCAAGCGAACGGAGCTGTGCTCAGAGCTGAGCAATGCCCAGCACCCCTGGCTGGAGAGATGGAACTGCTGCTCATCTTTACCATGGGCCATGCCCATATTACACATGTTGGGTGCTCCTGCCTTTCCCAGCAGACCCCAGATTTACTCCAGCTCAGAGCAGTGAGGTCTCCATGCCTGCTGGTTTGTACAGAGCAGACCCACTGCTGCCAGAGCAGTCACTGTGGTGGCTCTGGACATCTTTGCTGTTCCATGGAGATTTCAGAAGGAATCCAGGGACAAGATGGCAACCTCAGACCTAAAAATTGTACTGAGTTCCTTGCTCCCTCACAGCTTTCCTGTCTAATCAGACAAATAATTTTGACCTCAAAGCTTTGCTTCCTTTCATGTGATACGTGTATTACTTTCTTCTTTTGTTTTGTTTTATTTTTCTCCCCAGCTTACTGATCCATTTGAAAAGAGGAATTGAACTGTTTCTGCACTTTGTAGTGTCATATGCAAAAAACCCCAGTTAAAAAACCCCAACACTTACCTCAAAACCAAACAACCCCTCTTCTACGATCAGTAAACACTGGCCAGTCAAGAGTTACTCTAAGATGCCTCATTTTCTCTTAAGTTTTAGGCCCAGTAGCTCCTTTTCTTAGAATAAAAATCTCAGACTAATCACTGAAGTACAGGCTGGGAGTCTATGAGTTTAAATAAGGAATATATAACTTGAGAACTTTGGTTCATTAAAATGATTAAAAGCAGAATAAGATGGAAACATCTTTCTATGTATAATTTTGAAGACAGCTAATTTAGATACAAAAATAAAACCCTTTATACCTCTCAAATTTCTGACAAAAGCATTTTTAAGGAAACATTCATCAGCTGTCAGGGAAACCATGGCAGTGCCAAACATATTCTACTGAACCTTTTCAATCACCTTTAATTTTTAAACAGGGCTCATTTTCTGTACCAGCACCACAGAAAATGTAATATGAGAAAGAAAACAGATGATATGACTTAGAAAACTAAAAATAAATGATTACATTGATTAATAAAGCAGTAGCCAGCAATCTAATCCGGGCTCTTGGCATATCTTCCCAGCCTCGCTGTATCAGATAGGGCAATATTTACTAACTGTGTGGAGAACTGCCAGCCACCAACAGCCCCCGGTCGTAAAACAAGACCAGGAGGGATTACAGTGCACGAGGGCTCCTGCAAGAGCCACAACTAACTAGACTTATGTTGAATATAAATCTTTTACCTATAAAGTTATACACAGTAAAAGACAAACAACCACTTCCTAAGGAAGAGGTAAGGCAGGGAAATTACACTCTGAGATAATACAATAATAGAAAAGCTATCTTTCCGTATTTGCAGAAATGGTTTTAAATGCAACAAAAACATAATAAACTATGAGTCTTACTTAAATAAAGAAAAAGTAAAGCATGATAGAGAGAGGAGGAAAACCTCCCAGTTTTAAGGGTTCCAAAGCTGTAAAAACTTTGATTAAATTTAATTTTGGGAAGCAAGGTGTTATTTGTTATGGAGTACTAAGTTCCATTCCCATGTACTTTCAGAAACTATTTATATACAATCTTGATTTTATTTATTTGTGTAGATGTATTTATCATTTCCAGTCAAGGAAACATATGGGGGCAAAATGGAAAGCCTTAATGAAGTGGTTAAAATGGAAAACCTTAACAAAGAGGGGAAAATGGAAAACCTTAACGAAGATGCAGCCCCGGTAACGAGCTGTGCAGAAATCAAGTTGTTTAACTAAAGCCATTTCAGTGTTAATCATTCACCACAGACTTTCAAACCTGGCTCAAGGGTCAAACTGCACTAAAGCCGGGTGTGGTAATGTTTATGGTGGTGGGAGGTTTTCCTGCCTTGGGGTCTCCATTCCCGCAGGTCCCTTGTCCTTCCGTATCGGACAATCCAATCCCAGGGCCGGGCGAGTCGGTCACTCCAGCACCTCAGTCCTTGGCCAGCCTGTGACAGCCAAGACAGCAGGGACAGGGACCACCAGGTGCCCAGCCCTGCCACCAGTTACAAAGGTCAGAGCAGCCAGAAGTGCCAGAGAAGAGATTCACACTGCAGCAGAAACAAACCTTCTCCAGCAGAAGTGATCATTGCTGAGGAGAACATCTGCTTGTTTCTTTCTTCCCTCTTTACTGTGAGGAACATAAATCCTCCCCAACACAGACAGAATGGACACAATCTCATGTGCTGTAACACTATAATACAAAAAATGTACCAGCTTCCTGTTACTTTGCATTATTAAGTTAAAATCACAGAACTATTGAACTTTCAAGAATAGGTTTAAATTGCAAGAAATTCCTCCCTGTGAGGGTGGTGAGGCCCTGGCACAGGTTGCCCAGAGCAGCTGTGGCTGCCCCATCCCTGGAAGTGTCCCAAGGCCAGGCTGGATGGGGCTTGGAGCAACCTGGTCTACTGGAAGGTGCCCTCTCCATGGCAGGGGTGGAATGAGATGAGGTCTAAGGTTTCTTCCAACCCAGACTATTCTGGGCTTCCATGATTCTATGGAAAGCAACTCTTGTGAGATAATGACGAGATGAACACTTTCAGGAACCAAAATTACTGGTCATTTACAGTCTAGAACCTGCAAGTCTTTTTACCAGCATGTGAAAGCCTGGGATGGTCAGCCTGGATCACATTTTGCCCAAAACGTGCCCTGCCTGAGCACAGTTCTGGTGAAGGGAAAAGTCATCTTAAAAATGTGAATTAAATTAGCACCAACAGCAAGTTACATACGTGCAATGGAAAGAGGACTTGGTTATAGCTCAAAAACTGCCTGCATTTAAGGAAAATGGCTGCAAGCTGCAGAGCAGGAGCAGCAGCAGCAGCAGCAGCACAGGAAATCTGGGGGCTGCCAGTCAAAAAGGAGCTGTCAGCTTAGCAAGCATCACCTTTAACAAAAAAAAGTTCAGGGGAAATGCAAAATGCCATTTTTTTCAGCGTTATGGACAACTCAAATATTCCCTGATGCTGCTATAAATTACAAACCCAGAACATCTGCAAATGGCTCCTGCACACCTGTAAGAAAATGCTGTTCATGCCCAAGCGCCACCGCCACAGAAAGCAATGGATGGAGCCTGTCTAGGGCCGGCAGAACCAGCTCAGAATTTGATTAGATTTATTTTGACTAGGCTTTTGATAGGACTACTCATTTTACTCCTACTTCTAATCTGGTGTTTCAGATGTCTGAGCTTGCTTCACTCCTGATACACTCAGACCCCAAAACATGGCCCACTGCACATGCTGACTCTGCAGCACAACTCACCTCACGACTGAACCAATAATGAGAATATATTCTTAAAAGGCAGTTACTTATCAGTGTTAAGTGGTATCACCAAACTAAGAGTAGAGAAAACCATTTTCAATGTCATTGCCAACCGGGCCTCCTCCTTATCTTCCAGCAATGAGAACAATGTAAACACTCAGCTGCAGACACCAACTGATTACATTTTTTGAATTGCTTATTTATTTCTTCATTAACTAGAGAAACTATTAATTATTTTTTATACTCACTTAGGCAGGAAAGTAGTTTTCCATTCAAGCAGGAAAAAATTTTAAACCAAGACTGTTGACACTATACTTGTCATGACTATTAAAACAGAAGTGTGTTTTCCAATTGAAAATAATTCCAGAAATTCATTTTGCTGAGAACTTGAACCACTGGTTTCTCTTCTACCTCTTGCAATTTTCTTACTGCAGTTTAAAGAGACTTAAAACTGGTAAGAACCTATGTTTTCCTCCCAAGGCTGCCTGTGAGCTCTGCAGGCACAGAACCAGCCTCTGGTCTGGCCGGGTGCCACCAAGGGCACCCACAGCGACTGTCAGAGGCATTAAACACACGGTGACAGATCCCAAGCCAAGGTCTGACTGCACTCAACACCCACAAACCCACCCTCCAAACAGCTTCCTCATGGACCCACCTACTCTTCAGTTTTCTCTTCTGTTTCATATTTAAAATGGAGACCTGGATTCTCTGGTAGGAGAGGAGGTGCTGGTCTTGATGACAAGCATGTCCTCAGTGATGCCATAATAAATTAAAAACCTAGTCTGGATTACAGTATTTAGCCAAAGCCTGTGAATAAAAGCCCCCAGCAGTCCTGGTTTCCAGCTGCTCTGAGAGCCAGGACGATTAACACCGTTTCCTTTATCACACACCCAGATAAACACTGTATTAAGAAAACCCTGATAAGCCAGGAAACTAGATTTTGAACTAACGGTCTTGTTTTGTGCAGCACATCTATGACATGGCCAAGATAAGGCCAACATGAGGCATGTGTCACTCTGGAATGCCATGGCCGAATTTCCTTCACTGCTGGAGACAGAAACTCGTGGCAGAAAAGCACCTGCTGTACAATCAGAGGGGCAGGTACTGTTGTGCCTCCTCCTGACATGATGAGACATTCCTGAAGCAGCAAAGTCTTGGAATTACCCTCCATCTGCAGAACACACATTTTACCATCCCTTCATACAACTAAAGCCGTAGGATTTGTGGTTCTGTACAGTCACCTCAAATACCAACAATGTTCTGCTTATGTTTCCAACATCACAGGGACATCCTAACAAGGACCTTGACCAAAGTATCCAAACTGAGTTCACGACAAAAAAGTGCCTTAAGTTCACACCAAGAAAAGGCTTTACATATATCCCTTATATAGGATTTTATGCATAAAAATATACTTATTATTGGCAATCAAAATGAATTGAAATTAATACCTGTGCTGTCAAACCAGTCACACCTTGGCACTGGTGGGGTTTGATTCCTGTACAATCCAGCGGTCTTAAAAACCTGTATTGCAAACCTAAGCTCTGCTCTCCTTATGTATAAGAATAAATGGTATTTAACTAGAAAACTCAGTACACAAAGGCTTTGAATGCACAGGAAGTCCTGCCTTCCCCTTGCCAGTCCCAAGTCCAACCCCCCCACTCCCAAGGGCTCTTGAGAAGCTCTCGGGCATCACGTCGGGCTGGGGGTGCTGGAGAAGGGACATGCACATTCCAAGGATAGGAACACCGGACACACACAGACCCCAACATGTGCTGCCTGACACGACTGGCCACTCAGGAGAGGCAAAGACAGCAATTCCCTGTGTTCAGTGGTGCTTCAAGGCCACGCACGTGGTGTCGGGAACAGGCGTCCCAGGGAGCCGGTGTCTGCCCGGGTCGGCACAGGCTGCAGCCCTATCATTCTGAGTGCTGCCGGTTCATTTCTCATCAATCAATACTCTACTAAACAAGAATAAGTAGTGAGAGCACAGGCAAGTACCAACAGCACAGAACCAGAACAGGAATTTGCAGAGATTCCTGACACAGCGCATGGAGCAAACCCGCAGTGGGACACAACACGGCTCCCCATGGCCACTGGGCACTTCCATCCCTCTCCAAGCCTACAAGACGTCTATTCCCAAACCTGCCGAGGAGCCACGGGTGACTCGGAGCTCTCTGGAACCAACACGGCAGCGCCAGGCTCGGAGGAGCCGCCGGCAGCTCCAGAGCCACCGGCACCAAGGACCCGTCGTGAAATGGCGTCCGCTCCCATCTTGGAGCTGCTCAGGAGGAGAATGGAGCGCGAACGGAGCGACGCGACGCCTTGTTCCCGTTTGGATACTCTCCAGAACGTAAAGGTTTCAAGGGCACAGGCAAAGCTTTCTTGGAATGGATAAATGGTAATTGATGTTGCAGCTGCAACCTCAGCCAGAGCTCTTGGGATTTCAAATGTACTACAGACCTAAAGCATTTATGGCCAGAATATGATAATTAAATTATGTGTTCTAAACTTTTATATTTATTACACTGCTCCAGTAAAGCAGCCAAAAAGTCTTACCTTCAAGGGTAGAATTCATTTCCATAGGAATCAATTTAGGCATATTTTTCCAAAGCTTTGTGTTGGGTTTTTTTTGTAATTTCACTGTGCACCCTCGCTTCCTTAAATGAAGAAGCAGCAAAAATAGAGGCAGACAGAAGACAGTACCTTTATACTTCAAAAACTTTACATAAGAATATGAAATCAAATAATCCTGGGTCTCCCAAATTCTTTACATTTTGCTGGATGACAAAATACGCATTTGATCTACAAATATTTACAGGCAGGTTGTGGATCTTCTAAAATCTGCCCTTCAAGAACTCAATCCTGCAGACACATCCTGCTTCCTGTGCACAGGTACACACTCGGTTCTCACAGAGTGAGGTGCATCCAAACTTGGATGGTTGGAAGACTAAGGCACTCTGTAGAATAAAGTGCAAAAATCTGAGCAGAATTAGATTCTTTTAATTTTAAGCATACCCCATCACACAGCTCCAGTCCCCTCAGTCTGTGAATGCAGAATGAGTAGTGGCTGGGGGCAAAGGAGGCTCAGGAAGCACATTTGCTCTCTCTGCAACTCCCTAAAAGGAGAGGGGGAGCCAGGTGGGGGTCGGGCTCTGCTCCCAGGGAAAAAGGAACGGGGCAAGAGGAAACGACCTCAAGCTGTGCCAGGGGATGTTCAGGCTGGACATCACAAGGAATTTCCTCAAAGAAAGGGCTGTCAGGCATTGAAGGGGCTGCCCAAGGGGGTGGTGGAGTCCCCATACCTGGAGGTGTTCAAGAAACAACTGGACGTGACACTCGGTGCTCTGGTCTGGTTTACAAGGTGGTGATCGGTCTTTTCCAACCTCAGTGATTCTGTGATTTGTGTTTTGGACCTCAGCAGCCCCGGAGGTGTGTTTTACATGTGTGACATTGTCTTGGAAGCAGTTTCTTAGTTTTCTGAACCTTGCAAACTAACCAAGAGCCAACATACCCTTCAAAAATTTATTGTCCTAGCACAGGCCCTTTAACACACTAATTCCATGTGCCAACAGGCTGCATTCAACAGCAGCAGAACTGCACCGAGATACTCTGAGGTTATTAGAACAGACCCATGAGCTCAGATTAGCCACAGCATTTTGGCTCATCCTACATAGTTAGCATATATCGGAAAAGGATCTGACCCCTTACTCCAACACACATTAATGTTGTACCAGAGGAACTGAACTTAAAATATTTAACAGGACTTGTTCCATTAATGACCTCAGTGTGAGCCGTGTACAGTGCTTGTGTCAATCACAGGACTGTGTGCAGGCTGCCAAAATGATGCTGCTGGAAAGGAGGAGAGACATCTGGAAAGCTGATTTTAACATACATGGAAAAATATTAATGGTACTGAAAGAAAGGCAGTAAAAGATTAAACTAAACTGCAATAGATTGATATAATCACAGAAGGATTTGGATTGGAAGGGACCTTAAAGACCATCTCATTCCATCCTCTGCCTTGGGCAGGGTCACCTTCTGCTACACCAGGTTGCTCCAATCTGGCCTTTGACACTTCCAGGGATGGGGCAGCCACAGCTGCTCTGGGCAACCTGTGCCAGGACCCCAAAGTACTCACTTGGAAGAATTTCTTCCTAATATCCCATCTAACGCTGCCCTCTGGCAGTGGAAAGCCATTCCCCCTTGTCCTGTCACTTTAGGCCCTTGTCCAAAGTCCACCTCCAGGTCTCTTGGAGCCTCATTGGGCACTGAAAAGGGATCCAAGGTCTCCCTGGAACCTTCTCTTCTCCAGGCTAAGCACCCACAAAGCTGCAAGATAATCCTTCCACAGTCAAATAAATAGTAACAAAACTATAAATAAATTTAGACTGGTAATTAGAAAGTTAATTTCTGCTATTCTGAAAAAAACACAGTAAAATTGACACTCTTCTGCTGCCAGTAGAACCCTCTAACAGAGGTCCAGACATGGACTTTTATGACTGTGTACACACAGACCTACTCACCAGTTTGTGCTTTTAGCAGCACTGCAGAGCTAATTTCTACTTTACAACAATAAAAAAAATAGAAGAGACATAAAGCAAGAATTAAAAGCAAATAAAATTCAATAAACATAAGTAAGAGTAGAAATAAAACCTTAACTCTGAGGAGGAAGAAGAGCAGAAGGGAAAGATGAAGAGAAGGCAAGAGAAGCAGAAAGGAAGGTTCCTTCCTCAATTCCTCTCCAGCCCTTCCAGGAAGGGGAACTGAGACTGAAGAAACTGAAGCTGGTGAATTCCTCGGTGCACAAACCCCGTTTCCTTGTCCATCCGGGCGAGCCTTGCACAACAACCTGACCTCACCATTTTTGTCAATGACAAGCATATACTTACACGTGGAGCAGTTTATTACGGAATATTAACCGGTGTGTTGCACCCTGGGCTCTGCTTCAGTGGAAGTCTATGGAGAAGAGGGACAGGGATGCGTGCCAATTTTAGGTTTTGGCCTCAGTCCATTTGGTGCAGGTCCAGGATGACTTGGTTGACTGTTGAGTCATAGGTTGGTTCAATTGACATTATTTTACATTTGACTGGTTATTGTTCTTTAAACTTTGAACACGAGTCCAGAAGCTCAAAAAACACCAGTGAACCAAAAAGAAATGGGCCAAAACAGAGTTTAAACAACATTCTTAAGCAAGAAAAATACTCTCCTTAAATGACATTTGCATTTAGCAGAGACAGCTAAAAAACCAAAACCTACCTCAGAGTAAAAAATGTCTGCTATGTTCCCAATGTCTGTAGGAAGGAAAAACAAATATTTTCCCCTTCAAAACAAATCAATCGGCGAACAAGGACTTTATTTCTAACAGTGACATATTCCTGAAATTTTGGATGGTCAGTGTGCAAACTGGTCATTCACTTCAGCTAATGCTCAGCCTAAAACTGAAAATGAAAGAACACAAACCCCCGAAGTTACTGCTTTGGTATTGAAGACAGACTTCTGCTTGGGAGAAGAGATGCCCGTAAGTACTACTGGTTTATGTTTTAAAAACACAGGTGTGTTTCACACGGATGTGACCTTAAATGGACTCACACAGATGCTTTGCATTTACCAATGGGAATAACAAAGCTTCATTCCTGTTGTTTTCAATTTGACTCACTGTTTTTCCACTCCAATTTCAGGTGTGTTTTCAGTACGTTTTGATTCCTTGTGAGGGAGAGTCAGTGTTATATCCATTTATTTTCAGAAAACTCATAAAAAGCTAAAGAAAGGAGCCAAGGAGGAGCTTGAGCTGCTTTTAATGAGAGAAGTGCAGTGGGAAGGGAGATCAGGCTTTGCTACAACAAACCAGTGAGGAGGGAATCAGCTTTCACAGCAGCTTACAAGAGCACAAAAAACAAACAAAAACCAATAAAACCATCATGTCTTGGGTACTTTGCTGGAAGACAAAAATACTGATGATGATTTTGAGATCTTAGTCACAGAGGATGACAACTGCAAAGTGTTCTCAGCACCAAAGGACCGATTTGAGGTCCAGCCCCAACTCCTGTGGATTATGTTCCCCACTTAGTCATGAGGAGTAAAATCACTTGAAAGGGTAAAGATTCTTTTTTACCACCTTAGAGAGGGAAGAGGAATGATTGCCAGAAAGATAAGGAACACATTCAAAATTCCTGGTGACGTGAAAATCAGAAAGTTGCTGATGGACAAGCACATTGATGGCTCAGATCCCCGAGGGAAGGGCCAAGGCCTCCCCCCAAATGCTCCCAAAAGGTTTTTTTTCATGATTTACATTTCATTTTCAGTGTATTTTATCCTCCATATCCAGATCTCTGTGTGTACATGACAGAGCTTAAAACAGAGCAAAACTGTCTAAAAGGCATTTCCCAAACTCTGTCAACCCCTTCAGAACACACTTTCACTTCATTTTAACCGGCCTCTGACACAGGGGATGCAAAGAACAGCTATGAAACCTCTCTTCCTCGCACGAACAGGAAGCAAAGCACGTCATGAGTTTATTGACACAAAATCAGCCACCTAAACTTGTGTAATATTCTCAGAAGGCCAAGCAAGGAATAACACCACAGACCTGTATGACGTGTGTATTGTATGTAATTTCCATGGCACATCCAAGTCAACTTTATTGAATTATCTAGTAGAGGGCAGTAATTACTTTTGTCAACACTGTTAAGCAATTACAGATACAATTTCTGCTATAACATGCACACAAAGTAGGTTATTACCTGCTTTAATTTCCACTTGGCAACCATGTCACACACTCAAGACTATAAAAACGTTTCACTTCATCCCTCCTGTTGCACAGGCCAGGACTTTACAAGCAATTCTCCACTTGGTGGTTTGGGTTTTTTGTGGTTTGGGTTTTTTTTATCCCCATGATACTTCTAACTCTTGCCTTCTTGCTCTCTTGTGGGTTTCTGACATTATTTCACCCATTTTTTCCTCTGTCCTCTTCCTCTCCCCCTCCCTGTCAGCTGAAGGAAGCTCTATTCCTTCCTTGCTGAACCTCACACTGTTTCCTGGCCACATTGTTCATCTCTGCCTCTTTGTGTATTTTCTCTTCCTGAGCAGCACTGGAAACCCCTCCCAACTAAACTCCATCTGTAAACTTCATTAACAGGCTGTTTACGTCTCTCACACACAACCCACAGGACGGTGACAGTCAGACAATCCTCAAGTCACACACACTCACCTTCACTCCATCCTCCATCCCTCTCCTCCAAGAGCCCCTCGTGTGTCTTTGGGGCTGCACCTCCTCCAAGTGTCAAACAGTGGGAATTCCAACATTCTTTCAGGAAAGAATTACATCTTCCCTGAATTCCAATGTTCATCACAACTAACTGCACTCTTAGAAAAGCCCTGATGGTTGTG
>JAOXXN010000191.1:305146-317399 GCA_026770055.1 Myrmophylax atrothorax | reverse complement strand
TCTATCCTTAGCATAACTACTTCTACTATTCATATTAAAGTCATTTATTTTCTTATTTACAACAATAGGACAAAATGACTAAAGATTTTAATGTTAACAGAATTAATTTACAAATTAATCATAGCAAAAGGGATCAGAAGTTAACATTTTCCTTAATAAATAAAGTGTATTGCAGCTTCAAAATTATCCATATATATGAAACCCTGCTGTCACTTGCCTGACTGCAGTTTCTCCTTGATTTTTCTGATTCTTGTATGATTTGGTTATTCAAAATAATACAAGGGTGTTTTTTATTATTTTAGATTATTTGACTTTCAGGTCAATCTTCTGTACCATAACCAGTTTTCTGCTGTGTTCTTGCATTGCCCACTCTGGTATTCCTCTGTTTCTGTCTCACTAGTTAGAACACCTCAATAAACAATGAAGCTTAGAGATTCTGAGCAACCAGGAAAACTCTGTTCTTCCTTCTTACAGATATGGGGTATCAACAGACTAGTTCAATTCTTATTGAAAATGAAGAAGGAATAACTTTTTTTTTCAGGTAGTCTCTTCCAGTACTCTGTGACAATGATGGCCACAACATACCAGCAAAATGCCACAACATACCAGCAAAATGCCACAATGGGCAATCTGATGTTTCCTCTTTCTGGAGTTCTCTTCATAGTTGATTCACGGACAAAAGGAAGGCCCTTTTTTTGCCTCTTCAAAACCATACCCCTTGATATGGGTTAAACACTAACCTATGCTTTCACTGTCCAACAGAGCTGTGCACCATTTTTAAGACAATAAGAAGAGGTATATGCTCACTGAGAAAAACTGCCAAACTGCTGCAGCTCTTCCTGTGCAGATATTAAGCAGCTCACTTTACATTCAAATTTTCTATTTTATTAAGCAGTGGAAAATTCTGTGGCTTCCTAGTCCTTTGAACATGAGTGAAGAGTAACTACAACTAATCATAAGCATGCCAGACTGGAAGAAAGAAAAAGAACTTATCTGGTTGTCTGGTCAGTATTACTGCCTAAATAAACGCCATCTGACTAATGCTGTTCATCTGCACATAGTTTTGGGATGAAGAATGTTAAGCTTTAAAACAGCTGCTATTACTGAAAATAGTCTCTTAATAAGAAAAGCCTTGTGTCTGTGAATGCAGTCAATCTGCCTCTCTAGAGAGAGATCTCTTCCATTTAGCACACACAGAGTTAAAATATAAGTAGAAGAGGAGGTGAGAAATTCCACGGACCTCCCAGCAACACTTCAAACACCGTTTTTCATTAGCAACATTTCTAGAACTGTTAGCACTGTACCAGAGCATCTCTCAGCCACTTTTGGTACATCTTCAGAGCTCGAATTCACAGCCCAATCTGCCGATCTGGAGCTACACCCTGCAGCCAGATAGGCCCTGACCCAGTCTGAACCTAAAGCTAGTTTGCTTCCAGTGCAACCACCTTGGGCAGCAGAACCTGCACTGTTTATTCACTTTAGAAGTTACCCAAGCAAGGAAGGAGCTGTGAGATTTAGGCTACCGATATACTTGAAGTGAGGCATGTGTTCTAGTGTCCTGCTGAGCCAGAAGCTCGGGGTCTGCTTTATTAACCCACCCCTCTCCCTTCCAAATAATTGGTTAAATGGTAATATAATACAGAATTATTAGTATTAAAAGTTTCTTTTTCCTCTGGTAAGGATCACAGACCCCAGGGGGAAGGGATAAGGGGAGCTTGTAAGGAAAGGTTGTAAACAGGAGTGGAAATGTGAAAATATTGTCACTGATGGAAGCAAAGAGAATGTCTTTCCATCACTCCTCTTACACTCACAGCAAGGTCAAACTATCTTTGTCAAAATCTAAACACACAAATAAAACATACTAATTTATCACTTGTGCTCCTCATGCTCTTCAGAATTATTTTTAAGGAAATGCCTTGATTTTGTTGAGAAACAGTGACCTAGCTCAAAGTATATCCAACTGTAGCAAAGTACCAGATGTCTTTTGCACACCAAGTTCTTTACTAGGTCAAAATAAGTGTAACCAACTAGAAATGGAAGCTGTTCTCTCAATTTCACTAACAGTGTAAGAGGTGGCATTAATACCCTACAGCTACTTTCAGGGCAACATTTTGAGCACTTTAGCCTACAAGTGTTGTAAATGCCTCTCTGTGTCAACTTCAGCTTTAAATAAAATTTATTCTAATATTAACTAGAAAATGTGGAAACAATAAAAGGTTTTGCATATTAGCGGCAGTTACTATTTGTTTTGAATGTCATGTGCAGGAAAAACTATGCTGAGATATTTCCTCTATTTCTTCTGTACTTGCTGAAGTCAAAAGTTTCTCATAAAAGGCAAACGCCAAACTGTTTTAAATGACCTTGTGGACACACACATTTCCTGAGGAATTTGTGACCACTGAGGCTATATGCAAGTGGCCAGAAATCTCCAGGAAATGCCGTCATAAGTATACTTCTATATTTAATCTCCGAGCTTCAAAAAATCACCACTTATTCCAGTAGCAGAATATTGGACATAGACAACTATATTTTGTTTGTTTCTACTGTGTATCCCCAAAGCTTTTTGGTGAGTCCCAGCCTGCAAAGTTCACTTAAGAGTAGTTCACATAAAGACAGACAAGTAGTACTACAGGGACATTCATCCATTCTATGCTCCAAAGTCTAGGATGTGGGGTTCACGCAGCTCTTCGAGACAGACAGCTGAGCACAATACTCCCTGCCCTATCCAATTCTGCTAAACTCTGTTTTGCAACACTCCTGTTGTTCCTCTTCTGATGGTCTCCAGAGAAACACACAATGCCATCTGCCAAGGTCAGCGTGCAGAACTGTCTTTCAGTGAGGCAGTTATCCTGACACTGGAAACATCCATTACCACAAAGACCTGGGAGCAGGAGCCATTATAATGCATACCACGCTTCAGAAGCAAACAAGGGGCTGGCTAGGTGAAGGCATTGGAAATGCAAACCAAACTGAATAGCTTTGAAGGAGATAGGAGTGTTCAGAAATTACACTGAGGTGATTTCTACTGATGATGCAATAGCTGAATTTCTAATGACAGCAGAACTGTACTTAAAAGTCTGTACAAACTCAGTGCGGACATTGCCTTCAACATAATTTATGTCACAGGATACTCAACAACAGGAACTAAACTTTTATTTAGGAGCTGAAGGCTGTATCCTCCTACCATGGAGGCTGGCCCCCTAACGTACCAGTGCTGCAATTTTGTTTGAACTGCATTTCACATAGTTCTACAGTCAGCAAATGTGAGATCTTAAGGATTCCTCCTCTTCTGATACAGAGGGAGAAGGATCTCCCTGCCCCTCTAAAGACAGGAGCTGGAAAAGGAGTTGGAAAGATAAAAGGTAAGCAAAGGAACACTACTACTGACAAGAGAGATTCCACCCTCTAGAACAGTCCCACTATTCTGTGCATGTAGAATAGCAGAGATAGCTCACCGACCTGTTGCTCCTCTCAGCTCCCCTCTTTCACTGCAGGGACAGTGGAAGATCACCTCCCACTTTTTAGCTGTGGGAATATTCAGAAGGCAATGTGAAATATTTGCAACTGCTCAGAGGTAGAAAGAGTGATGAAAAAACAAGGATGGAAGTGTGAAAAGGAGCAAAGAAATTAATATGATGAAACTGTCAAGGTGTAGAAGATTAAAAGAAGGGGGAAATCCACATAGAAAGGAGGATGAAATGAAAAACTGCTGAGGGGTTAATGAGGGCCTGAGTGGAAACAGGTGTGGTGGAAGAGGGAGAGTTCATGTGAGGGACTCCTCAAATGACTACAGGAATTAATTCATTTCCATGATACTCACACACATAAGCTCCAGAGTAAGACAGTTCAGCTCCAAATGTCAGCTAAAAGATGATCTGTCAGACTCAACATTTTCTCTGAGAAATGGACTTTCATGCATCAAAACACAACTTGGTTAGATGAAAACATCTTATCAAAAGGAAACCTTTACACATGCTCTGAATATATAGAGCAGGGTTCCTATCTGAGCCCTCACTTTGGATGTCACTCTGTGTGAAGGAGGTTTGTAGATTGAATGGCTTTATTCACCTCTCCCCTTGTCAATTTGCTCATAGTTTTTTCAGTGCTTTCTCAGTATAGTGTGTCTAAGGTAACTCATCTGTGACACAAAGACTAATTAACTGACTTACTGCTTCTTCAGTTAGCATGACATCATACCTTTAAAAGTGCACCTTCCCATGCTGTGGATGTTTTACAACCAGAACACAATGGAGAGATCAGCTCAGATTAGGAAGGACAGTCACAGAGCCACCTGTGGGTGCAGTGCTCTGTCAGACACACTGCCTAAGGTTTCCAGCTCTCCACCTTCATCTGAGTTTTCCTCTCACATCCTGGTCTCCTCATAATTAATTGAGGTGCTGAAAAATACTACCCCATGTGCATCAGTCCTTTCTCTATATACCCAAGAAATTAGACAATAAGTTTTTTATTAGCAATCCTAAATTGTGTGTTCTTGGAATTTGCAGTGAAAGGAACTAATGACAAAAATTATTAATGACCTACAAGCCCAGGCAATAGAAAGGAACATACCAGTGTCCCTTAAGTGAAAGCTTACTCTCATGATGGAGTTTAAAGCTGATAATGACGAATTATTCCTCAAAGGCAAAGACAACCCCCTGCCCCACACAAAAAGAGTGTTTTTTCTTGCTCTTATTTTTAAATACGTAAGTGTATGATCCAGGGGCAACTTTTTAAAAATAATGTGATATAACTGCCTTAAGCAGCTCTAAGTGATATTGATACTTCAAATACTTCATCTCAAATGAGCACTTTTCTCTAGGGAAAGAGGTTGTGGTGAAAGATGTCAAAGACATAAACTGATTCTTGGTCTGCCATTCACAAAGGAGAGCTGTAAGAAAGGTATATCTTCTCTGTTTAAACTCGAGCATGGTTGATTTACATTTTTACATCATCTAAAAGCCCCAGACCTTGAACTATGTACTATCTCATCCTGGCCACTTAGTTTCTATAGTTTCTGGGTCATTTCTTTTACTTTACCCAGCACTTTTAATCTTACCCTACATACTGTAATCAAAGTTTAGGATGGGGTGTGGTGGGAAAGTGGGGAAAAACCCTTATGCAAACACCAATCCCACATTTCCAAACCAGATCCCTTCAAAATGCTGGTTTAAGGAGGCACCATAAATTAATCTCCTTTCAGAATTACCACTGGTTATAAAATAAATAAACCAGAGGTGTGTGACAGGAAGACAGTACTTGCTTTTCACTTTGTTTCCATCAAGTTCAAAGGGGGCACGGACTGTTACATTCCACCTGGCAGGGCACAGCCGTGACCGAAGTTCTCAACATAAATATGAGACGACAGTAACAGATGGCAGATTGGGTATTTTTTAATTTCGCAGTTTTCTCTACATATAAATGTAAGGTATAATTAATAATGTTTAAAAATCAGAATTCTGCTTGGTTTGCTCATGTATGAATAGGACTACATTTTCTGCTAGGAATCACAGCGAGTTTTCTCTTCTCTGAATACATTTGTGTACCTGTGTTTGCCTCCTCGATCCATTCCTCATGGCTGAACTCTGGGGAGGAAAAACCCTATCACTTATTCTGCAGAGACTCAACAGGGAATTATGATGGGAATTCTGTAATACCGGGGAAGGGGGAGGGAAGGCAGCGTACTTACACATGAAGGAACATCGCTTTTTCATTATTGGCGAACCTAAAACGTGCGCTATGCCTTTTAACCGAAGCCCTTAACACGGAGCCCACGGGGCAGCGCCCGCCCGGCCCAGCCGAGGGGGAACGGTGCGACCTGTTGGCCGAGCAGGGAAAGTGCAGCTTTTCCCTGGCCGAGCCCCCCGGCCCCGCTGCCCCCGGAGCGGTGCTGGACGAGCGTGGCCAGCGGGGCAGGATGCGATGCCCCCTCTGCTCGGCCACATCTGCAGGGCTGGGTCCAGCTGTGCGCGCCTCGGCGCGAGAGGGACAAGGAGCGGAGGCCACAGAGATCATGAGTGGTCTGAAGCATCTCTCTTACGAGGAGAGGCGGTGGGAGCTGAGCCTGTTTAGTCTGGGAAAGACAAGATGAGACCAAGATGATCTATCTCATCAGTTCATAAATGTGTTATAAAGAGAAGTCAGAGGATGGTGCCAGACTCACTTTGGTGGTGCCCAGAAACAGGATCAAGAGCAACAACCATAAACCAAACCCCAAGAAGTTCCACCTCAACACAAGGAAGAACTTTCCGTGGAGGGTGCCAGAGCACTGAACAAGTGCCCAGAGAGGGCAGTGCCCAGGGACTCTGCCCCTCTGGAGACATTCCAAACCCACCTGGCTGGGTTCCTGTGTCACCTGCTCCAGGTGATCCTGCCTTGGCAGGGGGATTGGACTGGGTGATTGCCTGAGGTCCCTTCCAACCAACTGCTCTGTGATTATTTCCTCTTCCCCAGCTGTCCCCACTGCAGGGATGGACGAGGATTCACAGGCTGCCTGCTTCCCTGGGGGAGTGCCTCAGCACCCAGCGGAGTGCATGGAATGCCAGAATGGTTCAGGTTGGAAGGGGCTTTAAAGAACCTGTTCCAACACCCTGCCATGGGCCGTGACACCTTCCACTACACCAGGGTTCTGGTCTAGTGAGCTCCAAGTTCTGGGAGCAGGGACCTGAACTTGGGTGGGGGAATGAAGCCATGGAGAGGGCTCCTTGGGGCTCGTGGGCAGCTCCGGAGGCTGTTGTCTGCTTCGATGGGTGTTTGGGGCACATCCATGAAAAGAGATAAAAATCTCCCCACAAAAAGGCTGAGGGACCAAAAAGAGACTGAGGGGTGGAGAGAGGCACTGTTTGTCCCTTAGCAAGCACTGGACACATATGGGTTTGCATGGAGACAAATGGGTAAACACCACAAATTTGGCAGCATCTCACTGAGAGATTTCACGATTTTTGACATTTTTCAAATAAAATAAAGAGCAAAAGGATAGTGCTCTGGTCTAATGCTGAGTGTGGACCACAGACACTTAAAGAACAAAGTGCTGGTGGTGGGACAATCCCAGTGTCTGGGTCTGCCCACTCCAGGGACAGCCATTTCCACCCACCACACCTGAGGGACATTTGCTGGGCAAGAAAAGACGTGAAATTGTCAGTACAGAAACTGACCAGGAGTTAAACATGTCAATGAAGTAAAACAGCAAAGTAAAATATCCTGCTGCCTTGAAGAAGTAAGAGAAAGGGGGAAGAGGTTTCCCTGTCAGTGTAGAACAAACATCCTCTTGGCTTTGGCTTTCCCTGGAACTGGCAGAAACTCCAGTGACAGGGAAAGAGAAATGACAATTGTCCGTCTGTGAAGACCTGTCATTCTGATTTGTGACATAAATTGAGCTTAGAGATGGCAACGAGGTAATGCTGGCACTGGCACTGCGCTGACCAGCAGTGGGTACCTAAAAATGTGGCACCCCATAAATTACACGATATGGGTTCTGTCAGTGAAAAATGCATTTGTCTTATCAGTTGTTTAAATTCAGACTTTGTGATTCTTCTACAAGGAAAGAAAAGACCAAGTAAAAGAACAGATTTTACAATACAATTATCTGCCCTCCATTTTTTTCTTAAGTTACGAGTTTTCTTCCAGGCCACACTGACTTGTGGAAGACCCTGTTTTATTTTTAAAATGCAAAACACATGCATGCAATGTTAGCTTAATTTGGGGGCGTTTTCCAAAAAAAATATTAAAAATGGTTCTAAAAGTGTAGCTCTTCCTCTGCAATGTCCTTATTCTAATATATTTTTGAAAGATGTGTTTAAAATAACCCTCAAAACTGTCTTGTGGTACATTTTGAATGATGCAATGGGTTTACGCTCTCAGGAAACATTTCTTTCCATGCAAGGGAACCGGAATAGCAGAAGTCAGAGAGTGTTCAGATACTGTGAAACCTCTGTCACCAGCACGGGGATGTTGCGGAGGTCCTGGGTGTTAAATAAAGGCATGGATGTCTCTCAAAGCATGAAATCCTAATGCGCTCCTGGGAATGTACCTGGAAAATTTACTCTGTTGGTCTATGAATATTCTACTGCAGAAACTATGTTGCATTTGGATCCTACCCCTGAAATTAGGTGCACTCAGATATGAGGGAATGTGTGGGAGAACATCAGCCTGCAGAGGAGAGCTGTAACTCTGCTCAGTGCCAGGGTCATGTCGCTTTCTGTGGTTTGGGGGAACTGGTATAACAAAGCTGTTTATTTCTAAGACATTTAGATGAGAACATCTGTTTATATACACCCGCTCAGATACTTAATTACAGCTGGGTTTGTGCAGTTCTGGGTTGGACATTCCTTTTCTAATGAATAGTTCCATATCTTAATGTCATCTTTGATCCAAAATGCCTTGATTTTAGATTACTATACAGAATTTTACTCTCCTCTATGAGGGTAGTGAGGCCCTGGCTCAGATTGCCCAGAGAAGCTGTGGCTGCCCCATCCCCGAAGAGTTGAAGGCCAGGTTGGACAGGGCTTGGAGCAACCTGGTCTAGTGGAGGGTGTCCCTGCCCATGGCAGGTCCCTTCCAACCCAAACCATTTGATGATTCCATGAACGAATTCACAAGCATCAGCCCGGGAATTCATACAACAGCAGGAAGCAGCAGCAAAGTCCATCCTGCAGGCTTTTCATGCTGGAATACAGAGAGGGCTGTAGCGTGGTGTGTGCAAGAGGTCTGGCCAGGGCAGAATGATTCCTGTTCTCCCTCTCCTGAAGGTTGTTTTCCTCTCGTTGCTAAGCACAGCAGCATTCAGTGCAAGGTCCTTGTTGGTGAAACTCAGGATCTGTAACTGTAGCACCGGTCATGTTCAATCCGGCATTAGAGTCATTCGTGGTCTGCACATTCCTGCATCCACATGGATTCTGTCTCTGAGATTTGTTCCCTTTTAAATGTTTTCTATTGAGTTGAGCAGATCAAAAATGTCAGATATTTTCTGCTTCTCTGCATAAAACTGGGAGAATATTGTTACTGACTCTCACTTCTTCATCACAAGTGCTACCAAGCCAGGAGGAGCCCAGAGCCCCCAGCATCACACAGGCAGTGAATGAGGGATGCTCTGGTGCCTGTGGCTCACCTGGCACTGGACAAATCCTTGTGGTTTCACACAGTTATCCTCCAAGGCTGAACAACCCCAACAAACCATGTCCCCTCGTTCTTCTCCAGGCAGAAGTGTTCCCTAGGGCACTCCTACACTGTAAAAATTAATGGAATATAAAAACTTGATAAGCTGGATGTCCTGGCTGCTTTGCAATAGTAATGACTTAAAATGTGTCATATGATGATGGTTAGAGTTAAATAAAACCCATCTTTTCTAGTTTATAAAAATGCATGAAATAATTTAGGTTTTAAAAGACTTGGAATTTTGGTGTTTTTTCAAAGTGCCAGTCTGGTCAGAACCCAGTGCTCCAGGAATTCTGCAGAGCCACAGGGAGGGTTGTGCCAATTGTCCTACAATAAATTTCAAAAATCTATAAATTCCCATGCCACAATGTGATAATACTGCAGAGATAATGAGCCTTGACCTTAACAAACACTAAATATAGACATTAAAATATAGAAGGGCAGTAATTTAGTAAATTTTTAATATATAATTATGACTCTCATAGAGGAGATCAGGCGATTAATGTAAGTGAGAACCACTTTCAGCTTTGTGTACAGCATTCCAAAGGTCAGAAAGAACATCTGAAGCCCTGAAGGGAACCCCCGTGACTGTCAGATGCTGACATAAATCTGCCTGGGGACAGCACAGACAATGTGGGGGACCCAGAGATAAGCAGATCTGACTTTGCCATGAGCATGCGGAATGTACTGCACAGGAAGCATCCAGGTATGGAGTAACATGGGGTAAAAATTAACTCCCTTGAGACTTGAGGAGACAACCATAAATGATCACACAGCAGTGCAGCCTCAATATAGGAAGTCTCTTTGGTTATGCACCGCTGACAGCCCAGCAGGAACAGAACAGACACGTGGGTCCCTGTTTGCAAACATAGATGAGCTGCTGTGGGTCTGCACTAAATCACTGCAGGGCTAGAAGCAGCCTAGGAAAAAAAGGATTGAAATTTTTCCAGATGAAGTGGTGTGCTCATGGATTAGAATAGCAGCCACTTTGCCTGTAACTTTTCAGAAATCTGTGTATGAGATGGTGCTGGCCAGTGGAGATCAGGTTCAGCTGGGTGGATCTGCTTTACCTTGGCAGGACAGACAAGTGTGCAGGCTGAGGGACTGATCTACCAGCATCTCACTCAAAGTACTGAAATGGACACAACTGATGGATTTGATTTCTGAAGCAACCAGTGAAGATAAACTATAGGAGCAGATGCTGAGGAACCAGAACCACATATCAAAAGCAATGGGGAATGGAATTAATTTAGTCAAACCAAGGACATGTTAGCACCAGTGACCAAAAATCACATCAATGAAATAAAATCTTACTAAATAAATATTTGGAGGGATATCAGTAATTGGAAGATGATTGTTCAGAATTACACAAAGAATTTGCACTTTTGGAATAAATACTGTATGGAGTCCACAAATAACAAATTATAAAGGCCTTGAGCCTACTTGAAAGTACTTTCAAAAATAAGAGTTACATTGCCTTTTCCTATGAAATGCCAATTCTGTAGCTGTGCCATGGACAGCTCATGTAGAGAACAATTTTGTAGGAAGAACTGCTCCTCCCCTTGCAATCTGCTGTCTCTTGCAAAATGGCAGTGACATGCCCAGTGTCTAATGCTCTTCCCAAACCCAAGTCTTGCAAGATGCTGGTTGCCTTGTAAGGAGCTCATTTTTGTTTCCTATCAGCTTATGAGTAATTCTGTTTAACTCTTGAATATCCATCAAAGTCTCTTCGCCAGTGCCTGCAGCCTGTCCATAGTTTTGCAGCTAAGACAGAATGGAATAACGATGTTCCCCAGCTGTGGTTTCCACAGGCTCAGGAGGCTGCTCCCTTACAAGCAGACCTCAGCAGCATCCTCATGGCTTCAAATTTATGTGTCAGAGGGGACTCCTGGGTCTGAGATCACTCTAACTGTGCTTCTGCCGTTGGCTTTGCTAGGTCACAGACTGAGGCACAGAGGGGCTGTGTTGTACCCTCACATGTCCTCCTTGGTTTAATAACTTTTGTATTTTTTCTGTAATTTATGGGGGTTTTTCCTGTCTGTAATGCCTGTGCTAGCCCTTATCTATGGCTGTGTATTTTGTACCTTGATTTCCCAACAAGTCTTTCACTTCCACATGAATCACTGTTCTAGTTCTTCTACTGTGCCATCCTCCTTCCTAGTTCCTTCCTCTTTACATGTATGGATCTGCTTCATCTTGAATCCTTTTGTTTCTTCCTTTATAGAATCATGGAATAGTTTGGGTGGCAAAGGACCTTAAAGACCATCTCATTCCAACTCCCTGCCATGGGCAGAGACACCTTCCACTAGACCAGGTTGCTCCAAGCCCTGTCTGACCTGGCCTTGGACGCTTCCAGGGATGAGCCTCAGGGTTTACTGAAGCCCCAGGAACAACTGTGAGCACTGAATTCTCCCATTTCAGCATCCACAGGGACAAACACTGAGAGCCACTTCCTTCCGCAGCTGGTTTGTGTAAAAAAGAAATCACAACAGCAACTGGAGATTCATCAGAGGAGGTTACAGTCCTGTAGAGCTTTTTTGAGTGCTAGGGCTTAGATCTGTGACAAAGGGGTGAAACTCCAAAGTGCTGTTGCAGACACTGTGGAAACGCACTGGTCAGAAATGGGGCTGTTAATTGGGTTAGTTGAGGAGGAGGAGCACTTTGAGACAGGCATCAGGGTGAAGTCCTGTGCAAATACACATGAACAACTTTGTTGTTTTGAAATTTTGCAGAAACATCTGGCAACAACATGCAAGGAAGAGGAAACTTTTGGTTTATACATCAAGACCCTCTATAAAAAAAATAACTTGAGCTAATTACAGGATGCCTGCAAGAAAAGAACCACCTTTGATTGCAGCCCTATTTTTTCCTGCAGCACAATTCCTGATAAAAATCAGTAGCCAGTGGCACTCAGATTTTAGTGGAATCCAGGCTAAGTTTGCATCACCAATGCAGCTCCTCTGTGGGCAGGAGGGTTGTACAGGCTCCTCGTGTTACAGACACTCACCAGTAGTGTGGGAGCTCCCTGTGATGCTACACAGTTGTCTTGGTCCAACTGTTGTTTGGCACAGGTAAATTGTACTGTGGGATGAAGGCCTGACCT
>JAOXXN010000191.1:285366-302996 GCA_026770055.1 Myrmophylax atrothorax | reverse complement strand
CTGACCTTGCTCACCAGTTCTTGTGAGAAGTCCGTCCAAGCCATTTGTAAAGAGCCAGTCAAGTGGAAATGATCAAAAACCAGGATTTGATGTTCCTCTGTTTGCTCTGCAATGTTTTGGTGATGATGGTAGTGTGCAGGGGCAAATTCACACACAATTCCAAGGCAGCCACTATGCCAACATGCTTGGAGAATCTGAGAGGAAGGAGCTGTGTATTCCCTGGGAATCTGAGAGAACAGAGGTGTGTATTCCCATACGATTCAGACATGGCAGATCCATTGCAGGAGTGCCCTACACAGGAGGCTGAGACCTATTTTGTTTTAAAGCAAGTCCCCATGTTCATGATTTCAAATCACATTCTATAAATCTAGGGCTTGTCAGCAATAAGCCAGAATTACATGTAACTGGGTTCACTAATGAAACAAAATTCAGGCTGTGGCACTGCGAGCTTTCAGCTTAGACTCAGGAGTGAAATATATAAGTAAAAGTATGAGAAAAACAAAAATGTGGTTTATGAAATGTCGTATACCTTTTAAGACATCTGCCTTTACTGCAAGAGATATGACACCTGTTCAAATTGAAAACATAATTCCAAACTCTGCCATGTTTAGTACCCCAGATGGGTCCTAATTCAGAGTGCCAGCCAATCTCAGGAGACAAGGGGAAGAATTCTTGGACTTGCAGTAGGTGCTCTATATGAAGAAAGGATTTTTAAATATTTTCCTAAATCTCACACACCTGAAATGGGAGAATTCAAAGCCAGTTGGTAAGGAGATGGGACATGAAAATTAAAATGCTTTTTCTGGAGACAAGAGGAGAAGACAGTATAAATGGATTTGATGTGAAGTCTAGATATTTCAATTTCTTATGGAAAAAATACCTGTAGACAATTAATTGTCCCTATCTTTGGGTTCCATCCTACTGACTCCCATATTGTATTTTTCCAGTATTTACATGGATACAACTTTTAAAGGACTTCCATTTTAAACAGGCTTCTTCTGTGATTTTATTTGGGAGATCTAATAAAAACCAGAAGACTTACCAAGGTATTTTCGTGGTAGGACTGTGCTTGACATTAGCCTGAAGTCACAGAAATTGGTGCTAAAATTGCAGTGCTGGAAAGAAAGACAAATAAAAAGAAAATCATATTGTCTCATTTGATTAAAGATAAGTCTAGAGACAACCTAAACATTCTGGTAACAGAAAGCCCTTTAGAAGAGGTGGTTATTTTGACACCTGAGAGTTTCTGCATTGCTGGGAGCATTGAAACCCAGGCTTGTGAGTGGTTCTGAAACATTGATGATGAACAGCAACTCTGTCAGAAACAGACTTGCTTAGAATATTTTAAAGGGTAGGGCCTCTCCTACTTTTTGTTCAGAAACAGCCTGAAACCAGCCGCCCTCAGCTCCTCTTTTTCTTCTCCAGATGTGTGCTCGAGACATGGCTGTTTGGTGTCACCCACAGCCTGGCTGGGGGCACCCTTGGCTGGGCTGGCAGTGTGGGGTTCCTGACAAATCCCACATCTGGGCCTCACTGCAGCCAGGGTTTAGTTTAAGTTGTATCAAAGGATATGGGAACAATGGCCCCAGCGTGGTTCTGATGTCACTCCATGTGTCACAAAGTTCACCTGAGGCAGATGCACAATGACAGGAGCCTCATCTGTATTTCCAGCTCCAACGAATCAAGCAGTATTGTGCTCTCCAAAGCTGTTCTTTCGCCTTAGTGATATTTTTTGACCTTTTCTATGTGTTTTAATTGTAGAATATGCTCACTGAGAGGGGCAACCAGAAGTACACACAACACAAAAGATGTCGTAATACAATGCTTTTCTCTCTTTCTTCCCTCATCATTCCTAACATTCCAGTTGATTTTTCCAACAGCCAGCAGTGAGTTTGTTTCCACAGTGACTCTTTCCTCAGTGGTAATACCTAATTTACAGCTTGTCATTGCACATCTTCATATATTTTTTCTTTGTGCATTTTGCTTTTCCTTGTTGCATTATAATTTTCTGGCAGTAAATTCAGCTTGGCATTTGATCACCTGCTCCCTCAGTATGGCCAAGTACTTCTGCAACTCTTTACAGTTAGATTTTGATTTTATTGCTTTGAATAACTTATTTTCAGCAGCCAACTTTGTCACCTACTGCCACCTTCTCTGCTTTTCCAAGCCATTTATGAGTATTTGGAATGGCACAGATCCCTGTGGGACTCCACTTTGCTTCCATAGTTTAACCACTTTTTGACCCCTTAAAGGATCTTCTCACTTTCCCTGTATGGCTCAATTTGTCTTACATGAAAGCTGCCTTGAAGGAGCAAGAAAGTAGAGGAATGAATCTGACCTTTTATTAAAAACCAGCAAAGACAGATAATGGGCACAGTTCTGCTCTAAGTGTCAGTACAAGGAAACCACCAGATTCATGCTGAGATGAACAAGAGCCCTGACTTGCCCCTGTAGACAGATGACAGCAGCTCCTGGCAAATTAGGAAGAATCAGGTATTTTGCCCAAGCACAGACTCACTTGCAGGATTTAAACTCCTCAATTTGCAAAATTCTACCCAAGAAAACATGAGTGAGGTTATTTGGGTTAGTAGAGGCACTAATGAAGCTGCAGGCTTGGACCCTCCTTCATCAATGCAAAACCTCTTAAAAAAAGAGTCTCCTGTAAAACAAGTTTTTTCTGGTTTTTCAGGTATGGTGTGGAACTCCACATTAATTTGCAGGTAAGAGCCAACCACACCCCTGCTGTCACAGCCGAAGGGGCTATGTGATGGCAGAAGTCCTACAGGTGTGATGATTTATGGGATTTAGCACAAATGAAGAGAACTTGAGGCTTAGCACTCGCTGGGAATTATTACAAACATTTCTCACGCATCTCCCAGGAGCTGAAACTCACTGGGTGCTTTGAACAGTCAAATATTGAGCCTTGCTGCATCATTTAGCTGCAAGAGATGGTCTGATGCCAGCCAAACCTTGATATCACTTTCTTTTTGTGTATTAATTAGCAGCTGTTCATGTTACCTGCATCCATGGGCATGACCTCCTTAAAGCTTTCCAAGTGCTCACAGTGTGGTTCAGCTTGTTGGGAAAGCCAAGGGAAATGTTCATAGAATTATAAAATCAGACTGGTTTGGGTTGAGAGGGACATTAAAGATCACCTAGTCAAACCCCCTGCCATGGACAGGGACACCTGCACTTTAAATGATCAGTTTAGGAGGATGCTACCAATGAATGTAGAGACTGAGAAAAAAAATCCCTTCTCTCAAAGCATTCCTCTTGGAAATGTGGATGGGCTGGGAGCAGCAGGCAGCTGACCATGCCTGTGGGCTTGCAAAGAGGGTCCCACTGCCCAGGAACCTGCAGGGCTCTTCCCAGGGTCTCCAGTGGGGCCACCCCTGCAAGTCCATCTGCCGTGACAGAAAAACATCTGACTGGCACAGCCCAGGGAATGAGACAGTGAGAAATTCACCCACTGCTGTTCAGCTTCACAACTCAGCAGTCACCGAGTTGGTCACATATCTTTGTTAGAGAATTTAAAAATGAGAGCAATACATTGCATGATTAAGGCTGAAGACAGAGAGGCTTGATGCCTTGGCTCTCCCTTCTTTAAACTTGCATTACTTCCCAGGACTAGTGCAACATTTTTAATAATTTATAATTTTGAATCTCTTTGTGGTCCATGGAAGGTGCAGACCAGAGAAATATTTTTTAATAAAACAATAAATAGTGTTTATAATTGTGAATCATTTTGTAAGCCACAGAAGGTAAAGACTAGAGAAACATTTACTAATAAAAAATAATTACTAATTTTAGAATGGTTTTCAGTCATCATCAGAGAGGAAGGAAAGAGCCAATTATAAACAGTAACTTTTATACAGACTTGTGCAGAAGCTACAGGAATCCTAAGAGGTTTTTATATTGCCCCAAAAGGCTCTTTTGTGCTTATACAAAAGGTCAGTATTTGACTCCTTCCATTACTGCATAACAAGGCACAAGACTTGAAACAACTGCAGAAGGCAAATGAAAAGGCATTACATATGGTCTGCTTGCCAAAACACTGCTATGCCTGTAACTCTCAAAGGGCTAAGATAAAGAGACAAGAAAATTGGAGGCCAGATGACAGCAAATGCCGTTCCTGCTCTGATCAGTCTGACCCAGAGCTGGGGGGAGCTCAGGAATTTCTGCCTGCCACCAGCCCCAGCTCCTTCAGGATAGCCCTTCCTAAAGTGCTAAGTCAGCTCACACATGAGTTTTTAGCAGCTTTATTAAGGTATTTCTATGAACTGAAACTCTTTGAGAATATCTGTTCACCTCACCCATAACGAAAGTGATACTCAACAGGTTATTTTTGTCCCTCCTCTCAGCCCTTGGTGTGAGGAGCCACCACCCCACTGAGCCCCAGTGGGGCCAGGAGCTGCTCTCGGCAGCTGGATCCTCTCGGGGTTGCTGGGCTCATCAGAAGGCATCTCCTTGAAGGGACCCATAGCTGTTTGTCTTGAGAGACCTTCGTAAATAACTGATGGAGAAAACAGGAAACCAAAGCGGTGTGGAGTGGACAGGCATTCCATGTGTCTGATCCTTCTAGAAACTGTTGTGCTGCTTTTGTGAGCCTGAGGCCATGCAAAATAATGGGGATACTCAGGAGGAGAGGAAGGACGTGTATTAGTCTTACCTTTCTGCCTGTACTGGCTGGGCAGAATGTTCCCTCAAAATTAGAATCATAGAATCCCAGAATGGTTTGGGTTGAAAGGGACCTTAAAGATCATCCAGTTGCACCTCCCTGCCATGGACAGGGACACCTTCCACTAGACCAGGTTGCTCCAAGCCTGTCCAACCGGCCCTTGATTTCTCCCAGGGATGGGGCATCAACTCACAGCCAGTCCTCAAGAGCTACCATTTCAGACAACATTCCCAATAAATTATAAAGAAAAAGCCTCATTAGAGCCGAACGAGGAGAAAGAACCAGAGCAGATGCACAGCTGATTGCCTGGACAGGGACAGAACCAATGGGATATATTAACTGGAAAGCAATTTGCTGTCAGTGTCTTCCTAGAGCATTGCATACCCTTGGCATTTGGTAAACAGTTAATAATAACTGGTTGGGAGAACAGTAACACGAATCAATGTACAAATTCAATTAGGAAGAGAAAATAAAAATATTATGTGAATTACTAAGCTAACCTGATATTTTAGCCTTGAGTTTAGAATTTGTTTGGTTTAGAGGAGAAGTTCTAATCAGATTAAAAGGAGATTTCAAAAAAATTAATAGCAGATGTGAATGGAATAGATAATGATTTTCATTTCTGACTATGTGGCCAGGGTTACAGATGGAGGGAGGGAGTTTAACGGAAATAGTGTGGTCAGTGTGCTTATGATTTTCTGATAAAGATTAACTCTTTACAGCTTCTCTAATTTAGCAAGTGCACAGTGATCAATCCTCAACTGACCTGAAACCAGGTATAAAAATTGGCAACCTCAATTTGCTTTCTTCCAAATTTAATCAGTATCTGAATGATGTGTTTTCTTCTGTTGAAGGCTGAAATACCTTCTGTAGAGGGAAGCAGTATCAGGGTTATCTTTCATTATGAGAGGCTGCTAAGTCTTCAGCCCAACCCATGAAGAGCTGCGTGGTGCTTGGATGATCAGTAAAACAACTCGCTGCCACGTAAAAGGAAAGTGAGAGAACATGGGTCAGACCCTCAGACAGGTTAATCACTGTGTTTTCCTGATGTGGAGCTGCACACGTTGGGCATATGAAGTTTCCAGCTCAGAGGCTCAAGCACACCCATGGCACCAGGACATGCTGTCCACAACCAAAGCTTTCCTGATGGACATACCTCTTATAAACCAGGACAGAAAAATGAAAGAAATCACCGGTAGAACCAGATGCAGCAGAGTGCACAAAGCCCTGAGGGGATCTGGGAACTGTCCCATCAGGATGGAGGCCCAGAGATAACTGAATTTCTGGACCTATTGCATTCTGCACATGGACGAAGACAATCTGTGGACTGATGCATTTGTTAATAAGCACAACTTGTGGATGGACGAGGTGGAGTCATTGGTGAGACACTATCATGCATCTCCTGTCAGTCCTGCCATGTCCAAGAGAAGAAAAAAGTGATGGTAAAACATCTCCATCAGCCCCTGAAATGGCTGAAGAACTGTGATGGAGGAGATTGGAGAAAGCAGAGAGCATCTGCGGAGTCCTCAGCAAGCAGCTTCAGGTTATTGCAAAGAATTAACTCGGAACAGCACTGCTGCTACTTATCCTCACTTGGAAAATCTTCCATGATACCCTTGGATACTAGACTAGCATTGGTACATGTGTCCCTCCATGGCTCCAATGGCCCCATGCCAAGGAACTCAGCCTTGCATTCGAGGGGACAAGACTGACCCCTGCACTGACAGATCTGTTTCTGGGATTTACACACATTGCACTTCTCAGATGTTCTATAAACTTTGTAAATTCTCAATTTCAAGGAGAAATTTTGGTAAATGAATCAAAGCATCTCTTTAGAACCTGTCCAAGGTAATATCCTGAAGGGTAAATCATTTCAGCCTTCCCTTCCTCTCCCATTTCACATTTACTTGGTTGTGTTTAGCTTTGGAGTGAAAAGAGAATACAGAGACAAATATGTTGTTTGTTTTCCCAGTGCCAGACGGATGGATTCAATTTTCAGATTCCTTAAACTGCCAACACTGCAAAATTCTAAAAAAAAACCCCAAACCCCAACCCAAAAAATCATTTGTTTTAAAGATCTGTCATGGTTTCTATAAACTGCATAGATCTTTCTTTTTCTTTTGGCATTTGTAACAGAATTGATATCACATATACATTCTATCATTCACATCTGATGATGTTACGTTAGTGAGAAATTGAAGTAAGATAAAAAAGAAGTGAATATAGCGCTTCTTTTTTCCTACCTTCATTTAACCATAGGGATAATGCCATCCAGCATCTTTGGATTTTTGCAAAAAGCCCCTTTACCTCCCCTCTATTAATATTTTGGAGGCACAGAGGATACAACTCAAGATATCAAGTTGTTAGTCAGCTTCAAAACACACTTGTTTGATTGGCAGCCTCTTTGGTGAATGCATTCCCTGTATATTCATAGAATAACAGAATTATGGAATAATTGAATTATTAAGGTTGGAACAGCCATCTAAAATCTTCAAGTCCAACTGCTCCCACAGCACTGCCAAGGCCACCACTAACCCATGTCCCCAAATGCCATATTTACACAGCTTTTAAATCTCTCCAGGGATGATGAATCCTCCACTGCCCTAGGTAGCCTGTGCCAGGGCTGGGCAACCCCTTCCATGAAGAAATCTTCCCTAATATCCAGCCTAGACCTCCCTTGCCATAGCCTGAGGCTGTTTCCTCCTGTCATGTCACTCATTCCATGGGAGCCGAGCCCCACTCCTGTCAGGGAGTTGGTCCTGTGCCTGCTGGAGTTTCTGGTGCCCCTGGCACATCCATGGAGTTCATGGTCGAGTGGAACCCCCTGCCCATCCTGCTGATACACTGAAAGTCCTCGGGAAGCAGAAAAAAACCATGGAAGACTGATTTCCAAATGCGAATGTTTTACTCCCAAACAGGCTCAGTAACCCGAAGAGCATTTGTAAAAGGAGCTCTCACTAACAGTCTACTGAAGTCTTGTGTGAATCACTAAACTATCACAACAATCTGGAATAATTGGCAGTTTTCCACTCAAAAACCCTATTTTACTCTACTTGTGTCTTTTGGGTCTGAAAAGAGCTTGTACAACATCCAGAATTCCAGGAAAACCTGCAGTTCCCATTACACAGCCATTTCTCTGCTTCCAGAAACAATCTGCTACTACCACAAGAAAAGTCTCTCCAATAATTCTGCTGGGTTGTCACTTTTGTCTTATAACTGGAGAATGTTTTTACCAGCTGAGACATTCATCCTTCCCACCATAATGGAGCTACTTCATGAGGTTAAACTCCTCCTCTTGTTTCGCAGACCTCAATCAGTTCCTGTCCACATCCCCCCATCCTTTCAATCCCTGTTCTGGTTGGAAGGCAACCCACAAGGATCATCGAAGCCCTTGCCCTGCACAGGATAACCCCAAGAACTCCACCATATGCCTTCTTGGCACCTGGAGTATTTATGGAGCAGTGCAAAGAGTTAACCAAGGGCAAGTACAGGAAGGTGATGGGGAGGAACAGGGAGGAACATTTGGACTCCAGTCAAGGGAGTTTAAGTAGTTGCTGAATGACATTGTGGACTATTAAGTTAATTGCCTAAGTGACCTTTGGGAAAACGTGTAAAATCCTTAGGGAAGGAGTGACTGGAAAAGCAGCTAAGCATGGCACACACACCCCTGGACATTTGTACATATCAGGTGCCTGCAGGCAACACATCCAACAACCCGACTAGAGAGGACCAGACCCCCACCCACCCCACAGACTTCCAGCCTCCTCTTCAAGCATTTCTTATTTCCCCCCCCCAATTAGATAAATTTTTCCTGGAAGGGGCTTGTCAGGAGGATTTTCATTCCCACCTGAAATATTGGCTTTTTGAAGAAGTCCAAAGTTTCCACCAAAAAAATAAGTATCTACTTGACCTGTTTCATTCGTCAAAACTCTCTCCACTTTTCCAATTATAGCCTGAAAAATCTACCGATTGAAGGCCTGATCATATATTTTTTCTCCTGGTGGAGACAGGTGTCAGGCCACTCTGCCACTAAGACAAGCCTGAAGTAATTTTCCTCTCAGTGACTTGTGGCTTTGTTAACCAAGACTCACCCAGCAGCAGTCACAACCAAGTGACTGAATCAGGAATTCAGTTTCATTTAAAGTGTGCATTGAAAATTCAACATTTCCTATGACTGGACCATTTGAATGAAATAAAACTTCAATAATTTAGATCAAACATTGAGGATACTCAATGTTTATCAGGCCCGAGGTTCCAAGAGTTAACCAGTTTTTAGCAGGTCTGCAAGGACTCAGCCCAGAGAGTGCAAATTGCTGCAAAACAATGCTCCGCTGTTGGGGTAGAGTTCTATAAGCAGATTTATGTGTATATAATCAGATAATAGTGCCAAATGCAAAGTGCTCCCCAGCTGTTTGTATCCACAGTGTGGATTGTTTCCCCTGGGAAGAGCGGTCGTTCAGCACAAAAGACCTGTCAGTTCTAATGCATTTGTGTGTGCTGGGGAGCTACAGGAGGAGCTTTTGGGGGTTGCTTGTTTTGTGCACTAATTGAACATTTCTAAACCTACAAGGCAAAGGGAGCACTGGATTTAAATGACCTTATTTAAATTTAACAGCCTAATACTATTAATTTTTTTAATCAAAAAGCACTCTGACCATGCCTTGGGAGCGAGGGGTTACTACTGTCTTGAGCAGCAGTAACTATGAATCAGACTTACATGGTTTATTCACTTATTTGCTCTGATTACATAAAAAAATTGCATATTTTCCATGGCAATCTCTTCATCACATGTCAGGACACCCATTCAAACATAAAGGGCTTCTCTTCCAGAGACCTTCTGAGGTCACTGCTGCTCTGAGATCTTCAGGGACAGAATGTACACAATTCACTGAGGGGGACTTTTGATATATTTTAGGAGCAAGATGGTCTCTGGCTGCAGAAGTAATCTAATGACAGTCTTCCTTTGGCAAATTGTTTTTCTTATGTTTTTTTATTTATTTTTTTCCCATAACATGGTAGGAGAATATTTTTAAAAGCTCTTGCCTGGCTAAAATATAGATGAAATTATATAAATTCCAAGGGTATAGGGAAAAAGTAAAAAAGAAATAAAGATCAGGTCATTTAAATTAGTACCTGAACAACCTTAATTTATGATGGGAATATTTGATAATCCAGATATTTGATCTAGGTATCAGCTCCATCCCAGCACACCAAGGCTCTGGACAGCCTCTGCCTTGCAGAGACATTCAATGTGCAATTACAAACCCGTGTTAATTTTCTGATTCTTGTTAATGTCATGAATGGCTGAGCTAATTATCTGCCTGAGTGACTGTAGGAGCAATCCTAACAGCTTGGCATCTGGAATTTTCTAGGTCCTAGATACCACAGTTTACAATAAAACACAGGTCTGAAACTATCTCCATCCTCCTCTCTGCCCAGTGTCCAGCACAGGAGTGTTCCCAATCGTACCCTGGGACATGGTGACAGCCCAGGCCCATTTATTATGAGAAGGAAACACAGCAAAGTCTGAGGCCACAAATGCCTGAAGAACCTTCCCAGCACTGGGACATTTGCTTTGTCTTTGCTATAATTCCCATTTCAACCTCCCCAAGCCGAAAGCATGAGAAAACAACCTTCGACACCCACGGAATTCTGCAGAAGTTAAATCACTTTGTAGATCAAGCATGAACAAATGTATGATGAAAGGCCCAACAAGTTAAAAGCAAGATGGTTTTGCTCAACAAGATTATGCATTTAATAAGAAACTTCTAAAGAAACTGCTCTTTTCATCTTTGGGAAAAAAAGAGATCGTGTGTCAGGGTGATGGAGTTCTGCAGACAACTCTGCACTCAATGGAGCACCCGCGGCGCCGGGACCTGCCGGCATTGCTCGCAGGAGGGGGAGAGGCAGGTGAACTCCATGGGATGCTTTGCACTGAAAACAGTATTAGTGGGTAATAAAAAGAGTAGACATAATGGTGACAGAGCTCAGTGCTCAATAAGAAGTTTCAGGGGTGGAAATGGCAGCACCTGGGACATCAGCTCAGTGGTATTTTTCACTGTGAACATTCCACAGTGTTCAGGTGCTCAGGGTACAAGGCTTTCCCAGACCAAACCCCTGCCTAATAAACTTCATTTGGAACCTTGCAGGGATGGTAAATTGAGCATTAAATTGGTATTTGGAATTTCAGATGACATGTAAACTAGAAAAAAGGAAAATTAACTCCTTGCCCATGTATGAGATCAATCAATGGGAGCAAGTTGCTCTTGGAAAAGACTGGACTCGACTTCACAGCCTTTGGCATTGGTGGAAGAGGCAGTACCCCAGTTCTGGGGGGAATGCTATGGCTCTGGGGGGATGACCTCATGGCAGAGGATCACTGCTCCATTGGAGGAGGCTGTGATCCACTTTCCACAAACATTCCCATGGGCAAGTCCAGATATCATTGGAAAAATAAAAACTCAGTAATGTCTCCACAAGGATTAGTACAAGGAAGTTGTTCACAGCTGCCAGATGGCTTTTTTTGAGGCTCACCTGAGCTCATCTGGAGCACCCAGAGAAGAGATGCAACACCACTCAATTCCCACATGCCAGGTGGATGGTTGTGTCCCGCAGATGCCCAGCCCTCACTGCCTGGTGTTTCCTGTGGAACTGCCAGGATAGTCTGGGAATTGCAGTAGAGCAAGACATGTAAAGAGACAACACGTGCCCATCCCCATGTACCCCAGAGGAAGAGGAGCCTCTGTGTGGCTGCAATGGGCAGCACAACCCTCAAGTTCCTCACAACCCCTTAGAGACCTTGCTTTGCTTTTTTTAATATTTAAAACATTACATGTTTTCTTTCATCCCTCTGGGCTCCTTCAGCTGGTAAAACTGAATCTATTTTGTGTTTCTGTTTCTTTTGCACTTACAGATTAGCTTGTAATTATGGAATTGCACTTATGGGAACCAGGATGCTGGTGCAGAATGTGTCTCTAGTATTTCTGTGCACCATCTCAGAGAAAACAGCTTTTAAATCTCAAGTATCTACAATCTGCCTTTGGAAAACAAACCCAAGTGTTTTTAAATAACATCTGCCACTGGCCTTAGACTAACAGTAATTCTTGGATATTGAAAAAAATATTTTAAAATGAAACCTGACTCCATGCTACAAACTCAGTGCTTGGTCCAGAATCACTTTGGTGTTTTGTTTTTTTTTTTTTTTTTAAATCAATGCTAGAGCCCACTCACCAATCCCTACTTTGTTCTCTGAGCCTGCACAATTATGTGGTTTCATTTTCCTTTTTCCAATTCTACTTAAAATAAAAAAAATAACAAAAAACCAAACCAAAACATAGCAAAAACCCCAAACTAGAGAGCAGGCAACATAGAGCAGAAACCAAAGGGCTGAGACAGGGAGCGCTGGGGCAGCAGAACCCACCGGGATCTCCCTTATCTCCCAGACAAAACCTCACACCAGGAGCTGTCAGTGCACAGGGAATGAGCTCCTGCATTTCCCCGGTGTGGGGGCACCATAGGAACGATGCTCTCGGCATTTCCTGCTGCCTCACACACACGATGGTGACAGAAATACCTCACAAATAACTCAGAGAACATTTTGTGCATCAGCCCCAGAACAGAAAAATACAAATGATAGGATTTGATATTTTTTTCTTCTCTCTGAAGTTGCTGTGAACAATTGACTGCAAATAGTCTGGTTGTCCTTGCACTGGTCCTCCCAACACATGCTAGCTGGAGGAGTGAGCAGTGGGACTGATGCTGTCCCTGTCCTGGGAAAGTTGGTGCCTTCAGGGCAGATACCACACAGGTATGGTCTTGGCTGCAGTTTGTCCCATTCAAAGTCCCTTGGGTTGTCTGAGCTCAGTGGTGGGATTTTGTTCCCCTCCATAATTCCCCTGGGATCAGGTCTGGGTGCCTCAGCAGTTGGCACAGTTCTAGAAGAACATGGGAGAAACCCCTGCCACCGGCTTGTGCGTGTCACCAGCACCTCTTCAGCCTGTGTGCTCAGTCCCAGGCACAGCCCAGGCCATGAGCCAAGCCTGAGCTCCCCAGCACTCAGCATCATCTCTCCCTGCCTCTGAATATTTGTGTACACAAGCGTAAGGGCTCCGGAAGACAGAGAAGCTTTAACTCGGATGGCCCAAAGCCCAGCTGCAGGAGCCCTGGTTTCCTCCATGTGTTACAGGCTGGGAGCATTTACCAGCCTGTTTCCCTGTGCATCGGCTGTGGTGGAGAGCAGTTCAGGCGATGATGGCACAAGCCCTAAAAGCCCAGGACCCCACAGCCCAGCCCCACCCTCCCCTCGGGTCTCCCACACTGGTATCGCTCAGTGGCAGCTTTGCAGAGGGTGATGCAATGTTTATCCTGAACCCTTAGTCCCTCCCCCAGGTCTATGATATGAACCCACCCACAAGTCCTTCCTGGTCTAAATACAGATTATTTGATGTGATACCCTCGTGGTATGACCCCACTGCAGCGCCAGAAAGCAAGGTACCACCCCTTGCCAGTGCCAGCTGCAGGGACACGTCTGTCCCTGCTGGGAGAAGGGGAGGACAGGGACAGCACACGGCAATACATTATTGACCATTTGAAGTGTATTTTAGTGTTTGTTTTTGGAATAATTAATCTCTGGTGCATTAGGAAGTCACTGAACAGGACTGTGGCTAGGGAGAAATAATTGCCTTCCCCTCAAAGTGAATGCAGATGTATGATTAAGACATGGTATTTATATAATATTCTAGTATCATATAAATAGAGTCACTGTAAAGAGATAGAGCCTGTGAATCACTCATTTGCTTTATGAGGTGGAATAAGCTTTGAGTGTTATCAGCTCTGAAGAAACAGGACTGACACTGGGATGAACTATTTACCACAGATCCATTTACTGGAATTATTCTTTCCAAGTTATCCCTAAACCAAAATACATTATTTCAAATTATGTCTAAAAGTAAATATTTTCAGGTTAAGCATAACACAGCAATTGCTTCCAATCACAGTTGTTCTCAGCCATCTCTTACATTCCTTGGGAAGGCTTTACCTGTACTTGAGGTCAGGGGGTTTCTGAATTAGGTAGAATTAATCATTTAAACAAACTTAGTATTTTTAAAGTGTCCCACCTCTAAAATAACACCATGGCAAGTGCCACCCTTTGGCATCCCAGCTCACGCTGCCCCAAGCTACAAGGAGCAGCCAAAAAAAAAGCAATTAAAAAATCAAAACAAATCTGTACACTCTGGTCTAGAGATGTATTTGTTTTTTGGCTTTATAAACAACCACACTTGGATTTGAGTGCAAACAAGCCTCCCATAGAGTTACCTGCTGTAAATTCCCAGAGGTAAAACCCACAGAATGGGCTTTACTTCCCCCTCAGCTGAGCATGAAGGTGTCAACTGAAACAGGGGATGTCTCAAGCTCAGCCACCATCAGGCCTGCCTTCAGTTCCCTTACACCTGAGAGGCCAATGACTGAGGTATTTCCATCAGAAGCTGGACCCCACTGGATCAGGGAATTTGTTCCCTGTACCTGCAGCTGACTGGATTCCAGAGGCAGGACCAGTGGGAGAAACCGGCATAGGCTATGGATGGAAATAAAATCTGACAGAAAGTAAGTTCTACAGATGTAACCAAACTGGGGTCACTGAAACTGAATCACAAGTGGGAGCTGCTGTTTGTTGGATGAAGTGGGATCCCCACACACAGGCAGATCTGGATGCCCCAGGGGGTTATCCTGGCATCCTGCATCCAGGATGCATTCAGGTGGGATTCCCTCGTGATCCTGCTTCCAGCCCAGTGAGCCAGTCCCTTAATCTCTGTGGATGACACTGCATTTTGGGGAAAGCTGTGAAGAAATTCCCTTGGATTTCAGCATGAGCTCTGGCCTTGCTCCCAGTGCCGGCAGCAGCCTCCTCCTACCCCAGGAAACCTCGCCTGTGTTTCTCTGTCACAACATCCTTGCATCGAGCAGGCAGAGCTCTGAACCCTGAACCCCAGCCCTGGAGGAGGTGTTGGCTGCTCATCCCGTTACTGACCCGCCCCCGGTGGTTGATGAGCTCAGCGTGGGCTCCCCGCATTCCCTGCTCCCGGCAGGACACCGGGGCTTGGCCACTGCCTCGCTCGGCTGAAACCTGGGGGTTACCGAAGGGTCACGGGTTTGCTGCAATACTTTACCGGCAGCTTGTGAAAAGAGCAAGAGCACTGAAGTGTTCAGACTTTCATCATCACAGGAAACCCCGCTGCAAACAGAGCTCGGAACTGCTCTAGATCAGCCTCACTCGGGTGAGCTCGTGATTCTGTTTCAACCATTTCTCTATTTTGGCTACAAATTTTGTGATACCTGCACTGAGTTGTGATGGGCATGGGAAGCCTCGAACGTGGCTCCAGCCATGACAATTCCCAGACGCAGGGATGCATATTCCCCTTCTGCTTTCCTGCTGGCAGGAAAATCCACTTCACTCGATTAACGCTGACCAAAATTATTTCATTGCTTCTCCCACTCCCACACCAGGACCACAACGGGGACAGGGGTGGAGGGGGTGTCAGGCTCCCAGAGCCCTCAGGGGTCTGTGCTCAGGTACCTGCTCATCACAGATCTGTGCAGGCAAGGCTCTTGGCATACTTTTAAATCCCAGGATAGTCTTAAATTATTTCCATAATTAGGGCTTGGAATTTTTTGAAATTATTTCTGGCTGCCTGGGATAGTTGTTCATTCAAAAAATCCCAAATAAATAAAAAAAAAAATCTTTGAATCTGCAGTAACTTACAGTACAATTTTATTGACTTCATACTTTGGCATATATTACCTGACTCCAACAAGGCTGCAGAGGGAATTACAAGTCAGGCCAGAACATATTTCCAACTAAGACAAGCATAAAAACTCTTAAAAATCCATAGTTCAATACTAAATGCATCATTTAAAGAGAACTGAAATAATTAGCTGAGAGGGGAAAAGCTGTGGAGCCACAGGTGGAAAATGAACGTCATAGCTCATATCCTTGGAGGGGCCTAGAGACACCAGTGCTCATGTTCTGCAGGAGCACCAGTCAGTGTTTTCAGAGTCAACAAGAAATATGCAAATACTCATGTATGAAGAGACTTAAATACGATTAAATCCATCTGTGTAGTCACTGAGGATTAATAGACTGTACTCAGAGCTTGGCATGGGTTCCCTTCCAATATCATCAGTGTCATAGCTCAGCTCTGATGGTGCCACCTCTGCCAGTCCCCTGCCAGGGGCACCACCAGAACCTGCCAAAAGAGGATTCTCCCCGTGACAGACATTAATAGCACCCAGTCCCAAGTAGGCTTCTCACAGCAAGGAATTGAGCACATCCCACACACCACCTTGACATCAATGTCAATGCTGAGACAGATAAGAACAAAATGCTGTTATTTGGGAAGCCTATGCCCACCCAGGAGTCACATATTTTCTATTTTTCCCCAAAGCACTCTGCTGTGTTCAACGTGCATTGCAAAACAAATTTCAAAGTCTTAAAGTCTTCCAAAAAATTATGTTCTTGTGTTCCAGCCAGCCTTACTCGATTCTTGCAGCTACAGCATTTTGATAACATGGAGAGGACTAAGCTTGATGGAATGAGTAATAAATTGGCCAAGAAACTAAACTGATTTTAAAATCGCCCTTCCTGAAGAGATACCCATTGGGAAACTCTTTATGTTCTCCTCAAACTTAAAGAAATTACTTGAATTTCTTACCACTTTTACTACTTTGGACAAGCAGAGAAAAAAACCTGTTTTATGAAGGCAAAGCTGCTCACGATGGCAGCACGTGCTGAAAATCTCTTTCATCAACCCTCTCCCAGCAGGGGAAACAGAGACTTTGCAGATCCTCGCTCAGGGTTTCCCCTTCCTCTGTGCTGCAAAAATATAACTGAAGATAAATGGATAACAATTTCACTGGCAGAAATAGTTTGTGCTTTGCTAAGCATGGCAAGGAATCAGTTGCAGGTCCCAGATACCATGACAGGTGAGCAAAGGGAGGTACCAGGGCCACACCAGGGGTGCCTCGGAGAGAGGGCAATTAAAGTAGTGGGAATGTAGGAAGAAGTAGGAAATGGACTGACCAGAAGAAATGGTGAGGCAAAAATTGCCAGACCTAGAACTGGGAAATACCCCTTTCAGCAGAAAGAGAGATTTATGAGTAAAATTTATTTATTGTCTGCAATGTCCCCACATCTCCTGCAAGTGACTGTTTGCCTAGGGTTTCGAGGGGGAAATTCTTTCCCTTTCCCTTAAGACTATGCGAGGGCACAAGGTGGGAGCTGGCAAAGGCTGCAGAGACAGATGCTTACTCTGAAGGAAAATGCCAAAAATTACAGACTAAATCCCCAATGAGGTTTGGAAGGTCAGATCAGTGGGAGTAACTCTGCATAGCCCCCAGTAACCAGAAACTTGAGACAAACCTGATTCCAGCCTTGGTTATCTAGAATGCAAGATAAATTACAGAAATTATATCATTCAATTGATTTATTGTCCCCAAACCCCAGTGATGCTCAGGTCCTGCTTCCTCACATTTGACTCTACGTGGCTGGGATTAGAGGTGCTGCAGATCTGAAAGAAGGATGAGGCTAAGAGTGGAAAAGAGAGTTTAGAGCCAAGTGCCATGAACTCAGCATTGGTGACACACTCCAGACTCCCATGTCCCATCAACCGGAGCCTGCCAAGCTGGCAGGAGCTCCAGGGCCTCCACGGCCCAACCACAGCACAGATGAATCCTTCTGGAAGATGTACAGTATACACGCTCAACTCTGCCAAGGGGTGAGGTCATCTTGGAAGGAATTTTATTTATTCAGGAAATATTTCTGGAAATATTTACATGTCAAGACTACATGTTTAAATTTTTTGACAAAGCAAGTTCTGGGCCACTTGTAGAATTTCTGAAGAGCTTTGCCAGTATTTCTGTAGGTTTTTCTACAGACAAAAGCTTGTTACTGTATCCC
>JAOXXN010000191.1:267873-280815 GCA_026770055.1 Myrmophylax atrothorax | reverse complement strand
GTGGGAGGGTGGGGAAAGCACATCTAGAGCTGCACAGGGTGGACGTGCCAGGTCCTGTCCACCCTGCTCCCCCCAAGGACATTTTCCCTGATTTCTGCTAAATCAGAAGGAGTAAATTATTTTAAGACAAAAATGAAGACAGGATGAAGTGACAATAGTGTGTGTTGGTTCTAATTTACCAATATGCTGAGGTATCTACTCTGCTGTTCCTCAGTTATTGCCAAATTCATGAAGTGAAATTCCCAGAAGCACAGAGGAATTGTGGCACACCACCATCTTTTAATAGATTCACCAGTGTCATTCCTGGAATTACATAAATTCTAAAGTTACACTCAGATCTGTACTCTGCCTGAAGGATAAAAAATTAGGCTAATTAAATACCGGAAGAGAAGACAACTCAAGATAGGGGAGATTACGTAGAGCTTCAGGCAGCACCACTTTATCTGGTTAATGATAAAATCACAGTCATTGGCATGAGAGAGAGACACACAAACACTTCTCCAGACTTGAAAGCTTTAGACTCAATCCCTATCCAAGGCTCAGCTTCACCAAGCACAAACTCATCTTGAGCAAACTCAAATACATACAAAGTATTCACAGAGACCACTTTTTTTGAAAGAAACCCAAACCCACAAGAAAAACAGCACCAAACTAACTCCCATGTTTTATAACACCAGGATGGTTTTGCACTGCCCAGGAATTCAAACCATCCCCACCTGAGGAGCTACAGCTCAGTGAGGGTTTTCCATTCGACCTCCCTACATGGGGACTGCAACAAGCACCAGGCAATTCTTCTCTTCAAGGCTCTTAGAAAAGACAAAATCACCTCTGGACTGTTTTGTTTGCCGGCCTTGACCCTGGGACTCTCTGGTGGTGTAGAAACACCCATAGCCCCTTCCAAGGCACACAGACTGCCAGCCCACAAGAGTTGTTAGACTCCCCAAAGCAGTGGCACTTACACAGGAATCACCTGAAAGCAATTATCTCATGCACAAACAGACTTTCTTTTTACTGCTTTTTACCTGCTTAATAGGTCCCATTCCAGGTCTTTGGTTTCCACATGGAGAGGTGCAGCTCAGCACAGCACTTTGGCTGGCACTCATAGTAGCTTAATTTCCTTCACATCTTCCAAATCTGAAAAAGAGACATTGGGAAAACACATTAAAAGGTATTTGCTTCTAGGAAATAAGTTTTGGGCATTTGTCGTGGGGAAAACACTAGTTTGTTCTCCATCCTCTCCAAAGTGTGCAGCTAAGGGAGACTGTGAATAACCAGTCTCAGGTTTACCAAAACAAAATCATTTAAACAACTCTCAGCAAAAAAAGAGGCTTCACAAAGCTTGTCACGTTGCTCTTATTTCAGCAGTTGTTCAGCCCATGTTTTTACCAGTTTTGGCAGCAAGAGGAGAGGAAGTCCTGTCCCCACAGCCACCAACACTCCTCTTTGCTTCTCCTCATTTAATGCAGCCCCAGTTGCAGGGCTGGGAGGCTGTGGATGGTAATTTCCCCACAGTAGCCTAAAGCAAACCAAACACAGTGCCCTTGTTGCTCATCCTGTACAATGTCTGTGGATCCCACAGAGCTGGGGATCCCTTCTCAAACAACCTTACAGAAAATGTAAGTTAGTTTACATGAGGGGTTGTTCAAGGGTCTGAGCTTTCTAATGTTAAGTACATAAAGATTATTACCTTGTTTCCCCAACTAGTCATTTCCTCCAGTTCTCCAAGTCCCTGCCCATAAGTCATTCCTGTATTTGTATTCTTTACAGAGTTTCTTTCTCCAGCCTCCGGCCCCATGCTCCACAGAGGAACATCACCACCCTCTGAACCTCATCATACCCACAACCCTTTCCCACTCAACTTTAAGGCTTAATCTATATCAGCTGGCATGTCCAGGTCTTTGATTACTCCTTTATTACCTTCACTTTTGCCTTAGAGATGGTTTCGCTTCCTCAGGACAGTCACCTTGCATTGCTCACAGAGAAGAATTAAATTAGCATCTGCTCTGGAGGTGGAGTAGCTATGCATGCTTGCACTGTGGAAATCTTTTCTTGGAGGCAAAGATGTATTTATAATCAGAATTTACTTTTAATGTCAATTAGAACAACAAAAAGTAAAAGAAAATAAGTCTACATGAAGAAACAGAGTTTGGGCTGCCTTTGAAACAGCCTGCCCTGGTTTGATGCAGGATGTCAACATGTACCATGTGCACCTCCCTGGAAACTTATCCTGACTATTGCTCAGATGCTCATCAGCATTATTTATGGGATATATATGAAGATAAACACAACAATATATTCCTGAAAGAATATAATTCTGATGAGACTGGGGAGATGCTGAAATACAGGAGCCCTGGGATTAACAGCCTGAACTAATATTGTGATTGTCATCACATTAAGAGGATCTCGGGAGATATAACTGTGGTGTGAAATCAAAATCTTGTCATTTATAAAGGGAAAAAAATTGTTCCTGGCATGCAGACAGCTAGTTAGGCATGAGTGTAGCACATACAAACCACAATGTTAGAAAAGCCCCAAGAGATGCTGTAATTCTGCAAATATAACTACTCAATATATGCAAATGAAAAAAAAATCATCTTTACCACACTCCTCAGTCAGTTATTTACATAATTTTAGGGCCTGTTCTTCTGTTTCTCCTTTGATATTCCTTATTCCTTACCACCACACATTTGAGCCTCATGAAAGACCTTAATCTAAACCAATGCCACTGTCTGCTTGGCTGGGAGGGACAGCAAACACAGCATTTGTGCCACAAACAGCTTCCCCATAATTATCCTTCAGCAGGAGCTGAAAAGAGAATGCTTTCATTTCCCTTCAAACAGAACCATTACATTTTGCCTGCACAATCAATTCCTCAGACAGTCCATGAAGCAACATTAGCAAAGCTGCTTCACCCAAAAACTCATTTGAACACGATCTCAGCAGCTCGTAATTTCTAAAGGAAAGAACCAACCAGGGAGAAGGTGCTTGTTGTTCCCGGAGGGTCCTGAGCACAGGCAGCTGTCCCTGGGCTCAGTGAGCTCCTGAAAACAGGGGCCAGAGTCCCTCTAGTGCAATTCTGCCTGAGGTTGGGGTGGGCTGTGCCCTGTACAATGACCAGAGAAGCTGTGGCTGCCCCATTCCTGGAAGTGTTCAAGGCCAGGTTGAACAGGGCTCGGGCAACCTGGTCTGGTGGAAGGTGTCCCTGCCCATGGCAGGAGGTTGGACTAAATGATCTTTAAGGTCCTTTCCCACCCAAACTGTTCTGGGATTCTAAGAGTCTGATTCAGTAAGGTTGCCTCCTGTGAATGCACATTGACTCAGGAGGGAGATAAAGGTGTTGAGAAATGCCTATCTCAGCGGTGGTTGTTGGTCTCTTCTCCCAGCTAACAAGTGAGAGGACAAGAGGAAACAGTGTCAAGTGGTGCCAGGAGAGGTTTAGATTGGATATTAGGAAAAATTTCCTCATCCGAAGGGTTGTCCATCCCTGGCACAGGCTGCCCAAGGTGGTGGTGCAGTCACCATCCCTGGGGGGAATTAACAGTGTAGATGTGGCACTTGGGGACATGGTCAGTGGTGGCCTTGGCAGTCCTGGGGGCATGGTTGGGCTCAATGGTCTTGGAGGTCTTTTCTAACTTGAATGATTCCATGATTCTGTGATTCCTCTGGCTCTCCTAGGAGTTGTCAGGTTCAATTGGTCTCAGTGAGTAAAACCCCAGAACAGACCTTCTATTCAGCAAGGAAATACTTGGTCTCTGGCTGGATGAGATCATGGTTTGTGACAACAATTGCATTCTTTCTATTCCTATCCCAACCCCAACCTGGATTGTAGCCAGCTGTGTAAACAGTGCATGGAGCTACCAGAGAGCCCAAGTGTGTCCTCAAGGGCTGCCAACACTACTGCCACCTCCATCACACCCACTGCAACCTCCACCACCACTGCTGCCACCTCAATCACACCCACTGCAACCTCCATCACCACCACTGCCACTTCCATCACACCCACTGCCACCTCCACCACAACACTGCCAGCTCCACCCCAGTCTGCCACCTCCATCATATCCATTGCCACCTCCACTTCCCATACTGCCACCTGCACCCGTGCTGGTGAGCAGGTAACTGAGAAGAAAGGCTATCCTGCCATATCCTGGAACCAAAACAGAAGGAGAATGTACCCTTCTGGATCCCTAGTTGGGAGTTTTTCCTTGTGATCACAACTTCATTGCCTCTATTTGCTCTTGTTTCATGAGAGGAGGACAAAAAGCTGAGCAATAAGGTCTTTTTTTTTATTTAGCCAACCAGGTTTTTGTTGCCTGTGGAAAGCACAAGGCCAATTGCCTTTTAACACCATTACAAGGTGGGTAGAAAAATGCAGCAACTTGAATAATCCTGGAAATGCCCCTTCTGAACAACTGTCTGAAAGTGGGAGTGATTTGAATAGAAATACTAAATGTCACCTGTACCCATTACATTTTTCCAGTCTTAATTATAATACAGACATAGATACTTACCTTAGAAAATGTGCATCTATAATGAGGAGAGCTAACAAGTAAATGAAGAAAGTAAAGTAAGTACTCATTTCTTCATGACTTGAAGGTAAAATGAGCAAATAGGTATTTCATCAGCTGATATGTAACGCAACCCAAAGCAGAATTATTGTATTACTATTGCATTATATTCCCCAGAGAACCTATGGCTCTTCCATTCCTGGGAGTACTCAAGGCCAGGCTGGACAGGGTTTGGAGTAACCTGGTCCAGTGGAAATGTCCCAGCCCATGGAAGGGGGTGAAACTAAATGAGCTTTGATGTTCCTCCCAACCCAAACTGTTCTGTGACTCTATGATTCTATTCTGGTTGCCAACATCCTGAATGAAATTAGCATTATATTAACTAGTTTATTTGTATTGTTTCCTGTTGGAAACGAAAACTGATTTTGGAACTCCTTGATTTTCCCATAAGGAAGGCCCAGTGGAACTGGGAAATACCAAGGTCTATAGATGGAATAAGGACTCCAGCTATTCTAGTGAGCTCTTGTAGAAACACATGTTTGGAAGTGGAAATGCAAATAACATTTACTCTTACTGAGGTTGTAATTAATGTATTTGGGAAAGGAACCAATGTAAATTATTTTTCATAACAGTGAGCCTTTATATAGGGTTGGACTCTTTAAAAACATGCCCACTGTGTACAGGAGTGAGGGAAATGTCAGGCCATGTTTATGAACAGTCAAGGTTGAGTTGATTTTCGTAAAACTCTTCAGTAATGGTTTTTAATTCTGATGCTCAGTTTAAGGGCTCAGGAGCTCAGGACTGAACAGCTCATAAAGCATCTTTAAAATCCAAGTGTGAGTTACACACTTTCTTCACTTTCTGGGGGTGGGGATGCTCACCTTGTCCATGGCCATCCTCAAAGACACTGGACAGGTTGATAAAAGTTCCTATTTTGAATACTGGAACGGCCTGCCCAGAGAAGATGGGGATGCCCCATGCCTGGAAAGGTTCCAGGCCAGTTTGGATAGGGCTCTGAGCAACCTCACCTAGTGGAAGGCGTCCTTGCCCATGGCAGGGGGTGGAACGAAATGATGTTTAAGATCCCTCCCAACCCAAACCATTTCTGATCCTATGAAGCTGTAGGCGCTCAGTGCTGCTGCCCAGGCTTAGCAGAGAGCTGCCATCCTGCACATCTCAACATGTCCTCAGAGTCTGGCAGGTGGGGACACTGGCAGATGTGCAGCCAGAAGCACCTGCTGTCCTGTGTGTCAGCTCTGCAGTGAGCTCCCTGCATCCCTGTCCCCATCCCCCTTGCTCTGGCACCTGAGCCCTGTGCCGTGGGGGAAATGATCAGCAGTGTCTCAGTGGGAGAAGCCACCCAACAATGGAAGTCAAAGGAGCAGGTGATGCTGGATGCACTCTTCATCTTGAGGTATGTTATCAATATTAATTTGTTATCAATTATAATTTGATGAAATGTGGGTTTTGTCAAATGGATTAAGTGTACCCTGGTTTCACTGGCTCATGGAAACACAGCAAGGTTTAAAATTCTTGTCTTTGCAGGCAAAGGACAAATCCTGAGCCTCCATCCCTGTGGAGGAGGTGGCAAAGGCTGAGCTGAGAATGGCCTGTATGGGAGCATGAGCTACAGGTCCCCCAGACTCTGGCACACACTGCCCAGGAGAGGAGAAATCAGTATTAAAAATTTCATGCATCAGAAGGAGATGATTAATTTTCTTCCAACTAATTAATGGAATGAGATAATTTTCTACCTCTTGATTTGGAGTCCAGCAAGATCAGCAAAAAGGCTCATATTGACTTCGGAGGACTTTGCACAGTGTCATTTCATGGTTCACTTCAGCAGAATGATACATTCCTACTGGGAAGGGGAGGTGATGGGGTTTGCTAGGAACCAGATCATTTTTCAGAAAGAAGGATGTTTACCTACATTTTCTCTGCTGCTACAGCAACTGAATGAGAGGATTGTTGTTTTGGTTTTAATTAAAGTTTTTAGCATTCATCTCAGCCATCATATTGACTTTTTGATCTATGAATAAATATTAAAAAGCACATATATTTTATATCCCCCTCTGCATTTACTCACTGCAACTCACAGGATTCTTTCCAGTGCCCTGAGTTATACATTTTCAGCAGCATCCTGCCACATCTTAAGGAAAAAAAAAAAGTAGGGCAGAAAAACCACCACATTAACCCACAGTGTCCCGAAATGAGTGTGTGCTCTACTCTCAATCGGCTCAGCCTCAGTAGGTTTCATACCTATTTATAACATGAAGGCTACAGCATTTCCGAAATATCCTGTAAACCTTAAACCTCTGCACACCCCCCCAGTGTTGCCAAGTATCATTTTTCCGCTTTCACAATACAGGAATTGATTCCCAGGCATCCCAGTGGCACAGATACCACCGTGATGGGCCCCAAGGCAAAACTGCCTTTGTCATGGACAGAACCCAGAGCAAAACAGGATCCCACGTGCAGCAAGCAGGGGCCTTCAGTGAAAAATGAGGGTTTGGGCAGAAAATGCCACTTGGTCAGAACAGTCTGGAGAAACATGCTGGGTTTGTGACACTTTCCCTAAGTTTGTCAGCCATTTTCCTGCTCTCCTGAGTTCCCCTGGGAGTGGGACTCCCACTCAGCCTCCCAAAGCCTGTTTGGGCATTGGGTTGCACCAAGGCACCCAAAATCCCTTCTAATTTTCAGCCTGAGCTACCTGAATATTTTCAGAGCTGTCCCCTTATGCCTATGAATAATTAGATGCAGATGAATAAACAGTGCAGGGGTTTCAGTTTCCTACGGAACAGGTTTTCCATGCGAACAGCAGAGTGGGTGCTGGGGGAGGGCTGGAAGAGTCAGCTCTGGTTTGGCTGAGGATGCTGTTGGATGCCATGTCACGGTGGGAGCAGGCCATGTCTCCCCTGGAGTTACAGGGTGGAGAGGACAGATATGGCACAGAGAAAGTGGCTCGTGTTAATGAGGTGATAAGCTCTAGAATGGAAAGCTGGATTCCTGTGGAAAGGTTAATTAAACCAGCCAAGCTCACTGGCATGGTGCCACAGACTTGCTATGGCTCTTCTCCCTTTAAACATTTTGCATACTGAAGGAAACTTCCCTCCCCTCCCTGCACACACACAAATAAATAAATAAACCTAGTGAATCAAGTCAACCATAATTCCAATTAGTCCCAGCTGCTATTTCTCCATCCTTTATGGCCCTGTCTGCAGTGCTCGAAAATAGGTTACACATGGCCTCGTGGAAGGAGACATGAAATAATTGCTTCAATCTGAAGCAAGAGTAACTAATTTTGTTCATGTTTTATTCAGAGTGACAGGGACATTACTGTAATAATTCCTTACTTGTTCCATCTTCTCAAGAATGGTGGAAAAGAAGGCATTTGCAGCCACAGGAAGGGATATGAGCCCCATCTCTGGCTCAGCCTCTCCCTGGTTCCTATTTATTTTTAACAACATTCCCAAATCACACGGTAATGATGCTGCTTTTCATAGCAAAGGTTCATTTTGACTGGAAGGATAAGGAGAGCTCTTCCTGAGCCAGTGTGACCTGCTACTGATTGAGCAAAAATAGATGATTCTACTTGAAATAAATGACTCTTTCATGTATCTTCTTTTTCTCCTAAAGACAGAAAGAATGAGTTTGGTAAGCCAGTGAGCAGTAAAATTAGCAAATAACTCTAAGAAAGTCTGTTGGGAGAGGACACTTCTAGATGCCAAAAAACAAATATACTTTTTGGCTGTTTAGGGTTAACTTTAAAAAAATTGTACTGTGGTTTAATGAACTGGCAACAAGTTAAAAAATGTTTTAAATTGTCACTATTTAATAAAGGAGAGAAAAAGTAAAAGCAGGGGTAAAAATAAAAGGAAAATCAAAAGAGGGACAACACATGAAAGAAGAGAATGGGTGGACTTAGACACACACCTAGGTGTCAGCTTCTTAATGGAAAGAAATTGACAAAAATCTTAAATAAGTTTCTTTGTATAAGTTTCAAAAGTTGTTCTAGTTTGAAGTCTCTGGGTGAATGATCAAATGTTGGGGTTTTCCGTTTTCTTCCCTCCATGCATCAGTTATCAGGGATGAGGAAAAAAGAATGAAAGGAAGGACTAAAATTATAGTTTTGATTACAAAAGGTAACACTGGCACGGTCTGAAATCAGCTTTTGCTACTTGGCCTGGTTGGGCTCCTTGGCTGCTTGTTCCCAGCTCAGGATGTTGCATACAGGCAGCTAGAGCATGCTGGAACTGATGAGAAAGAGCTCAACAGAACAAGTTTCCAGCTAATCAGTTTGAATATTTACTAACATATAGTAAATATATTAGTAAATATATGAGTATACAGGGTCGGGGAAATCCGTGAGCACACCAAGGGCTGGTGGGTCAGAACAAACCTACAGAGACAGATAAACAGCTGAGCAAAATCAGAGGATAAAGTCCATTCCCCAGACATCAGTGTTATGCAGAAGTTTATAAGGCATCAGAAATCAGCTGAAAAACAACCCACTTTTTTAAAAAAGCAGCAGAGTTGGGTGGGCAGATGCGTTTCAGAGCCTGCACACAGCAGGGTCAGGTGCCAGTTTCCAGCAGTTCTTGGTGACTAATTACAGCCTCTGCAATTACCACAGTACTGTTATGATTCTTCAACACAGTAACATCTTGTTCACTGAATGCTGAAATGTTTATTTACTTATCATTGCTTTCAATAGCAGAGCAAGAAGGAGACTGAGGGTGACCCACTTTCTGTCCCCTGAACAGTCAGATGGTCCTTCAGCAGAGAAAGGTCAAGAAACTCTGCTGTGAGAGAATTCCTGGTTTGTAAAACCTCATTTCCATCAACAGAGCTTGCTCATACCATCTCAGGATTAGTTTAGTGCTAAAAGTTCACCAAAAGTTCTCTATGGAAAATGTGGGAGCTGCAGACTGGAGCTGCAGGATTGACGGAGACTGATGGACAGACCACCCAGATGGGAAAACTTCCTGCAGGTTCTTTTCTGTTGCATTTCCCAGTCTGCAATTTTACTGCAATTTAAGGGCTGAAGTAATAAGTTAAAAGAATATATTGTAGTAAAACCAAAAGAAATTTATGTATTGTGTGGGTCTTGGCAATAGAGCTAAGAAAAATCTTGTCAGCTAAGGAAAACACTGCCATGAAATTCATGATAAAATCTCAAAATCTGGCCATCCTGAGGTTAATGTGGGTAAGTACCAGAGAAAGAACAGAGGGGCACCTTGCTGGCAGACTGTTTCCAAGCTGGATGCATCATCCCTATTTTCACCTACATCCACAGTACAAAGATCTCCTCTCAACATGGTTTCTACTGTGGGGCATGTCCAGATTCTGCAAATACTGAGATTTTTCTTTCCTTATTAAACATCCTCTGGGGTATCACAGGGAATAAAAACGTGATCAGTCACTTCTATTTAAGCAATTTCTGTCCCCTCAATTTTCAGAAACAAGCAGTGACTTTCAGGTTTCCAGACAGGTCCCAGGCAGCCTCCCATCACTCCCCAGCCCTCTGTTCCTGATCCCAAACACCAGCCCAGCACTCTGCCACCCCTAATGTGCCCCAAGCACCAACTCAGGGCTGACCAGGAGGCCTCAAAGCAGCCAACATCCACCCTCACTGCTACTAAAACCTGACCATAGCATTGAGCTCAGCTCAAACAATGTTTTTCCTGCAGTTTGTACCTCCTGGAGCCAGTCCATGCTGCTGTAATGTGGGATGGCTGCTCGGTCCCAAGTCGAAGCCTTGTGTAAGCCAGTACATACCAGTTGGCTCCAACCTCAAACGTGAACTCGTGCTGGGTATGGATCCAGCTATGCAGGACAGTCTGTAAAACCCCCTGAGTACAGCCGGAGTTTCGCTGTAGCGCTCACTGACAACCAGCCAGAAATTCCTCATGAATGTATATGCGATTGCTCTCATGTTCCCTGGCCTTGCATGAACCTCCCAAGTGTCCAACAGGGAATGAGCCTCTGGCACACCAGTGAGCTCTGCAGATCCCTGCTGCCGTCCCTGGGCATGGAGGTGCCCTTGCCCACCCCACCACTTGCAGGCCCACCACAGCCTTTGACTTGGGCTGGCTGCTGCAGGGAACAGGGCAGGGATGGTAAGAGGAATGAGGGCTTTTTCACACAGAAGTGCAATAGAAGTTTCTTTTCTCATGACCACCATCAACAGGATGATGTCACTCATCCCTGTCTGGTTAAATTGCCATGGCAGTGCTCGAGGGCACACCGTGATGCAGCTCTGAGCTGTCCCACTCCTGTGAGGATGCCCTTCAGCCTTCTACCTGCTGTCTGCAGGAATATTGAGTTATGTTTGAACCTGGGTGCTGTTGCTGCCCATCTCACCTTGTTTCTGCTCTCAGCTGCTGAGGACATTCTTACAGATTTGCCAGGTAAGGCCTTACTCCTTTAAAAAATAAATTAGAAAAGCCATCTGGAGTATTTTTTTCCAACCAACATGAACTCCTCCAGCTGTTGGGTGACCTCATCCTTTATTAATTTCTGTAGACTCGCATTTACCATTGAGATCAACTCTACAAGTGTATAATTTCCTGATGTCTTTCCAGCTCTTTATTAAAGATTGGGATTAGAGATTCGTCCCCCTGAGTCCCTCGATAACCCTCCTTCTCTCACAGGAGTTGTTAAGGAGCAGATGATGCATCACAGGTTCCTTTATAGCAACAATAATTGTTGTGCTTCAGAAGCAACCGTGGCTTATATACTGCCTTTTCCTAAAATTGTTTTTCTTCTTTCCCTTATTGCTAAAGAAGATATTGGCACCAAAATGTGATTTGAGAACTCATGTTCCCTTATTTTCTCGCCTACCTGAAGCCAGGGCAGATGCGGTGTTTACGATACCACTGCTGACATCTGTGTAACTGAATCCCACGTTATAAACAGGAAGCAGAAGTGACAGCAGCAATTTCAGTCGGCGCTTTTCTTCTGCTGAAACCATTATTTTGGACAGGATATATAAATCACAGTGTCTCTGATGTGGCCAGCTCCAAGTTCAATGCAATGATGAGCCCCAGCCCTTGCCTGGCAGGCAGCCTGGTCCCATGCCCCAAGGCATTGGGAGCTGGCGATTCTCTAGGCTAGGGCAGGAGAGGGAGGGGGACAGTCATTGCCAAAGACCACAAGATGGTTTTTGGGTGTCTCAGCATGGGTTGTCTATTTCTGCAGATGCAGAAACATTTCCGCATTCTAATGTGGGTCTGGATTCTGCACCCAATTCCCATTTTCCTGACAATATACTAGAAATGGTGACATTTCATGGCTTCTGGCTTAAAGAGGAGGGAGAGGCAAAGCTGTCTTATCCCATAAGGCCACACAGCAATCCAGGGTGAGAAGTGAAACTGCAGCAAAATGGGTCTGTGGGGCTGTGCCCCTGAGTGGGCAGAGGTAGGATGGCACTAGCGACTTTGCTCTCATTGCATTTCTACATCTGGAGCTTTGAAGGGCCTTTTTTTCATTTTTATTTTTAGATACATTTTCCCAGTGCATCACTGAAAATTTTAGGAGGACATCATCCTCCTTCTCCTCCAAAAGGCAAGAGACTCCAGGGCACATCTCCAGCTGGGAAGTTCAGAGCTGGAGTAGGAAGGACATGGGGACTGTGGGAGAGCATCGCTCTCCCCAGCCATCCTGGAGTGACACATGAGAGGACTCAGGACCACAAGTCTTTCTCTGTGCCACCCAGTCAGCCTGGCTGGGAAAACGGGGATAATGGGCAGTGTTTGTTCAAGCCTTATTGGAAATACAGAGGTTGTGTTTAACGTATCAACTGGCATAAAATAACTGGGTGATTTATAAGTATTTGCATCCTGTAATTGTCTTTAGGAAAGATCAGCTGGGTTGGGCCACACTGGGGCCATTTTTCTGTGAGGAACAGCCGAGCTGTTAACAGGTTTCATTTCCACCACTCAAGCAGTTAATGTGCAATGCCTCAGTCTGATCACACTCCTGCTTCCAAATGGCACTCCACAAGGGAGCACCTCCAATCCAACATGTTCCTTCAGCACTGAGCATGGGAAATGAATTTCCAGACTATCTGAAGGTTGCTGGGATGAGTCTTACTGTCGTAAGATGGTACTCCTGAGTGATGGGAAGCAAAGTATACAGCTTGTCGTGGGGAACAGAAAGCAAACAGCTGGAAATTGATGTGGACTCAGCTGCTCATTTGCCAACTCTTTGTGGGAGCAGTGGAGGCAACTGAACAGGCCAAACCTCATCATGTCTACTTGGTTTTCAATGCCATAATACATGAGAAAGCTGCATCTTGACTTATGTTTAATTCTGAGTTCAAGGAATCAATTTTAACCAACAAGACAGGTGGCCCTCAGGACAACTGGCCTTTGGAGCTGATAGACAATGACAGGAAGCTGAATAACCCCCCTAAATTCCAGGAGGATACAGTTAG
>JAOXXN010000191.1:244458-259047 GCA_026770055.1 Myrmophylax atrothorax | reverse complement strand
GCTCATAAGGAAAAATTATGGTAAAAGCCAAATCTCTTCAGTTTTATCTAAAAGTTAAAATTAGGAACCAAACCAAAATACATGTTCTTGCACAAGGTCATATTGACTTATTTGAGGTTTGGTTACAGAGGTTGGAAGAAAATGCATGAAGGTATTTACTTAACATAAATTGTATTCAGTCACATCCAGAAAGTAAACCCGGGAGTCACATTTTTCTGACACCAAGTCCCCAGCACTGTGCCACAGCCCCCAGCCAACCCAGGCACAAGAACCACCTGTGCCCACGTGCCTTGGCTTGCCTCTGCCAGTGGTTTGTCCTTTCAAGTCCAAATGCTCAAAATTACAGCTGACGCATGACGAGATGGAGTCAAAACCTCAATGCAAAACAATTCAATGTTTACAGTGAAATCACAGTTTCTGAAATTTTAGTTTCAGAACTAAGTGATATAATTATTCTTTTTATTTCCTTCTGATTAATACAGTCTCTGCACGGATTGGAGGAATGTACAACTTCAGTGAGGATCATCCTTCACAGGTCATCATTTCTCATGCAAAGCGCTTCCTATCACTCATGTCACCTTTATTAGCACCTAGACACAGTTACAGGCTCACCAAGAACCAAAGGCTTGCTGAAGAACTGAGAGGAAATTGAGAAGATTAAATTCTGGAAACAATATTCTGGAAAGTCATGAAAAGAAACTCCATTAATACAGTCACAGGATTATTCACGGGTGCCTAAGCCTGGAGCCACAATGTAATTATAAGGTCATACAGTGGCAATCAGTAAAAGTGCACCAGAATTTGTGTTAATCTCATTATTTGATTGCTTCTCTATTTCAGCTTAGACCAAGCAAGTAAATGGACAAGAACCCTAGTGAAATTCCAACCTCAGAATAAACTCACCATCAGCCACTAAAGCAACTGGAGCTGCTCAGGTGCCCCAGCCACTCTGAACTCTGCTTCACATCTTCTATAGATGGGGAGAATGTTGGGTTATAATCAGAATAAATATTTAATTAACAGTAATTTCCATAATTTTGCCTCTGTTCCATTATCACACCAACTGCTCCCCACTGCTCAACAGCATTTCCTTAGACCTTTCACATGGTTCTCCATTTCAATTACCCTTAAAAACCTATTTCTTTGCACACTTTTCACATCATTTTACATCAACCTGGCTTGTGCAGATGGAATAGGAGGTAATTTAATAGTGGCATCAAAGGATGGGCAGGAGCTGTGAGTATTATGACTTTGCTGATGGCAAAGGGTTGCAAACATGGTATGTGGCAGTGGTCTGCTCAAAGCTGAGACTAATCATCCAGCCAAGTTCAGCTAATTGCATTGATTAGCCATGCATTGATGAGCCAGTTACTAGAGAATTGTTTGTGTCTCCCTCCTGAAGCATCCTTTGGATTTTGGGGACACTAACAAGTACTTGGAGCCAAACAAAGCTGTTTTCATTTAACATTTACCCAGGCTCAATCCCAGTGCTGGATCTACAGGCAGCAATTGTATAAAGCAATTTTAATGTTGAATTTGACTGCCATAAAGGTTCTGGCATAATGCCTCAGTTTGATTATTTTAGCAAACATAATTATTTAGTAGATGCACATCAATATTATTTATCTGTAAATGAACCCTGAAGGGCCTGATTCTGTTCTTCTGTTACTTTTGTAGAGGGAACCTCCAAGATCTGATCCTTGTGTACAAACACTGACATGAGGTCCATGTGAAATCTGGCTCGACATTGAAATTGCAGCTTGCAACAAAAACTGTCTTTTGGCATTTTGAGGACTGGAGAGAGCAGCAGTTTTAAATAATTGTCCATCACACAGGAAAACATTCAGCTGTAAATCCAAAGTAGAAACCTTCAGGCATGGAGCTGCATAAACATGTTGGCTGAAATCCACTGCTAGGATTGTCAGAGTAAATATTAAAGAGAGTTTTGTATTCAGCTAAAATATCTGTTTACAGATTTCTTTTGCTGAAGCCGCATATTGTACAATGAAATGAGAGCTCCAAACCCATTTTTGTTCTAATAACTTCATAAACTCTGCTATACATTTTATGGAATTTGAATGTATGAGTGGTTGGCCCAGCACTCCTTCTGCAGGAGATTACTGGGAGAAAACATTGCCATATGTCAGGAGAATGGCAACATCCCATCAATACTCAAGAGGATCTCGGGCTCAACCCAGCTCTTGTGTTTATACTGTGGCAATATTTCCATACATCATATATTGGTACCTCTGCTTGTATAAACAATATTATGGCAATGGTTGTCAAAGACACTTAGAGGATTCCAATGAAAATAAAAGTAAATTTCTTCTTTCATATTTTCAAAAAGTCCTGCTCCTTCTAGCACAGCTCTGCTGGTGAGAGATCCCAGGCCACAATCCCAGTGCCCAACATGGGTATACTGGAAAAAGACTGTAACATAAATGTGGACCAAGTGTTTTCTTCATGTTTGCCTGGGTGGTCTATTCATAAGACACTGTTAACTCTGCAGCGCTCACCTTCCGGCAGCCCACACGTTTTCCAAGTGATGACCATGACTTTACCATGTGGCCATCACCAAGCTCACTCAAGGGAGTTACAAAAACCCTTTGGCATTTGATGTTCTTTGTCAGGGTTCTCAGAAGAAACTTAGTTTCCTCCTCTGAACATCTGCATGTTCATCCTCAACGCTTAACCCAATGCCACCCCTGATTCACCATGTACAGTTAAGAGGCTAAGTCTGCAGGGATGACTGTCCTCCTGTGCTCAGGAGCTGCTGGACTCTGGGCTTGAGAAGTGGTACAGATCCAATTCTGAGGCAGAGACCTGCTGACATGAAGGGAAACATGATCCATGAACTGCCTGGCCCAAAATGCTGGAGGAGTGACAGCTCAGTACTCAGAGTGCAAATTTCCCTCACACGGGGCATATCTTTCCTTTGCTCAGCAATTTTTATGATCCTTTTTGAACCAAACCAAGTCATGCAGCTGCAAATCATTCCAAATGGATTTGCAGTCATATTTTCTTGCATCGTATAGTTGCAAAAAACAATAACTAGTGGCTTAATCAAACCTTTTTATCCTAAAGGATTAAATGAGGTATTTTTCCCCGCTGCCCCAGAGCACACCTCAGCATGAGTGGCCAGTGGTGTTTAGGACACAGCACACACAGCTAACTTGAGGGTTGTTTTTACTGTCAAAAAAAAAAAGACATTTGCAATGACTAAAGATGAATAGTTACAAAAGCATCACCTTGGGAATCTTTGTCATGGAAGTACTGTAATTGCACAAGTCATGCCATAGAACAGGTATAAGCATTTATTTGGGAATAAAACATCTATTTGAGAACCCTGAACACAGTCTGGATGAGCAGAACAACTTTTCCTGTAGAACAAATATTTTACAGTGTAAAAAATGACAAGCAAGTAACTTGTTGGGTCAGTTTTCAGCAATGATGAAAAATGTATTTGCTAATAAAATAGGGATGGGAAAGCAAACCCTAAAAGGGCCTAAAATGCCAGTTCAGACTGTTGAGGAAGCAACACCTAAAGGCTGTTCCTAAAGGACGCTGAACACCATCACTGGTGTTTCACAGAGAGATCTTTCTCCTAACAATGCCGATGAAAATTCTGAGGATCTGCTTTATTTTGTAAGAAAAATAAACTGTTTCCCACTCTGGTAATGAAGTCCTGAACATAGATGTAAATGGTTTCCATTGGGCTCATTTGGGATTGACGTGCCCAATTAATAACACTAATTAGTATCTGTTTCTTTTTAATCAAGTGAAACTAGAGACTGAAAGATATTTATGTTATTAATTTGACCTTTCTATGTAAATCCCAGCAGCTCCCCGAAGACAGAACAGTGATCATGGCTGCTCCATTTGTTTCCTTGGACAAACAGCTTTTGTGCACTGGCAGTGACCAGGAAGGAGTAGCCACATCATTGTCACTCTGAAGTCCTGCAGAAAGGCCAGACCATAATAATTCAGGCAATTCTTGCTCAAATCCTGTCTTCCAGCATTTATATAGTAAGTGATTTCACTCTTGCCTTGTGATGAGGTCTGGTCAGTACATTCATTTGTGTTTATAGAAATAATTGTGTCTGAGACAGGAGCCAAACAGAGGTCAGACCTTGCTTCCTGTGTAGATTATCCCTATTTCAGAGCCAGCCTTTTCTTCTACCTACTTAACATTCAGTACTAGGCCAAAATTCTTCACTTGAAGATCAGAACAACCATGAAACCCTTCCATGACTATTCAAAAAAAACAACAATTACAAGTGTCTATAATCTAATTGATTCTTTAAGCAGCATCTTTTCCAACCTCAACACCACCACTTTGGTCAACTGTTGCAGTGAAGCAACTAGAAGAGTTATCTGAGTGAAATTAGCCAGAATTAGTCTCCTTTTCCACCATGGGGGAGGGTCAGGTCCCCAATTCTGGGTGTTCTGGGTCTTCTGTAAGTGTTTGTAGGGCAGTGTGTGATACTTGTCTAGTTTGGATGTAAATTGTTCATATAGGTTGTAACTTTTTTAGGGGGAGGAAATCACAAAACTCAGACCATTAACTTCTCGTTCCTCTGAAATTTCAAAGTATTTTATTGGCAAGAAGGACTTCTTCTGCCTTGCACTTTATTTCAGTGACAGAGATCCCAGAGAATGGTAACCAACCACTGCCCAACCACTGTAAACAAGGGTTGATACAGGAACATAAATCTCACACACTGTCTTAGGGCCTGGCAAGGTGCTCTGTGCAGCACCTTCTGAAACACATCAGTCACCTTCCATCACAGGCTGTGGCACACACACTCACTGCCATGGTGGAGCAGCAGCTGGTTCTGATGGTTTCTAAATGCACCAAGTGAATAATCACACTGGTTTCCCCGAATTCTGTAATTTGCTCTGCTAATGTGAGCAAACCAAAGTGTTCTTACGTTACAAAGCACAAATCCATAGGGGCAAAGTCACTGCATTGGGTGCAAGATTCAGGTGTCACCAACGTTCAGCAATCCATTGCCAATTGGAAAATGGATCCAAAGCAGGATCAGCCAACAGCCTTGGCTTGCTTCAGCAGGAAGGGAGGAAACTGGAAGTGGCATGGAGGGAAGGCTGAGACAGGAGAGGGACAAATGATGCACGAAGGTTGTGGGAGGAGCAGGGAGTGACGCAACCGAAAGGGCAAAGGCAGGTGAACTGCTCAGCATGAGTATTTGTTGGTTTAAAAACCCCTGACGCATGTTTCCTGTGTTTCTGAGGTAATGAATTGTTCCTCTGGCCCGAAGTGTTTTATCTTCTAGCTCCTGTGTTGTGGGTAACCATAGAGAACATGCTGCTCACACTTTCCCACTGGCAGCTGTGTCTAATAACAGATGTGCTCGTGGCACAGCACTGGTGGTGGGTGCCTGTCATGCTGAAGGGCTGGTAAATATCAGACACAGAAATGGCAACTTTCTGTATTTTTGGTGCTTCTACTCAGTCAGATGAATTTAAAGTAAATTAGAAATCAGGGAAAAATAAAATCATAGAATATCTTGAGTTGAAAGAGACCCATAGGGATCACTGAGTCCAATTCCAAGTTCCTTGAAGGAATATCCCTGTGCATGTGTGAGACATGGAAAGAAAAAGAGACAGAGGAAAAAGAAACCTACTCTCCTTTCTCTGTGAGAATCTAGAGCTGTCATTATTCTATTTACCTTTCCCCAAGTACCTTCAGTGCTCAGTATACAAACCACACTCAGTGAGGCTGCTCCCATACACTCCCAAATTCCATGTTTGCTACAGCACATCCAGTTATTAAAGATACAGAACAGTGCTGAATCTAGCAACCCTTCAGTTTGGAAAGGAAGGTATTAGAAAGAGAAATGTATTTTATCAATGCTTTCCACTCTTCTCTGGCAATTGTAACTGGATTTACCAACACAAAGGTTATCCGACACCTCCTCATTTCACTGCCCAAGTAATATCAGTGTTCCCTCCCATGACTCCACATCAGAGCATGGTAATGAATAGATGATGTCACTTTCCTAGGGATGACACAACATTCCTTGATTTTTCCATCCTATAGCTGATGATGGCAGCAAGAAAATAGGCTTTGCTATCAAAACTCTCAAACAATGAATGTCCCATTGTTGGGTGATCTTTCTGTACATCTGTGTTTGAGGGTACACATCAATCTAGTGCAAAGTACAGGAGAAGACAGAGCAAAGTCAAAGCAAACAAGCCCAAGGGAGCTTGTGTGCTTCATGTGTGATCTGAGGAATGTGCTTTGGAAGGTGGAAGAGAGAAATAGATCTGGAAAGGTCCTTTAACTGGCTGTCAGGCAGCAGAAGTTAAAGACAAGGCTGTCTTGATATTTAGTGAGGGACCTGGACCAGAGAAACACTCACCAAAGCTGGTTTGGTGCCAGCAGGTACCAGTGGCCACCCCTGCCCTGCTGTTTCTCTGCACCCTCATTGGGCCACCAGCTTAGAAGTGTTCTGCAGCCACAAACATTGTGGGACCAAAGATTCTGGGTCAGGGGTGAGTCTGCACCTGTAACAACTATTGCAAGAGCTCCTTCACACGCCTTGTGGCTTTTCAATTCATTTTTGAAACAGCATTAACCAAAAAACTCAACTAACCAACCAAAACTTCTGACTACACACCGCAGCCTTCTTTCCGTGTGTAAACCTGTGCTATGTATGAATGAATGGTTTAATTTGTACTAAACCAAACAGCCTGTGCCTCGGCCGTCAGCTTCCTCAGTAAAGTTGCTTCATCAGTGCCCAGTGCATAACAGGGCCAGTATTCTTACACCTCTCTGGTGCCACGACCCTGTTCCTTACCTTGTTCAACTTGTTATTTGCCTTGGGCCCAAATCCAAGCCACAGCTCTCACCTTGGTGGTGTTAAGCTCATCCGGAGTTCCCCCAACCCACAAGCACAAGCCCGTGTTTAAGCGAGCGCTGCCTCACCTGTGGAGATCCTTCCTGCCACACTGTGGGAAAGGGGTGACCTCACTTCCAGCTGAGGCCACTCTCACCACATGCCCAAAGTCCCTCCTATAGTGCAAGGGCAGCCACTGCTGGGTCTTTGTTTTAATTTTTTTTTTTAATTATTACTTTTTAGTCAAATTTGCAAATACATTGAGACTTCAGGTCAATTGCTGTTGAGCTGCTCATTGATGAACCTGGAACACTCTGGCAAAGTTTGCAATTTCTGATTTGACAACAAGGCCCCTCCAACTATTGGCAGTATAGATCACTTCCAGGATTTTCAGCAGCCCAACAATGCACATGTGTGAAGCAAGTCTGGACAGCCTAGAGAATCCCCCAGGCCATGTCCTTCAGCCCCTCTGAACTTGTTGCTAACTTTTGGTAACTTTTCCATCACAAGCAACTTTCAATATGTGTCTCTGCTTTATGTGTTTTCAATTAAACAAGTCAGATCTTCCACTGGTTGTTTCCGTTGGCAGCCCCTGTGACTGTCCCAGATTTCTCCCTCACACTTCAGAACTGGCACAGATAACAGCTCATTTTTCACTTGAGCAAAGAGTCTAAACACACTTTACACGGTGCAAAGACCACAGTTTATCCTCAGCTAAGCATAAAATAAAAGAATGACCAGAGAAGATGATGAACAGTCTGTAGCATTTAAAATTGGCTTCCAAGCAAATACAAGAACCTTTGAAAAACTGGTTTCTTTTTAATATTCCCTTTAACCCAAGGTAAAGAAGGAGTTGCTTTAACTGGACAGTGCTGCACATGATTTTCCTCACAGTAATACAGAAGGGGTTCTTTGGTTTTGTGTCTTTTGATCACCCAAATTAAGACACTAGACATGCTTCCTTAAGGATTTCTGCTCCTTGAAGCTGTCATCAAGAGATATGTAGTGGCTCTGGAAATAAGGAACAAGTGACTAGCTCCATTTCTTGCGGGAGATTAAATATACGCTATCCAAAAATAGCTAATGTACATACTTTTCTCTGGAAAGTGGAGACAACTTCCAAAATCAAAGGTGTCAGCCAGGGATGGAATTGATGCTGCAGAGGCAGCATGGCCAGTCAATGGAGCTGGGAGTAATTTTATTGCAAAACCTTGGCAAAACATATCCCATTTTGGATATGATCACAAACCCAAACTCTGCTCAGTTTCATTAAGTTTTTGGCCAAGCTAAGCCATACAAGAGAGAATCACCACGGGATGCTGCCTGGGGAATTCAGACCCCAGTAGGTGGGGAAGGAAAAGCTCAGCACTTTTCCACAGCCTCCCTTCTATCCCCTGCAGCCACAGCATCCCAAGGAGCTGGTGGAGGCTCACAGACAGTGCAGGTAAAGACTTACTTTGGGCAAAACCCTGCATGAGATGATCTCACTGGAGCAGGATGGACCAGAGACGTTTGGAGATCCTTCCCAATAAGGTTATGCCATGATTCTGTAGGGCTTCATTCCTTTCCCTCTCCACTTAATAGGATGTAAATGAGAACAGAAATCTGCACATTAGTACTTTGTTCCTATTGCCCATTTCTCACCTAAAGCTATGGAGTTTGGTGATCACACAATCATTTTCACAGCTGGTAACTGAGATGTCAAACACACAGAACATGATGAATTCCAGGAGGGAAATATACAGCAACAAAATACCAGGACCAAGAAACACATTAAAAATATGAATCAGATGAAGTGGTTTGACTCACCCTTACATCTGGTTTCATCATTTCTCTCACCATATCTCAATATCTTTAGCTGTTCTGCAATGCCAAAGCCCAAGCACATCCATCTCAGGAGAGGCAATGCACTGACACGTCGTCAGCTTCTGGGTCATTCCTTGCTCATTTTACCCTAAGAAACGGGGAAAGGGAGACATAACTTTCAGGGTTCAGTCTCAAATAAAAAAAGGTAAAAGGAGATAAAACCTCTTTAGTATATTTCAGTTTTTTGCCTCGACAAGAATGTTCACAGGTGGGGAAGTGCAAGTTACTTCTGTGCAAATAATGAGTTAGAAATATTGGGAGATGCCAATTCTTTGGCTTTCCCCAAGGCTGGAGCCTTGAAGGCTCTGAAGCTGAGGGTGAGGGAGGTGAAGCATTTGAGTGCCTAAAACTGATTTACTGGCCAGAAATACTGTCTAAAAGACCTGAAATAGACATGGAAAGAGCTGCTTTCTCATCATCTACTCAGGTCCTTCTCAACACAAATTCCCTATCCTTAACCTATGTTGTGAAGTCAATGGAGAAAATCATAGAATCTTAGAATCCCATAATGGTTTGGGTTGGAAGCGACCTTAAAGCTCATCTTGTTCCAGCTCCCCTTCCAAGGACAAGAACACCTTCCACTAGACCAGGTTGCTCAGAGTTCCATCCAGCCTGGCTGTAGCTAGATAACCACAGGACTTCAAGGAGCATAAACATTTTTGTAAGTCCCAATCATATTTGGTACTGGTCTTCCTGCTCCCTGGGGCAAAATAGGGATGTCAATTACTGGGTATAATCGTTCACTGAAAAAAGTGAAAAAAGGTTTTGCACAGACAATTTTACACCATTCATCTGTTTCACAGATTTTCAGGACTGTGAGACAGCTCTGAGGTGGGAAAAGAGCTTTGCAGCTCTCATATGCTCTTGGCTGCAAGTTCATGAGTGTCCAAGAGCAAGTTATGCTGGATTTTGTGAAATTATATGGGGTGGAGCTAAATGTTTGTAAAATTACATGGTTATAACCTCTACACACTCTTCCCTCATTTCTTGGCCTGGCCTGGGTCAATGGATTTCATTTTCTGAAAAGCACCCTTGCCTGGAAAAGCTGCTGTGAAACAAAACCCAGGGTGGTTTTATTTGGCTAAAGCTCACCAGGCAAGTTTTCACATCCTAAAGCCAAAATCACTTGTGTGGTTTGCCTGAATATTCTAATTCCAACTTGCAAAGTCATGGGGATTTGGAAAGTAACTCAAGCTTTGGCCTATCCCAACCAGGGAGTATTAACTGGGGTGTATCTGTGTTAGTGTTGCAGATTTCTCTGGTCGTTGCTTCTGAACAGCAATATTTAAACTTGAATGAGATGAAATATAATGTCTGAAAGGAATGATAGATATGTTTAGGAGACAGCACATAGTATTTGTTCTGCTTTGAGGTTATCTGGTTACTCTGAATAGTCAGAATTCCTGTGCATATGAATTTTAGGTGTGAAAGCAGCTATTTTCAGATTGCTGTCTCTCTTCTGCCCATCACTGCAGTCAGACACACAGGAAGCAATCCCAGCATTGTATCACACCTTCTGCTGGGTACCTCTTTATGCACAAGGCTAAACTGATTCTGAAAATATAGAGGTGCATCCATCTATCTATCTATCTATCTATCTATCTATCTATCTATCTATCTATCTATCTATCTATCATCTCCATTGAGTCTGGAGAAGCAAATGTAAAGATTGATTAATATAATTGCTTTTTTAAATTAGAAAATGAGAAAATAATACATTTCATCAAGGTTTTTAAGGTCAAAGACATACTATCAGCATTCTCCATCAGTTTTACTGTGAGTCACTTCACTCCTATAGTTAATAAACCAGCCCTCAAGACAACAGTTCAAGGCTGTGCACACTTCTCGCCGGCACAGTGAGTAACTTTCTGAACACTCAGCTCTTCCTTTGAGTTGAATATTTGCTTAAACCCCTTTCTGTTCTAATTCTTGTTTGTGGAACTAAAAGGTTTGGCTCAGCCTTGCACTTCACAGTGGCTGCAGCTCTTCCTTCCAGCCCCATCACTGGGGTTTGGCTTCAGTGGGGAAATAGCAACTCAAGGTCGCTCTTTGCAACACAACAAACCTGTTAAGCAACAGGAGAAGGAAAAATATTTAAATAGCTAATTATTTAGGGAGATGGGGCTACATCCTCAAGAGGTTAAGACCTTGACAGGTGACAAATTACAAAGTGTGTTCAACTATTCGCACGCTGAGTTGAAATTTAGTAAAAAAATCCCTTAGAAAGACGGGAAGGAACATTTGGTAATACTGAACCCTTTCAATTCAACCTTTTTTTTCCCAGAATTTCTTGGAAACCATGCAAAATGAGAAAGAAGAAGTCATTGAGTCCATTCTCTTGCTCCAAGTCAAGATCAATTATAGTTATATCATTCCTGATAATAGCTGCCAAAATTATTCTTAAAGACTTCCCATGATGGAGTTTCCTTAAGCTCTCCTGGCAGCTCACAGCTGTGCCTCACCATTTTAATCATTAGCAAGGTTTTCCTGATGTCTGGCCTAAATTGCCCTCACTGAAATGGGATGTTTCATCAGATCTGGTCTCTTGAACAAAGACCTTGATTATATTAAAAGGGATCTGCATATACAGATTAAAGATTTAATTTGTAAGAAACCATTCCTTTTGGAAAAATGTTCACAGCTGCTCAATGCAAAACCAGGGAGATGCAGGGCTGGTGCCAGTGCTCATCAAAGCAGTGAGAGTGTCCAAGGAGCCAAATTGCTGTTTTGCTTACAACTGACACATGAAAGAAAGAAATTTAACATTCTGGAATATTCTGTAGCTTATTGGGTTACTGTTTCGACACATGAGCTTATAACATGGCCCCCAAAAAGGAGTCTGGGGTAGGACAGCAAAATAAGTTGGAATTATTTCTCCACACTCAGTCTGTACGATTTAAGCAAGTTCAGCTCTTTATCTGGGATCAAAAAACAAACTTGACACTTCCCCCTTGCTCCAGAAGGAGAATTTAGGGATATGAACAAGGAGGAAATCTCTGCTCCTACCTGACCCTGCAATTATTATACCTGTGTCAGAGACTCTTTCCTCAGCAGCCCCCTCCTAGGGAGGACCAGCAGGTCCATGTGCACTGGGCTGTCCCCTGAGGCTGCCAGCCCAGGCACAAATCTGTGCCATCAACAACAATATCCAGTAATGAGCACACAGCCCTTTTCACCAATTCCAGCAGCACTTTGGATGAAGCTCCCTGGAGGGACCATCTTGTCCCCAGTGCTCTCCAGCCAAGAGCCTGAATTCCAGTTGCCACCATGGACCTACTCCTTACCAAGGATAGCAGCGGGATGGTGGGTGGTATTGGCAAGACAAATAGGAACAGTGTGTGTGATGAGTGATCACCCCAGATCTCACCAAGCTCAGCTCTGCTCCCTGCCTATGGCTTTGCTGCTATTGCCACCTCCATCCTAAAATGAGTCCATGTCAGCATGGCAGGGTGCAAGAAACTGCCCACAAACAGTGTGGGGTGAAACAAGCTGTACAGAGACCAGTTTCCTCCCAGTCAGAGGAACTGAACCAGCCTCTAACTACAGGAAACAAGATCAGAACGGGGAGCACATTTCTTACCAACTACCATAGGTTGGTAGTGCAGAGATAGTTGAAGAATTTTGGGGTTTTTTAACACAGTCATTTAGTCTGATTGTCCAAATCATTGAAGCAAACCAAATAAATACTATTTTAATCAAGATTTTGAACAAACGATAAAATTAAATCTTTAAATACCATTTAGTGATTCTCTGCCTGCCCCCTCCTTGTTCAGCACTTTACAAGAGACAGTTGCTCTTGGATTCCTTGAAATTAATAGAAGCTGCTTTTGTACTTTCAAACCAGTCTAGGAGAAGAAAATTGCAAGAACATTTTCAGGTTAATGAGTCTGAATTACAAAATCCAAGACGAACATGACACTAATCACTAAATCAATGCAGCTCAGAGCACAGTTTCACCCTGCAAGTCTCTTTCTCTAGTTATTGTGACAGTGTGCAAAGAACCATTTGTCAAATAAATGACATTTTTAAAAAAGAACATGAATTTCAGCAAATCAAGCAACAATTATTATGTTACAGTCCCAATGAGAAACACTTGGGACAAATTATGATGGATTTGGAGATAGCTTGGGAATTATCTTGTCTTATTTCTAATGGACACTGCCCAATTCTCTGTGCTCTTGTCTCTGGTAGCTCACTTGCTGTGGAGCCCCTGCAGAGGGATCCCACAGAAACTGGCCTATAGGATGAGGAGCATCCAAAGCAGCAGATGACACACTGACCAGGGTGAGAAGGACATCTTGGCCTTGAGCAGGCCAACGTAACCACTTTGCCAGTGGTGAGACGTGGCAGAGACACCACTAACAAGCTGGAGATCTGGAGATGGGTGAGCGAATAGCGAACCATCCAGTGCCACAGGCACACTTACAGTGACACACTTATCACCTGAGAGTGCTCACCATGAGGTGTTTGGGGATGCCAAGCACAGATGCAGCAGCACTTACCCAGGTCTCCATTTACAGTTGCCCTTTGATCACTTACACAAATATTTTTTTTCCCATTGCTGTAAAAGCCACTTCAGCATCACCACCTGTGAGTGCCAGGGCAGAGGGGGTGTAGGTGCCAGCATCCCTCAGCACAGTGGCTGGACCATCAAGCACCACTGCACATCCCCTGCTGCCCAGGGCACCACAGACCTCCCTTCTCCAGGGCCTCCAGAGATGGTGGGATTAATGCACGGCACAGCTTGTGCTCTCCAGAGCTCCTCACAGGCACCTGAAGAGACCTGCTAGGGAAAACCACTTCCCTGTAGAGCACCAGATCCTCCAAACCCCAGACCTCAGGCAGCACATTCTTGAGTGCCATCTACTGGCACCAGCTCTGATCCCAGACTATTTATACACACACCTCCCACTGTCCCCTGACTGCAGGGTGATGAGGCAGCAGCACAGCTTCCAAAAAGCTTTAAACCCAGGGAAGAGCAACTGCCCAGGATCCCCAACTGATGCTGCCCCCACACCTGGTCCCCATGCACTTGGCTCCCCCAGCATGGGACAGGGATTGCTGGCACCAGGTGCTGGTCTGGGATGGGCTGTTCCTCTGCATGCAGGAAGGAGAATGGGAAAAATTTCTCTGGATGCAGCTTAAAAAGACATCACTGCAGCCTCTGGTGCTTCACCCCTTATTTTCAGACACTTCAATAGCAGCAATACAATGTAGTTCAGTTATGGTTTCGTTGAGAAACCAGTGGCAGTTCTACAGTTTGAGCAAACACTTTCAGTTGCTACAAAGGCACATCCCTAAGTGCCAGGGATCCTCGGGCATCCAACTTAAAAAACCTCCTTGCAAAGCCAGAAGCTGAGGTTTGGTGAATCCCAAAGGAAGGGCAGAGAGAGTGTGCAGTCAGCTAAAATGCAAGAAAAGGCAGGTTAAGGCATTAAGTACTAATTCTCCTTGGGATGTCACAAGCTCTACCCAGCTCCTTCCATCTGGAGAGGTTTCACTGTGCTTTGTCTATGCAGCTCTTCTCCCTTCTCCAACAGCCTGTGGGCTGTTGGCTTCTCCAACAGCGCTTGCTGAGATTTGCTTACTTCCTGCCTCTTCCCAAGTGAGGTGGGGAACCAGGAGGAGCCCAGACCTTACCCCCAGCTGGGTCTTCCCAGGAAGGAGAAGGTGGAGTAGCTCCTTCCTCCGAGTTGTCCAACAGGACTCCCAGGGCACCACAGAAACATCCTTGTTTGCCCCAGTTCAATCACAGTTTCAGCAACAGAAAGGATCCTGGAGAGGGGATGATACAGTTTTGTGGTCCTGCAGTGCTGCACTTGAGGGAACATTTCTCTGTGCTTGCAGTGCTCAGCCAGCCAGA